>JAVKLA010000053.1:16584190-16691187 GCA_034782735.1 Sagittarius serpentarius
CCCCCCCCCCCCCCCCCCCCCCCCCCCCCCCCCCCCCCCCCCCCCCCCCCCCCCACAAAAAAATGTTAAACTCTGTGCTTTGTTGCAGGCTTCTAGAGAGTCTGCTTCTTTTCTGTGAAGATGTTCTGATCTAACTCTTCATATTTATCTCCAACCCTTTTAGTTAAATCTTACATTTTATTGTATTTGCAAAATAATCAAGTTGGGAGGAGCCGAGTTTCCTTTTTCAGAGGGTAACTCCAAGTAATGTAACTCACAGAACAGGGACAAAATTTTCAATCTCTCTGAGATCCACAGAAATAATTTCAGATTTGTCACTCTTTACACAAACTATTTTAATTACATCTACAATGTAGCAAACAATGCTGGCTTTTTTTTTTTTTTTTTTTTTGCTTTGGTAATGCAGCTGCTGAACATGTGTAACCCAACTGTATTCAGTAGGATTTAAGATGCCCTCTTCAGATCAGAGTTCTTAAATAAGCACAGAGAAGAAAGCGGTCCTACAGTTTTCTGCCTCGGCTAACTACTCCCCGAGACTATCCTGAAGAAGAAATGAACCAGCTTTCTCCCATGGCTGTTTGTCACATTTTCTTTAAAATGGTATATGTTAGACAAACGGCTGTCTCAGCAAGAAAACATGTTGAATAAGCGACTGATTTCTAACAAGCAGCTTTACAGAGCAGAACTGCAGAAGTGTATTGTAGAAGTCAGGGGGGAAGATGATTTAATTCTGAGGCGGTGAATGCCCTTGAAGGCACAGAAATGAGTCTTGCCTAAAACCTATGGAGTGACTCTCAAAATCTTAATTACAAAATAACTCCTCACTTATCCCCCCCTACACATTTTACTTTTTATGAGCTAAAAAACCTTTTTTGTTAGATGTTCAGACTCAGTCCAAATTACTTTTAGTTGCATTTCATTTTCAGGTTTTGAATGTTTTTTAAAAGCTTTAAAATTGCACTGATGGCACAAATTGTTTATTTTTCTTTACAGTACATCTTTAATCAGGTATTTTTAGCTATCAGTAAGTGAACAGTAGCAGCAGCTATTGCTGTAGACAGACATTTTGAAAAGCTAATTATTGTAAAGGTCATGGTAATTTTTTCTATTTTATAGGTTATAGCCTCTTACCAGTTCCTGTTGTACCAGACTCAAGTTTTGGGTGTGGTTGGTTTTTTGTTGTGGTTTTTTTTTTTTTTTTTTAATGTTGTTAGAGGAGGACTTGGCAACCTTTTCTTTTAAACATGTTCTCCTTATTGTGGGATACCCAAATCACTGTTATCACCCATAATAAACAAATACCTTATTTGTGCAATTGATAATGGCTACCTGGCTCCAAATGTAGCCAGTCATCACAGGGAAATGCAGTCACTATTTCCTTTTAGGGCCAACACAGTTCTATGCTTTCACTTTAGGTAACTCCGATTGGTAATTCCTCCTGATTTTCCTCCTGAAACCCTCATTCTAGTGCAGACAGACCGACCAAGGATAATTGGGTTTGAGCCCTTCTTTGATCTAGTTTGACATCATCTGTTGTGCTAGTTTGACTTCTGCTAGAATTGAGCACATAGAGTGTAATGTCACGCTACCCAATGTTTCCTGGCGGGGCTGCGCTAGGGCCCTATTGCAGATTAACAGTAACACTGAAAAGCTTTTCTAGCTGCCTGTCTCCAAAGCCAATTTGGACACTGGAAGCAGGCTAACAGGGAGCAGGAAAGTTTTGGGGCAAGCTATGTGAGATCTTAGAATGGTTTGGGTTGGAAGGGACTGGACCTTTAAAGATCATCTCATCCAACCCAAGAATTTGCGAGTAAAACAAGTTCTCAGGGATATCTGCACTGGCCTGAGCAGCAGCGTGGACATACGGCTGCTGAACCAACTGATGACAGGCATGCGTGGGAGCTGTTCCGCTTGGAACAGTCTGTAATCTAGGAGTAGCACTGGTTTAGCCTTCGCTATTACAGATCAGATAGATCAATTACCTCATTGCTTTCGATAGCTGCATTCCATACTGCCTGGCTTGCAGTGGTACTCAACAGATTCAGCCGGTAACGTGTATTTACTTTCAAAGAAGCCCACACTGTTTACTGTGCAACTTGTAAAAAGGTTTCTTCAACGCCTGTCTGTACTCTTCTCCAAAGCCTTTTCCCTAGGACTGATGTTGGCTAGAGAAATACTAGGCAAGTCTCTAGTTCAACAATCACCTTAGACCACCCGAAATATTATGCCCTTTGGAGAAGTACTTAAATGTGCCTGCCTTTTGAATATGGAATTGTTTCAGCTTGACTGACGTGACAGATAAAGTAGTAGGCTGTGGTTCCAACCTTCCATACCAGATACTTGACTGGGAGGGAGAAGTCCTAAATTCAAAGTGACAGGCTACCTTCAACTGAATTGATTAGACTTTTGCATTTTTTTGAATGAAAACGAGAATATTTGTGCCAGATATTCTGGGGTATTTCTCCTTGGCAAACTGGGAGGTGTGGGAACACAATATGCTTCATTTCTTACACAAATACAATTTGTAGAAGTATCATCCCTCCTCTGCGCAAGCCCCCAACCTAAAGGCAAAACATTACTGCAACTGCAATTTACAGTAAATCAAATCCCTCTAATATGCATTAGTCATGTTCCAAAAATACTGCTGGCTATGGCTTGGGGAGACAGCCTAATTTTTTAAGCTTGAACTAGGGCAATTCTAAGGAAATGCAATAGTGCAGCCTTAATAACCTGGGGAACCTGGTAAAAACCTGTTAAAATTATGTACGTCCAGCATAATAGTCAGCACATGAGACCGGGACAAGGTGTGGTGTTCCGTGCTGAAAGCAAATGCATTTGTAATTCTAGGGGTAATATATGAGGAAAAAAAAAAAAAAATCACTCACTTTCTCAAAAACATGCAATACCATTTCTGAAGTGCATTATTCCTAGAGTAAAGCTGAATCTCTCACTGTACCTGTCACAGAAGTTGGAAGGGTGTTCGACTTTTTTAGCTGCTCCCTTCTTTCTATTCTTGACACAGCAGTCTCCATTTTCTTCTCCTCCTCTTGAGTTGTAGATTTCTGCAGTGCGCTTGTTTTGCTGCTGCTACTTTTATTATCTGACTGATTACTTACAGCAGCCTAGAACAGAGAAGGAAAACGGCTAAATGAGAAACAAGTCTGTCATGTAATGGCTACAAGTAAGAGATGTCACACTTGATGCTTTCATTCATCACCTGTCCTTTCCTTAACCTTCCTGTTCGGCAAAGGATCAAAACGCTCTGATACTTATAAAAGTATCAGAGACTGTAAAAAAAGACCCACAAAGTTAAATGTCTCACGTTGTCATTTCAGTCAAAATACCAAACAGTTTGAGCCAGCCCTACGTGTTAAATACAACACTGAAACACAGTGTGCATCCATGGGCAACTTCACACCCACCACTGTTTTTTTCCATCAATTATCTACATCTGTAATTATGCGTATGCCCATCAGAAATTTGGGTCGCATAACAAACAGCAAAATATACTTAGTTATCCACATCATCTCCCTTTCTACCATCCGTGGTATCTATATACAGCATCACTGTTACGTAGCATCTCTTTGTACTGTAAGTAGAAGGGTTTTTCTTACTAATAGAAAACCATGGATAGTAAACAGCTATTTAGAGAACAGGAAAGAAGTGATATTTGATTTCAGTGCCTGCTTTAGGCATTTGGATGTTTCACATGACAGTTCATTTCTTTCATTCATCTGCATTTTATCCAAATAATACAAGTTAGAATAAAAATAAATTCAAATGTATTAATATTCACTTATAAATGAGTATTCCAGCTGTTATTCCCCAAGCATTAAGGCTTAACATCTTATTCACTCAAGCTTTGAAAGAACCATGTTGCATACAGTTATTCTGTTCGATCACCTACGCAGTGGTTGTGCTTATGATCGCCATTAACTACCACCTGATATTAAGGCATCGGAGTTTACACTGAAATTGTCACACTGTTGCACACTGTTTTCTTCTGGATGTCTCAGTTTTGCAAAAGGGAACTCCAAACTTTCAGACTACTTTTTACTCACTGTCATTTTAGCTTTTATGAAATCTTACAAACCAAACACACCCCAAAAAATTCCCTTTCACATAATAAAACTAGCTGACAGTTATAATTGTGGTATCAGTGTTTCTAGTGGGCAGGTGTCTAAAGATTGTTTACATTTTCTTTAGCCAGCTTCTCTGCTTGCTTTGCCTCTCTGGCTTGTCTCCTCTCTTCCCTCGTAGCTTGCTGCTCACGAAACCCCTTTTGCTTTTGCAGCGCTAATGTAATCCAAAGTGGTTGTGAAGTTTCAACTTTTTCCATCAATTTAGAGCCATCTAAAGAGTGCCTGCTCTGGAGGACTGGCTTTTCTGAAAGAAAACAGGAGAAGAATTGGTTAAGTAATGCACATCTCTTGTCTCAAGCAAACCCGAACAACTTTGCCGCCTTGTGAAGCCTCTGGAGCTAAGCCCACTGAATGCCATGCCAGTCACGGACCTTCGTGGACTGTACGTCAAATCCTGAAACAGTTTTTATGCCTCAAGAATAAGACCTAATTCAACACACCCATACAGCTGTCCAAATTTATCCTTTTTTTGTGAAAAAGCCTACCCTAGACGCTTAGACTTCCAGCCTAATTTACTACAAATGCTCGCACCGTGTGAGGTATTTAAGTGAAGGTGACAGACACACATTGATTGTTTACAACTGATGAAAGGGATCCAGCCACTACGTCCTGCAGTTCCCTGGCTTTCCAGCTGTAATGAAGGGAAGAAGAGTGTCTGAGCTTTGGCCAGAAGAAGGGGGCTGAAATGATGTACTCCTGTAAATGCAGCCCCTCTTAAAAAAATTGGGTTTGGTTTTTTTTTTCAAATTGTCACTGGAGCATTTGACTTCCTGTAGCCTGCATGAAATGGGGGCTAGCACCCAGTACAGAGCTGTGAGTGGGAGGGAGCAGCACTAGGGTGCAGAGGTGTTCCCGCAGAGCCCCGTGAGCACAGAAACCCTCAGCTGGCCCGAGCCCTGCTCTCCCAGGCCAGCAGCTGTGCCCCCAACTAGTTTCCATAAATCTTCATTCAAAAATGGAAGTGAAAGGGAAAAGTGTAAAAAATTGTAAAAATAAGCAGCAGTTCTAATTCAAGAATGGAAAAAATGGGGATTTCCCGATTAAATGCTGAATTCCTGCCTTGCTCTTTTGAGTGTCCTTATGCTGAAAGGGTGACTTTTACTCTTGCAAAGAATACTATTTCAGGACACAGGGGCTTTCAGCCTTCCTCTGAAGAGACACTATGGCTACTGTAATTGTCTGTATTACTGAAGAATGCCTCTGAAACGCAGACTCCTGCCTCCAGCTACATTGGGTTAGATAGACAGAGAATTTACCCAGGATAGGCACTATAAGGGGACCTAGATCTTAGTATTTTTTAAGTTAGACAATATTCCCCTAAAAAATAGATACAATATAATGTAAATTAGAAAAATTACTTCATCTGCTCCAATGACACCATTACACATGGAACACAGAGGCCATCATCTGACCAACTAGGTAACCTCTCTTTGAAGGAAAACACACACACACACTCCAGCAGTTACCTCCTTGACATTAACTTCCTTAAGCAAGTCGCACTGGTCACAATGCGTTTGTGCGTGTCTGAATTAAATTGTGGGGATGGGAAGTCCCATTCATTCAGACAACCCAAAGCAAAGTAGTGATACTCCACAAATAATGTGCCAAGTAAAAACTGTATCTTAAGACCAAGTTTCCTCCTCTGGAGCTCCAGTATCTCATTTTGAAAATGCAGACAATTAAATGACCTTTGAAAAACACGTACCTTTCTTCAGTGGCTCAGGCTTTTTGTCACTTTTTTCTCTCCATGGAATACTTATAGATGGGAAAAATGACTTCTTTTCTCTGATTTCTTCCTCTTCATTTTTGTACTCATTGGATGGTGCGGGGTGCACTGCATTTGCTCTCTCTTCTTTTCTCCAGCCACCAACTGATTCAGCTTTAACCAACCTTTGCCCCAGCGCATCAGCTAGGTTTGATCTGTTCATTTTAGAGAGAGGAGACGATGGTGGTGTCTGGCTGGTGGGCTTTGGAGCTAAAGCAGGTTTCTGTGGGACCAGCGACTTGCACATTGGTTTCTCATGAGGGGGTAAAGCGCTCTGGCCGGTGGCTGGTAGGACCACTGGTGTGCCCGCTGGTTGTGAAATCTCCATCACAGTAATTGAGGAGTCTTTTGAGTCTTTCACATTACCAGGGACGTTCACTCTCCCCAGGCCAGGGGATGTACTCTCTTGTGGAGCAAAACCAGTGGATTCTTTCTCACCTTCTGTCGTAACTAGTGGGTCAGGCACACCATCAAAACTATCTCCTGCGCTGTATCTTTTCTTTTTCCTTTGCTCTGCCTGTTGATCGTAATGGAAACGTAAAGAGTAGTTTGTCCTTCGTAACTTTATCCCAAAAGGGGAAACGTTTTCTTCTCCATTTGGTGCTGGTTTATCTGCTTTTTTTGTGCTGTTATCCTGCTGATTTTCCAGAGCACTGGGAAGTTCTGCCTGGGGTAATTCTTTACCTGGAGAATGAGGAAAACTTGGAACAAGGAAAGATGGAAGATCTTTTGCAAATTTACAGCCTTCTGTGTTGTCTGTCGTTTCACTATGGGTTTCCATTTTCTCCTTAGCCTTTTCAGCAAAGTTATCCTTAAAAGTGGAAGCCACATCCTCCTTCGAGTCAGCAGATGAGCCACTGATTCTCCCTACAGCCACTGGTTCGTTGCCTTTTGCCGCACTTCCATTCTCAGCGTCCGAATTGTTTTTTGAAGCTTCTGAAAATTTCTGCCATGCTGGTGTTATCGAGAACTTTGCATTTGCAGAGAGGGTTTTCCTCAAGTTGCCATGGGGAGCACCCCGTCCTCGGGGTGTCCAGTCGTCACTGTGTCTGCAGACACTTACTCGGTCTCTCTCATTATATTTGCTGTTTTCTGCATTCTTCAGGATTCTGGAGCGGATAGAGGCCCACTCAGCTAGTACGGCCTGGTTGTTCGATGTCTCTTGTGCATATTTCATTTTACTGCTGCTGGGTTTGGGATCCTGGGTTTTTTTCTGGGCCTTCTCTGGTGAAAGAATATCCACATTTTTTCTCTCTTCTGTTAAGCCAAGTAACGATTTACAAGCTGTGTCCTTTATCTGGTTCAGGTTAACTGCTGTGCCACACAGCTGTGCTCCAGTAACCAAAATAGCTGTATGGGGTACACACACAGATGAGGGGAGTGCATGAGAGCCCTTGCTGGCAGTGTGTGTCCTGCAGTCTTTGACGGATGGAGAAGAGAGTCCTGCTCCTTTGACAGGCATGACTGGGCTCAGATTTACTTTCTGAAATATAATCTGTTTATCTCCAGAAGACACTTGAAATGTGAAGGGTCTGGATGCAGTTTGTCTTTCATCGACCTCTTGCCACCGAAGTTCTTCCCCTATTCGCTTTTGTTCCTGAGCCTCAACTTCTCTCTTCAGTTTCTGGGCTACGACTTCTTCTGCTGTTTTATTCCCTTTTTCTGGCTGTCTGAGTTTTTGGGATCTTGATCCTTCTTGGAGCTTCTCCTCTACTAGATGCCTATCAGCCCCTCCAGAACACAACTGATCCTTGTCCTGTTGCTGTTCCAAGGATTTTCCTTGTTGGTTTTGCTGAAGATTTTGTCCTTCTGTGTCTACCCTCTGCTCTTCCAGCTTGTTCCATTCTTGTTCATTTTGTTCCTTTTGCTGCTTCAGTTCATCTTGTTGCACGCTCTCTGCACTTTCCATGTGCATTTGTTTTGTGAGCTTGTGTTTCCTCTGCTCTTCCCGTTTCTTTTTCTTATCCATTACTTGCTGGGGTTGTTCCTTCTCTGTCTTTTCTCCTTTCTCCTTCAAATGCTGCCTTTGTTCCTCCTGTTTCTTCTGTTGGTTGAGGCTCTCAGCTTCTTTCTCCTGCTTCAGTTTTATTTCAGCTTCTTGAAGCTTTTTCTCTTCTAGCTCTTGTTTCTGGTTTTCTTCTTTATTTTGTTCCTTGAGTTCTTTTTGTTCCTCCAGCCAATTTCTTTCCTCTTCCTCTTGACACTGTTTTTCAATTTCATGTTGCCTTAATTCTTCCAGCTCTAGCCTCTTCTGCTCCTCCAGCTCTTGTCTCTGCTTCTCCTCCAGCTCCTTGCGCCTCTGCTCTTCCCATTCCTGATGCTTCTGCTCCTCCAACTCCTGACGTCTCTGCTCTTCCCATTCCCAGCGTTTCTGCTCCTCCAGCTCTCGTCTCTGTTGCTCCTCGCATTCCCGGCGTTTCTGCTCCTCCAACTCTCGTCTCTGTTGCTCCTCCCGTTCCTGGAGCTTCTGTTCCTCCAGCTCTTGTCTCTCTTGCTCCTCCCGTTCCTGGAGCTTCTGCTTCTCCAGCTCTTGTCTCCGTTGCTCCTCTTTTTCCTGGCGCTTCTGCTCCTCCAGCTCTTGTCCCTGTTGCTCCTCCAACTCCTTCTGCCTCTGCTTCTCCTGTTCCTGACAACTCTGCTCCTCCAGCTCTTGTCTCTTTTCAGCCTCCAGCAGTCTTCTCTCCTCTTTATGGCATGTTTGCTCTTCTGTCTTCAAAGATGTCTCTCCTTCAAGGAGATACTGCCTCCTCTCTTCTTCACTCCTTCTCTCCTGCTCCTTCTGCATCTGCTCAAGTTCTTGGCACCTTTGTTCTTCCATTTCTCTTTGTTCTTCCATTTCTACAATCTGCCTTATCCTTTCGGCTTCAAAGATCCCCCAGTGATCTTCAATTCTTTTCTCCTCGGCCAGCTGAAGCTGCTTCTGCTCATCTCTGTTCTGGATGAGCTTGTCTGCTATGATGTGTCCATTATAACCTGGGTATCTGTCTCCATACAGCTGAGTTTCTAGGTCCTCTGGCTCAAATTCTGTTATTGTTAAACTTTGTGATCCCTAAAATTGGGAGACAAGTTTGGAGTTACTGAATATTGCCTAATGGCTTGTTCTTCTTTACAGTGAACATACAATCAGTTGCAAATGCAAACCAACTTTTTTTCTTTTTTTTAAACAATGATTTAGATCCAGAGCCAACATACCCACCCCAATTTATGGATCACATCCTCATAGATCCCATGCCTCTCACCTATTTGGGTGATAGCCTTTAAAAGAAAGAAAACAACCCAACAGTGATACCAGTACAATGCTAAATATTGAATCGCCATTTGGTGTGCACAAGCTAATCCAGATTGAGACCTGCCATTTCAAATTTACAGAAGCTCAAGAAATAGAGCACAAGTTTCATATGCCTGTTCTACTACTTGGAACTCCATCCTTTAAGCCTGAAATAATTAGCACCTGCTTAAGGGCATTGTTTTGGCAGTTTGTTCATGGCAAATCTAGCTGTTACTTGTAGAGACAGAAGCTGTTGCCTGCAGAAAAGAGCTCTGCAATGCTAGCCAGGAAAGAACACTATTCAGGGAAACACAATTTGGTTGCCGTTCACAAATCCTGAGCCAGGATATCTTCCTCATTAGCTGTGCTGAGACGCCAGTTCTATTGCAGGACCATGCATGGGAAGAGCACCTAGAGCTCCCCAGCAATACCGTACTGTACTGTCCTGAGGCACGTGCCAACTGCTGGCTGGTTCTCTGTGCTTGCCCCACAGCCCTGGCGTGTGGTGCAATACCTGCAATACACTGAATGCGCATCTTCTTCACAGCTTACTGCTTGTCTCTGTAGTAACATGGTCTGAAGATGAGCTGCACCTGAAGAGTGCTTCCCAGCACTTTCCTTGAGGAAAACAGCTCAGCTAATGCCCTGTCTAGCTATCATTTGTTGAGCCATCATTTGGCTCCAGTTAAACATTCTGTATAAGCAAGAGGTTTACATTTAATTTCTTCATTGCAAGAGTGATAAATGCAAGTACAATGGTGCGGAAGAAAGGACAGTGACCTCTCCTGAACCCTGTTTTAGTTGAATAGTCTTGTCCCATTTACAAGCATTAGTAAGATGTCAGGATAAAAAACAAAATCGCATGCAGTTAGTGTACAAAGCTAGGATTTGATAATTCACTCCATAGCTGTAGCAAAAGCTGCGTTACTTAAGTCTTATTCTTTCTTATAAGACAATGATATTTTCACTGTCAGAACCCATGCCACTTTTAGAGAATCTAATTTTTTTCCCAACCAAATTCTGCACTATCTGATGGCCTATACCAGAGCAGCATTAACAGTGGCAGATAACCTTTATGACCTGAATTTTTTACTAGACAAAATTAGAATCAGAAAGCTCTCCCAGTGTAAAATCCTAGTGGAAGTACTTCAGGTGTTAAGTAGTATTTGTCTCAACTGGCTATATTAAAACTTCTTTGCATCTTCTCTCCAGCTAGGGTTTCATCTTTAGGTCTCTACCTTGATTTCAAGACAAAATGAAAGAATCACGCATTTTGTTTTGCCTTGAAGACACGAGATTTGTTGAAGAAGCTTTCAATACCTGTCTCTAACAGTGTTAATCACATTTTAAGACAGTCCTCTGTCTGTAGCTACCCCTGGTGCACTCAGTTATGGTTATTCTGTACCCAGCTTCAAAAGCAACCCCCCTCCTCTCACTCTTGGACCAGTGATTCAGCACCTTTGTTAATCTCTTGTGCTTTCTTGACATCCTCTGCTTTTTTGGCTTCACTGACAGCTTGTGTTTAGCTGCACTGTTGTCTAGACGAGCAACAGCCTGGGGAACTGCATCCAAATTGATAGTTTCAATTGTGCCGGAACAGGAAAATTGTCTTTTTGGCCGAGATGATTTGACTGGAGTGACCTGTTTGTATTACAAACACAAGAAGCTATTATTAATCTATTTGTTCCATTCAAATCAATCAATCAATCAATCAATCAATCACACACCCCCCCAAGCCTTTTCAGTTTTGGATTCAAAGGAGTTATTAGCAGAAAAGATTTCAAACTCTGTTCTTCCATCATACAAATCATGAATTTTAGACATGGAAGTTACAGCTGTAATATTTTTCCTATTTCCAGTACTACACATTTTTATACTTTTCACTTAGAAGTTACTCAGACCATTCTAACTGAAGTTTTTTCACAGTTTAGCTCCACT
This sequence comes from Sagittarius serpentarius, assembly GCA_034782735.1. Classification (NCBI taxonomy): domain Eukaryota; kingdom Metazoa; phylum Chordata; class Aves; order Accipitriformes; family Sagittariidae; genus Sagittarius; species Sagittarius serpentarius. Next base: position 16,595,304 of record JAVKLA010000053.1, read on the forward strand.
CTGAAGTTGCTGGGAATGGAAAGGACAGGGGCAGACTTTTAAGCAACATCAAACACTGGGACTTTTTAACATTTGCTTACTGTGGAAAAAATATCTACATCTTTAAATAATTTACATTATACACTTTAGGCAAGAGCAAATCAGATTGACTTATCTAAGCATTATAATAGAACAGCTACAGAGCTGTATTGTCTGCATGGGAGATGACTATAGTACTGGCTCTCAGACTGGCACAGTGCCTGCGGAAAACCTTCCCTCCAGTCATGTGGAGTTGTCCAAGATAGCACCAAAGAACAGCAAAAAAATAAGACAATACTGGCTTTCATTGGTGCTTTTTTCTCTTGCCTTTCACATATTTGGGTTCAGAAAGTGCAAATACAAGCAAAGTGATTCAGTGAGACTCCTCTCATGAATAAATACAGTGGAACTGTATGTCTAGACATGTAAGAGTGAGCCTGTCATCCGTCTCTCCCGTAAGTCACCAAGCTATCATCCCGAGACTTGTATTTGGCACAATCCAAGAGGAAAAAGAAGACGGAAAAAAAAGAAGGGAGAAAACATCTCCTGTAAGGAAAGAAAATCACGTACATTGTTTTCAAGACAGCTCTGTAATCTTCTGAGGTTAAACATATGCTAATCAGGGAACCAATTACTTAAAAGCTGATGGAACATTTTGCATAGGCTTATTGAATTACATGCAGGCATAACAAAATAGTAGAAGTACTTAGGAAAATTATGGCTCTATGATTAATACATCAAATGCAGGAATGCTGCAAGACTGGCAGAGACCAAGTTCTGCTGCTTCCTGCAATCAACTCTTACAGATTTCTCAGTCTTAGTTACTGCTTATTTACTAGCCCCCAAACTGCAACGTTCACAGAATCTTCGGTGATCAATGAAATAATACGTATTAAAGCAAAAACTGACTGTCAGGCTTCTAGTAACTAAAATTAGAAAGTAACTCAGTGCAAACCAAGTGTAAAAGGTTTTTTTACCTTTTCTTCCCCTTCATGTCCTGTTCCAGGCAAATTCATTGTTCTCAACAAATCTGGAGTGTCAGTGGACTAGAAAACAAGAAGATTACCACAACTAGATACTAAAATGTAAAAGATCTAATAAATATGGTTCAAAGGACTTGTGAAATCATGCATGTTAGGGTAGGATTTTTACCCTGTTTCCTGTCACTGCAGGACTGATGGATAAACAAGTCTTGTTCCTAAATGCTATGAGTTTCTCTTTGCCGCTCCTTCAGTCACTGCTGTCTATACAGAAGCAGGTGCTGCTACAAGACACTACAAAAAGCAAAGCACTCACTTCCTTAACAAGATAACCAGATTCTAAATCAAAAGAAAGAGCACACCTTTGTAGGATTTCAATCAGCTCTTAATAACTATTTTCTCCTGACCTACACCTAAGGAAAAAATATAGGAACCTGATCAGGCATTACCTCTGCTGGAAGGGTTCTTGATGACTCCTCTTCTTACAAAGCAAACCAGCCCCCCGCCCGCCCGGAACAATCGAAACCTATCAGTCACTAGGACTCCTTAGCTACCGTCCCTCCCCAAGCCATCACACAGGCGGAGATTTTTTTAAGGCGCAGAGGTTGAAGCAGCATTCATGACACCCAGAAACTCTGGTTTTAAGCATTATACCACAGTATTACTTCATAACTTAATGAACGCTGGGATCACAAGTGTACCAGGTGCACACAATTGTTAGTATAAAGCCCAAAAAATCAGCTTTACAAATACAGGTTACATGAAACCCAGAACTCTTGCCATCGATCCAAGTTAGTCAGGAAAATCAGAAGTCACAAAGCAACACAAGAAACTTGTTTGAAGTAGAGCAGCACTATGTGGTCCTGGCCACCAGCTCCTGATGGAAGCCACCCTGTCCCCCCAGGACCTATGCAGATAAACATGCAGAGGAGTTACAAGGCCAGCAGCAGAGACAGGAGCAGAAACAAGGCAAGCTGCCGTGCACCAGCAATCTCTAATGAAGCAAGTAATGAGTAGCACGCAGAAAGAGAAAAGGGAAGTACCAAGTGTTCTGGCTGACCCCTATGCATGTAGCATTGGTTTTTTTGCGCCTGCTATCTCCTCAGAGCAGGGATATTTGCTCCTTCAGTATTTGGAAAAAGAATTATGCAAAGGGCATTCATCTTGTTTACAAAATGTAATATTTAAAAGAGCAGGTGGTAAAGACTGAATCTCTCCCTCCTTATTACACAAAGATACTCTAGTGGTTTTTTAGTGCTTGAATTATTTTCTCCTTCGGGCTGGAGGTCGTTAGGTGACATTTGGGTCTCCTGCAGGACCCAGCAAGGCGGCTTTCTGCAGAGAATCTATATTGGTCTCAGAGAGTCTTGTCTAGTACCAGGGTACATCGCCAAAACCTGTCCACAGTCCCACTGCGCCCTCTGTGCTCTGAGGCACGCAAAATGCTCTGCATTCACCTTAACTGATTGCTTCAGAAGGGAGTATTTGTGAAGCAGAAAAATTACACCTTACTTTGGCTTCATTTTTATCCCTCCAGACTGCAGAGGGAGAAGTGTGAGTGTGTGGGTCCTACCCAAATGCCTCGCTCCCTGACAGATCCAACCACAGCCACAAAGGAAGTGGTCACAGAGGAGCTATGTTGCCCCTTGAAGAGTGATGAAGAATTTGGGCCACCTCACCTATCAGTCTCCCTTCTGTGTGTCTGACTGAGTATAGGCATGAGCTGCAGAGGACACTTAACTGCCTCTGCCTTTTACACAAGCGGAGGCTCATGCCCCAGTGTCCCTGCAGGATCTTAAGGGCTGCATGTGCATGGTAGGTTGCTGCATGCCTTCCCCAAGGGTTCCCAGGCACAAAGTCAGCCTCCTCCAGGCAGGGAAGGATGCCCCTCTGTCCTCCACACTCCCTTCAGCCATTACAGTGACACATGGAACCAGTGTCGCCTTAGAGGATTTCCAGAGAGCTTCCGTCACTCACCGTGTTTCTTCACTGTCTGAACAAGACCTTTCTGGACACTTGAATGCCCACAGTTCCTGGTATCACAATCTTCATGGGTAATTTGTATAGTTGTTTTAATTATACTGGACATTTGGATTTAGGGAGCATTCTGAAAATGTTTCTCCCCCTTTGCCTTTGGTTCCTGTTCATAAGAAATACGGGTATTTACCCAAGACCTAGGATTTTACGGATTTTGGCTCCAGACCCCTCTCATTTTGGAATGATTTTCCTTTTTGCCATTTGATGCTGTGCACAACTTTCCACGCTGGGAAGTCCGTATTTCAAGACATTTTCTGTCTCATGAAAATTTCCTGTTTTCTAGCTACACTGCGAGTGATGTCCGCACTGATGGAAGTTCAGAGCAAATGTTCAAACCGGTAATTGTGTGGGACCTGGCTCAGGGTGCCAAGAGCACACAGTTCTCACCAGTCCAAGAAACACAAGCTGAGAGATCCCACCCGCATAAAAGAGCCCGCTGAGCTCAGCTATGCCTCACTGGAGTCATCTGCTACGCCCCAGTGAACTTTACTGTTTTAGTACTGCCATAATGCCATGAATATGTCGATTTAAAGTGCTTACTTTATTACCACTGTCTGAGATCACTGTGTCCTGCTGAGTCTCAATCTCCATGGGGCTACTGAGCAACACATCCTCTTCTATACTAGCGTTTGCCTCCCCCATTGTCCTCACAGAAATTGTCATTTGTGGAGGCTGCCCAAATTTTATATTCTTGGCCAACTGTTGCTGAAAAACAAGGAAAGAAAATACAAAAAAAAAAAAAAGTATTTATACTATGAGCAAAACAAGCCAAGTCTAACATGTGCCCCTTCTCCATCTGAAAGCTGCACCGAAACATTCAGGGCAACTTCTGACTCTGGACAAGAAAAATCAGCTTGAGGCTGACATTGCTGCAACATGGTAGGCCCCCCTCTTCTGTCTCCCCGCAGCATGACCAAGGTCAGGAATTTACTGCATGATTTCTGAGTTTGGATGATCAACTTGAGTTCCTGACAGAGTTGCCAACTTTTGCAAACTTATTGTGAATTTTGAAACATTCCTTCTCTTTTTTTAATCTATGTCCTAGGTTAAGACTTTCTTTGTTAAAGCTAATTATGAAGCCTTACTGTTGCAAAGAAATAAGATTATGAGCCAAGTGTACACTGAGAAACTAAAACTGCCCCAAAAGGCAACCTTTTTCTTCTCCAGCCCCCAAACCCTGCATCTCATGCAGCTGTAGTTCTTAAAGATATCCTTATTGTAATGTTTAGTCACAAGTTTTAAATGTTAAGGGTTTGGCATAACCCTGCCTTAGAGGAGGCAAATTCTCAGAGGGGAAACCCAGCTTCTTTTAGATGCTTGATCTCATACAGCAATACACAAACTCATGTCTGCTCATGCTCACGTGCACTGCCACCCCACCGCTTTTGCACAAGGAAGTTTATGCAAGGGACATGCAATAGATGAATGGATAAAAGAGCTTTCCCACCATTTATTTTCCTTGTTGAAGTAACCTTCTCTCAAGGGTTACAAGAAAGTACTCCTGAATTATATTAAGCATAAGATGAGTAAAATAAGTAGCATATAATATCTGTCTTCTGGTAGGGTGAATTAGAGAAATTACAGCCCTGGCTACTACAGAAATACATACCATACAGTCTTTGAAAGTGAACTTTTTGCAAAAGAGAAGAAATTCTCTAGAAAGGAGCAAATGGAATAAGGAACATTTATTGATAGATTTTCTTCCTGAAATATTTCAGGGAATCATTCTCAGTTAGGAAGGAAGGGACCGTGGAGTTACTTTCCTCCTTTACTCTCTTTCAAGCACAGAAAATTCTCCCATTCTGAGCACAGAACCAGAAGCACAGAGATCTCCCATTTCTGTCCTATATTACTATGAACATCTACAGCTCAGAGATACTCAATTCAACTGTGCAGCTTCTTTTCAGTGGAAATGTCAAGTACATACATGGACCCCTGACACGAATTTGCCACTGAGAACTGCAGAAAATTGGAGCAGATAGATAACATGTAAAACAAAGACTTCTTTTTTCCTATAGCACAGAATCAGCAGCATGACTTAGGTGAGCAGTTGGCGAGGGAAGATATGCTTTAGTAGCAGCGGATGGCCCTCTAAAACAGTTCAGGTCAGATCAGTCTCACTTGCCATTGTTGCCCAGTGGACTAGACTCTAATATGAAGTTTATCCATATTACCCCAAAACATTACCAGATTTCTGTATTGAACTATTAAGACAAAAGGTACATCCAGAGACTCCTCATAATCAGGTTATTAAATTAGGATAGTTTTTCTCAGTCTCCTCATTGAGATAGGCATTATTTATGCCCATTTGGATTTTGGCAGAAAGTAATGAAATTCATCTAGTACATCATTTTGGCATAGTGGGCAGTTCGGAATGGCACACTTTTATTCCTGTCTAGATTACTGGCAGTGCACCCATAGTCTAAAGGCAAGGGTTTCAGCAAGTCCTCCCAGGCTTTCATGTTAGCAGTGCAACTCTCTGACTTGAAATCTTTTATGTTTCCATTGTGTAAATGGGAGAGAGCAAATGGGTCTGTATTAGATATTGTGAAGGCAGTAATTCTGCTGTATTCCTGCAGGTCCTCTGATGCTAGTAGAAAATAATTTCAGAACAGCTTCTTAATTTGCTAACGTGTTTTCTAAGTTGAGGCTGCTCCTTTCTTCTTCCTAAAGTCATATTCCTAGACAAACAGTTCTCCCAGGCAGAAAACTGGAACCTTCAGCATTATCTGAGAAAACTACCCAAGAAACTAAGGATTTGTGCATCTTTTCCACGGGGAGAACATGCACTCCTGTACACATTGCTTGCCATGTGTTTTGGAGGAAGGGATGGTGCGTTATTCTCTTGATCAAGTTCTTCACTCTAGTGTGCATGCAATGTACGGTGGAAGCTCGTGATGGAGCTATTGTAGAGAATGGTCTGTGCTTGAAAAAGAATGGCCTTTTTAATTGTTATCAAGGATGCTTGAGGGCTATGCTGTAAAAATGTGTATTTGTGTATATAACAGTTTAAAATGTTATTTTCCTGACATTTCCAGGAAATAATAGACTATCCACAACATTTATGGACTGTACACAGGGTTTTTTTTTAAATTACTTCAAAGTTTTAAAAGTTTATTTGCTCAGACTTGCATAAATTAGTTTGACGATTGAAGAAGAAACTCTAGTAGCCCTCACATTCCTTCCAGGATAGAAGGCTCTTCTCTGTATTATTTATTTATTGGCTTTTTTTGGAATCAATTTAGACTAAAAAAAGCTCCACTAATAGTTCTCCACTGACCAATTTCTTTCACTGCATTCTAATCTCCAAAGCTGATGCTGAATGACAAATGTAAAAATCTCAAATAGCTTATTGTTACCACTGAGCAAATTTATTCTTACTGCTTTCAAAGAGCAATGTTAAACCTGCTCCTTGTTCTTTTTTAAAATGTGCTTATACTGTAACTACAATGCAATTATCCTCTCAGAAAAATTTGTACAGATACATTCTCTACTTGGTCATTCATAAAAACCCTAAAAATACATCATCCCTGAAAGAAAAGAAAAAACCCACCACGTCTACTTGGAAGAACACACACAGTCCAAGCCAGACATGGAGATACACATCAATTTAAGCTGCAAGGCCATTGAGAAGGGCCATATTCCCCAAAAAGGAGCACCTGTTTCAGTTAGACATATATTTCTGAATACAAAACTATAAATCCTCTGTACTTGAGAATTCCCTGTGCTGACATGGATGATGGTTGCCTAAGGAGGATTATTTGCAATGCCGGTCATTAGAAGTTGCAGGCATGACATCTTGTTCTTCTACCATTGCGCAGTCGTGTTTAAATACCCTTTTGGAAATCTCCATAGATGCATGTTGGTCCCAGTTAAATGAACCCGGTCTCTTTTGGTTTGTGCAAGACGACTTGTAATTTAGCAGCCAGAAATCACCACCCTGCTCTGAAATCTAGCTGTCAACTAGAAGCAGAAGGAAAGAGATGAACATTTCCTGCCTGCACCTTCCACTTCCAGCCTTATCGACTCCAATGGGCTTTCCCAGTCCCTCAGTTTGCAGCCAGTGGACGGGTATTTCCACAGGACTTGCCAACCATTCTCAGCACCAAAACAGCATGGCTACCACATGACAATTATACCATGAAACAGTGGCTGGAAGGACCACGCACACAGGGGAGCTTCAGAATGGGACCATCAAGATGTGCTCCAGACCAGGTTTACCTCATCCTTGATTTTTTTTCCTATAAGATTCAAGAGGTGCGTAAGAGTTTGTATATTCACAGCCAGCCCAGCTGGCTAGCGGTGCGGTGCCGCTCAGTGTGAGGTGAGGGACAGGGCTGCACATCTAATAAAGGCAAAGACATACTGGGAATTTAGAAAAGAAATTAAAAGTTTGCACGCATCCAATTTTTAAAATCTTCCTCAGTAACTGGATCATGACACAGGCCCACTTTTATTTCATGCAAAATAACTTGCTAAAATGTGTTATTATTTAACTGACATCTTTACACCAGCTTACCATTAACTTCAGAAATACAACTCGTAAGGTAAATTGCTCTGCATTGGTTGGCACCTGCAGCAAATTACAAAGCTTAGACTTTGAAAGCACTCTTTGTGTTTGCATAGGAAATGCCACAGAACAAGCTTTCCATACTAACCGGCAGAGAGCCCAGATTGGGCTGTACATCTCCTCTTTCACTCCAGTTTGGCTCCTCTTTTGTGTACATGCCTGCCAGCATGCATGCATGTTGGATTCAGATCCCTGAAACCATGTCATTCTTATGGCTCCGTGCCTGGAGTGAATCCAAAACCGGATCTGCTGAGCTGCTTACTCTGTTCAGTTAAAAATCATTAAAACAGAGTGTACTATTTCAGCTAATTCCATTCAAACAAGTCTTACAAGAAATGCTGGTCATATTTTGCCTTCAACTCAAATACCTATTTTTCATGTCTGTTTACAATGTCCAGATATATAATGAAATGAAATTATGTTTTTTAGTTTTATACAACTGTGAAATGATGACTTAATCAACAATACTTGTCCTAAGAAGAGCCATAATGTTGAAATTCTACTTTGTCCTGTACAGTCTCTCACAGTTACCCAAAAATAAAATGCCTTGGGAATATATACAAATAGGGCGAGCCCATACTGAGTTTTTCCTTATAAACACTCCAATGATTTGTGGCATCTGAGGACTTTTGGAGTCAATAGCCAGTTGGGAACTTTTCTCTTAGGAATTTGTGTCATTGCTTTTTGAACTTTTATAAATATTCCACAAATAACAGTGTCGTATGACAATGAGCTCTACAATCCAACTATGCATAAAGAGATATTTGGTTTGAAAGTGCTACTAGTTTCAATGATGCTCATGTGTTCTCATGCTGTGAAAGACTGAATAATTGTCCTATATTCATTTTCTCAATTCCACTCATGATTTTATGCATCTCTTATCATATTGTCTCTCTTACCATTTCTTTTCTAGGCTGAAAAGACAGTTTACCTAATTATTCTTTCCACGGAAGTGAGTGTACTTCTTTATCCAAACAGGAAAATCTGCAGCATATCTAAACAAGCAAAACATCCCACAGACACAATTTTTTTTTTTAAATCAAAGAGAGAGAATAAACTGGAAAGCATCGTGTAAGAAGTTATATTGGTATAGCTGGAGACTTTAGAAAGTAAACTAGATATAAAATTAACATGTAAACCTACTGAAAAGGAGGAAAATAAGAAGTATTACCACAGGTGGTTTGGATATAAGATGCAGGGAGGGAATTATTCCACTCTCCATTGCTGGAGCAGCATGTGGTTTGGGGCATTACACTTCAAGAAAGATTTTGGGAGAGTCCAAAATAGAAGAATGGTCAAGAAAAAAAACTGTATATGGATCTCTAGAGATATGTATTTGTAGCAAATCCAGATGCAAAATGAAGATTTCGGTATACAGTGGCAATGGACCACTTAGAGGTGCTCACGTGTTAAAAGCAAGACTTTCTGAAGAAGCTTGAAGGTAAGTACAGGATCTATGGCATTTGTCACCTGAGTCTCTCCTTGCAGAGTACCAAAAGCAAAGCAGATGTGAGGAAAATGGAAACTCATTTCCAGGGCTTAAGATGATGATAGGAGAAAGGGGGTCTGCCCTAGAAATGCAAGAATGATTAAGAAAAAAAATGATGAATTCAGTTTATAAAGTGAAAACAATTCTCAAATATGAGGAAAACAATTAGGCTGCAGTGGCATTAGAAAATACTGGCAACAAAGAAATGAATTTTAAGAAATACAAAGCTGGGCAGTTGTGCAGTGAAAATTCATTCCCAATTCCATAAAATGCAGAGCATCAAGTTAAAAGATAATAGCTTTGAGGTTTAGCAAATGACTTTGTGTAGTCTTGCTGAGATCTGGGCAATATCAAACAAACAACAATGGGAATGGCTGGTAAAATACAGATGTGCAATGCACAGTAGGGGAAGCACCAGTTTGATCATGATGTTAATGACTAAAAGAAATGGGATCCAGAACTGAACAGTCATTAGGTCTAACAGGAAGAAAATGACTGGGGACATTCATCATTACAAAGCCAGGGAAATGTGAATTTAAAAAGTGGTCCTTTAGAATTTGACCAAGTAGTCTGGATTCTCAAGACATGTTTTATCATAATTAATATCTGTGTAATAAATGGGTGGTTTACAAATTTAGAGAGCAGAGGGTTTGCTTGTTTTAAACCACGTGGCCACATGAAAAAGAAAAGATGAAGCCCAACAGTTCCTAAATGCAATAAGCCATATGCCATAGTCAACCTCTAATATTTCTTGCAGCTGACTGCCACAGCCTCACGGATGCCAGATGACCTGAGATACTACTTTCAATGAAGGCAAGAGACAGCGAACAAGCTGTCCTCCTGCCTCCAGAGGCAGCGGCAGTGCCACACCACGGTATTGTCACAGCAAAAGGGAGATGATGGCTTAGACACATCAAGATACTAACGCTCAAAACAAGTTTCCATTTTACTTGCCACAGGTTTTGTGGGTCTGAAACACAAAATGCCTTCTGCAGTAGGAAGAAGAGTCACAGCGGCAAAATGCGAGGAAATGGATCTAACATGCTCTGATGTGAGGAAAAAAACACACTAACCTATGAAAGGGAAGGATGTAAAAACAAGCTCCCAGAGTTTCTTTTACATTTGTTCTCACACACTGCTAGATTAAACATCCCTTGTGTCTAATTCACAGTCCTGTATGAGAAGTAAAGCACCAGATCCCAAGAAACTAAACGAGTTCAGCATTAGGAGTACCAGTGCCTGGGTACCATCTCTTTGTGGGAGCAGGCTCAGGCTGGCTTTCTACACTGTATCTTAAAAACTAGGTAATGATAAATCTCAACATATCCAAAGGACAAGGAAAAGACTGCTTTTACAACAGCAGATGGCTTGAGCTGACACAAAATAACTTCAGGATACACAAAGGCTATTGGAGGTTAACAAGAAGTCAAGCTTTTCTCAGCCTGACTTCTAGCACACACTAAAACCTTTGAACACGACCAAATCCATTTACAGAAAGCCTGATAAGATGAATGCTGCCAATCTGAAAATCAATAAAAAGAAATGAGAGCTATTCCAGAAAGAACTAATATACCTTGCACACATAATCGGAAAGAGAGAACTCCTACAATAAGAAGCTGAACCAGTGCGTACGCTGGCTAGCTGCCCAGACTGCTACAGAGTTTTGCACCATTACACAACATTTTTCGTGGGTTCATCAACGCTCCAAAGTCAGCAGAAATGCAAGGCGAGAAGAGGGAAACACTTTGATGATCAGCAGAATGAGATCCAGCACCATCAGTATTAAATGGCTTGCATTTCTATTCTGATTTCAAAACCCTTTTCACCATGCGATCAGTTGGGCTTGTAAGCTCAGTGCCTCTTCCAAAAAAGATTTACGTTTTCCAGGAATGTCTGCTGTACCACACCCAAAAATGTCCTGAAAGAGGTTATAATCTCTGTTTGGAATACAGCAAGTTCGGAGCTAGCAGAGGGCACTGAATCTTGGCAACACTTCTTTACTGAGGAGCATCTTGCCAGGCAATTGGAAACTGGCAATGCTATGCTTCCACCGTGACACACAAGCCTGGCCAAAACCACAGTAATGTTGGTGGTGTAGCAATGACTTGGGACCAGAAGCTGGCCATAGAATTGGTTTTAAGGAGTGGAGTGCTCTTCAGAAGAGATGACTGTCTCTTGTTCCACCACTTGAAGAAACACAGACATTCCCAGTGGGAGTGAGCTTGCAGCAAGGGACTTTGAAGTAGATACAAGCTTCTGGTAACTGGAGACCGCGTATCAGTGTTTTCTGTGACTGCAAAATCACACAGCAAACACAGTCTGCTTTTAGAATACTAAGGCAGAAAAAAAGATGGGGTATGGAGTGCATAAAACCTTCAGACAGGAATGGTAGTCCAAATAACTGGTCAAACCTGGGAGTCAACTCTAAGGTCAACCTAAAAATGTGCAATGGGATTTTGGCATGATCTTGTCCTAAACTCAGGGAACAGTTGCAGAAATCATGGCTAGGGAAATGAGGACAGTTATGTGCTGGGCAGCAGGTTTTGCAGATTCAAGAGGTGGCCCCTGGGCTTGTTAGAAGGAACCTTTCCATGGGGATATGAAAAAAATCCGTGAACATTTAGATGAATATATAACTTCTGTGTAAACATGTAAATAGTTAAAAGTGTCATTTACAATCTATTATGCATTTCCTTTCTGATTGAAAGAGTTGCTGTGGATGCCACCATCATTAGTACAGTTGGAAAAGCTGAATTGGGAATGTCCTTACAGGCTGGGTTGTAGTTATATTAAAAAGATAAAAATGAACTACCGCCCTTCAATTTTAAATAAAAAGGTAAGCATACTTTTGACATCAAGAAGCTGAAACAACACTCCCCTTTAAAATACATGCAAGTAACCACACCAAAAGAAGGCCTATGCAAAGTTCACATAAGCAAGAGCATTATCACTGGCTATTTATTTCACTTTCAGGGGTGACTATTTTTGCTTTAATTTTGCTTAGTGAAGATGGGTGTTAGCAACTGCAGTAACCGTATTTTTTATCATGTCTCTGAGTTTGGAATTTTATTTCCGTTTGGAATTTGAAGGTGAGTTTGGAAATGGAAGCCACTTCTACAAAGTGAAAAGTCATTCAGAGAAAAGCTACCGTACTGAAGCCAAGACAACAGATCCAACAGATAGGGAGGCCATAGCTCCCTGCAGAAGTCAGTGGGCTTTGTATCCAAAGGACATTCAAGCATTCTGCAAGACAGGTCCAACTACCTCGCGTCTTTGCCCAGAGTCAGCAGTCATTTAAAATACAATGGTTTCTAGCCTGGAAAGTGGCATGCACTGAATCTACCTGACCCAGGGAAATTTAAGCTGAAAAACCAGCACAGAGAAATTGGAGCTGCCCTAGTGTGGTTTCTACTTCAAAGTTCATCCACAGTCAGACAGGCTGTTCAGGTGCTCTGCCCGCTGACAGCACTGGGCAGGAAGAAGGAACAATTTCATCCTGAAGGTCACGTCTGTCTACTGTGCATGATCTCTCACTCACCAGAAAAGACAGACCATGGCTAGACTTTGGAGGCAAAAGAAATCAGTGGTATTTTATTAGTCAGTTACAGGGTAACGGCATTTGCACAGCATGAAAAATTTATCAGCATTTTGACAAGACATGTCAGCATCCCAAGCGATAAACTGAAACACGCTTCTGAAGGACAGCTCTTTCAAGGTCTAGAAAGGCACAGAGCTGGGAATCCTACAGATGTACAAGAAGTAAAGCAAAAAATTAGAGCACTAATGGGACAGAGTTCTGGAAAAGAAGGGAAAGCAGGTCATGTAAAGCTCTTTAGAAGCAAATACCCAAGTGTGTTGTTTATGTAGTTACTTATGTGCTGTTTGCTTTGCAGAGATAAACATATCCACCTTTCATGAGAACTATTGAAAGGACAGGGAGGAAAAGAAGGAGAAAAGAAAGTAATACATATAAAAGGATAATTAAATCAGCTTTGCAAAGAAGTCTCACTCTGCATGCTATTCCCTGCTGCCAACACCACCCTCACTTTTTCACTCAGTACCACATCTGTAGGTCTCAGACGTACAGGTCAGGACATGCCAAAACCATTAGTTCAATGCAAATGAGTTCCACAAGATGCAGACATTTCTGCAGGTTTGCTTGCAGCATCACTGCCATACCTTTCAAGACCAAAACGTAGATCTTCTCCAGGTTATCCAGATTACTTGCATGGCTTTTGGCCAGACAGCTTACATGGCTGAGAAACTGCCCCAAGGCTACTGAAAAAGCAACCCACCTTTATCCACATTTAACACATTGTGGAGACCATTTTCCACCATAATGTAATTATTTTTCCCACTTACAGTTTCTTACCTGAAGAGTTTTGACTTTTCCTAAAACGTTCTCCTGTGACATTGCTTGGATGGCCTGTTCACTGTCTGTTCTCCCATCAGGTATAAAAATACTGTCATGGGAAAAAGCTCGACTGCCCATAGAATAATGGGAGGACCTGGAAAAAAGCAGTTAGAAAGTAAATAAGCACAGCAATTAATCTATGAGAGTGACCCTTCATATCATAGCTGCCCTGCTGTCTGAATTTTGCCTCCCTCTTGCCTTCTACATAAAAGCTTTGAACATTCTCAGAAAAGAGGTATCCAAACATGTTCTGTTATCAAAAGTTTAACGGAGGTACATGATTCCCTCACACACAGTTTTCCTCCTTGGAAGGACATAGAGCGGGGTGTTTTTAATAGGCATGTTCAGAAGTTCAATCAATTTTCCTTAGAAATCTCAAATCTAAATGTTACTTTTAGGATACAGAGTAGATGATGATGATGATGCATACATTACCAGACTGCATATTTAAGAAAGCCCACATTCTTGCTGAGTCCCGACGTTTGGGACCTGGCTGTCATTCTTAGTCAAAGAAAGCCAGCAGGTCCCAAGCAAAGGTAGCTCTCTGACTCAAAGAGAGAGATACTACACTCTAGTAACCTACTTCTGAAGTTACCTCGTTTAGCTGATTACTTAGCTGTTCCTATCACAAGTACAATCACACTGACAATAAAATGTTACCATCAAACCCCCAAACTGCTAAGAAGCCTATTACACCAACCCGTGTGGGTTGGATTAGCAACAAAGAGTGAGAGATGCCTGTGTGCTACTCTTAAACTGGATTACCGACGCCAAGGAGGAGAGTGCGTCATGAACGACCTAGTTATATGGCTCTCCTCTAAATCCATGGGCAAAGGGATTAAACAAAAAGTGGTTTAAATTACTGGAAATTTTAAAGGCTCATCAAGAAAACTGAGGGAAAAAAAAGGTTTGTGGGTTGTTACTTTGGGGTTTTGGGGGCATTGTGGGGGGAAAAATGTTTGAGTTTGAAAGCCATGTTTTGTCTTGCCGAGAATATTTCATGGTGAGTGGAAAGCCAGTAAAATACAAACATGATAAAAGCCACAGCAGAAGAAAATGGAGAGGTCTTAAATCTCTCCTTTTAATAACCTATTGGCAACCTGTGGAACCCATTTATAGCTTCAGTAAACAGACAATCTGGAGAAAAAAAAAAAAAAGATACTTTTTATACCAATCTAACCAACTCAACCTTCTACATGTGACTAAAACATTATAAACAAATACTTCAGCAAAAGCAAGGAAGATGATACTTCCAGAGAGAGAGGTAAGTAAAACAACAAGAAAAATTAAAGCCTCACATATTTGAGAAAATCAGTGTATTATCTTTTTCTCCCCTTTAAAATGTGCTAAGTGTTTATAAAGTGTTCAAGATACTTCTATTCATACTTTGGGAAAAAAAAAGTTTGGAATGTATTTTCTACATTTTCCTCTCATTTTTTCCTGGGGTATGAACATCATCTTTTTAAGTAAAAACAATAATCTTTTCTTGCCATGGAAGAATGTTATATAGGTTACATTAAGCTTTTATAACCGATTAAACGATAGGCTATTCTTGACTTTTACAACAAAATTTCTCACAGGTAACGTAAAATAATAGGAAAAAAGTCCCCCACAACCTCTCCCTCTCTGTAGTTTATATATAAAATACATGTGCACTCACAAAATAATCAATCCAAGCTCTTGGGGAGAACACACACAGCTCTCTATCATTTCATCCTCCATGCAATCACAGACTAGCTGAAAAACTATTTTTTATCCAGAATTAGTATTTGAACAATATGCTTCATTTGAAACAAACCAGCACACAATCCAGCAAAGAACTGGTCAGTATTTCACAGCATTTTTAGCCATGAAAGAGGAGGAACATTTAACTGAAGCTATAATCTATTTTAGATTTCTTTTTTTTTAATAAAAACCACAACTTAATTGCCTTGGCTGCTAAAGGTAATACACCTTCTTTTAGAAACCTTTTATTAGAGAAACCATAAAAGTATATTTTTAAACCCTCTTCTAAAAATGTTTCTATACTGAGTCGTCATGACTCGGCCCGTACACAGAGTTGTGGTAAAATTTTGTGGCACTGAAATATATCTACCTTCCTTGGCTGTCCAGGAGTCAGCCCAGTTTGCGAAACCACAGTTTGAGAAATGCCCCTTAAACAGAGACAAATTCCTAGCAGGCCTGGCTTGCAAAATGAGTGGTTTGACATGAAGCTGAGTGGAAGTTGGCTTTTTTCATATAACCACGTAGGTTGGTCTGAACCGAAAGCTCCAGCATTGCATTCAACAAGGGGGGAAAAGTAGTCTATATTCACAACCAAATGTGAGGGGAACATGCAAAATTTGACAAACCAGCCCATGCCAACCCACCCTGCATTTGCATGGTTCAATATGTGAAACTGCTGCAGGTGCAGAAGGCAAGGCCAGTGGGAATTTATTGTTTACTATTTACCTTTGAGCTGAGAGATACGCTGAGGATGCATAATCCAGGTTATACCATGCTCCAGAGAGGATCCTCTGAAAAGATTTTTCCAGCAATACTGTGGCTCAGACACTTGTGGCTTTGTCTCACAGCTATTCACTGTGCATATGACACCATCCTCCCCTTTTACTGTCCAGTGGGTTGGCATTCTCATACTTAAAATTAGACAGCTCATGTTTATCCCTATAGTTTGTTACAACTAATTAGTAGACGAGGGCTGCAATTGAGGCACCAAAGAGTTCAGTGACTTGTTCGCAAGTCGTTCTTGACCTTACTAATGAATCTGTTAATACTTAAGTCGGGAAGAGCCAACCTACAGCTTTTGAACTGAACAGCGTTTGCTAACAGTTCAAATCCCCAAACTTCAGCTGACCAGCAGCAGGGATGCTCTGGCAGTAGGAACTGCCCGACAATCTGAGTCTCTGAAATGGAAGAAAAGAGCAACTGCTGAGGTCAAGTGCTGGCGGACTGCCTAGGATGTGGCTGCAGATGAAGATCTTCCCCCTCCTGCTATAGAGCTGAGGACCTAGTCTCACCTCCTGCCTGTGAATTAATCCAATGAATCTGCTGACTGTTTGAGATACACATCTTACATAGCTTTTGGCTATGCACAGATTTGGGTTTATGGCTAGCGTGATCAGATTTGTTTAAAGTGTCATTTAAAGCTTCCTCTGGAACACCAGGTCATGTGAAACATCTTGGGAGCTTCACGTGACCTGCAGTCGTAAGTACACCACCACTGAAAGTCCAACCCTGTCTTTGACAAGTGCCCACAGTGGTACCAATGGCAGGGCAGGACCATGATAAGCATGTACAGCATCTCTCTCTGACATTCTCCCACACACCAACTGCTTTCAGTTAGGCACCTCCTCATTACATGGCATCACACATTTTTGTTTCATAGAGCTGAGGCCAAACATATTTGAAAACTTTTGTCCGTTTTTGTTTTCTTATTAACTTACTACCAAAACAAACATACTCCAAATTGTGAGAACACATGGAACATTCACAAGAAACCCCACAGTGAACCAACCCAAGACTGTATCCCCTCAAAATGCTTTGCAGATATACTGGATATTTCAGAACTGGGTGACCGAACAATTTTGCTAGCCCCATGTCCAATAACTGGTAAAAATGTTTTAAGAATTTTGCTTAAATGCCTATGTAGGCTAAAGTACGTTGGCAAAAACATATTCACACATTGTAGTAACCTAGTTTCTTTTACAGGTGAGTTTAAATAGCATTTAAGGTGATTTCCAGGCTACTTGAACTTTCTGGAAGGTCTCCTATTTTACTCACTTAGAGCCCACAATCCTTTCAAATCTTCCCAGCTGCGAGTTTGACAGACTGTATCACAAAGCTCCTTTTTCCACCTTTCGGAAAGACTGAATTTCTTTTAAGTCATAATACAGTACAAATAATTGAGGTTCCTTCACTGCTACCACCATTCCCATTACTGAAATTTTTCTCAGAAACCTTTATACAGTAACAGCCTCAAAATCCAGATCTACAGACTGTGCTTCTCAGCCCTCCCCTCAATTAAAAGGCATGTCAACATCAGGAATGGCTTTTGATGGATTCCTGGTATGTCAGAGACCTGGGCTGTCGTCATAGCCATGGCTGCAGGTGTTACAGTTTCAAACTGCCATATCATTTCCAAGAGATGTGGGAAAATAGTGGCATCAGTTTACGAGCACTTCTGTTGATAATACCAATGATGACACTTCAGAGGCTGTTTGTGCTGAAAATAATTGAATCATCATCTGACTCACTTCCAGAAACCTGACTAAATTAAATGAATTATGGATGTGCTATACCAAAATACAAAGCACTTTCAGCAAATCCTTAAAGATGTTCTTTCTGAAGATGTGTTGCAACCCAAGTATCGTGTTCCAGTTTCAGTTCCAATACACAAATTTTCAGAACAAATTTTCTCATACTTGAAGCAAAGTTAAATTCCATTTGTTCTCAGAGTTTTCTTTGCCACACCTGTGTCCCTCTTCAGATTCCTGAAGATAGGTTTGAATACTTGGTTTCTCAGCAAAACTAAGAACATACTTTTTACCTTTCTTTTATTAGGATGAAATTCTTAAGAACTACCACTTTTTTGAGAATGTATGAGGGGTTCTTTGATACACATGGGCTTTGGCACAAGAACAGTGCACCAGGATATGTCTTTATCTTGAGGGTACCCCAAGACCATAAAAGTACAGCAGAGCCAACCATACTACAGGATTTTTACAAATAATGAAGCCAGTAGTGTCAAATGGGTAGGAAACAGAGCAAGACGTGGAGTGCGAGGACCACACCAAATCTTGACCATGGACATGGCATGGACTCCTAGCCCAGGTTTAACTGTATTTAGCTGTAAAAAGAGGTGCCTCAAATACATCTTACCCCTAACTAGCTTTCTTTTGCACAAAATGAATATGTTTCTCAGACTGTTTGCTTAATTCAGTGCTGATAAACTAATTCCCCCGGAAAGGGAGAACACTTTCTGTTGTATTTCAGACTTCTGGAAGAATCCCAGAAAACCACAGGTAAAACAGATTACATAGATATTGGAAGTATCATAGCTGTAATGTATCTATGTGTGAATTTGGCTTGCAAAAACCTCTGTGCTGTATCCCCTCTTTCCATTATACTCACTCTTGCTGAGGTGTCTGTGTGTGCTAAGAAACTAGGAAATGTGAAACAAGTCCCTCATAGCAGAATGGGACCACCCTGAGCCTACAAGGAAAGTCCTAGTCCTCTCCCATGAAGACCAGCAAACTGAGAGAGATTGCTCTTTGGACCCTTATCAGCCATCCACTGCTATCCATCATTATCTGTTTAGGATGCAATTTTCCATCAGCTCTAGATACTCCCAGTTAGGACTGGATGAGGTATCACCCTTTCTCCCTTTATCCTCCTCCCTGCATGTTCCCATCACCTCTTTTGTGCCTGCTTAGTGCTTATGGTTCACATGAAACAATTCAGAGAGCTATTCTGACTGAATAACTAACTACAAAAAAAAAAACCCACAGCCCAACAAAACTCAAAAACCCACACAACTTCTTGGTTTGGCTGAGCAAATACTGACACAAGCTTCCATGCTAGCTGCATGTCCAGAGTGCTGCTGGAAAGAGTCAGACAACTGCAATCCGGACATCAATCAGCACATACTATGGTGGGACTGCACCCTTAAGTACATCAGAGTATGTGCAGGGGTAACACTGCACAGAATACAAGGCTAAATTTACCTCGGTACTGATGGCTATTATGTTTTAGACACCATTTGTCTCCAGAGCTATTTCTCCTCTCAAAGACAAACATGAGGTCCTTAAAAAAGGGAGGGTTTGCCAGCAGGGAACACTGAGGTCTCAGCTCTTGCATAATCCCATATTGGTGCATTACTGTAGTACAGAAAGCTTGCACCACCAATTGCTTCTTCAGTGTGTCATAAATGTTCCTCCCACTCTGATATTAAAGAGTTAGAAATAGAAACTGGAAAATAAAGAGAAAGAATGAGTTGTTCTGTTCTTTCATGTTTGTAGAGACTGACTCAAAAAAAAATCCCAGTCTCATGACTTTCACTTTTTTAGATTTCCATTAGAAACCAATTCTGTAATCATTACAGATCAGAGACAACTTTTTAACATAAAAAATTCACAAAACATGCAAAGCAAGAGTGAAATTGTTTTAGCCAGGTATTGACCCTTAGTATAATCCCTTCAAAGACATCTGAGAGTCACCTCCCAGAATAGAGCCCCAGGGAAATGACAACTGCAGTGATAGGCTGCCTTTACTTAATGTTTTGTTTTAAAAAAGGAATCTGATTCCAGCTCTTTGCATGTCCCATGAATGTCCCCAGGGCAGCTAGATATGAAAAACATAAATTGAATTTTCTAGTCATTCCAGAGATGCATTAATACTGTAATAGAGAAAAATGGATTGTAATTCTGAGCTGTATTTTTAGTGTCCTCTCTTTCATCTGTCATGCTGGAACGTGAGTTTTGGTTCTAACTCATGCCTGGACAGGGAATATTGTCCATGCTGCAACATAACTCTGCGTTACAGCTGTGCTTAGACAGCATGTTGCTTCATTGCATTAACAAACCCATAAACACAATAAAAGCTGAACAGGCAAAAGGGAGATTTTTTTTAGCAGGGTAGTTGAAGGATTCTTTTTCATAAAGTAAACTTAGAGATAATTTCTGTGCTCAATCTAAAGATGTATCCGTATCACCTTCAGGAACTGCCAGACCTCAGGGCACTAACTCTGGGAAAACTGCACAATCTCATTGTTATGGCTCACCAGAGCCCCACTGATGCCAAAGACCTGTTTTGCAGCCTCTGTGTTAGTAGCCTTGCTCATTTCAAAGACATCGTGCAACACTATCTTATACAAAGCTCCAGTTTGGTGTCATCAGGGGATCTCTAACCTATGAACTTAATACAAATTTATTTTTTTTAAAAGTAGAGATCAAGCCTAGCTTTAAGTAGCTGATGCATCTTTAATACATGCTAATAATCTAACTAAAATAATGACAATTAATGGCATGAAAAGTAATCATGGGATGTATCGAGGTCCTGAGTGCACTAATAAGCTTTAACGTCCCTGACAAGCCTCATCTGGGACCCCCACCCACAATACGTGGGTCCAGGAGCTCTATTTAAGATCACAGTTGAGGCTTTGGTCCCTGCCTAAGCTATGCTGGAGGAGTGCTGGTCTCCAGCTCAGCCACAACTGTGCCCGGTGATGAAGCCCCTTGATCCAGACCTCAATTTGCAGACCGATTTCCTGGCTTGCCCTTGGCCCTGCCTTCTCAGCTGTGGACCTGCAGCATGATCAATGGATCTGATCCTGACCTGCACACTGACTTCCTGGCTCTGCCTCAAACCTGCCTTATCATCCAGATACTGCCTTATCTGTACTGCTGGTTGGACCTGGCCACCCATCTGTCCTTGCCTTGCTTAGATAAGGTGGGACTGGGCCCTGGGCAGCAAAGCCCCTACCCTGCTGTGGCACCCCCCTTGGTGCCCTGCTCGAACTTCCCTGAGGGAACAGCCCTGCCCTTGCTGCTGTCTGACAAGAAGGTAACGAGGTAGGACTAGATAGTTCTTGATACATGAATTTTATGTAATTATTCACCAAATCGTCCCATCTCAGAAAGTCTCAGTATGCAAAGAAAAGCATCAATCTGGTTTCCAGTAATTCTGCAAGTGAATCCCTAACGCAGCTTGAGGATTGTGGACAATTCAGCAGTTATCATAGAAATATGTAGACTAGTGGAAGGAACAGGGCTCTAAACGGTCCAACTTTCACACTTGATCTGGCAATCCATTGCATGCAACACTATTCTATCAAATAGCAGCATATGTTTATGCAAAATTTGCTCTAAAATATGGCAAAATGTACAAAAAAGGAAAAGTCTAAGTTAGGCTTGGCAGGAATAAGTGCTATATAGTGACTGCATTTAGCTCATAAGGAAGGAAAGAAAGAGGAAATAAGTACATTGTACTACAGGTGACAACTCTGCTTGGTTCAGGAGCCCAGCCCTAGACCTTACTAGCTGCTAAAAAGACAGCTGCCATGCAGAATCTGGAAGGAAAAAAAGTGTATGAAGATTAGGAGGGGGAATGCAATGAAAACATCTGAAAGGGAGGCAAGGGAGAAGACAAGTGGACAGTAAGGCAGCCTAACCTTTCAGAGAGATTAAAGCAAGAGAGTGTATGCGAGAGAAGAAGCGAAGACCAGAGTAAAAAAAGTTCTGGGGTTACTGAGCTGAAAATGAAGCTAGTCGTGATCAGGGCTGAGGACAAAAGGCAAGTTAAAAAGGAGACACAGAGTGGCACGTGGTATAAAAAGCTTGAGGACTGTTGCAGACACAAAACCTACTGGAGAGTTCTTAGGATCATATACAAACTACAGTGTACACAATGAGGCATTTTTGCACTCAAGTAGCAGCTGAAAAAAAAATGAAAATGGCAAGCTGATGGCATTTAGTGCAAATTTCTAGCAAGTGATAAAACTACAAGAACTAGTCAAAAGTCCTAGCTTACATACCTGAGAAGAAAGCTTCTGGAGCACAAGTACTTAAGTTGGTAATAGGAGGAAGGAAGGCAAGAGTTGAGCTGTTGTATTGGATTTGCATGGCAAGGTTTTTGTAGCTGGGGGGCTACAAGGGTGGCTTCTGTGAGAAGCTGCTAGAAGCTTCCCCTATGTCCAACAGAGCCGATGCATCCGGCTCCAAGTCGGACCCGCCACTGGCCAAGGCCAAGCCCATCAGCGATGGTGGTAGCGCCTCTGGGATCACAGATTTAACAAGGGGAAAAAAAACCCAACCCTGCACAGTTACAGCCAGAAGAGAGGAGTGAGAACATGCGAGAGAACCATTTCTGCAGACACCCAGGCCAGCGAAGAAGGAGGGGCAGGAGGTGCTCCAGGCGCCGGAGCAGAGATTCCCCTGCAGCCCACTGGGAAGACCCTGGTGAGGCAGGCTGTCCCCCTGCAGCCCAGGGAGGTCCACGCTGGAGCAGGTGGATACCCGAAGGAGGCTGTGACCCCGTGGGAAGCCCACGCTGGAGCAGGCTCCTGGCAGGACCTGGGGCCCTGTGGAGAGAGGAGCCCAGGCTGGAGCAGGTTTGTTGGCAGGGCTTGTGACCCCGCAGGGGACCCGCGCTGGAGCAGCCTGTGCCTGAGGGACTGCATCCCATGGGAAGGACCCACGTTGGAGAAGTCTGTGAAGAACTGTCTCCCGTGGGAGGGTCCCCAGGCTGGAGCAGGGGAAAAGTTTGTGGAGTCCTGCCCCTGAGGAGGAAGGAGCGGCAGAAACAATGCATGATGAACTGACCGCAACCCTCATTCCCCGTCCCCCTGCACTGCTGAGGGGGGAGGAGGTAGGTAGAGAATTCAGGAGTGAAGCTGTGCCCGGGAAGAAGGAGGGGTGGTGGAAATGTGTTTTTAAATTTGTTTTTATTTCTCATTATCCTACTCTGATTTGATTGGTAATAATTTAAACTACTTTCCCCAAGCTGCATCTGTTTTGCCTGTGACAGTAATTGGTGAGTGATCTCTCCCTGTCCTTACCTCGACCCACAAGCCTTTCATTGTATTTTCTCTCCCCTGTCCAGCTGAGGAGGGGAGTGATAGAGCAGCTTTGGCGGGCACCTGGCATCCAGCCAGGGTCAACCCACCACAGGAGTCAAGCAAGAAAGGGTAAGATCAACAAAAATGCTGAGCATGATGTTAGTCTTATGTTCTGTCAAGATACCTGGGACCATTCAGGAAGGCCTTCCCCAGTTCTCTGCCCTGACAACATGCCACTCAGTGCATATAAGAAATGGCCGCTCGTAAAGTGGTTGCGGCTCCTATTCCTGTGCTGCTCAGCTGCAATATAAATTACAGAAAAGGTGAAAGAACTCTAATTTCACCAAAACCTGTAATGAATCCTTTAAAAAGATCTATGCAAACGAGGAACTGGAGAGAGCAAAGCTGCTCTTTGCCACAGCCTTTTCTGTCCTGGAATACCCCTTTGTTCCTACAATACACTTTGTAACCCAGAAATAAGAAACTTGTTTTACATGGATCGGTCTCAGCTGACACAAGTGAGGAAAATCAAAACACACTTTGTTTCTAAGTGCCTTACAATGTCTGTATGTTGCTTTGCTCTACTTGGGCTTGAAGAGATCCTGAAATCAGAGTGCTGCTAAGATGAAGTCTCCAGGAGAAGGTAGACACCAAGCACCAAGGCACTCCCACTGGAGCCAGGAAGGCACTCAAAATGAAGCACTTACAAAGGAAATTAGGAGACTGACAAAAGCCAATTGTAGAAATCAGGCTAATAAGCAAAAGAAAAAAATGCCTAGTGTATGAAAACTGGATGTGACAGGGAGAAAATATCTTGGGAGCTCTTTGAAGCTGCAAGTGGGTAAACAGATCACTTTTTTACTGTTGGTCTAGATTGCTTCATACAGGACTGCCCAATGCTGCATCCCCATGGAAACATGTCAAAGTAGTGTCTGAAATTGTCCAAGAAGGAATCGTGACGTTCCCCTAGACCCAAACCACAAAAGCTTGGGATTCTCTAGCTCTGGTTGTTTTCATGTTTAGCCAATACCTTAAATTCACAGGTATTTATGAATGTATAAATATACTACCAGCTAATAAACAAATACATCAGAGTTTTCTTAATCTTCCTGTTGTCACAAAGCAGATTCTTGCAAGTTATTATTTATAGGTTGTTGGGTTTCCACCCTCACTCTAAAATTTAGAAACCAAACAGCTGAACTGTTGATGAATCATTTTCCTGCGATCAAATGCTCTAACAGTCATGCAGAAAAAACAATACACAGACGTTAGAAGTTTATACATTAGGCTTACAAGTTTGAGTTGGAGGTAAAAGCAAGACTTCACTTTATGAAGATTTGAAAATATCATGAGCTGCTTTTGGAAATTTTGGGACAGATTGTATGCCAACAACTACTTTGATATGTCTGCTTTATAAGAGTCCGTCTAAATGAGATGCCAAAAACAGACTGTACCTTGGGATCATGCCTTTAGTGAAATCACTAAGGTGGCCTGGAGCAGGAATGTGAATCTTCGTGTCCTGCTGCTGATTGTCATCTGCACCAAATTTGATGTTTACAGGTAGTACAGGACAATGCTAAGAAAAGAAGACCATAACATCCATCCTACTCTTTTCACTATCTCCTCCAAAGTAACATGGGAGACACTTCTCACGTGAAGCACATTACCCATTGAAATGACATGGAAATCTGAGCTGCAAGGTGCACATGCCATCAGAGCAGGGGCTGGGATTGCTCAAGAGGCAATGCGAAGTCCAGAAAGAAAGAGACTGAGCAGTTTCTCCTGATTGTCTTTTTTTTTTTTGCCTTACTTAATCAATCACCACATATTCTTTCGAGGTACATGTCAGGTAATTACCTGAGCAATAATAAAAGAGTCACTTGAGAGATGAAGAAAATATAATTACATTCATTTTTCAGGCCAGTCTCTATGACAACGACAGTGAATGCCATTGATCAGCAGTTAGTAACCAAGGCCACATTTGACGCAGATGAGTTGTTCTCATTCACATGAAATGCAAAATGAAAATTAAATATTCAGAAACTAAAATGGGGATACAAGAGATGAGGAATAGTGAGTAAACTGTGTCACCTCCTAGACCCGACTTACATAATATGCTGTTATTGGAGGAGCAGAAGACCACAAATACCTGCAGAAATTCCCAAGCTGAGCGTGCTGTTTAGAAAAATCAGATTAGTAATTTTGTTTTCCGAGGTAAATGCTCAGCTGGGAACAATCACCAAAAGGGTGGCTGAGCACTGAACAAGCCTCTCCTACCTCTAACTTCTGTTAAAACAACCACAAGAATACAGGTCCCAATCTGCACCCTCCAGAAGAACCTGCATTTTATTTGGCATATGTATTCTCTCAAAGCTGTGGTGTTCCTGCTATCCACGTATGCACGAACCCAATATAAACTGCACTCACACTAACGAAGTTCACACAGGCTAAAAACAGAGGTAATGTCAAAAGTACACCTAGTGCTGCTTTTTTTTCCCATTTTTCTCCCTTTTTTTCTGTGAAGATGAAAGTTAAAAAGGGACTGAAACACTGTGGCTTTCTTGGCATTATTTCTTGCCACCATTCCCTCCTTGCTTACAGAGGACCAACACTTGCTTAGTCCTCCTCCTATCAGTAAAGGATTCATCAAATGACTCCTCCTTATCCTTTACACCCCTCTGATTCATCATTTGTTTCCACTTTCTCAAATTTTAATCCATTAAAGAGATCGTGATTTAGCCATGTTGATAGCTATGCTTCCTATCCTTTCTCTGGCTGAAATTTTTTGCCTGGGCCCTTTGTGGCCATTCAGGCACAGAATTCAAAATTAATGTAAAATTAAAATTTATACTTTACAGGTCAAATATCTCTTAGATAACAGCAGCTGTCTGGAATTTATTGCCAATACCACAACTCAACTGACTGATCAAATCTCGATCACATTATTTCCCCTCTAAAAAATACTTTGAGGCTGGCCACTAACCAAGTGTCTACTAAAATGTGCTGTGCAGGCACCCCATCCCATGGAAGCCCCGTCCATTCGTCACTGACTTTCTTTCCAACACTGCCACTGGCCTCTCTTAAGCAGAGAGAAGCCACATTTGCACTATAAAAGCTGATGGCTGGTATGAAACCACAGTCTCCTTTCCACCTTCAGATTGTCTGTGGCATTTGGACTCAGGTGTAAACCACCACTGAAACAGCCCAACCCACCCAGCCTCTGACAAAAATTAACTTTAGCAAATTACTCAATGAAGGCCTCTTAAGATGACAACAAAATGCATTTTTTTTTCTCCCCTCCCCTGTCCTTATTCTGCTCTTTTCAAATGGAAAGATTCACTCTTGGCGCTGGCAGACGGACTGCCTGGAGAAATTCAGGAGACTTCAGTTCTTACCAGGAGACAGCTGCTCACACAACTTGTGGCTCCATACAGATGCGTGACATGACTTGTGCTGCATCTTTGGCACTGCCACCCTGGGGCGTCCCCCCTGGGAACTTCCCGTCACAAGCGATAAAACTCCTGACGCAGCTTGGGAACACACCATGCTCCTTGCCCCAGCTTTGGTCCATAAACAGTTTATTGCTTATTTTTGCTTATCTATATAGCCTAGTGATGAGAACTGTGCAAAATACTTGCCTTAAACTCACGTGAAGCCTGTCTTTTAGTGGGCAAATATTACAGAGAGTATTGAAAGATGTTCCTTCAGCTCTGCATATGCCCAGTTTACATTTCTAGAATTGAAGTTTCCTGGCAAGATGTCAGGACAATTGTCAAGGAGAGGTAATTTTGAAGTTCTGCTGGTAAACTTGTCAGAAACCACACTTCACATTTCCAAGGGAATGCTTTTGGCTTCTGCAATCATGGAAGCAAGACAAAACAATTATATGATCCTTCTGAATTATCTGATCAAGTGCAACAAGGGTACAGCTTGAATAGCAAATACCAACTTTGCTTGCCAAAATGAGGCATTTTCAAAGAACTAATACATTTGGAGAAATCACCCTGCTTATGCACATGGTCCCCACAAGCAGAAAAGAAGCTGAATTTATTAGCTGAGTAGCAACCGCTGTATAGTTTAGCACAGCTCTACCACGCAAAGAACTGGGTGATTCTCGGTCCAGTCCCAGTAGTGATTCATGCTGACGAAGGTTCAGCAAATACTGGGAAAAGTTGTTTATGAGACAGATAATCTCTCGCTTTTCTTCTTCACAGGCAGTCTTCCTCAGCATATAGAGACAACTAAGATCTCTAGGTGATTTCTTTGTAATGAGGATGACTTTATGTAGGTGACCTGAGAACAGTTTTACAGGGATTATGCGGAATTTGCTGGGGATTTACAAATAAAGGGGTCCCATTTCATGGACAGGCACATTCAAGAGACTGAAGTATGCTGAGAGACTTTTCCCTGGAAGACGACCAATGTTATCACACCTGAGTCTTAAACACCTGACAGGTCTAATTCCAGGTCCTTTGAAATACTGCATTCAGCCCAAGTAAAGGCACTCTACTGTACCCTCTATAAGAAAAATTTAATTCCCCGCTGCCTCTGCCCATCAGCCCAGAATGCCAAACTTTTTGTAGGGCACTGCATAGGTGCCCTTTCAGGTACGTCCTCACAATGCTTGCTTAGTGTCAACTGTGACAAATAAGACAAATATAAAATCTTATAAAGTGCCAAATCATAGCCTGAGAACAGAAGCTTCTGGAGGCTTTAGTGAAGCTCCACAAACACTTAACTTAAACTTAACCTGTCTAGTAATACGCACTTCTATCTCCCAGCTCATACAGTTAGGACAGAAAGTTAATGAATACAGTTTTAACTTTGTAAACTCAAGAAGGGCAATATAAAAGTGCTAAAAGGAATTCCAGTCTTTCACAAGGCAGGGCAAGACAAACTGCAGTAGGAAACCTCCCACTTGGGAATTGCAAAACAACATGGATGAATAAATATGTTGAAGTGTGCGTATATCAGGATACCAAGCAAGTTATTTGCATCTGATGAGTCCAGGAAGTATCTGAAAGAAAGGATGGACAGGCAGATCTCTCAGGCTACTTCCAACTCAGCTAGTCAATCTACACTGTATGCAGATTACTTAAATTGCTCCTGGTACATCTGCATCACCCAGTCGGCGCAGTCTCCATTAGAGATTCAGGCATTAGCTCTCAGCAGGCTTGTAAGCCAATACAGCACACAGTGAAATACTAGCTTAGGTCTTGGAAGCAATACAGATGTCTTACTTAGCCTCATTTATTTGCTTGTCTCTACCTTCCTGGAGCAGCTTCCTCCCTTAATATCTTTTCAAAATAACAACCTCCTCTCCCCAAAACAAAACGTCTACATGAAACATCTGCAGATAACAAACTGACATACTTTACAGGTTGATGAAGAAATATAGCTCTATTAAGGGAATGGAAGCATCCTTGAATTTTGTTGCAAACGTGGAACTGTGACTAAGTTTTTGTAAATATACAGTCATCGTACATTCTTAAAGAGTTTGAAGCAAATGGTTTTATAAAACTACTCAGGATTTTGGTTATATAAATATACTACTAGTTATTTGTATTTGCTGTGGTACATTTCTATATGAATAGTGGAAGTTATGGCAATGTATTTACTGTTAGGCAACTTGTAAACAGCTACGTATATTATTTTACTTAGATAGCCTATCTCTGCATTCAATTCATAAACATTTGAAATCATACTAAAGGCAAAACATATAATGGATGGAAGCCATGCTGCTGAAAACAGAAAGGGGTGGCAGAACTGAGCTCCCCAAAGCAATCATCTAATGCACTGCACTGAACATCTATGCTTGTTGTAAGATGAGTAACATGGCAAACACTACCTGCAAACTGAAAATTATTATCAAATCCCACCCACTTTGCACCGTGAAGCCTGACAGGGAAAAGAGAGTTTTCACTGAGTATTTCTAGCAGGCTAAAACAGAAGAACCTCTCACAAATCACAGGCGCAGAAAGAAATGTTCCACTTTAGATGAGACATGTGACCCTTCACATTTGCTAATACCCTGTGATTTAAATTGTGCAGTCTGATTTATTCCACCAGAGGCTTATATTTAATGCCTTTATTAATTAGAAAAATTAACATGTTTAAAAATGCAAGCATTTAACAGTTTCACAAGGGTCTGCCACACCTTCACTTCACCATTGAGGAACGGGACAAGTTCCCATACCAGTTTGTTTCTGGGTGCAGCACTGCATTTTCAATTACACTGAATGTGAAAACCCTGATAGTGAGATGATGCCCTTTGTTTTGCTCTTGTTCACTAGTCTGCTGTTGAGGAAAATGGTACTGTAACTTCCTACAGTCACTTGGCATCATGCATACAGGTAATGCAACACAGTAACAGTCAGTCACACCTCCATCTATAGTGTGGCTATGCTCAGTCTTGATTTTCTGAAAAGTTGGGACAGGCAAAAGAAGTGTACAAGATTGCACTGTGGAAACCAAACGGGAAACCTAGAATTTCACAGAATTTCACAGAATGGAACAAAAAAATCCATGAGCTTAAAAAAAAAAAAAAATATCAAATTTTCACAACTATGATTTTGCACCATTGAAAATACTGTGCAGGGTGATGTTTCTGATACACTTTTCTTTCTTAAGCAGAGGAATTCAGTATGGTTTTTTGATCCTCTCAGATTTTTTGTTACTTTCAGATACTCAGAGTGCCCAGGGCAAACAGTTCCTTTTTTTCCAAAGAAGCAGGCTTTGACCAGGAGTCAACTAACTTCTCCGAGACTTTCAGTTGGAAAGTGAAATAAGTATTACTGACTCCATTAGTTTGTGCATCTGGTCTTGGTTTTTTGTTGTTGGGGCGGGTTTTTTTTGTTTTGTTTGGTTTTTTTTTTTCCTGTTCCGTTCCTAGTTAGAGATTGCTGACTAGTTAACTCGGTACAGTTTCTTCCTCCCACCATTTCTGCATAAAATTCTCATGCTTTCCTTCTGTCATCCTCTCTTGCCACTGGAATATGATCTGATTTCCAGGTGTCTCTCTCCCCTCTCTTCCTTCTTCTACTCTACATTCAAATTGGATCAGTATAAAAGCAGCCTGTTTGTTGATCCCAATTACAATGCAAAAACTGTACAGGACAGACGGAAAGAGGATGTGCTTGTCCTGACCCAGAGATACCACCTTGCAGGAAAAAGTACACAATAAAGTATCTGTTGCAGCCAGTTCAAGTTTCCCTTTTCCCAGTTTTAAAAACATAAATGCTATTAATACCTCTGCTCAGGTGTTTGCCATGGAGTTCTGTTAAATCACGGAACCAGATTCAAATTCATTTCTGCTTCACCCTGGGATTTCTTTTTTGCAGACCGGCACATGTACCCAGTAAGTAACCCACGCAAGAAGCGAGACCTGGCGGTCAACAGCAGTGGGTGTCACATTCAGAGGAGGGACAGAGATGCACACGCTTCGTAAAAAGCGGCATACAACTTGCTACCACTCAGCAGAGGCAGAATTTAAATTTAATACCATTGAAAGCAGGGAGAACAAGCCTTGTATTTGCACAGGCTGGCAGCAGACCCATGTGCGCTTACCTCAGACCGCTGTTTGGCTCTTCATCGGAGGAGAAGGTGCCGTTGCAGACGTTGCCAAAGGAGTGGCTGGGCTTCAGTTTGGCTTCCTCGCAGTCTGACACAGGCTCTCTTTTCTTCCTCTTGCCGAAGAGCTTCTTGAAAGGCTGGAATTTGCCTGCTTTTTTCTTGTCTGCGGATTACAAGACAAACAGGCGCAGGGCTGAGGGACGCAGCTCGCGAGCACACACCACGGCAGCAGGTTCAAAGGAAGAATGAGGTCAAAGAGCAAGTCACCAGCCCGAAGCAGCCTGGCGCTTGCAATGTAAATGCAGGGCTGCAACTTGCTGTTGACGTGTCATATTGACAAAGCAAAGGTAAGAGCATTAAAACATGTACTCTTGAGTTTAAGGATCTGCTTGGAGGTGTCAGTGCAGCCAAACATTTGGATGAAGAGAAAGGGTAATTTTGCAGAGCCAGAATATAACACTGAGGCTCCTTTTTAGGCTTTATACCACACTTGTGACCTTTTCACCAAAAGACAAGGACTGCTTTGGTCACTCCACTTTGGCAGGTGCTGGATCCTCTGCCTTGAATTAAAAGCAATTGAAAATAAGCAGCTGCATTTTATTTAAGTAGCCTCATAACTAGACAATCAATTTACAAATGAACAAAGAGAACAGGATAAAGTTCTGTTGGTTTGCTGGTAGGTTACTTCAGTAAACATCCAGCTTTATATCAGCAAAGTCAATACATTTTTCTTGACTTTTTCCTCCCAAGTAACTGAGGACAGAATTTGACCAAGCATTTCTTCCTTGAGACGCATAAATTTTAAAAGCTCCACCAAAAACATCACAGCAAAAAGACAAAACAGACATGAAGACAGGAACAAGAAATAAAAAAGTTAACCAGAAAAAAAAAAAGTAACTTTTTTTTCCCCACCAAAGACTGAAGAAAATAAAGGCAGCTTCAACTACTTTCCCCTCATCTATTAAAAAGAAGTACCAAGAGTTTCTTGTTAACCATTGCCAAGAAAGGGTTAATTTCTCAGGGTTGGGATGCATCAAAGAATTTCTAAAACATCCTAACTGTCAAAGAGCTTAATTTGTTTTCTGCCTCTACTTAATTTTGCACTGAATCTACTTAAAATAAGCTAGTTTGTTGGGTGTTTGTTTTTTTTTTTTTTTTAAAACCAAACCCACAACTTTTAGCCTCCTACCATTAATCCAGTTTGAGAAGCATCGTGTTGTACTGGTGACAAATATTTTCATAAGCTATTTAAATCCTCATATGTGCTTTTCTCCCAGGCTGCATGCATGTGCACTGCCTCAGTACGCTCTACTCTTCCTATGAGCTGTTGTACGGCAGAAGGCAGCGGTTTGGTTGCCAAGTACATAGAGGTCCCGGTAGGAACATTTGACCAGGAAACATGGAAAATCTTCTGTAGTGCAATAGTACTCTTCAACACCACATCAGATTCTACACTCCAAGCCCAAGCACATTGTGATCCGGCTGCTTCCAGTGACAAGTGGTTTCCAAACTAGCATGGTACCAGCGAGCCTGAGTTGAACCTGGGGCGGGATCCAACTTACACAAACACCCCAAAAGCTACTCTTTGTGAATCTATCTGTACCTGATAATGGATGAAATAGGAAACCTAGACTGAAATTATAAAGTCAAAGACGCAACAGACAGTAATTCTGCATTTCCTTTAGAGAACCCTAAGAAGTTTACACAGGTATCATTCTTCTCATTGGGCAGTCAAGGTACACAGCTTTTGTGCAACTTCATTAAGACAACAAGGCATCCCAGTAGCAGCGTAAAGATAAAAAGCTTAATTATGACCCTCAAATTCAGGCCCAGCATTAGAATTTTTCGATCCAGAATCGCTGACCCACAGTAATCAGATAAGAAAAGCAACAACCACTGAAGCAATAGTTTTACCAGGGTAGAAGAAAAAGGGGTACAGAACTTTACTCTCCCTGTCCCCTGGCTCTGCTTTCCGGAAGCTGACCATCTCACACCTCCAGCCAGACCAATTGCTTGTGGCTCAACTCTGACTTTAGAGAAATACATTCTTATACAAAACCCCTAACAGAAAGGCAGGCAGTCATGCAGAGAAAGAGAGAAATTATTGCTCTAGGCCACAGCTGCCCCATCCTTTCACACACTTCAGAGACTGCCTGCAAAAACTGCTAAAGCAAATGGTAGAGCATACAGGAGAGAACGCATCAGTACCAGACACAAGAAGGAGTGAAAGAGCTGTTCTTCCACAGTTCCCACCTCGCCTGCTTCCTCAGTCTTCTTTGAAAGGGAAGGCTGCGTGATGCCATTTACGCTGGTTAATGTAATTTACTGCATAAATCAATTCAACTACAGCATTTTTAAAAAAGGTTCTCACTGTGTCATTCATCCACATTACCCTTGTCTCCTCCTCTTTTGGACATCTTCAGATATAACTGTGAATTACCTCATCAACTCTAAATCTACTGTACTGATTCACCAACTATGAATCTAGGTGTTGAACAAATAAGACAGGTCAACGCAGCTTTCATTTCATCAAAATGAGTGAAAGCCAACATGGTTATCTCCAGCCAAGATCTACTTTTCTCCATGTGATTTAACATGTTCCTTAGCTGCTTCCCCCCACTGTAAGCCATCATCACAGCTGTCACATTACTACATGTGAATTCTTTAAATTACGCTTCGTGACTCATTGCAAAACGAATGAACACCCTTCCTTGCTCAGGCTGCACACACTATTCCCCATCCTGCCAGCACAGAGGTAAGGAGCAGCCAGCCCTTCCAGGTTTCTAAGGAGGCAATGCTTGACCGCTAAGGCAAAGTCTATTTATGTAGATTTTTCACAAGATTTTATGGAGGACAATGTAGGATGGTATCACCTACAGGGTAAAATGCTTCCTACAACAGTAAAACAAGTACAGAAAGGAATCCAAACATTGGCAATGTAACAGACAACACCTTGCACAAAAGCCTTTCAAGTCTCTAATGCCAGAGCTCAAACATGACTCATCCCTCCTGTCTATCTATACTGCTGAAAGAAAAAAATGGGATAGGAAAGGCTGAAGGTTGGGACATCCAGTGCTGTCAACTTGTCTCAAGGACAATTGCTGAGATAGCCAGGAAACAAGTCTGCTTACACAGGCCATTTGCTTCTCTCCTTAATCACTCAAACGGGAAACCTACAGATCCAGCCCCAGAAGAACATGGGAAATCAGCAATTAAAACTTTCTTCCTGTCTGTTTGACAAGCCTCTCTTGTTCAAATCACTGTAAACAGCTAACAGTAAATCAGTTTTGAATCACAGAAAAACATGAGGTGTGAAGGCGACAGATAAACAAGGTTGGTTATGCTAGCTAGAATAACACAGCACATATGGTAAACGCTCCCTTCTCAGCTTATTCCAGAAGAGTAGCAGAGCAGATTAGAATAATCTTTAACCTGTCATATAATTCGTCAGCTGCATAAAGACATGCAGTGCCTAACACAGAGTCAGTTGAAGTGGAGAGCATCAGCATCATAAAGGCAGCACATGGTCCCTCCACTCCCAGCAACAGAGGGGAGACCGCACGGGAGCACCTACTCCTCTCGCACTCTCTTTCACTCTAGGGTGCTCTCCATGAAAGATGAAGGCCGGTGCAATGGGCTTTATTGCCAGTAAATCAGGCACAGCCTTTGGACTCTGGCTGGCAAAGTCTTAGCAATGCGCCAGCTGACAAATCCCCATAAGACAGCTTGGAGTTAAACTGCTCTAATGTCACCCAAATCCATTGGGATTCCTAGGCTGTGATGCCTTTCAAAAACTGCACAGAGCTCTCAACACGAGCATAGGTCAAATAAAGATTTAACTACCACTCTTACAGGGGAAGAGATTTAAGTGATTGGAAAGAGAGCGAGCGATGTATCCCAAACAACAGGCACAATGCAGGGGTGAGGCCACACCACTGGATGGGACAGGGGAGACGTCAACACCACTGGAAACATCTGAAAAATAATTTTCAAGCAAAACAAGCTTCACATGAGAAACAGAAAGTCTCACATAATCAGAGAATGTAACAAGGTGTTGGTCCCTTGCGGCTTTTCCTCCTTGCTGCAGTGCTGAGGGCACTCACAGTAGCGTGGGCAAGAAAACCTGCGGAGAGAGACCTCTCCGAGCAGAGCTGACCAAGCAAATGCATCAGCTGCTGGGTAGAAAGATGATCGTTGAGGGGAAAAAATAAGTAAAAGCAGGATTTATAGTTGAAGTTATTGTGGTCAAGATTTTTCAAACCTCAGTTTTGCAATGGGATTTGTGGCAATTTTACAAACATTTGGTCATTATGTGGAATACAGCACCTGTCTGTAATACCCATCCGTAGTATGAGATACTGCACAGGAGCTGTCTCCAAAATAAGGTGTTCCTTGTTAGTGAATTTAATGGCTATACAATATGGTGTAATAGGCTACATTAATGAGGATATGAATTAGTGAATTGAACAGGAATTTCTATAAAGAATTTAGAGAATGGAAATCCACATGCATGCAGCAGAAAGAACTGCACAGCAGGGAGAGGGCAGGTGGGTTACTGGGCTGCAGGCACAATAGAGCAGCCGAGGCGAAAAAGGGAACTAAAAAATACTGTTAAGAGGGTAAGTTGACTGACATCTCTAATCACATCTCTACAGCAGAAAAAAGGCTGTTATGATATACATTGCCAGTATCAGTAATAAAAAAAACCCACCTTGTTTTTAAGCTAATGGTATGCTTATTCATGCTCTTTTTAAAATAACTGGATAGCCACTACCATAAGCACTGCCCCGTTGAGCCCTGGGTTGGCCGTGCATCTGCACAATCTTCTTTGCTTTTCAGGTCCCCACAAAAAAAGCCGCCCTGCCTCCCTGCTGCCCAGTCTGTTCTCATAAGGCACAGAGCTTCCCTGAGCAAACCAGGATTGGCACTTGCCTCCAGCTTTCCCACCTACTCCACGTCTCAGTACATCCATTTCTGTGAGACCCCAGAGCTGCTCGTTATTGCTGTTACATTCACATTCAGAGCCGGGAGCAGCGCTCCCCGGAGAGGTGTCTCCTCTCCTCCAGGAAAGGGAAACAAATTGTTTGGGAGCAAGGAGGAGGAGGGCAGACTCTGCTCTGCTTAACCATGTTCCCACGTTTTAAAATAGGCGTGAGCTCCTGCACCTATCGTAGATTTCACAGGGAAAGTTGGTTTCTGGACATTTTCTGCCTCTGTGACCTGCCCGCAGTCCATTGCCCCCTCTTCCATAGGCAGCTAAAAAGAAAGCTGGGGTTGGTAGACAGGCACAGTCCTGATATAACAAAGCAGACACAAACACCAAAGAGTCCAAGGAAATATTTAAGATAACACAAAGGGAATAAAGATTGACATTAAAAAAAAGACTGACGCTCAGATTCAACAATGTCACCTCCCAGCAATGAGTTCAACTCTGTGAGATATTTAGTGATAGCACATAACACTCGAAAAGCGGCCAGTATGCAATAGTCCCATGCTGACAGAGATAAGATAATATGACCAGAAATTAAATCAATACCTGAGAAACATTAAATGAAAACAAGATTGACAGGGATCAAAGGCAACAAATTCGTGTAGCAATAGTCTCATGAAGCACCTAGGCAAAGCAAAGGAAAAATATGCCAATGGTTGCCTGTTTTTCCAAGAGTATCAAGTGATCTTATAAGAGATAGTATTTCTTGCAAACCTTGTCCCACAGAGAAGATGAGGTATTCTTGGATTACCTGATATAAACTAGTAATACTACCTAAAGTATCCATAACACAGCAAGAACCAATCTTACTTCCCAGAAATGTCTGTTTTCCCTTGCCACCTGCAGAAGCAAAAACATTTCCATAAACAACAGCCTATTTTATGATTTTTCTTCCTCCCAGACACTGAATCTTCCAAAGAAACCGTATGTAGCTGAGATAGTCAGCTGTTAGGAAACACATATGAATCAGCATAATAGAGTCTATTAATGTTCAAACACCATATAATATACTTTATCATCCAGAGCAAGGAAAGAGCTATTTCAACACTTCTCTTGACACAAGGAAGTAACAGGGAAAGCAAAATCTTATTTTACTCACTTCAAGGCAAAAAGACTTAACCTCTGCTGCATGAGGACTGGCACAGTGGTCTTTAGCAGCAAGGAAGAGGTATTAATGGAGAGGAGGAGTAAAGAGCAGTTTTAAAGTGTTTAGATGACATTAAACAGAAGAACCAGAGCCAAGTGAATACTGCTCCTACCCACTTCTTTAGTCTCATTTACTCTGGCAAGAGTCTCACCTCCCTTCCTTTTTAAGCTCCAGTCTTCCTCTTTTTCCCCCATCTATAAATTAAAGCCTTCCCAGCCAGTCTTTGTATTTCTGTGCCTGTTATTTTTAGTAAGTATCACAATGAGTGGTCCTAGAGGTCCTCACCCAACCCTCCGTTTCAACACCAACGTCCTGCCTCCCTAATCCATCCCACTGCCAGCCTTGGGCAGCACCTTTGGGATGGGGAAGACACTGCTCTCTAAAAAAACACAGCCAAACTTAGAGCAGGCAGGTCACTCTGGGAACGTGTGGGATAGCCTGGGGATAGTGGGGACTCTCAGCAGGGAAGACAGTATGAGAAAGTCAGTACAAACTTCAGCAACAAACCTTATTGCAGCCAGGGAGTTTCCTTCTTTCCCAGCTTCTGGGGGGGAAGCCCCATGTACAGGTTACACAGTGAGTAGTCAGCGGGTTTAAAGCAACGTGGGATACACATCTTGAGCACAGTGGCAGCAGCTAGCGGAGTTCATACATATAAGGACGTTTGTGAAAGGGTTAAGTAAATGTGATAGATGTTACTGAGGTGCTGGGCTGCATTGCAGAACATATGGGATAAGATAAAACCTGCTTATAATAGCTCTGGGCTCAGTGATGCATGTGAGACTTTTAGAAAGGAAGAGACTGCAATAGCTTCTGATTCACCAACAAAACATTCATCCATTATGTAACAGAAGGGAGAAAGTTTTACTTTACTAGGGCAAGACTTATTAACTCAAGTTATTCATGATGGAAGACCCATCTGGTATGCTGGTTTTTTTCTGAGGTTTCCAGATCTGCATTAAACACTTGAGGTCAACGCAGTAAAGAGACCTTGGCTCATTATTTCCTTCTCAGAGGAAAAAAATTGTAAAACATGGGATTCCCTCAGCAGATTCATTTATTACACGAGACAGTTTCTGCTTGAAAGCATTTAAAACCTGAACTACTGGCCAAGCTGCAGATGGAAGGATAAACCTCCCACAGGCGAAGTGACTTGCTTGAGGCCTCGCTGCAGAGTGGTCCAAAGTCCAAGGAATACAACCCAAACCAGCCAAACACCTCCCTGCTGCCCCGCCCCAGCTGCTGGAGGTCATTTGTACCTCCTCAAGGCTAGCACGAGCTGCTGACAGATGAGGATCCAACACTCAAATCGCTATTACTAAGAGCATTCTTGCAGGGGACTGTGTTACACAAACTGCTTTTTCTGCCCCTCCAGCCCCCAGAACAAGTCCTGTATTACAGGACAGGCCAACACTTCAGGATCATACCACTTCCCATTTTTTCACTGCTGAGAGAAGGAGCATTTCATCCTCACAGAAACTACTGGCTTACCATAGAAAATGTTAATTTTCACAAAGGGAGCGTGAAACTCGTAGACCAAACCTCTTCAGTGGTAAGGCACAAGCACTAACAGCACGCTACTGACATCTATCAATAAGGCAAAGTTGAGAAGTATCCTGAACTCAAAGGAGAGTCAGTGTGCCATGCCAGAAAGACTGGATGGCTGGAGGACTGGGATAACAGAAACGAGAGGCAATGTTGAAGTATTATGTAGAAACTCATTTGTTTAGGGCATATTGCTGAGACATTTCTAATAACTTGGCCCGATCAGCTAGAAATGGGCAAGAAGACAGACCTGGCCACACCAGCTGATCACCGGATAATTATAAGCCAGCACTGTGGTGCAGCTTCAAAAAAAGGAAATGTCATCCTATGGAAAGGGCTCCTGGAACTGACAGGGGTTACTACCTGAGCAAGGGGGTGGAGAGCCAGCTGGCTAATACATCACTAGGTGCTAGTAAATCAAGGCTGAAAGTAAGCAGGTACATCCAATGTATTTTGGACTGGGATTTGGTATTTTTTCCTTCTTTTATAAGGGAAACAACGAACTAATACATTGCTAAGGCATTTTGACATAGAACAAATTCTTTCCTGAATGTCACAAAAGGGCAATCTTATTTGATAAAAATTTCTTGTCATGGTGCAAAATTAGATACAGTATTTCTGCTCTTGCTGCCTAACACAAACTGAAACCAGTAAAGACATACTGTGACATACAGCAGCTGCAAGCACTAAAACTAGCAATTTATGGAGCACTTTCAAAGCAGTGTCACTACTCAGAACAATAATAACCAATTAATGAAGAAAAACAGGAGATAAAAATGTTTTTTGATTGGCTGTGACTGGCAAGCGTCAAAGAATGGCTTCAAGTGATTTTTTTCATTTTTGCACAGTTTCAGTTTAATATACTTTTACAATGACAAGCATACATATGAATGTTACCCTTACAATTCGGATGAACTGATATTTTAAAGCAGTCAGATGAAATTAAGAGAGTCAAATTTTCATTTAAGAACTTACTTAGCCCCCAGTCATAAGGAACGTCTGATTATTAGGTTTTTTTCCTGGAAACTATCAATATACCTTTTGAGTTAAAGCAGCTCCATGGATCACAAGGAAAATTACCACATATGTTCTGTGAAGTAAAAATACATTAAAAAAAGTTCAGGCATAGTTGTACCTGTAACTCTAACCGGGGGGAGGGATGACACATGACACAACGATTACTTTATGGCTGTGTGTTGTCTTTCAAAGTTCTGAGAATTATAAAGTGATATAGAAAAGCCAAGAGTAAAAGGGCTTTTCCAAGCAAATTACCAACCACTGCAGTGGAAACATTATTTTAATAATTTCCTCATTAAATTTTAAAAAGGTAAAGCTGAACAGGAGGCAGTAAATCCATCTCCCCTCCTCAAATTTAGTGGCTTGAAATCTGAGAACCATCTCTAAATTTTGCACTGAGTCATAACAAAAACATATTTGAACGACCTGAAAACCAAGTGAAATCTGAACTCAAGCTGAATGTGTCTAAAAACTAAAACGCTTGTGACCACCTCTGATTTCACAGAATTCAAATCATGCTGTTGTGGTTTACAGCTGGGTAACAAAGTAAAGAAAATAAACTATTTCTTCTTAAGAAAAGAGCTGTATGAACCATGGCATTCAGAAATTCTCCAGCCACTCTGGTAAAACAGCAAAGACCAAATTGAATGCTTGCATGGAGAAAACCACAGTGAAGAGAAGTAGGGAGCTGGGAAGACTTTTGTTTTGTTTACATTTTTTTTCCTGAAGAAAGCCAAACCTCAACCACCTTATTCTGTTGGGTAAGGTGGTCAGAAGGAACTGCACCACTCATTCCCCAGACTGGCGGATCACCAAAACATCAGGGAAAATAACATTAGTCAGCAGCACAGGGGGTGAAGAACCTGCTCTGTGTTCCCCTCCAAAGCCTGGAAATGCCGTGCCCCTGGAAGGAGCCACCTCTTCTCCCGGAGCTCTGCAGAGCCAGAGCAGGAGGACACCTTCACCTCCTCACTGCTCCTCCTCCACCTTTCTGCTGCATGCTCTCCTTTCCCAACCACTCCTCCAGGCTCACTTGCTCCTTCTGATAAACAAATCCTCTTTGCACAAATTGACATTAATTGTGGCTAGATTAAGACTCGAGACAGCTGGCCTGAGTCTGTGAGTTTGCCTATATATCCAGTATCTGTTTTTTCACTGTCTGAGCAGCTTTCGCTATGTACACAGGCCCAGATTATCCCCCTCCTCAGGAACAGCAGGCACTACACTCAGGCATTCTCTGTTCTGTTCAGGGACAAGATTCGCCTCCTGGGCACGCAAGCAGGAACCTCAGCCAGAGATCCTCAGAATACCAAAACACGCCAGACCTGGGTAGATCTTCACTGCAAGTCAGAGAGGCTCTTCCTCTACTCATGCGCAGCTTACAACTCCTCCTGCTCCTCCCCATCTTCGGCATCACAGCCTCACCTCCGTGCTGCGCAGAGAACAGTACCGTACTGCACTTTTACCTCCCCCGCTGACACACTGTTATTCCAGTCCACAGTGGATCTCCCTTCTGAGTGGCAAGGGCAGATGGCCATTTCCGTCTTTTTATGAAATTGCCAGTTTTTGTAACGCAGACTACTATCAGCTTAAGGACGAAATTGGTATCTCAGTATTGACTTGAACGCTATCAAGAGAAAAGCTCCATCTGAGCCAGCACGTAACCAACACCGTTACCAGCAATTTCAATAACAAGATTCTGAGCGGTTAAACAGACCATAGAGACAAAAATGCAACACTGATTACTAGTTATAGTCACTAGTTATACTAGTATTGTATTTCAGGCTTTAAAGCATTTTACAAAATTTAACTAGTCGCTCCTTATTCATCACCTGTCCCTATATGGCAAGCGGGCAACAGGCAAATCTCGATCAACTTTTTCACAGAGCAGAGTCAAAGACAGGACAGGGAACTCGTAGCTGCTTTTTCACAACCACACTGGAGCCCTCAGCCTGGGTTGCCTTCACCACCCAGGCCAAGTGCTGACACAAGATGTGTGTAAGACATTTTTGTTACAGGAAGAGGACTGTATGTCTTCGAGTTGAAGTTCTGGCAACTTTCTCAAACACTAGATCTGCTTTGGAAAAGGAGCTTAAGATTGACCCAATTCTTCATCTTGTCATCAGCATAATAAAATATACAGAATAAGATGGTATTTCCCTGTTGCTATGTATTAAGAAAGAAAGAAAAAGTCAGAACACACACCAAAACCAATACAATTTGTGTATTTTCAGTGGAGTTCTTGCTATTTGGAGGCAACTGAAGAATTGAGGAGATCATGGTTTGCCTTTGTTTTCCAGAATTAAAACAGAGAAACAGGACATCACTTGAAACACTTAGCGACTAGAAAACTCAGAGAAATCTAATGAAATTTTACAGCTTAGACTTCCCTATAAATATCTAAGAAATAAACACCTCTTGAATATTTTTCTCCTGATCTTTGCAAAACTAACAATATTCACTTCATAAAATACTTAAATACATATATTTTGTCATAGAATTTATTTGGCTAACACTGAGTATATTTATAAGCATAGAACACTAATAAGGAAAAGTAGTGTTATTTTAAGTGTCAGCCAAGTAAGATATCTGCATGAACACTACAAACAGAAATACCAAGAAAGGCTTCTTTATAAGATCTGTACCATAAAAATGGAAAAATCCAAGCTAGTACTCTGATGCTAAGTGAAATCTCCCTCTATCCATTCTATTTTATGATGATAGAAGAAAATTAATTACTCATGAAGAGGCAAATTTGAAGAGAAGAGAAGCAGCCATAAAGAGATGATACTCAAGCATTTATAAACCTAAACATTTTAAAAATATCTAAAATAATTCAAATATAAAAAGGCCTTTGTACAAATGAATGAAATGAATGACTCTTTCTATCCCTGAACTAGGACAACCAGACATTGGCTTTTAAAACACCTTCTTACCTTTAGGCAGTGGGAACAAAGAGAAAAAAACAATTTCCTATTTTCATGCTGTTTCAGTTCCAGGCGAGGATCTGCCAGGCCAGGATGTGACTGATCAGGCTAATCACACACCATCTCACTGTGCTGAAATTACAAAGCATTATTGCCACTAAACTGGTGAAATACATCAAGCTTAACCACACAAGCTGGACACGATTAAACTTCACTGAGAAAGGAGATGGCACTTTCTCTCCAACATCACCTGCCCACACTGGAATTTATTTATCATTTACTGTGTCTCAGAATGAAACAGAATGGAGGGGACTCAGGTAGCCAGGCAAAGCATGAGGTTTCCTGTGCTAGTGAGGATGGATGCATTGTAGATTCTAGGATATGACATCAACATGGACCCTAGAATGAAAAATATTCAAGTATGCAGTTTATAAGCCTTGGAAGGACATTGTGAGCTCAGGTTGTGTCTGTCGTACTCTGAGGGGCTGCAGCAGCCATAAAAGCCCCGGAGACCAGCCAAGCACAATGTCTCCTGATGCAGCATCATTCCAGAACACGTCACTTGTACAGGGTGCCTTCTGGCAGATCAGGTACCCTCCAGCTGTTCCAGTACAGCAACAAAAGCAAGAAACAGAAATTCTGCTCCCACTACTGATTAATGCCAGGGTCTGACCGTCAAGCACGGATGGAAGTGGGGAGTCCATTTCAGCAGCTCTGACCACTTCTTTCCCAGGTGCTGAAGCACATTTTGGATCCCTGCAAGCAGCCTGGTACAGGAATTGGTACGCTGCCTGTTCAGTTAAGGGAAGTTCAGAATGAGATTCAGCAGAAGCCCATGCTGACCAAACTGCATTTAGCTCCCTTCCCTAATTGTTTCTCTGAGACACCGCAGGCTTCCTGCCACCCTGCATAAACACACTTTCACCTGATCCCTCTGCTCCACTTGTAAAACTCAAGGCTCAAGAACAATCACTGTAAAAGAAATTGCAGAGACCAAATGTGGGAAAAGGGTGGGGGCAGAGGAGAGAGGTGAGTACTTATCTAGTTTTAACCTTTTTTACTTGCCTAGTACCTACTCTTAATTTATCTAGGCTATAAGTGTTCAGTAGCTGAAACAGTATTTTTCCAGCTCTGTAAAGCACCACCCAGAGTTACAGCAGCACATGCAAGTTTGAAAGAATTGTAACAGTACAAAAATAAGCTAAAAGAAAAGTTTATAAAAGTGTTTCCATTATGTGACCAACTAGCCTCAAGAAATGCCCACATCTCTCTCTCTGATACATTCTGAAGCTGAGATACTGCAAAGCATCTCAAAGCAAATCCAGGCTGCACTTCTTGAAGCCTTCCTCACATAATTGTTTCTGAGAGATTTGTCAAATACGAGTACGAAAACAACAGTAGTTGTTGCTTTGCGTTGTGGGCAGTCTTGGCATACAGAAGGGGAAAACTAACATTTATAGTCAAAAGGCCAAGGTGAAGAGAAGTCATTCCAGTGCTCTCTGTTGGCCCTCTGTCAGATGTCCAGATCCCCATACCAGGTTTTCTACTGCATTTTCAGAAAAATCCTGATGCTCTAAATGACTGTGCTAATCTTGGTATTTCTTTAAACAGCAGAGCTAAAGCCTAAAAGCTGTATGTGCAATAACACCCACCCAGGACAGTCAGAGGAAAGAACCATTTAATTTAGGTATATAAAGTGACAGAACTGTCAGTTATACAAAGGTAACTTTGCACAGTGTACAAGTTAAGCTTAGGCTTCTTCCACCCCTTCATCCCCTCTTCTTCACTTCTTAAGACTAAGTCTTACATTTTACATGGAAGAAAGAAAAATGCCTCCTTTTCCTGCTTTTCTGCTGTAAATTATTGGAGCCAAACCACAAAATGCACAACCGCACTGCATCAGAACAACATAGGAGACTCTCCAAATCTTCTCGTTTTAAGTCTGGCTTGATTTATCAGGTATGTCTCTATCTGATGGTAGAGAGATGACATAAATGCCAGGATATAGATTGTTCATAATTTGTTTGCAGAAAATATTACTCTGAGCCATTGCAATTCTGTTTTAGTCACAGTTAGTACCACATATATCTGCTCTCTGGCTGACTGGCTCGCACAAACAGGTTTAAGTATTTCAGACTGTAAACTGAAAATTAACTGATGACAATTAATCTGCTGTACCACCTGAGAATTCACTGTTTTATTAACATTCCAACAAATGCTAAATGAAGGTAAGCACAGACACGATTCTGTATGTGAAATTTATCATGTACTTACATATTGCAGATCACTGATGAATCTGGAAAAAAAAAATCTGGAAAGAATACATACAGCTACCTGGCATTATATATCCACATTCATTAATAGCAGGGCAGCTGCTACTTACTTTGAAGATGCCAGTTTGGAAACCACAGTCAACCATGTGAATAAAAGGTGTTCAAA
Organism: Sagittarius serpentarius; assembly: GCA_034782735.1. NCBI lineage: Eukaryota > Metazoa > Chordata > Aves > Accipitriformes > Sagittariidae > Sagittarius > Sagittarius serpentarius. The sequence continues at coordinate 16,640,002 of JAVKLA010000053.1, forward strand.
TATGTGTACTTGATCTTGGTAAACAGACTCCTATAAGGGCATCACCCACATTGCATCCTAAAGCTCCCATAATGGTAAGGCAATACAGATAGCATCTGGATAACCACTTAATCAAACAATAGCAAATAAGAGAGCAGTTAGATTTCACTACTTTGTAGCAAAAATTATTTGAACAGCTTTTAAAAATACAGTAATATTTTTACTAAGTTCTCCCAAAAGCAGAGGGAAGTGTTTTCCCCAATCTTATTTAAATAAAACATTCAGAATGAAGTGGAAAGGGACACTGGATAGAGCTGAAGCAGGTTATCTACCTGTAACTGTTCCTCTTCCAGATGCCTTGGTGATGTGTACATGTCCATACAACTGTGTTTCAGCCTGGCAGCACTTATGGCAGCCCATTGCTGCATGGACACTACATGCACTGCACATCAGTATAAAGGAGGCCAAAAACCTTTTAACCAAAGGATCTGGAATTTAACCAGCACCAAGGAAGAGGGCGGAAGGGATGGCTGTGAAAATGCGTGCAAGACCTTACAGCTCATGGAAGATCAAGAAGTAGGCAATCCGCATTACTTCCTTGTAACATCAAATGTTCGTTTACTTACACAAAAAGCGCCCACTGAAAAGTCTTCAGAATCCCCAATGAAACAAACTCTCCCAACGACAGCATGACCCTTTGCAGCCGCAGTGAAAACACACACAGTGTTTACTCACAGCATGACAGGAACCCAAGCAGCAGCTCTGGAGACCTCGGTCCTGGGTAATTTATGCAGAGTCATCACCAGCATTACTTGGCCTCTAGCAGAACCAGCCCAAATTGGAGCAGGAAGGGGATTTATTTTGCTTTGTTTTTTTACTGAAAATATCTTAGTTTCTGTTCCAAGATCCACAGGGGGGAAAAGCAAGGCAGCTGTGAGCCCCGGCAAGGTGCTGATGGGCAAGGGCACAGCCGCCAAGGCAGCCTTGCAGGACTCTGCTCTCTTCAGCTGGAATGGGCTCTGTGCCAGGGCTAGTGAGTTTTGAGCCTGACCTCACTGTGAATAGCCGTGCTTCTCTGCCCTGCCCTCCTGGACCATGCCATCAGACTGGTAAGGTTTGTTTGTACCTGTTCTTCAGGATACCCCAAGCACCCTCTGCAAAGTCAGCCTCTTATTATCCTCCACACCTGAGTAGTCAGCTTGGGCAAATGTAGCCACAGAGCAGCTGGTCATCCCTGCTTTAGGCTATATTGCAAAATGGGACAAGTGCTCTGCTCTATAGGCTAAAGAGGACACGTCATTTAGGGAAACAGCATTCCAGAATAAGAATTAAACGTAGTCTGCCAAGGGAGAAGAAGAACATGAAGAGATTGCATCTTTAGAGTAAGCAGACAAGATTCTAATCTCACTCTTTAATAAGAAACCACTAAACTAGAGGACAGAAGTCTTCCAGCTACACTGGGTCGAGATCTCTAATTAGTTCATGAAGCATTTTACTGAAAGTATAGTTTTATATGTGTAGCAAAGCAAAAGGTACTGATTAATTGTAACTCATTAAGTGTAAGTTGTTTAGTAATTAGGAAAAATTAATGCAGACATGGCAAGGTTGGTGCAGACAACTATTCCATGTAGCTGAGTGTCACATTTCCAATAGCAGCCAGTCTGCTCAAGCAGCAGAGGAGTAATGTGAAATTCAGTCCTGACCCATGGGACAAGCAGCCAGACCACACATTCCAACTTTCCTGAAAGGTATCTTATAAACCAAAGATAATGAATGCCTTTGCTACAAATGACCGGGTTAGACAATTAGTGGCTGTCTCCACCTATGAGCTATTAAAACTTCAACTTCCATGTATAAAAAGCATACTATCCTATTTAGAGTACTTGCGGATGTATACATCACCTGTGTTCATTTACTTTGTTTTACAATTCTGCTAATACTTATGCAGAAGTAAGGTAAGCAAGTCATACTTCTCTCTTACGTAAATTATACATTTGTACGCTTCTTAAGGAATCAGAAACAAGCAAATATCCCAAGGAAGATATTACCAACAAGATTTTAATAGCATAGTATTTTCAAAATTTGCTCTTTACCCATTTGGGGAGAGAAAGTTTGCTATGGGTGAGAGAGTTCAGAAACCATCGCACATTCTAGGATAGAAAAGGGACTGAAAACCAAGGCAAAATAAAGCCCTAGCACAGAAGCATGTTCTGTGAACAAGCCCACCAAGGCATGCAAAATTGTCATTACTCACCTCAGCTAGAAGGCCGGCAAACTGTAGATACTCTCTACCTTTCTACTTTTAATCCTGTCCATGAAACACAAGTACCCTCAGAGAAACCAAATATATTTTAGCCAATCCTTTTTCTATTAAAGAAGGCAGCAGCCATGGACACAGGTTTCCTAGAACTGCAGCTTTCAGAGAAGACTCGCATAACATTGAATCAGACTCATCCCCCACAGCTGGTTGCCAGGGATTTTTAAGTCTTTACAGTAGTACTATACAGTGATCGACCACAAACCCTGGTGTAAGACAAGACAGTGATGCACTATTTTATTTGGTGGTAATTGTATAGCAAATGGTTTTCTACAAAAGCAGGCACCAAATTCTGGGAAAGTCTGGGTCTGGAATTTGCAGCTCAGTTATGACTGAACTAATAATAGCTAACACAAGTGTAAAAGCCACAGGAGAAGCAGACTTTCCTCCCCACAATGCCACTGGTGAAGTTGCCTACAAAAAGAAAACTAAAAAAGTCTGAAAACTTCACACAAGTAAATTCTTCTCTTTGTCCTGAATGGACATGCTGTACTCCCACTCCTTCACAAAGGAAGTTAAGAGCTGCTTTATACTTCAAGCCTACTCTGCTTTTCTCAACAAAATTCAAATGAAAGGGCCGTGCGAATTATTAACAGATGACAACAGAGAGCTAGCCAGGTATTTCAAACACTTGTGTCTCTTCTTCCTACATGAATTCCTCAACAGTGCATGCAAAGTAAGTCTTCTTACACTTCCATCCTCTAAATCCACAATTAAAGCCGATTAAATAACTTCTGGAAAAGTAAAGGCTTTTTTACACTCCTTCCTCTCTCCTTTCTTTCCCTGGGAGAGCATTTGACCTGACCATCCGTGACAGGGGGACTCCACGCCTTGTTCTGAAGGGCAGTTAAGTGAATCAAGCGAGAGCCTTTTCCCCTCTTAATACCTTTTCAGCAGCGCAAGCTCATGCAGAACACCATGCAATCCAGTGGAAACAGAGATAGTATTTACTTCTGAACTGGAATTGACATATAATCAGGAAACCTGAAAACAGACTAAAGCTTTTGTCATGTTAAGATGTTAACTGTCATTTTATGTTGAAAGCAAGTCCTCTTTATTATAAATGCTTTGGCCAACCCCTCCTCCCCCATCCCCATTCCCCCCCAAAACCCCACCAACAAAGAGGTGAACAGAAGGACACCACATGAATCCAGCGCCACTGCTTGATAGCATGTACCTATTTACACATAGGTACAAACTTAATACTGCTTCAGTCCATTCGCATCATTTAACTCAACTAAACTCTGAATTTGTCAAATAATCTCTGCAAATCCAATGCAAGAAATAAAAATGAAATAATGTAACTTAGTATCAGTGCAACTGAAAGATAGTATTTGACAAGTAACATAGGAAAACCTATTCAAATTAGAACTATAGTAGTAAGCTTTAATAATAGCAAACTTTTTGACAACTGAAAAATAATCCAGATGATCCTAAATGAGCACATGCTTTTCTGTTTACTTCAAAATTTAAATCCATAAATCCTTAACTTTCATCAATTAAAAGGACCATTTCAAAAGCTATGGCAAAGCACAGCATCTGACATAACACAAACTGGGGGAGTCAAGTTTCTCACAGTGGTGCAGATAGCTCCCAGTGATGCCACTGGGAATTACCTGCAAAAACATAAACCAGAATAACCTCTTTGAGTTGGATTTGATTGGGCTTCAGACATACGCTGTTTATTACGACTGCCATAAAAATGGACAAAAGCAACACATACATTAGCAGCAGCTCCTGCTTAAGAACAGTAAGCACAGCACATTCCCCCCTCAGCCAGCTCCCCGCTGAAAGTATTCCAGACTAAGCCACAAAAACTTCACAGTGAGCTTTCGAATGACAGGACATCATGTGCTCCATAGTCTACAGAATCAGTAAAGTACTTACAAGGTTTCTTAAACAAATTGATCATGCCTACAATTTCAGACGAAGTCAGAGAAACTCCAGACTTGATCTTCTCTGAGGAAGAAACAAAAGCCATGAAATCACCAAAGAGAAAAATTTGTTTGGCTGTTTTTGTTGTTGTTTTTAAGAGAACTCTGAAGGACATACTGTAATGTGATACGAAGCGTGTAGGAACAGCCTTAAAAATCAAGCTGAGCAGGTACTTCAGCACTCTGTTTTTATTTAGCACTCCCCCTGTGGAAAATGCTAAGGGAGGTTTTAACTAGCAAGAGCGAAGGTGATTTCAGATTGATATAGCTAAGACCTCCCGACTGATATTTCATGCAATATTCATTTGGTACATTAGTTTATATAACTGCTTTTTGCTCAGTCTTCCCCAGCTACAAAGCCAAAAATATCTTACCTTTTCCACAAGGGCAATACAGTATACCTGGAATAGTAGGCAACTCTTTATAGGTGCTATGAATAACAGCAGCATTTTTTAAAAAGTCAGAAAAATCCTGGTATTATATTATCATCCATATTTTTACCTTTACAAGAACAGTTTAACGTCAATAACTACCATGAAATCTGGAGGCTGCGTTTTCCAAGAAAAATTGTGTCAGGCGCTAATATTTTCTGAAGCATCCTATAGTACCACAAAATGGAGACAAGCATTAAGCAGTCTATATTATCGTCATAAAAGAAGCAACAATGATGCAAATCCCTCTTAGAAAGCAATAAAGCAATAAATATTTTGAATATAAAACCTAAAAAAGACTTCATTATGCAGTTCGCAGTTAACACAGGCTGAGCCAAAGCCTACTATAGTACTTCTCTGTGCTCTGGATAACACTTCGCATGGCTTCAGTAGCTCCTTTCGCAGAGATGCCAGTCTTCTATGAATGGATCTTTGCCACTAGGATTTAAGGGAAAATATACCCAGTAAAGCCAGGCTCCCAGATCTGTAGTTTGGCATACAAATGTGTGGTTTAATTTTCAGATCTCCCGGGAACCAGGTAGCTTATAGTGCAGTAAAATCCTCTACAGGAAATTCATGTTTTAATGCTGTCTTCTCAATTCTTGCACTGTGCTTGTTTAAAATTATGTCTTGCAAGTTTTACCCAAAGACCAGCAACAAGTGGCTAAGCTTAGGCCTTCACATCCCAAAGGTGTCTAGACCAAAAAGTGCTTCTCATAAAACTCAAGATCTAGAGAAAGATTGTACTTTCTCAACATGAAACCAAAGAAGTTCATGGTTATCATCTGGTTTAAGCAGAGGTCCGTAGCACCTGCATATCAATCATAGAGACTTTTGAAGTCACTAAGATAAATGCTTTAACAGAAGAAAATTTTAATCTATTGTATATAATGCATTCAATAATATCTGATTTCTTAAATCTCCCTCTGTCAAGTCAATTAAAAACACAGTTTATTTGGAGAAATATTGAAGAATCCCAGGCTGCTTAGCGGCCTCATTTTCCTAAGCACTGGAAATACAGACATACAGAATCATTTCCCCAAAACACAAGCAAATGGGATTCAACTGAAAATGAGAGAAGGTAAAATAAAAAGCCTGAGAGTAATATCCTCCTGTCACTCTCTGAGGTATCTCACACTGATTTTTTTGGTAGATATAGCAGACTTATGTGTAATTACGACTTTAGTAACTTCTTTCTTTAGGGACACATTTTATTTCATTAATGAAACATTCTCAGGAGCCAAGAGAATGACTTTCACCCCATTTCATTTTTAATTAAAAAGAGCTAAAAAAAGAGAAGAAGAATAGAAAGATGAAACTACTCTCGTCTGACAAAATGCATGCCTTTTTAAGCTGTCTAAAAGGGCTGCTTCCTCCACTCCAGCAGCTGACAGACCAAGATTCCCTGCAGCAGATAAATCACTTCACCCAGCTGCCTCAAGCCTTCCTCCCACAGCACTACACTAGATGAAGCATTCCTCCTAATAGCCAGCAAGCCAGGATTAATTCAGACCATGAGAGCTTACAATAGGGCTCAGGACCATCAGAAAGGCTGCAGAGCTACCTGAGCAAGCACTCTGTGGATCAGAGCTGTGGTCTCTCCCCTGGGCACGTTCTGCACTTACTCAAGTCCCTTGCAGTTTTATCACTTCAGACCCCATGACCAGGATCCACCTTGGAGACCAACAGATGAACATTACAATATTGAAAAGCATAGGTGTCAAGAGGTACCTCTTAGAGGGACTACCTAATCTAGCATCAAAGTTGGAGATGCATGAATGACCATGAAACAATCTCCTAGCCGAGGACAATTAGCAGATCACCACACAAGGTCATCAAAGGACTTTTTGTAACAGCAGCTGAGGAGTAGCATCACTCAAGACAACAGGCATGAAGGCAACTGGTGGACAATCCTGCGATGAAGAGGTAGAAACCACTCTCCCCAATAACTTTCTAATATCAGCTTTATCTCAGTCACACCCAAACTGCCTGCCACCACTGTCACAGCCTTTCTCTGTTTAAGCAGGGATGAAAATTTAAACACAAGCTTTTCTTACACGTCAAAACATTAAATGAAAGAGGATTAAAAGATGAAGTGACAAAATTAAACCCCGTGCAGTCAAAAGTTTAAAGAGAAAAAGAATGGTGGTTTTTTTAATTGACTTACATGAAAGTAGGTTTCAATAGCTGAAGAGTGTAATGCAGTAGACATTTAAAAGGTCCTAGTTATTCCCCAAACAACTCCAGTTCATGTAAAATCCAAAAAAAATTTAGGCACATGGGGTGTTTTGCTTTTACATTTTCTTCTGCAGAGAGCAATTAAATAATTTATATCACTGAATTGGCAGTGATGCCATCCAAACTGAAATTTTTGCCCCCTCTTGCCAGCTTAGCTGACTTCATATTTCATCCTGACCTATTCTGGATGCAACAGGAAGTCGAGGCAGTGGGGTTGCTAAAACCTCGTCATAGGTAACTGTAGATATTGGAGTTTATTAATGCAACTGTAGATTTGGCATAGGCACTAGGCCTTTAACTCAGGAAACACGCTTGGTCAGAAAACTTACCTGCTGGTTAAAAACCCCACAGATTACCAACTCAAGTGCTCCAAGCTACATGCAGTCAGTGGAGACTACGGAAGCTAGTAAGAGAAATCAAGTAAAAGAGTGTGGCAGACAATGAACCAGGCAAAAACCACTTCACTGGAAGCCAGAAAGTTTCTGAAGGGTAGTTAATGACACAAAAGATGAGATGCATTATTTAGACAAAACACATCCCATGGGAACTACTCGGGAGGCAATAAAGAGAGTTCCCAAGCAACATAGTTGGACTCCTGTGTCTCATTTGTCTTTTAAATGCTGGAGGTCCAAATGGAAAAACTTTCAAGTTAGCACAAGAAATTTGACAATATACAGCATTTGCAATGGTATATACAGTCATCTACCTCTCATCTGATTCTTCAAACAAACTCTACTTGGTAATGACCAGCAAGGCTGCTCAGTGCCCACTGGGTTAACTTTGAGAAAGAATTTTTTTGTTTCCTTGTGAGTGGACAGATGCCCCATTTCCAGATAAACAGTCCCAACAGCACAGTCCTCCGCAGCAGCAAAAACACAAAGAGTCGAAGGGAGCAGCATCTCCCAGGGATGTGCACCGCTGCCCTGGAGCGAGCACTAATTGCAGAGTGCCTACCCGTGCTCCCCATGATGTGCTCTTCTGAAGGCAGATAGGGAACACCAACTTATCAGAAGTTTCAACACAATACCTCTCTGAAGCCCTGACGAGGGGCTGAAGCAAAGACAAAATGGTAATCTTTTTAATGTCTTTACCAGAACTCTTGGTTGGAAAGAAGCATCTCTTGTATTAATCAACATCCTTGCACCAAAGTAAAACCTGGCAAGTGTTGCTTTTCATCTTATTAAGCACAAACCCTGTTTCATCTTGCTCCATTATTGTCTTATCTATGAGCAGCTAAATTTCTGCCAGGTTGGCTCAACTAACCAACTTATGTTGCCTTGATTTTGACATTTCAAAAAAATTCTGTTACACAACCAGAGCAGAAATAAAAACACTCGAGCAGCTGAAAGATTAGAGCTGAGTAAGAAGTGCTACAAAACAGGAACAGATTTAGGAATAATGAGGTCACCTCACACCTCAACACACATGAAGTTATTCTGTTCACTCAAATAACTTCACGTTCAGTAGTAGTCACAGCACAAAATACCACACCATTTTAAAGAGACAGAAGCATTTTCAATACTTTGTCCGATTAGAAAAAATGATCACAGAACAATACCATCATGTGTTACCCTTCCAGCTTTCTCCTGGCTTTACAGATGAAGAAAGAATTGAGGGGGGAGAAAAATGTTCCCTCCTTTCTCAACCCCTTCAAGTGAAAGACCCCTAACCTGCGCGAGTGGTTGCAGCTCCAGAGCATGGAGCAATCGTGGCATTTATGGTGCTTCAGAAGCATCTTATGCCTGCTCGAGCACTCAGGTGCTGCTTTGGTGACAGCACGGAAGATCTCCTTCTCACCAGGTATTCTGGCTTTTCAACCTTTCTTATTCCAGATACGTACAGTCTCTTCTTTATTTAGCAAGGGAGAGATACGGTATTAGCTTCCCACTGAACTGTCAAGTCACACGAAAGCAAAATTCGGTGCCGCATGGCCTGGCGGTGCCGGTGTTAGGGGTCCCCTGGGAGTGCGGAGGAGGAGAGGACTGGTTGGAGGCAGGAAGGCAAAGAGAGAGATGTTCAGGTGACCGAAGATGAATGAACAACTGACGAGTGGAGAAGAAAGGAAAGTGAGGGATCAACAGAAGATTAAACAAGTCTGAATCTTCATCGGATTGGTAGTATCTGTGCAGCCAAGAGCTCAGTTGTTTGTTTGTTTGTTTGTTTGTTTGTTTTTTAAAAAGACATCAGAGACCATGCTTTTCTGAAACAGAGGAGTGCAGCAGTCAAGATCTGGTAAAAGAAAGTTCTAGATGTCAAAATTTCTCAAAAAGCATGACTGCCTACTGAGGAAAAGCATGATATTGCTATCCCTAAAAGGGAGTTGGTATCTAAGCAGATACAGATTGGAATCACTGACTCATCCACCATGGACTTTAAAGCAAACTGATGAAGAATGAAGGGCTGACAGAAGGAAAAGAAGGGGGAGGAAAATAAGGAGGCAGAGGGGATTTAAACAAGATTAGCTACATGTGAATCCTAAATAAAGATTAAAACCACTGCCTTGTGGATTTTGGGATTTCTGAAGTCAAGGTCATGAAATTAGCGGAAAACTAGCAGTTCCTGAGCTTGTATGGTGACTTTTCTGGGGATAACTTTCAGCAGTATTTTAATTCTTAAGAGCTACCATTGCAGAGTTCTTCCAAGCTTCTTAAAACTGTAAGGAGAAATTAGTATTTAGTGCAGGCATCTAAAAATCCCACTCCCATTCCATAATTAGTTCAACCACCTATTTTAATACAAACAACAAAGTCTTTCCCCCAAAAGTCTTTCTACTGTTTATACACCCTGCTGCCACCAACAGTGTCAAGCACCTACAAGAAACGTGAATAGCCTGGGTCTGTTCTGTTGCACTAATATGATAAACACCATTGCTAGAATGATCTTGGATGATCTTGCTCATTTACTTTTAGTCAGTTGATATAGATTGCAAATCTTTAAAGCCAGAGAAAGCACTGTTAACTTCTGCTTCTGTAACTAGTGCTCAACATAGGTCAGATTTCTTTGCAGATTAAGAGGCATTTCAGTCTTCTTAGGAAATGTTTTATGCTTTTTAGAATTAGATTTCTGTAAGAAAGCTTAGTATCTCTTCATTCATACATATTCATACTCTCTTTCAACTGAGTGAATTGTAGGCTTGTCCATTTACAACTTTGTATAGACATCACAAAGGCTATATAAATTTCCCATATGTACTTCATATGAATTACAAGTTATTAAGCTATAGATGATGATGAGTGCCTTTCATTTTCATGTGACAATCTTTTAAAACGTATTATCTGGTCTGTTAATTCTAAAATTGCTGGACTAGTTTCCTTGGAAAGGTGCTAGTTTCCGTGAGGGCAGCTGGGAATGTGACTAGGGGAAATAAGTAAGATGTCTTCATCCTATTTAATAACACTTCCAACAGAAGTAAAATTGTATTGTTTTCACTAACGATGTATGCAACTAAGACACCAAAACCCCAGCTGAGGAATTCAGTTTAATTTATCCTCAAGCAACTTCCTGAACTGGAACCTAAAAGAATTGTTTTCTTTATGATCTAGTTTTCCATAATTCCTTCCTATGTTTCCATCACTGGAGATGTCCTTTCTTTTTATAGCTTAAGAGAGGAAAAAGTTTAGGAATAGAAAAGATTATATTCTGAATCCTTAAAGATAGTTTCCTCTTTCAGCACTAAACTTTCATTTTTGCTGTGAGACCATAGAAGAATGAAAGGAGTAGGGTTGTTTAAGAGTCTCTTAAGTGTCTTCTAGGACAAAATGTTGCCAGAGAAAATTTAGATTCAGTATCAGGAAAAGTTTCTCAGCAAAGTGTATTAAAGAACTGGACACATACCTGAAGTGCAAGAACATTCACCTTGACAAAGTACACAGAAATATAATGAAATTAACAGTCCTACACTTAAAAGAGGAAAGACAAAATAAACTGAATACAGTATTGGTTCATAGAGCCACTTTCTAGAACTCTTTTGTTCACAGAATACTAGAATTAAGCTGAACACTGCTACAGCTTGAAATAACGAGGAAAAAGAAAAAAAGAAAGGGAAAACACTAAATCAAATCCTGCTGTAAAACCCTGTAACTTAGACTTCCTATACAAATACTTGGATCTTGCTAGCCCAAGTGATCAAATATGCTCCAGACGATGTAAGAAAGACACTGGAAGACCCATCTGCAGTAAGAAGAAACTGCAAGACCAGCCTGGTCAACTCTACAATCTTCAGACACAGGCATAAGCAGATTCCTTGCAGTAATTTATGAGGAAGAGGCTTCCTCTGTAAATAAAATGAAAATGTGTTCTGTCTCTTTAATTTACAACCAAAAAACCAGTTTATATTTACAGTACCTGAATCATCAGTACCCAGTACCTCAGAGTGAACATTTTGGTTAGTATCGCTTTCAGCTGCAGCCATGTTTTTTTTGTGGGTGTTTTTGTTTTGGTTTTTTTTTCAAATGTTACTGAAACAAGAAGTATAGCACAACACATTTATATAACCACTGAGATTTTGAAATCAAACATGACGTTAAGCTTCCCTTATTTTTAAATCATCTTTCATGCAGTAAAATGTCTTACATTTTAGGCTGCTTTGGAACTATGCAGTAGCAGTATTGTGAGGGTACAACACTCATTACATTATGAGATCTTTAATATGCGAAAATTATAGCTGTGCTTCATAACAAAATGCAGCAGCACCAGTAAGTCACCCCTCCAAGGAAATCGCAGAGCCCTGTAATAAGAAAGGCACATTGTGCAGAGCATGTTTTCCATCTTACTGTCTGTATTCCTTCCTCTGATCAGTAATGGAAACAAATAATAGTATTATATATTTATATAATAAATACTTTAAATAATATTTGCAGTATTTCTATTTAACACAATAAGCAAATAGTGCCATACATGAACACCATATTAAACAGTTTAATAATGTTAAACAGTATTATAGTATAAAGCATTGTATTGGCTACTTGAATGCTGTAGAACTACAAGGAAATCTTTTTACAGAAAGTTACTTTCTTCAAATTGCATTATCTAGTTGCATGTTTTCCATACTTTAAGTTTCACCAAGGAGTAAAAAACTACATGAATGGGCTCAATAAAAGATACTTCTACTGCCTATGTTACACAGGAGTATTATAATGGCACATTACATCTCTCAGATCTAAAAAGATGATAGCCATTAAAAATTACAGCATTTGTCCTTCTGTAAAACATATAGTCAGATTAAAATAACAGTTTAAAAGGCCTTGAAGAGTTTTTCTAGTGAAACTTGCCCGTTGGTTATGTATCTTTCATAGTCTTGCTTCACCTCCAGAACCATTCTTTTTTGGAGAAGAAGTCTTACTTTTAGACAATAACATATGCAATATGGAAAAAAAGTCAGATACAAAACAGCACTATGACCTTGTTTTATCCTGACTTGTATCAACAAAAATTACCAACCTCAGCAGGACCCTGCAGTGGGAAACATGATCCGACCATGACAGGAGCGTTCAGCTCCCCCTTCTACTTAATGATAAAGATGATGGAGCTGAAGAAGGACCTTGTCTTGAAGACACCTTTGCCTACTGCCAGTTCAGGACATCGCAGATCACCAAGAAGATCAAGGAGTGCAGTGAAACATGAAGTGGAAGTAACAAAGTACGCACAGGCAGCATTTTAAAAGGTGTGTAAGTCTCTGAGCTGCATTTCAGCTGAGAGATTCATTCAGATGGAGGGGAAGAAGGCCATAGGGAATTTTAAATCTCTGAATACGGACCAGATAGTCAGTCCATTGCCAGTACTGAATTTAACATGCCATATCATAATTATCTCTGATATCTACATGGGTGTCTTTTCCTTTTAGAATTTCCCGAAGAGCTTTACCTTTCTCCATCCTAGTCAGCCACTAAAGCCCAGGGCTATAGTGAGCTTTCAGCTCAGGGAAGCAGTAAATCATATTAAAATCAAGCATGTGATTCTCTTTTCCTGAATTAGGGCTTCTAAGATTATTTTGCCACTGCTGGACACTTAAGGCAGGACATCACAAACACAAATACCACTTCAGCAAAGTCAAATCAGGATTTGTGTCAGTTTTTGCCTGTCCCAAACCTACAAACCTGAATTCCTGAGTATTCTTAAGATCCAAATTTGAACTTTAAAACTCTAATGTAGGGGCAGCCATACAAAAAATAACTATTGGGAATCCTTTAACTGACCCAGTTCTAAAAGTACTAGAGGAAGCATAAATCACTTATTGCCCTCAGATAATTTTGCCTACAGTACTCTTCATTGATATTATCTCAGAGTTCAGCATAGAAGAAATCAAAAGAATGTAACCTACAGATTAACTAAACCTGGATTAATTGCATAAACTCCTGTCATCAGCAGGACCACAAAAATAAAAAACCAAACAGAAACTGATCTAGATTTTGCAAACATGGCTCCTGGCCTTGTGAAAAAATTGACTCAACACAAGAAATTTTGAACACATTGAAAAAAACTGAAGAACGAGTCAAGCTTCACAGTTTGGGCTCCATTTTGAGATATAAGCTGCTCCAAAATACTTCTGGTGAGCATGGAAATCTTGCTTGCAACTATTGAATCTAACTAAGAACAAAAACCTCAATTCCAATTATAACTTGGTAATTAAAATAAACAGATTTAATTAGAACCAAGCAATACTACTGCAAGCAATAATTTCACAAAAATTAGCTCTGCCTTAGAAGCTATTATATTCATTTTTCTAAAATTCTTACTCTATATTAAGCACAAAGATTCAAAAACGTATAGGCATCTAAAGGCTGAATATAAATACTGCTCTGATTTTAACATAGATATACCATCCATCTTATCTGAGGGAAGTAAAAAAAGAAAAAAATAATTCTTGCAAAATTATCAAGAAAAGTTTTTGCATACTGGGCAGCTTCCTGGGGAAATAGAGCAGATACAAAAGTTAACTAGTTAAGTTATATATTGAGAGGCTTAAGGAACATGAAAAATGTGACGTGGCAACTTCTTGTGTTCATTTGTTGTTTTATTTATAGTTGTCTTACCATTATTTCAAAGCAAGTTGATCAAGAATAACTTTGTTCTTCAGCATGATAGTATTACCTTTCAGAGGCAATTTCTGTAGGGAAGCTTGTGCCACTCTCTCCAGGCTCTCTTGGAGATCCCAAAATTGTCAGGTGTAGCTTCCACATTATAACAGATCTACCTACTGCTCTCGACTTCCCTGCCAGTAATAATCAAAAAAACCCCAACTCTCAACTTCCAAAAGCTTACAGGTTGCCAATCTGGTAAATATTAGGCACAGGTCTCACAACTCTTAGAAAGAGAAGGACTAAACACCTACACTCAGAAGCTTGTAGCCTCCAATTCCCTGTACATTGGCCACATAGAGAAATACACACAACCAGGAGATTCCCCAAATGATATATGAAACAAGTCTGATATTTACAGCATAGTTTTCAGATCATCAAAGTCTTTAGAATTTTTGCTGCAATTATTGTCCTACGACAAACAGCAGATGGATTTAACTGCCTGAGTTTTCAACTCCTGCTGCAAAGTTCTGTGCAGTTCTGCAGACAGTGTGCTATCCTGAACTAATGAGTTAATTGCATATCAGAAAATACTTTCCATGGAACTGTGAACATCATTTCAGATTGCTGCAACTCTCGGGTCATCTTCTTGGTTGTTCTTCTTTGGTCATGGAGGAGACAAAGAAGTTGGTTCTTTCTATGTAGGGCATGCGTTGGAGAGGGCCACGCAGTGAGCACGCATGGATATGGTAAGCACAGATAAGTTTTTTAGAGTTTTCCACATGGTGCAAGCATGGAGCTACCCAGCTGAGCTCTACAGCTCACGACCCCAGGTCCCAGACCTGCATGGCCAGAGGCCCCAGGTGAGCAAACCATAGATTAAATGAACAGCTTTCTCTGTTGCGTGGGGTCACTCCTGCACTGGGCTAGAATGAGGACATGACATTGTTCTGCATGAAAGCAAGATAAGGCTGAGTTGCAGAAGAGCATGAAATCAGAGTCTGTTTATTACAGTGGAAGACTTCCTGGCTGATTTTCTGGTATCAAATTTGAGAAGACAACCAATTCATTCACACTAATAATATGTAGAGGGTTCACAAATCAAGGGACTTTTCACATTGAAGTTTATTCTAATTATCACTAAAATTCATTGCAAGTGTAACACAAAAAAAAAATCTATAGAAATCTAGAAAATTAATATTAAACAAATGCTACAACATAATGTTGACTAAACCAAGGTCTCTGTCTTCTTGGCAGGACCTCATCTTCATTAAAATAAGGAAACAGATTATTTGCATAGCTAGTTATTGCACAGTGACTCATTTCATAAAATCCTTGTTGTTTGTACTTTCACTAAAGTGTGAAAGAACACAATCAAATGTATTCATAGTCATCAGTTATTGTAAGAAAAAAATCTGAATTGGGTAAAGAAGGAGAACAAGAAATTAATGGAATAAAGGGGAAAAAAAAGCTTTGCATGATACAAATGAAAACAGAAACTTTAATAGAACATGAAAGAACAAAGGTTTTCCTGTTCTTCCACTTTTTTTGAAGAAAGAAAACAAAAAGTGTGCCTTAAAGGAAAACTGAAGCCTCTGGAGTAGCAGGATAGGGTCACCAATACATATGAGTCTGAACCTGTAAGCATTTTAACCTACAAAATGTGAAATGATAGAATGAGCTAGAAAAAAATGTATTGGAAAAAAAAAATATTAGATTTCAGTAAACTTCTTCAAAACTTGACCAACAACATTTACAAATGATTTACAACAAAGAGAATCTTCTGGATAAAGCAAAATGTCTACTCGTAGTATAAATTATTTCCTATTAAAGTTTTGGTCCTATTTTCTGCACTAAAAAGCAGAATATTGTAACAACAAGATATGGGGGTAGGTTACAAAGGAACACTGGGTATACTGTCAGAAAAAAACCTAGCTTTAATTCTCTTGGAAAAAAAATTCTATGCAAATTCTATACAGAAATGTATGTCTTCCATACTTTATTTATGCAATGCGTATTAGCCAGTCTGGAGATGATATGGTAACTGACCACCTTCATAGACTGCTCTTTGAATATTTTTATTTTAAGCCAAAGGGTACTGTATTTTACTTGGTGAAGTACAAAATGTTCTATTTGAAAGTGCCAAATTGCATGCAAAAATGAAGTTTATTAAAAGGAAACAGAAGTTAGCTCAGAATCTGTAATCTTTACACACAAGTGGCATGGAAATACGAGGTTAGAGAGAGCAGGTAGGAAGGATCCTGCATTCACAGAGCACTTTCCATTAGTGGTGGCATACCTCCTGTCTTCCTGCTTTGAAAAAATAAGAACACATCCTACCCATAATACATTAACAGACACTATCTCACAAATTGGTATTTCAAAAACACCTGTGTGTCTTCAGCTGAGGTGTAGTAGGTTTTTTATGGTAGAAAAGTTTCCTCATGACTATGACCATCTCAAGAAAACAGAATCTTTTTTTCTTAACAACAAGCCAATGTATTCCACCTGATCATTTCAGAAGAGTCGTCAATGATACCTGCTTATCATTCATTCTCTTGCCACATAACACACCAGCCAAATGTACATTTTGGCAAGACAGTCACAAGTAAGGCAGGACTTCTAGTTAACTAATAGTCTTTGTTAATTTAGAGGGTGATATTGGTTAGACAGGACAGATTCTCTAAACCACATGAGTAACTTCGAATAACAGAACCATATTGTTTTGTGCAAAAGCAAAGTCAGCATTTCTGTGTTAGACAGACACTGAACTCAGTTTTATAGCAATGCAGTGTAGAGTAGGGCGTTCGCAGATGAAGTCATTGATGAACACATTTGCCTTGGCACCAGATTCTAGAATGGCTGCTCTAGAAAGAAATTATAACCTATCATTTGCAATTCCAATGTTCTTCCCAGGCAAAAAAAAAAAAAAAAAGAGAGAGAGAGAAAAAAAACCCAGTATGTTTTAACTGTTTTCAGCTTCTTCCAATACTTTTTAGAACTGAAGCGTCTAAGGAATTAGAGTTGTAAATATTTTACAAATAACCAATCGATCCAAAACGTGGCAGAAAGGAAAACAGTGCAGATTTGTTCAGATAAAAGCCTAAATGGTGGACTATTACTTAGCTGTAATTCCCAGTGGCAGCATTCTACAAGCACACTGTGTATCTCTCTTGGCAAAATAAGAGTTGCTTGGTAGACCAGAGACTACATAAATCTTTGCATGGCTAAGAATAACTTTAGTGGCTGAAATGAAAGAAAGTATTTGCTGTTGTGGGCAGCACTTGTTTTCTTTTTTTCCAAAGTATAGACAAAAGCTACACAAAAAACAGTTTTAAGTACAGTAACATATGCATTACATTCTTCCTTTAATATGAAGAAGCTCTTTTTTTCTGTTTATAAGTTAGAATATGCAGGTTAAAATAAGTACTTTAGTATTCAGTTATTATCTAAATTTTCACTTCTGCCTTCAACTTAATGAATGAAGACACCAGTGTTAAAAGGTATAAGCAGCAAAACATTTCCTTACCTTTTTCAAAGATGGTTTGTGGTATTCTCTACTTTCACACAGTCTCGCACTCTCTCTGAAGTGGGGATTTTTCTTTAATATAAGTGATCAGAAATCACGATATGCTGCTAGGGACCAGTGGTTAACATTCTTCTCCCAGACTGCCTAGGCAAGGGGAAAAGAAAGAATTTTAGTTCACCTTTTCTAGGCTAGCCTAAGAGTATATTTTTGTTTTCCTCTTTTGCGGGGTGCTTGTAAGTTGAGGAATTCCTGTCTGCCACATCTCTTGTAAATGGTTTGAGATGTTTGCAGTCCAAAAAAAAAAAGAAAGAAAGGAAAAAAAAAAGATATTGCAACCCGAGAAATTTTCATTAGCTTCGGATTTCCCTCTGAGACTTTCATACAAAATGGTCTTTCTTTACTCTTTCTAGCTAGTGAAATAGCAACACTTTCTTATTTTTCCTTCCAAACAGTCACATCCTGCAGTTCTAAATCAGTTATATCTCAAGAAAAATACGTCACTGTTTTTACTGTAGTTTTTGCTGAAATAAAAATGCAGTATGTCTCCAGTTTCTCAAAAGGAAAAACTAACAGTTTCTAAAAATTAAAATTAGAGCTTATCCTAACTTTTATTTTCCTTCTAGTAAAGTACATACAAATGAGTTTTAACTATTTTTCTGTCAAAAAGCAT
This sequence comes from Sagittarius serpentarius, assembly GCA_034782735.1. Lineage (NCBI taxonomy): Eukaryota > Metazoa > Chordata > Aves > Accipitriformes > Sagittariidae > Sagittarius > Sagittarius serpentarius. The sequence continues at coordinate 16,658,116 of JAVKLA010000053.1, forward strand.
GAAATGTCTTTTTTTAATTAAAAAAATTATCTTATTACAAAAAACTCAAACTATAGTAATCAATTTGAATACACTGCAAAACAGGAAAAATTTAAGCAGGTGGAAACAACTTGTAAAATTGCACAGAGCAACTGAACTACTTTTTTAACAGATGTTTTTCTTGTAGTTTCACTAGTTTTTAGTTTTACATTGAAAAATTTGAAACTAATTTTGCAATTTTTAACAAAAGCCTGATGTAAAAGTTTCCGCAAAAGTTTTTGACCCTTATTAGGGATTGTTATGCTTCATTTTGCATATAACTAAAAGTAAGTATCAGGGATTTTGTAGTAATTATCCTATTCCCACACTCTAACAGTAGTATTTGCTATATTCATTCATCCTTATATCCTTAGGCAGCTACAAGTAAGAGTATTTTGCCAGAACAATGTAATTAGGGTATCGGCTAAATCATGCTTCATTTGACAAGACAAAGATAAGTGCACTGGCAATCAAACAGAACAGCTTGCAGGCATTAAATTGAGGGGTTATTAGCCCCAATATTCAACTACTCCTGAAGTTCATGGGCTAAGTGTTGGTGGGTGCTTTCAGGCTGCCAGGACAGATTATCTAGATCAGCGCTCATCCTAGCAAAGGCACTTGGAATAAGGCAAAGTCCGTTTAAGCTGAGAAACAAGAAATTAGCACTCAGTTGACTCTGCACCACTCATAACATTCAGGATGTCTTCAAGGTGTGAATGAGATCTCAAAAAGCAGTATGAATACATCCTGAGCTTGTCAGGCCAAATTAAAAAAAAAAAAAAGAGGTATTCCTAAAACGTATGACAAACTGTGAAGCTCTTGAACAACTGGTACTTGTGTGTAACTGGGAACTCCAGATGTTAAAAATCTCATATATGCATATCAACCTCAAATATAATTTTCACATGTAGACTCAGCACTACCCTCTTGTTATGGGCACAAGATGCAGTACTGAAAATAGCATGTGCAATGGCTTGAGCATGGAAAGACTGTGGCCTGCAACAGGGTATCGGGTCAATGTTGTTCTAGCAAAACAGGCAGGAATGTATTTGCTTTTTCACCAAAAAGTTCCCCCAGTATTCAATTGTCAGTGCAAAGATTTCTGTTAGTTCATAGCTGTAAATGCTGCATGCAACCAACCAAGACACAAGTTGTTTTACTAACAAGTTACAGGACATTTTGATACCAAGGTTTAGTTTTTAAATTAAAACCAAAACCAAAAGAACCCTCATGCACTTCTTTGGTCGTCACTAAAACATCCATTTCTGTGTACCAGACACTGAGATGGTTCTGCGTTACATCATACAATTCCATTACTTTGTATTATCCTCTGTGACAATCCCAGTACAGCCTCTCTGACAGCCCCTACCCCTGCAGATGTCGTGTTGTTAACTGGCAGAGCAGAGAACCTCTCTCAGTGGGACTGTCTGCTAATTTCACACGTTTCCCTGCCTTTCCCGCACCTGACTGGCTTACGCTGATGGCTGTGGCACAGCAGACACCGGGAGTTCAGCGCACCTGCAACAAAGAGCCGGCTGTAACTGACAGACTTCAGGTCTGCCACCTTGCGTGCATCCCAAGGGGAGCAGTAAATCTACCGGTGGCTGCCATTATGGAGTGTCAATTTTCATTCTGCTGGTTAAGGTTTTGAAGCATGTGAGCGATGGACCAACCTCTGAATTAGTGCATTGTTCCTGAAAATCAGAATCTAAAGGACTTTGAACTCCTAGGTATAATACAGACTTCCACTGTTCAAGGTGCAAGGAAAAGAAACTTAAAGCACAGTGTTGAAGACTAAGCTCAAGAAGCACACAAGGTTATGCTCTGGCAGTAATACACAAACAGTCTTCCTTCTAGTTAATAACACTTTTTCTTCTCAAGGGAAGAAGTGGAGATGGGTGGATAGAGAAACATTTCAATGAAAAGGAAATTCCTGCAGACAGGCCAGCATGGAAGATTTGGACCTTGAAAGATTATTTCAGGAAGCTATTCTATATTGTCCCTTTCCAATGCGCCATAAAATTCAATGCAGAATTAGAAATATGTATTTCCAGCACAGAAAGCTAAGCAGAAGCATACTCTCCATACACTTAGGGAAAATTACTGTATCCCACAGTAATAAGTAGCAGAAAGAAGCAATGATACCAGGCCCCAGAGCCCATGAAAATCTGACCGGGATGGAAATCAGGAAATAAAAAGTTGCTTCAGTGTCTCAAGATTTTGTTGGAGGACACAGCTCTCTATTCTGCATTTCACCTTTTCACAATCTACACTTTACCTCAAGACATAATAACAGTACAGAACTTTAGAACAGAAAAAGGCCATTATAAAAGCAGGTCCCTGAATATACCCTAATGCTAGAGTTACAACTGGTAAATTGATCAGCTGGTCTATTTTCAGCGTTTCAGCTGTTCCAGAACAACAATAGTTGTTCTTGTACATAGTCCACACGGTTGTTATTTCACCACAAGACTAGTAGGCAATTAAGCATGGCAAACCATCAAATACTTGTCCACTAAAGGACCCCTGTCCATTAAGTCCCTGTTTTTCTAAGAGCACACTTCAACTTCTCAGGATAGCTGAGTAACACTCCAAAAGAAAAATGTTATGTTTGGTATCCCACAGGTAAATATAAGCAACATTACTCGCAGAATAATTTTTTTCATATGCAAAGAAAACTTCTGATTTAAAGAAAAAAAAAATTGGTTCTCATCAGACAGAGAAAGCCAGTATCAACAGCTCCTGAAAAAAGTAAGACTGTAGAGATATCTTTCAGTTAAAAAAATGAAAGCTGTGACTCAGTGTTTTGTATCATTAGCAAGATGATCCCTCTAAGGTTTCTTTAGAACCTGGTAAATCATTCTGGACTAGAAACATTGTTAGCACATTCGAAAAATGTGATCCTCAAATTAATTTTAGTAACACCTATAATTTAAAGTATTTGGTACACATACATGGAATATCAATAAAAAAGACATTTTTTCCAGACTACTTACTGATAAAAGTTTGCAGTGAGTCGTTAGCTATGAAAAGTAGTACAATTCAGAAAAACACTTTTGGCATTGTCAGGCTTAGGAAACAAGTTAGTACTAAGACACAAGTTGTTTTACTAACAAGTTATAGTACATTTTGATACCAAGGTTTAGTATTTAAATTAAAACCAAAACCAAAAGAACCCTCATGCACTTCTTTGGTCGTCACTAAAACATTCATTTCTCTGTACCAGACACTGAGATGGTTCTGTGTTGCACATCATACAATACCATTACTTTGGATTATCCCCTCTGACAATGCACCACATAGTGTCCACAACTGCTTGAAACTTAAGAAAATAAACAATCTCCGGAGATCATATTAGATCATATCAACATTTTATCATGGCGCCAAATGTTGAGTTTGACTCTCTAGCCCCTGCAGGGAGCACAATCCGCAAACAAGCATGTGTGTATACGCACAGGAATGCACACACACAGAGCCATGGAATGGCAGGTTAAGTTTCTCTAACACTACTTTCTTCCCAAAGTCAGATGTTTGGACTGTTCAAGAGGAATTAATCCCCTCACTGCAATTACCAGGACTCATTAAGAGAAAAATAATATGCCAGCAGATACAATCTGACCTGCCCTTTCCTAGGTTTCTGCAAGCTACAGTTTTTAACAAAATGTGTAGGAAAAGTATCAGAGAGAATTTTATTTCAAAATGGGCTACCACCATACTAATAAGCATACCTCTCCTATCATCCAAATATAGTGAGCAAATCATGGTCTTGCTCCATATGCAGAAAATACTACTCAAACATGGTGGGCAAAGTGTGTTCTCAGTCCTCAGCCAAAATTAAATTCCTTATATGCTTTCTTGAGAGTTAAATAAGAAGCTAAACGTTCAGAACTAGTAATTAAAAGAACTACAAATAACAGAAAATGTAAAAATCAGTGTTAATAAAGAGTATCTCAAAAAGGAGTGGATGAATCCTGGGATAAGAAAAGCTTTGGTAACTTAACTCATCTGTTATCATTGACATGTATTGTGTCCTGGAACTCCAGGATATCACAAGAAGTCATTTCATCCATACAGCTTCTTGGTGCTTGGGGGAGAAACAAGCAATAAAAATGTTCAGGTCTCAGTTTTCAATAGTGGTAGAGGTAGGAGTGGAAACTTCTCCCAGAACTCCTTACACTATTATTTTCAGCCATGCCTTGCAAGGAATCCTCTTCTGAGGTGTAAACCCAAGTAAGAAAATTAGGAAGAAAAAAAAGACCAAACTCCCCCAAAAAAGATCTGAGCTGACTAACAGCAGTATTCCACAAGCCCATACTTCTGAATGATACCTGCAAGGGCAGGCTGCAAATGAGACTGTTTGACCTGCGCAATATTACTGCTGATGAGGTATGGAGAAGGGAAAACTCACTTGGGCTTAGGAAAGTTTAGTGGCATTGCAGTAGGAAAATGGGTGTATTTTTGCCATGCACTAACACACCACAGTGCTGTAGCATAGCCAAAGCATGCTGTAGTTTTACCTTCACTGATGCTGAACAGCAATTAAATCAAAATAAAACTGTATTTTTCCCTCTGTTGTAATGGGTTAGAACTTCTCTATCAGACTATCCAATCCAGCTCTCTGATCATGCTTGGCTAACCTCAACCTGCCCTAACCACAGGGAGCTTGCTCAAGGGTGAATCAAAGTACACTTTATTGCAGTCTTTAGTTACACTTACACTGGCAGAATTTAAGTGTAAAGTGGGAAGGAATAAATGAGAACCCAACCTCTCATGGGGCTTAGGCTTCCCTTCCACACAGTTTATATGTAACAGTGCCTTCAGAAGAGCTAGGGTCTTTTTTCTGTTAAAACAATATATCATGTTCTTTCTCAAGGACCACAAACATCTTCAATTAGAAATGCTTCTAACAGCCTGAAAGAGAAAAATGTGAAATATTACTGTTTCTTCCTTTCACTGCCAAGATCTATGTTTTTACTTCTCTGTTTATTGTGCCAATTACAACCTCTAATGCCCGGAAAAAAATACGTTATTGCTTCTCTTGCAGTACCTTAAATGATAAGGCAGGTCATCAACTGTTGCAAGATTCTTTTATGATGGAAAAATCCTCCAGTTATTTTCTGTCCATTTAAAGTTCAATTAAAACCACTGTTCTATGGTTTCAAGTGTCATTCCTGACTATATACCTAGACTATTTCCAAACACAGCTAGAAAAATTATTTGCAATATTATGTGACCAGCTTCCATTCCCTGTATTTGATCTACATTGAATTCTGTGCTACAGGCTGACTTAAATGAGGCTGTAAAGTTGCTTGTGGAGTAGGATCCTCCTCTACAAGAGTAAACATAAAAAAAAACCACTGTCAAAAGAACTTGAAAGAAAAAGAAAAAAGGAACAGAAAAGCCTGAGAAACTCCTTATTGAGGAATGTCATATCACAAAGTGCACAGACAGCACAAACCTCATGGAGTAAGGATGCCTAACCCTGTGTATACCCAAGAACAGTGGGGAAAGGAAGTTTCTTGTAACTATCTCCTTAGTCTATGGAAAAATCACTAACAATTTGCTTCAGGTACCTGCTCGTGCAGAAATAAATTTGCCCACTGCCTTGGAAGCTGTCTGAAGAAAGGCACTATATAAACATAAATTGTTAATGAACCAAGTGACCTCATCCTTGGGTAACTAGAGAAGCATAAAAACAAGATGCTGTATAGGTAGAAAGTCTTCTCGTCAGCAGTGCCATGCACCAGCAGGCAGCAAACACAAAAACATCCATCCTGATGTCATAGCAGATTCCTTTTGACAGGCTTTGTGTTTTTATCTTAACTACCACAGGTCATCAGTGGCAAAAAGCAGAAGCTTCTGAGGACAAATGAGCGCACAGTTCAATAATTAAGAAGGGGATCCCTGTCTCATCTCTTTGTTTCACCCAAGGCTTGCCTGAAGTGAAGCATTTGACAGAAGCAAAATACATTTTGCTACCTTTAAGAACACAGAAACAGTCATTGCGTCTAAGCTGGTAAATGATGCAAAGCTGTTAACACAGACCACCATGGTCCAACCTGTTGCTTGCAGCAACGTCCTGGGAAAGATGGGGACCAAATGTACAAACAGAAACCCTGCTTAAGTAACCACTCAGCTCCTCGAGCCTCATGGAGTGACATAAACTACCCCCACATGCCATGCAGCAGGAGCAGGCCAGCTTTTTGGGGCTCTGTCCTTGCTTTTCAGCCCTGCTCCCTCACCTTTCGATGCCTACAACTGCAGCTGCTCCAGCCGAACTCACTCCCTGGCCCATTCATATGGTGGTAGCATGGAAGACACAAGAGGCAAAGGCTGCCAGGAAAAGGCAGGAGAGCGGGCAGCTGCTGGCACAAAGTCAGACAAGGAAAATGCCTCTTGCACACGGGTAAAGCTGCTGCTACATGGAATAAGAAGTGATCATAGGTCCCAAGTACCCAGATCCAGGTCCTGTGAGTTCAAGATTGTGGTGTTAGACAGACACTTGTGCAGTCCCTAGTGCAAAACATTCATTTACTCTGAATTGTCCTGATAATTACAGGTTTCTTAATGGCATCATGAGGACAGCAGTTCTTTAAAGGGAATTTAAATGAGACAGGATGGTGACTTTGCAAGACCTTCCAATGAGGTTGTTCAACATCACCACTGAAGGAAAACAAAGGCAAAGATTTCTGTGAAAAAAGAAAAAAAAAAAAAACAGGAGCGTTTTGGCTGGCTGGCTCCTCTGGCAGAGCAGAAGTCAGTCAAATGAGCCAATGCTTCGCTGGACAATTCTTTGGGGCCAGCAGCTCTGTGATTGACATGCTATTTTTTTTTTCTTCTCCGTAGAGAGAAGTGACAGAGGGAGCGCTTCACTGGCAGTCTTCATCCTGCTAACATGGGGAGGAAACTCAGATGAGTGTCGTGCCAGCTGCATGCAATGATTTCAGCTGACAACTGATCTAAGCTGCCTTTGCTGTACATGTAAGAATTTGTTTTCCAACTACCTATACAAGCAACTTAAACATTGTATTTTTCCAGCTTGTTCCAGACAGTTTTTCAGCCTGTTCTAATATGCAATTTGACCCTGAAACTGGTTGATGGTTACTGGCAGCCCAGTATCTTCATCCTAATAGGTGTTTTTGCTTGCTCTCACACTGCAATTCACATCTACCTCTCTCATACTGACGTATATCGTTGCTTAGGTGGTAGCAAATGGTACAGAGGGGTTTGTGCTTTTCCCCTCTCTTGTGCTTCTGTTATCTGGAAATTAAGAAATGGAATTGCACAGAGACTTGGCACTCTTTCCCTGCAAGAAATCTATATGCAAAAAGCTAAGTTGTCCAGACAAGATTAATATTACTTAGTGATAATCAATAGTTCCATCCCTGAAGAGTCTGTAACCTTTGAAATTTTCTGTCTCACATATAAAAAGAAAGAAGGCAGAAAATAGAGTGGTGAGGGACAGTAGTTTCCCTAATTCCTTCTAGCTATCCTAAGGATATAAAATATGAGGTGTGCAAACCTCAAGAGACAGGAAGGGATGAGGGAAGGAAGTAATGTGCTGTACAAAGATTTGACAGTCTTCTATCAAATACAAGGATATATTGTTTCTTGCTTAGGACTTTCAATGTTTGTTGTATGTACTTAATAAAGCACCACATTTAGTGAAAGACAGAAATTGCATGGTGGTTTATGAAAAACAGTTGTGTAAAACTGTAATAAAATCAAAAGGTTCAAAGGAAGTAAGAAAAATCACTTAAAAGGACTTGAGAGCATTAATTATATTAAAGGTCTTATTTTTCCATACCATGACTCTCTAGTTTACCCTACTCCTGAAACAACCCACACCGAGTACCAGGGACCACCTTTTCTTTCAATTCCATCACACTTCCGTGAACAAAATATACAACTTTTCCAGAAAACACATTAATATCTGTCCATTTGACAGGTAGAACTGCCCCTTATAAGCAGCAAAGTTCCCAAGCCTTTTACCAGCAGTGGTAAGTAATACCCAATGTAAAATATATATATACATATATGTACAAAAAAAATACATATATACACCCACTCAGGCACACACACAGAGTCAGTCTTGAGGTTTTTACAACACATTACAGAAAGCTTCAAAATTCAAAGAATCTTTACTTGCCTTTCACAACTTGATCTAATCTGAAAATAAATACAAAATCCTCAGCATTAGCCAGCAGAATTAAATAAAAGTTAATAGGAAAAAGTTAATAGGTTAAAGAGACCCTTTACACAGCTTAAAACAAATTAGTAACTATTTAAATGTCAGATCATGACCTAAAAGAAATAACAGCTCTGTTTGTTAGAAATTCTTTTTTCCCCCTTCAACTAAGTAGGGGGCATATCTTGGAACATACTTGGAAAATGCCAATTTGGCATTCGTGGTTTTGTTGAATTAAACAACAGAATAAACAAAAAATAATTTTAAAAGCTTCTTGTCCTTCCCCCCTAAACTGTAAGGCCTTCCTGCTAGGTCTTTTTTCATCTCAAGGGAACACATGCTGAATTTTATATCGTTATTGAAAAAGTCATCTTTTGATAATTCTAGTGAGCTACAACTCCAGTTCCTAGAAAAGATGAATGTGCGCTGCTTATTATTCAGTGTCGTGCTTTTTCTTCACTTAAATAGCTCTGTCTCCCAGCAAAGTGAAGGAATAGATGAATATCTTTACTGTGTTTATTTTTCAAATTGGAAAATGCATCTTTTGCAGAAGCTATTCTTACAAAAAGAAATATACATTAGATGTAAAAGACCCTTTAAAAAGCAACTAATTGTAAAATGAGTTATTCTTTAATAGGAATTTATTAATAGAATCTAGATCATAGCATTTAAAGGATTCTTATAGGGTGCTTTTTCTAATCATAAATTATCAGAAAAAATCCTCTGGATGAAGGTTGTTGCGAACACCACACATTCTATCAAGTCAGTGACATTTTAAAGAAGTTTAGATACTCCTTTTCAGGTATGGCTGGTTGTGCAACCCATCACCACCTCCAGTGTGACAGACAGAAAATATATGTAGAGTGAAAATGTAGCTGTGAAAGTACAGCATAGCAACAGCAGTACATATTTGTCTTTGCTTTTTGCATTTTGGTATATTGAATAAGTTTTTGCCCTGGCAGATATTTTTGCTCACCTGAAAACCTTTATGTTTTCTCTCTCCACGTGAGAAGTATGGATTAGGAAGTCTTCCTATGTTATTTTTGAATTTCCTAGTCTATGATCATTCTAATTATATGGTTTGCATGTTCTTCTGGATAAGCATAAAGTCTTTTTGTAAGTTTGAAAAACATTTGACATGGTTTTGGAACTGCTGCCATCCCAGCAATAAGAAGTTCTGACGATTCTATTGATCAGCGCTATATTTCTCATACTTTTCTACAACAATCTTAAAAGGGCATCTTTCCCAATGAGATAGTAGAAGGTAAATATGTCAACTGTCAGTGGCAGAGACACTTAAATCCACTCACATTCTCTCAGTGAGAAAGTGCCTAGAGCAGGAAAACAGGCAGAAATTTGAAAGAAAACCCACTCAAGTAGCATGCCCCAAAGGGAGATGAAAGGAGATGGGAACGAAGACTGTTGTGATACTTCCGTGGACACTTGTGCCCTACCTGGCATTTCCAGAAACACAACAAACCAAGACTGCAGCTTCTCTGGAGAAGCAGGTTCTCCTGGTAGAGGTCAGAGACCTCAGTAAAACCCAGCATCTGCTCAGTGATAGGCTCCACTGTTACAAAGCCAGGTCATGTCTTGCAGAGTGTGATGTGTAACACAAAGCAGGATGCTTTTTGAATAACTGGGCTTTCATTTAGTTGTTATATCAGGATGCTTTTTGTGTAATTAAGCAGCAAGATGAATTCATGCCAAACAACCAAAATCTTGAGTTTTGAAATGTTTATTGGATGTCTGTTTGTGTGTTGGATGAGCCGGGGAAGAAGGGGTTGGGAGGAAGGTGGTTTAGTTTTCGTCTTTCTTTCTCAGCATCCAACTCTATTTTTAATTGGCAATATATTAAATTAATCTTCCCCAAGTCAAGACTATTTTGCCTGTGACAGTAATTGGTATGGGATCTCCCTGTCTTTATCTTGACCCACAAGGTGTTTTTTTCACCTTATCTTCTCCCCCTTGTCCTGTTGAGGAGGGGTAGTAGGACAGCAGCTGGGTGGGCAGCTGACCGAGGTCAACCCACCACGGTTTGTTATTGAAGGGCAAAACGTTCTTCACTGCCAAGGAAGTATTCCAAATGTAGATTCATTTTTAGTTGTGTCCTTTTAAACCCAGAGATCCCAACTCTCTCTCATAAGACTTTCAGTACACTGATCTAGGATTTGTTTGTATCTTCATTTTCCCCCTTTTCTGAGAGCAATGCAGGGATTATTCAGTGCTATCTTTTCTCTAGGTAAGTACAGCAAAATGAAAGTGATATTGGGCACCAAAAAGGACCCAATTACAAAGCATTTTTCCAGATGTTTAGAAATAGTTCAACAGCTTGGTATTTGTGATACTGGTATGTTGTCACATCAAAAAATAAAAATTGTTGCAATTACTTCCTGCATTATTTCACTTAAGCATTTCAGTATATTGCCCAATGGTAAATATATCGTTTCTCAGTGGTGTTGGAATGACCTAATGCTCACTATGCTACTAGGAATTAAGAAACCTAGCTGATGTAAGTAGTTAGATTTGAAAGAACTCTACAGGAAATATAAAGCTAGAGGAGTTGTTCAAACAAATGAGCAGGGAGGCAAAACTAAACAGACCTGAATGCCAGCTACAGAAGCTGCATGTATACACCAACAACAGGAAACATTGGGGGTCTGCTACAGAAACAAAAGCAGGTGAGCAAATACAGTACCAGTGCTGATACCCCACTGCAAGCAGATGAATCATTTGGCTAAAACTGGGAATGTTCTTTTCAACATCTATTTTTAAATAAAATGTCTAAGAAGCTTTCACAAGATTTTTGTATTCCCTATTTCAGTTTCCAAGAAGTACCAAAATACTACCAGAAATTTTGGTCCCAGAATATTGCTGCCAGGACCTCAGAACAGAATTCACAAAAATTTTACATGAAAGCATGGAGTGAAAGTTTCCAGCTTGTTCCATCTTTGGTTTAGGTTCAATGAGCCTAAATAATCAGTCTAGCATGCATGTCTAAGGCAAATGCAACTTCAAATCTTTGATAAGTCCATCTGCCCTTGATATTAAAAAAAAAAATTCCTTACACTGAAAGGAATGAATGTTGGAAAATACTCAAAATGTTATCGAAAGACAGCTTGAGAGGGAGAAAAAGTCATTTGTTTGAAACAAAAAAAAACATCTCAGAACTCCAAGTTTCAACAGCAACACAGACAGTTTAAAGAAAATATATGCTGACAAATGAAAAAAATATGGTCTTCCCTAACTGTCAGTGTGGCTGTTTTCCACTTAGCAGTAAAAGTCTAAGAATTCGTCCACAGCTTACTGTACACTAAACCAGATAATACTGTTTGACATAACAAGAAAAAAAGTCAAATTCTTAGTTTATGTAAGAAGCTCTATATATTTCTATTGACAAACGCTAAGCATTATGACAGCCTGTGTCATACTAAAACTAAAGATTATAGAATTGCATTCATCCAGCCTAATTTACTACATTAATTTTCTTTGGAGTCATATTACATCACATAAAATTGTGTTACATTGTGTAAAATTGCAATAACATTTCCATGGTTTGGTTTGAACAGAACTAGTGGACTTGCTCTGTGGTAGTCATGGGCACGAAAGGCACACTTTGCTTGCTTGGTCTAATCGAAGTCATCACACTTTCCCCCTATCCAACATGACAGTACTAATCATTTTTCACCGTTCTTCCCTGGCATAATTTTTTCCCCATATTATTAGGGACTTACTGTTCAGTCAGTTGTGGTTAGCGGGCATAAAAATGACAGATCCAGAAGGCTGAAACTCCTTTTTTCACAAAATGGACATGACACAACTAGTGGCAGCAGGATCCGCCCTGCACTTAAGACATCTGGGACTTCTCTGCTTATTATAGCAATTCATTTCACAGTTCTTCTGTAACCTTCCCTCCTTCTGGACACTCTTGTGAGGAGTGCTGACTCCACACTGTAAAGCAATGATATGCCAACACTTGTCTTCCAAGATCTGAACAAAACCAACAAATCACATCACACTGACTGAATATATTATTGTATGAAAAATACTGGGATGCAACTCTTCCAGGTAAGTGCTAGTGTGTTCCTTGTAGAGTTCTTAGGCTTTTCTCTTGCACTTTAATAAGTAATCTTTTAGAAAATAAGCAATTGGAGAGAGTGCCAGACTCTCTTAAATTTAACAGGTCTCAGAGTAAATTGTACAGAAGCTTAACACATTTCTATAGTGCTGTTTCATGCTATTAAATTAATAGTTTTTTTCCTAGAAAAGTAGGATACTTCACTGAATTACATTTTGATCAGGAAAACAAGAGATTTCTCAATTATATTACAGAGGCAAAACTTTCTTGCCAGGTTTCCACTTCTACCTGCAAGAAAGATTCTCTGCTGATTTTATGAGTGAAATTTCTTCCTACAGAGGTCAAGCATTTCATTTTAGTCAAAGCCAATCACCACTGAATGACAACACTGCTCTAAATTCATCTTTAGTGCTTGATTAAGGTGTTAATTTCCCCACAGACAGTAAGCCTGGCATGATTTAAGTATAGTCATGAAAACAGGGATTTATTCATAGAATACAAGGTGCAAGCCAATAGATATATGTTGAACCTGGAGCATGTTAAGACTTCTGATTTGAAGAAAAATGGCGAAATGGCATGAGTTCTAGGGACAGACACATCCTCAGACAAATCCCAACTTCTCCCCTGCAACACGGAGAGCTGGGATTCGACAGCTAGACCTTCAGCCTTATTTGCTAATTATAATGGGACAAAAAAATCCCCTCTGATATGCACAGGGTCTATACACAAGTTACAAGGCTTTTAAGATTCTTCATTAATAAATCAACCTCAATCAAAAGAGAAGAGAAAGAAATGCAAAGACGCATGCACCGGTGCTAATGTACTCACAGTTCAGGTAGCGGCTGCGTTGAGCAAGTCTATTGCAGTAGTCTGATTTGGAATTAATACGTGAAAGCCTATGTTTATGCCTTACTAGCATGAATGCTCAGTTTTAGCCTTTTGTTGGTTAAAAAAAACATGTGCTTTCTGAAATTGATATAAAAGAGAAAGCATTCAAAATGTTCACGTATGTAAGGTACATAGCTGTACCTTTTAACTGAATGAGAAGTTACTCCCTTAGGTGTCTTTAATATATAAATTGCGCCCTCCTGGTTGTATGGAATATCTTCTGTTGGCATGAAGTTACTAATGGAGGCAGAACTTTGAAGAAGTGCATTAGAAAGCTTCCTTGCCCCTGGAGACTGATCCCAATCAAATGCATTAAGGAAGCAGTCAAGTACTCTCCAAATGTAACCTGCAGCTTTCTGAAGAATTTAGCTGCAGCCAGATTTTTTTAGCTCGAGTTCCTTGTGCCAGAAAAGCTTCGTCTCCTTGTTAGAATTAGCCACCTAATTTTGGAAAGTTCACCACAAAAACAAAGGGAACGTGTGAAACTGCAAAGGAGGTGTTATCACCTCTATTCAACAATAACAGGCTGTGATAGATCCCTTCTTGCCAAATTACTGTAGCTTCGCACAGAATTTTAATTCGGAAGCAGCTATCTGGATCCTACAGGCAAGCAGGATTTAGAACAGTAAATCCATGAAACTGAACAAGTCTCAAATGTCAGCAGGCTACAAGGAAACGACTTCTCTTTGCTAAGGCTAGTCTTGTTAGACATTGTTTACTGTTTTATCTTGTTAAAACACAAATTATAGATGCCTTTTAGAGTGCAATGAAATAACTCTGAACAAGAGCAAATAGTTGCAACTCCTAAATCTAGGTTGTTACAATGTAGGTCAATTATTGCCTATCTTGACAAATGGTAATTGTTTGATCTTCTTTTCTCTCCTTCAGTGGGTCCATTCTCTTCTCCCTCACCAGTTGCTCAGTTCAACCCTGGCAGACTTGCTGCCTCCCCTCCACTGGAGTATGACCACACAGGTAGAAAACCTCCAGCACAGAGACGGTAACAAGCCACAGGGTAGGACGGAGCCCAGAGAGGAAACCAAGAACATTCAATTTTTTTAAAACCCTTTCCTGCCGTGCCTCTAAATCAGTTACCATAACGCTTACAAGGCAAATGAAACAATTCATTTGATTGGAGACCTGCATTGTTATTTCTTAGCAGGTCAGTAAGGCAAAGAAATGAGCTGTTTCATGGCCACAGTTTAGGGAACATGGCAAGGATGCGCAGGTGAGGAGGTGGGTTTGGTGTTTGAAAAGGACAGAAAGGAGCCTTACATCTAGGCAGTCAAAACCTATGTGGAGGAACAGCACCGTCCAGAGCTACATCACACCGTAAATACTCTAGCAACCTGACTAAGGTAGGGCTCTAACATCAGGAGTGCCTGTTTTAAGTGTTCATTTTTTCCTCATTAGTTAGTGTGGCACTTGCGTATCACTTACTACACAGAATCTAGTCTGGTGAGAATTAATTCATTTTTCCAGATTCATTCGTTCTGCACGTTTGCTTGCCTGCAGTGCTGTCCTCACAGAAAAAATTAGTCTTGAACAGTTAATGTGAGAATGACTGTTTAACTATGCCATTCAAGTATTTTGTATGTTGACTACAGTCTGAAAACCAGAAGGAGAAAAAAGGTCTGGGAGGTGTGGGAAGCACACTTGAAGGCCAGAGCATAAAGGAATATTGGGAGAAAGCCCTGCTGAGACCTCTCAGCTCCACTGTAGCCCATGCACAGGTCCACTCACGCATCATGAGACATTTGAGAAAGAAACCGTGGATGTTCCCTCTGGCAATTATCACAAGCACTATCTAGTAAATCCTCACTGAACATGCACAAACTGATCTCCAGATTTGGTGAGGGTCTTGTTAGGTTTTTTGTGAAGGCAAGAGAAAAACCCACAATACTACATCAGGCCTCTTACCACATTTGAAATCCTGACTCCAGAGCATGCAAGCTTTCAAAATTTTCAGCTTAAATCATGAAGGATTTAAAGCATTTTAAAAATGGAAAAACTCCCTTCTCCCCCTTCTGATTGAATTCCCCAAAAGTGAAAAGTCACTTTCTTCTGAAATATTTCAAAAATTTCAAAATAATCATCAGGACTGAACAGGTTGGGTGGAAAATGTCAACCAGGACAAGCAAAATTGTGTGAAACTTTCTTGTCATGATAGTTTATGCAAATTAACTACATACCCGTCAGGACAGAAACAGCCAGAATATCCCAGACTTCCAGGAGGACAAGAAACCTGTTTGAGACTTGCACCTGATGTTAGACATAGTTTGGTTATATTAACTAAGTTCTGCAGTGATCCCTCTGGATTTTGAAATGAAGAAGAGCCAATGTTAGGATAGGTTTTTATTTTGTATGCTTTCTTTCAAAAAACTCAGTCTTAGAACTATATTCCATTTTAGCTAACCCCTGGAGACTGGTGGGGAGGGAAGGTCAAGGGGAAGGAAGAGGACACTAGAGGTAAAAATTTCTGTATCTGCCCATATTAGATGAACACTTCTCTGCTTTCTGAGCCAAATCTTTTCCAAAACATTTACTGTTGCTAAAATACTTACCACTCAACCATTTTCCTAAGTGCTTTAAGTCTGATTTTTTTTCAGTTCTAAGTAATTAAATTTTTCATACCAAACATTTCCCAAGAGTTTCCACTGCCTTCAGCTCCAGAGGTTACAAGCTCACCTTGGCAAGCAGGAAATATTATCAATGGTCCTTATTTAGGCCAGTAGCAAGGTACTTCTGTCACCTCATCTTGAATTAATTTTAGCAATTGTGATAGCAGTGCTTGGAAGCAGCTCTCCAGGCAGAAATCCCCAAATGTACTCACAATGATAAGGATTTAGCACAAGCACATTAATCTTCTTTACTGGGAACGTAATAGGAACTGCGGCAGTTAAAGACAATATGTAAGGGTATTTAAACAAGAATAGCTCCTGAGTGCAATAAATACTTCGTGCTCACATGAGCCGTGTGCCTACAAATCAGATGTGGCCCAGTGAACCATCTGCTTTCACAACAGCTTCCAGTCTGTCCTTCTCACTGCGGTGCAATGTGGGTTGCACCATTCCCCAAAAGGATTTGGACTGAGTCAGATCAGATAAAAAGAGCTCTTAGTGGCTGGCACATTTAAAACTGTTTCTAAATTGTGTGTCAAATACTTATCAAATTACCATGTCCTGTAATTGAAATTACCGAAGTGGAAAATATACCAGGTAAATGGTTAGGATAGTATTTGTAGGCTCCTCTAAAGCTTACTTCTGATGAGAAAGTCACTTCTTCCTGCAACTAAAATAAATTGTCCTCCTATCTTCATTCCTGACGTGAACTTGCACAGCTCGGACAAGAACGGGGCTTTTATTCCATCACCTCTGAGATAACACTGCAGAAATGTCTTTGTGCTGAGACGACTCGTGTGTCAGACGTAGGGAGCATCCAGCTGCCTTCAGCTTCTGCGGAGCCTAGCAGAGGGCTAACGAAACTTCATGACACTACAAGGCACTTCTATGCTTTTCCTAAGGAGGTCATGGCCAAGAATTGTCCCCAAATCCCAAGCTGTGACACTGGCAACTGCTGCAAAAGGCTGTTTAAAAGGTGATGAGATCACCTGGAAAGTTGTCTGTGAGAACAGAGACTAACCTTACACACCTCTGAGCATCTCTGCTGGATGAGAGGTTCATCACTCTGGTGTAACACAGCTAGTATGAGATGCTGAATGGTAACGGCAGGATATCAAGGACCTGAGAGGACCAGGGTGTGTACTGTGACAGAGGCAGGAAGGCAGGAGAGCAGTCACAGCAGTGCAAATAGCAAAGCATGGGGATAAAAGTCTTCCCGTTCCCAATATTCAGCTAAGTATTATGGGAACTTAGGTACCATCCCAAAACTTCCTTGAGGTCAGAAAACTTGGGGAAATTTGTCTCAGGTGAGCTTATCTAAACATCTGAAATATCTAAATAGTATCTAAAATAGCACAAATAACTGTTCAAATCTAATTACAACTTAGATATAATTACCAGCTAGATATTGGCTTCCACTAGATGCTGAGCTACCTTGCAGTGTAGAAGTGGACTTCTGATGGGTATAGACTTCAACCTGCTATTTCTCCTGTCTTAATACTCCAGACACCCTCTGGTGTCTGAAGGATCTGTTATCAAGACAGAATGAGACCGACAAACTTTGACCTTTTAACATTCAGTATTAAAAGAGTACTAGAATGTCACCTTAGATGCCTTCAGTGCTATAAATAGATTAAGAATTATTTTGTGCAAGAAAGCCTAGACATTTCAGCAATAAACCATTTCTAGAGGCATCTATATTTTCTTCTGCCATATTAACTATCACTGAAGATTCAGGACTTCCTCCTAGGTGAAATCAAATCCCTTGTATGAGTCAGCAAGCAGCAATTCTACCAGAGCATCATACAAATAAAACCAGAACAGGTACCATTAATGGCCCCATTACAGTGCATAAAAGAGAAAATAGTATTTTTCATCTAGGTGCTACATTTTGGATTACATCTATGCTATGAAGTTTGCCAGTTCTAAGACAAAAGAATAACATCTACTTCTCTAGGCTGTAAAACTATACAGCTAAAGCCTTGCCTCACTGTAGTATTGCCATTAATTTTGGAGGGGGAGGGGACAAAAAACATGCTTCCCAATAGTTCCACACGGTATTTTCCAACCACCTACATATAGTTTGATGTTAGGAAAATAAATGCAAAAAATCTGTTACTCTCAAAGAGGACTTTTAACTATCCTGGTGGCTAGCAACCAGAAAAAAACAGGCAATCTGAAGATCAGGAAAATAAGATTTCAAAATGGGAAGGTCTTTTCAGAATACTGAACAGGTTCTTAACCGCTTACCCAGAAGACATCAAAAGAAACTTTACACCCAGATCTCCATATCTTAGAATGATGATCAGGATTTTTGCTTTTTGGCAAACCACTAATTTGGTTGACTCATTAAATGTGAAAACTAGCACACCACCTTCTGCCAACAGTAAGAAGAATAATATATTTTAGGCGTCAAAATTTTTTACACATTATACTGCTTCTTTACCAACATGTAACAAATGTCTGCACTCACATACATATCTTTATCTTAAGTCACTTATTAATCTCTACTTTTTTAAAACAGAACAGTGTTCCCCAACAGTGGTCCCTGAGCAATAGCCTTCTGATGGTGTCAGTGGCCAAAGAAAGTTGTCGACAGCAAGTAAAGGAATGTAAAGCATGTTTAGCAATACTGAGCTGCTTTGCTCACCAGCCAGTGAACCACAGAGCTTTTTTATGTCTGTGTCAGCACTTCAGACTTTTCAATGAAAACAGTTGTTGTTTGACAATATTATGAATTTTCCCCTGCACAAACAATTTGAAAAGCAAAATGCCCCAAACTGTCCTGCTTACATGCCTCACCACAGCCTGCTGGACATAAGGACATACTATTTAGCATTCAATGGCAGTACCTTAAAATATAGCAGCTCTGTCATTTTCTAAAATTCATTAAAAAAAATTTCAATAGTATTTCTTAGTATAAGACCATGTAACTCTGATGTGACAGATCTGTGGTTTTCTACATAAAGCAATCTAGTATGTTATTGAGAAAAAACAAGTCAGACTTTTCTGGGCTACCCAAGCCTGTCAAGGTCCGAGGGCTTGCTATACCACAGTTGAGCAAATAGCAGTAGGGAAAACCTACATTAAAATTCGGGAAAAAACCTAAGTAACTTTTCAAGCAGAGGGATGGTTATGCAGTAGGTCTATTTGTTTTTCATGCACCCAATTCCATTCTCCTTTGCCCTCTTGAGCAAATAGATTTTGCACATTCCCTGTGATACGTGTAAAGTCTCTGAGCAAACGAAGCTGAACCAATGTCTGGCACAATGAATAACTCTTTAAAAGAATAATGCATTTTCATTTAATCTTGGGATTCTAAATAGCGTGAGGTTAAAGTATCTAAAGTATTTCTACTGCCCAAATGAACGAACTCCAGGAGGTATTCAACTACATCTATTACAGGCAGAGGCTGAACACCCCAGGCTGGGGGAGGCTTGAGAGTCTGGGATTTGCACATTAGAAGCATCAAAGACTGTGATCCAGAAATTGGGGATGAACCAAAATCTGGGATCAAACTTCACCTCTCTCTTAAGCAGGCCCCCCAGCTGAGAGAGTTTCATTTGTTAATCTGTGTTGAAACAGCCATTGACAGGGCACCTGCGCAAGTGGCAGACACTATATTTTAAAAGAGAAAGAAGAAAAAAACAAATGCTAGAGGAACAGATTCCTAGCTGAGTGGGTGGCAGCACACAAGCAGCACAAGCCTCTGCTTTGGAAGAGAACAGAGCGATCTTGTGGTAGCTAAAGATGTTCTGCTTACATACGTTGTCGTGAGTAGCAAGAACACATAGGATTTGATCTGCAGATTTTGGTGCCGCTTGCCTATACGTGAGCTTTCACTGCTGTGTGCTCCCAGCTCTAAGCACTACTTAGCACATCATCCAGGATAGTGGCAGCCCGAGTCAGTTACGAAACTCCAATCTGGCGACACCACTAATCCTTAAATTGCAGGGAAGGATTACTAACCACGATGTATCTAAGCATTTAAAAGGTGATGTAGCAAGAAAAGAAGCAAACCTAATCCTCATATTAGCAGCCTAATTCTTTTTAGGAGAACACATCTTCATTCTGCTGCTGTGCCTCCTGCATGGAGACACCATCTCAAATCCTAAAAGAAGTGGAGTTACATTAGCATGACCATATGCTTTGAGGAAGGCTTGTCAGCTGAGGCACAGAACTGCTGCTTTCGGTTCTGGAGTGGGATAACTCCGTGCCAGTCAAAAGCTTTGTGTATGTGTCTGTTCTGCACCACTCAGTTGGACAACAGCACAGAAATCCCAGATTCTATAGTGCAGTAAAACTAAAGCAAAAAAGGGAAGGGGGAAGCGGTTCTCTAGAAATACATCAAAGAGGTAAATGCCGTAAGAGAAACGTTAATTTAAGATAAAGGGCAGCTTGAATGAGAACCAATATGTATCCACTGGTTATGGGGGAAAAAAAATCAACGCAAAACTTTCCCCCCTCCTCCCTCCAACATACAAAACTGTAAGAATCTGGAAAAAAAGCACTCTATATGGAAGCAAAAAAACTTGTGACCAGTTTTAAAGATTGTGATAAGTTCATGAAAGCAACACATGGCATAATTGCCCATCACAGGAATGGACTACAACTCAAAGGCTAAGGAAGGCAAAATGCCACATATATTGAAACCCAAATTATTCCTACATAGTACCATCCATTTTGTGTATTGAAAACATAAGACAATTGAAACAAAACCACAACAAACCAAACAGAAAATAAGAGTACAGACATTCTTTAGCTAAAGTTGGAATTTGAACAGCATCCTAAAGGAACCACCAGTAATCCCAACTATATTGAATAAACACATGCCATTTTCTTGGCAAACAGACTGGCAAAGTGGTGGCTCATGATGCCAATACTATAGTAAGGCAAAAGGCTGAAACTTCTCTGTGTGCAGCAGCCAAACACCTTCCTGAGCAGCAAAAGAAACTCTTCTGCAGTTGACTACTCTGCCTTTATATTTTTACCATTAGTTGCCTAACACTAAAACAGTTCACATTCTGCACATACTTACTCACAGCATTGTAGAACGTTTAAGGCTTAATCTTGCTCTGACACTTATTTTGGGCCTCAAACTAACTTAGACAGTTTTCCTGTTCTTCTGTTACCAACTAGGCTAAGCAGCAAGTTTCTTAGCTCCTCCTGCAGAACCTTCTCAGGCAAAAGTAGACTCTTCCCATCTCCTGGGGCTCTCTATCAAGCCAGTGTATCATTTCCTGTAACATTCTGTTATTTGCTGTAACAACATGAAAGAGAGCAAATGCATGCAGGGGAAAAAAATTCAGAGAGTATAGTCATCACACACAAATTCTATATTCTTCTCTGTTTGAAGGCTAGAAAGTCAAGCTATTTTAGAGTGATAATTGACTTCTATTTCAGCACCATAAAGAAAAGAAATGTCACCCACTGTGGGTAATTAATTGTATTACATATTCACACACACCCACATTCATTTGGAGCTGGAAAATACAACTGACAGCTACTTTCTCCTAAAAAATAAAAACCCAATGGATATATTTAGAGATTCCAGATCATCCAAAAGAAACCAGATCCTAATTTTATGTTACTGTGTAGTACTGGAGGCAATAACCTTTAACTAACAGTTTTCTTTATAGAACTTTGTTGAAAGGCACAAACCAGTTTTTGTTTCCTCAATTCACAGAGCTCAGCCCTTCAATGTCATTGAGGTCTCTACGCTTCAGTCAAGAAGAATACGGCCTGTTCTCTGTTTTGGGGGATTGCTGTCTTCAGTTCATTTGAAAGAACTGCTCAGGAGGAGAATAAAACAGAGTTTTTCACATCCAGACTGAAGCAGCTTTTAACATTTCTTATGGTTAGAAAAGAAGGCTTGGAAATAGAAATATCAGTTAAAACATAAGTAAATAAACAATGGTGTCAGCTGTTGTTACAAAGCAAAACCATCCTGCCATGTCCATTGTCAGCTGTTGTTACAAAGCAAAACCATCATGCCATGTCCTCTTCATCTTTCATTTTTTTTTTGAAGGGGGCAACACTTGTTTGGTATGTAAATTTTAAGAGAGTAGAACTGGTAACATACCTGCAGCTTAGATTTCTTACAAGACTTTCTGTATTATTGTATTAGACTCTGAGACTCCTGGCATTAAACTCCATTCTCATTAACACTAATATTAACCATGTTTCTGCCCCGTCCTTGCAACAGCTACCACAAAAGCATAAGTTAACTACAGCGGCAAATGAAGAGCAGAGGCCCTGCCTGCTCCCTCTGCAATCTCTCCAGACTCAGTGTAACTCTTCGCAATCTCGACAGCGCGCTGAACTACTGTGCCTTCGTGCACAGGATAAACCTGTGTCTGTAGAGCCAACACTCTGAACAGCATCTTACCTGCTAAGCGGCAAGGAGTTTTAATACTATTAGTTTACCATTAAAAATAAGGCAAAACATAATGATACAGAGTTCCACTTTTTACCAGCTCAGACGATTGCTTATTTTTAAAATTCTGAGCTTTGGTCAGTTCTCCACTATTTGCAAAGACACTGGTGCACAAAGGCCAACCCTTACTTCTGCTAAGAAGCAGATGTTACCATTTTCTTCTTTGCTAGGTCAAGGGCCAGAGCATCTTTTCCCAGGCCCTTAATTTACTAAGTCCAACTATTTTCTTTTGAACCATGAGACATTTAGAAAGACACCTTGTCTAAACAATAATATTTAAAGGGACAATAAATTTATCATATCAAAATGTAAGTAAAAATGGTTCTCGAGGCAGCCCAAGGAAAACACATGATTGCACAGCTTTTTCTATCCTGCCTTTGCCACACGATGCTATCCAGTGGAGGCAGCTCCAAAAGGGAGGACTTGGAAAGGCAACAATCCTGGAAGCAGGCACACATGGCAGTCCCTGTCCTCCTCGCTGTTTCCCACTCCCTCCAAGAGCCTCGGGTTCCTGGAAGTGCAAGGAGAAGCTAATCTGGCTATTGAATAGCAGAAGAGCAAACGAGCATTAAATCCTTGAGCCTGCTTCTCTCCACTTTGTGCACAGACCTGATCCACGCATTCTTTTCTTTCTGTGGGGTCAGTAGCAAACTGCTGCAGGTTCTCCCTGGCCACTGTTGCAGGCACCCAAAACGTGCAGTAAGATTTATATGGACACGTAGTAGCATCCAAACCTTTCTAACACTACTTCTTTAGAATTCTTTCTTTCTATAAATCAAGAAGGGCTGGGGTTTTTTATTTGAAGGAAAATACTACAGCCAAAAATCATGATAAAATTTCATACAACAAATCAATCTTTCCTTTAAAGAAAGCCATCTAGCCTTTAATCTCACCACTACTGCAGCCAGACCTCAGAGGGCATCACGGATCCAGATGGCATTCTTCAGCATGGCAGAGCCAGACAACGTTCTGGGCGATACCGACACATACATCACTGTTCGCTGCCCAGCTTCTCTTTCACTGAACCTCTGTGCTGCGTTTCCCAAGTCTGCTACAGCACAGATCAGGCTTTGTTTGCCTGCCTAGAGAAGCCTTTCATGCCAGCTGACATATAGAGAGCCCCTTCTCTAATTCCTGGAAGTCTGTAGCACATTTGATGAGAATGAAGTGGAACGTTAAGGATAAGAAAGGCAGTGAAATCCTGTGTCCTAATGTGAGGATGAGGCCCACAGAATTACATTCCCAAGTAAGACATACAGATCTATTTGGCTGCTCAGAGAGATCAGTGTTTTGGGGAAAAACGTAACACACTGAAGAGGCTCAGTGTTCAACACAGGGAATACAGTTTGGAACAGCTACCTCAAGAAGTTGGAAAGGAACCTGTCACTAAGACAGATGCATTTATAAAATGCATCTCGGAGACAGATTTAAGTAGATTGAAAGTGTCAGTTCTGAATCAAAAGTGTCAGACCTGAACAGAAGCCCAACAAAAAAGTTAAAAGGATACTTGTTCATTCACCTGTTTATTATTTTATATTTGTTGCTACTGAAATGAATTGCAGAGCTTCCACCAGAGCAGAACTGGCTGAAAGCTCTAAGGCAGTTTAAGACATAGTAACCAGGATCAAAGCTTCACATTCAGAGATGCAATGATTGTCACTTGCCTAAAACCCAACTGCGGGTGTAGCCTTGTGAGCTAATGAAAGCTGGCCACGAAAGCAGAGGGGAAATGGAGAATGTTAGGATTCATTTAGTTGCTGGCCACGATTGGTTTACAATGGCTTTTATATAAGCCCAGGAATTTTAAGGACACAGCTACAGGAAGGCATAGTCTTTGTTTGTCTGTTTCTGTATTTAAGAAAAAGAGCCCTACATTTCATACCTATTTAAATACCCAGTTCATTATTGCTACACAATGTCCTCAGCCAAATGCACCCCCATTTAGATGACGTTTTTTGTTCATAATGTTCCACTTAAGCAGCAGTCTTTTCCATTCAGTCTCAGCCTAAACAGTTTCCCTGGAAGACAGCCCAATTAAACAGATTTTCTTACTAAGCATGCCTCAATTAAGTGATGTACATCACTATCAGCTCAGTTTCTATGTGATTTTTATATACTGAGCAGAGTACAGGGAACATTGTACATTTTCTTTAAGCTGCTCGGTCCTTGCGCAAAGAAAGTACATTTTTACATTAATTTTAACAAAACATCATTGAAAGTATGAAATCTAACCTAAATAGGAAGACTTCTACTGTAGTCCTCTGTGGTGTTTTGGGAAGAAACTACCCAATCTTCCTTTTAAGCATTTTATTGAAGCAAGTCTCCAAAGAGAAACTGACTTCTGGTATCCCAGCACTCTCAGCAGTGCATCTCCATCGAGGTGGGGGCTCTGCTTTCCCTAGGCATCTAGAAATCAGCTTTATAACTCACTCTGTGCTCCAGTACCACATAATACTTTTTTATATTAAATTTAATTAAGTTTAATTAAATTAAATTAATTAATTATTTTTTCCCCTGTGGGGAAAAGAGATTCAATGACAGCCCTGTAGTCATTTCTTAAGGTTAAATTTCTGGCACTTGGCAGTATTGGATATGTGTCTTATTTTTACAAGATGATTACACTTAAAATCAACAACCCTTGTGCATTTTATTAGATTAGATACTAGTTCATCCGGGCTAATAAAATTTAAAATAAATACTGAAAAGATAAATTAATTAAAAGCTGTCACACGCGTTAAAGTGTGTTTAGGTATGTGCTGAGCGTTACTCAACACTGACCTTAAGCCCTTATGGGTTGTTTCAGTACCAAACATTACTTTCTAAATCCACCGCAGTCAAACAACTGGCATCATTTTGCAATCCATGTCTTTTTTATTTTTTAAAAAACAGACATTGGAAATGCTAAATCAGTTACCCTGTAAAACAATCTTCTGACCTGATTTTTCTGTCAACTGCAAGTAAGGTGGTGCTGGAGAAGAAAACCTGACTGTCACTGTGAATTGTCATTGTTTTCTGAAGGGGGTAATAGTATTCAATTTAACACCATTATGTTGCTATATTAGTCCACTTTTCCCATTTTATTGTAATCGAGCTTTAACTCCAAACATTCTTTCCCAGTTTGAAAAGACAGAGGCCTTGTGCCAAAAAGTTAAATGAATTACTTTTCTGCCATCAGAGGTTGAAACACAACCATCTGGTCCACCAAAATTGCTCCGAATTTTTCAGTATTCTTTAAATGGCACATGCTGAGAAAAATCCTGGTCCAACTGAAGTAAGTGGCACGACTCCCACTAATTTATATGAAGCCAGGATTTCGTCCAACATATCCTAGTGAGAACATTTTGCATTTCTGGACTATGCATAGATTTTGTACTGGCTATAACTGTGTTGGTTGGGTGAGAGATATTTTCTTTCTACAGAAGCAATAAAATCAGCATTACAATTTGTGAAGAAATATTCAGGGTGGACAGAAACAAACATTGGCAAGCAGAACACTTTCTTACTAGTGTTTGCAGAGCAGGAGATGGAGAATTATTCCCCTGAAGGTACCATGAAAGGAATATACATATTTTAGTTTTGTCAAGTCCAAAGTATTGACAAAACAATGAGAAAAATCTTTTCCTGGTGTAATATAGTATCTCATTGATTGTCAGCAATGCATGGACTTCTGGTTTCCTGAACTGGACAACTAGTATACCACCCTTCTGATAACATTTCTTTTAAAATGTACACACAGGCACACACACGTCACCAAAGGATCACAGTCTATGAAAGCAGATTATATATTCTAGAGTAAAACAGTGAAATTTTCACAAGAAATACTCTGCTAAAGAGTACGCTTGCAATTGTTTCAGGTCATTTAATTTGGCTTTACTTTATTTACAGAGAAAATGCTCTAGCTCGGATATCAAAAAGGTTACATGAGCGGTGGTTTCACATGCAGTGCCACCATTTGCAGAGACTTTATCCTGTGCTTCACAGTGAGGTAACAAAGTCAGGCAGCCAAGCTGGCACAAAATTCTTTTTGTTGTATTGCAATAAACAGATGAAGAGAGATACCTCTGCTTTCCATGGTCAGTTGTGGTTTATTAGCTAAATATATAGGCTATTTAAAGATTATTTATTTTACTGTTTATACAAGAAATAAGGTAGCAGCTGCTTAAATGTATATAAGCATGCACACACGCATTTAAAAGTATATTTACACAAGTGTGATTGCTTTGTAAATAAGGTTACTCTGAATATTTTTAGATGCAAATCAATTCTGTTTTCCATGCTACTGGTAGGATTAAATTTCTGACACTGGTGAAATCCAAAGACTCTAAGTTTAACTTGGTGATTCCAGAATGATTCATAATGAAACCCTTCTTTTTCATAGCAGTGGGATGCCACCTATTTTATTCTGGTTTATTCTGAAGATAGACATTAGAGTGCACCCGTGATGAGTGGTAATAACCGTCAGAATTTAGTAAGCTTACCAGATAATGATACTTCAACTGTGCTCTGTGGGAGGTGGAAAGGCTAAAACTGGTGGCCACAGAATTCCACATCTATTGCAGAAGTATGATGGTAAAAAGGTTATTTTTACATGCGTACCTTTTTGACACTGCCAGTTTCTAAAGGAACAGACCAGTGAATTTTTCAGAGAAGAGAAAAATAAATATCAGGTCTTTATGCATCAAAGAATAATAATTTCCCTTAAGGAAAAAAAATATGTATATGCTCAGTTTTGAGGAGTAACCTGACTTTTCCTCACAGTATTTTTTTTTTTAAAGTAAAGTTTTCCAGCTCCTGTTGTAAGTCAAAAACTCTAAAGATGCAGTCAACATAGTGTCATGGGTCCGTAACCATTGGTGGAGTGTCTCATAATGAATATGCCTAGTGTTGCTTAGCAAGTATAAAAATGTGGAACATCTGTATGTCATCAACAAACATATCACATTTTAATATTTTTTATTTAGGGCTTTTATGCATGAGGATTAAACATTTATTGTAATTTTTACTTCATTGCTAAAGGTTAAAAACATGAATTTTCCTCAACAAGCCACCGAAAGCCTGGCTCAAGCTGTTTTCCTCGAGGGAAAAAGTCGAAACTGAGTTAAACAGAGATATTTCCATAAACTTGTTTAATTAAAATAGTCAACAGGTTTTTTTCCTGCTACTTTTACATTTTAGCAGCATCATATTTCTTTGCAGGTAGTTGTCTTCACATAGCTTAGGTGATGTTTATGGTACTAAAAATTCAGCCTGTAATCACAGAAACTAAGGGTTTCCAGTCTTCCCCCCCTCGATAATCCCTTCATATAAATAAACTTTGCGTTTATTTATAACATATATAAACGTGTATGTATATATATATGATAATATCTATATATGCCACCACACTCCTTTTTTGGAATCTGAAGTTCTACAAATTAATGCATGCTATTTTAGACCAGTTTCCTATGCTTAATCAAGACACACAAGAATATCTTCTCATGTAAAATATATGTCTGTCCTGAATAATTTAAAAAGGCTCAAATGCTCTGCTCTCTTTGATATCTAGATGTTCTCTGTCAGAGGAAAAGACAAAGAATACCTCTTTGCCTCTTTGAAATTTAAAAAAAAATATTTTGTGGAACCTGAATTTTATTTAGACCACGTACAAGCAATTTGAGGAGGAGAGGAAAAGAGGAGCTACTCAGGCATGCTGTGATTATTCCCAAAACAAACATTACGCTCCCAGAATTCTAAAACAGGAGAGACCTTTAGTAATGGTCCAGCCACATTAGGACAAAGATACAGATAACTCTATTCTGAAATGACACAGTAGCAGGAAAATTAATATGTATTTAAATTAGTGCTCGATTTAAAATAGTATGTATTTTCCTTTTTACAGTATTTCACGGTATTCTATCCATTTCACAGTTTTCACTTAAATCTCAATTTCTAGATTTTCTTCCATCTACTGCTACTATTTTTCATAACTGAAGGTCATTAGTATTTTAAAGGAGTTAATCATTTGGGATGTTTGTATTACACTTGTAAGAATAATTTGCAAAATCATTTATGGTTTATTGAAAGTTAATAAACCACCATCCTCCCACGCAAAAAACTCCAGACACTAAAGAGATGAGAACAATTTTATGGAAGGGATTTAAGCAATTTTGAAATACTGTCGCCATCAAACCCATTTTCCTCTGTTACTCTTCATATTATTTGCAAATTAAAATGGCAAAACAAGATTGAAGCCAATTTGGTTCCAATTAGTTCTTTACCAAGATGAAGCAAAAGGAATCTAGTCGAGAGTCATTACAAGCACAAAACAGAAGTGGAAGTGATCAGCACCGTTGTGTCATGAGATGCCACATACTGTTTCATTTGAGTTTCTTCATGTAGATGGTGGACTGTTTGAAACATTATGTTAACAAGATCAATTAATTTATGCTCTTTAAAAGTAATGTTTTTGAGGCACCAGTGTAAAAGAATCATCTGTATTATTCATTTTTCTAATTGGGAGATTGTTTTTAATAGTTCAGTATTTATATCAGTCTCTTGCCCTTCATACACCGATCTAAAGAGAGTTGCAATGCCTATATAACATTCAGGAATGTTAGACAATAAACTAGAGTAAGCATGAATTAATGGCTGCTAAATTAAAAATCTAATTAAAGCTTAAAATGGCAGAAGACAAAAATATTGCTACTGGCTTAAAAAAAAAAGCCAGATTTATTCTTAGAAGTACTGACAGAGTACTCTGAATTATGGGTGTTTTATTTTGAAACAGAAACTCAGAAGAATCAGGATTTGACATCGAAGCAAAATTAAAATTCTTTTTAAGGCCGAGAAACTGGGTGAGCATTGCTTGGTGACAAGGTGGGTCCAGACAACTTTCAAAACCAATTACAGCATTATCTGCGTAAGCCTCATTGTTGAATCATAATATTTCTTGGAGAAAAAAAGCAACAAAACCCTTCATACACATCTGTCGACACTCAATGGACTAAGGAAAAGGAAACATTCAGAAAAGGAGAAATGCACAGAAAGGAAAAATCACACACACACACCCCCCATAGGTCTGAATCTTCCTGCAACACATTCTCGTGTAGGCAGGCTGTCCACATCCATTACATTGTGGCTTTTAGGACTGGAGGGTACCTGAAAACCAGAACCACATCTCTACTTCATTACGATAAATCTCTACCAGGAGTTTGGTGCCATGGAAGTCAGAACTGTACCCAGCATCAACAGCATCTCTACATAATGGTAACTTCAGTGGTAAAGGGAGACACACATGATTTCCGCTCAGGTCACCAACAGACCTGGGCAAAGTCAGAGCTGCTGTTCCAACAGCAGTTCCAGAATTCTAAGAACAATCCTATGTACAAGCAGAAGCGAAGGTCATTCATTTGTAATTATTTCCAAGCTAAATATTTTTCAGCATTTCAGCACTAAATATTCCCAAGCAAACATAGCCTGGATTACCACACCATTTAAATCTTGTCTCTGAGTGGCAGTCTTACACACCACAACCTGCCGATCTCAGAGCTCCTTTCCCACCTTCCCTACTGTCAGCCAGCTGATGGAGCACAGGCAGGCAGCTGGGCCATATCACAGGGGTTCCCACTGGCTCCCAGCTCTGCAGGCACTGATCCCATCACCTGGCAAGGCAGAAGTCAAAATTTCCCAAGAACGGGCTCTTGTGTCACCTGCTGGGATAATAATCCAAGGGGAGCTGTAAGAGGCAGCGGCTCCTGGGCTAGGCTGCTCCAGCTGGGTTGGCTCTTAACAGGTTCCCACAGGGTTTTGGAAAATTGCCCTTTCTGCTGGAAAAAAAAATGACTGTGTTACTTCTTAAAAACCCTACAGGATGCTGTCCCACCTAGTGGGAGCACCACTGTCCTCCCCTCTGCCTCCCAGGCAAAACAGGAGAACTTGCTATAAAGACACATCCTGTATTTCTAGTAGAGTTTGTAAAAGTTTTAAAAATATCCTGAGAAACAGATGTGGGAAACCACAAGTGGTTTAAATTAAAACATACTGAGATCCTAAAAGCTTAGAAAAGCCTTTACTGGAGGGGAAAAATATTAAATAAATGCTTCCTACATCTTAACTGTTACCATGTGCAAATACTGACTTATTATCTATTAAATTATGTTAAGCAGATGTAATTGGAGAGGGAACCTACAGCATAAAAAGATAATCTTTCTATCATTACTGCAGTAATTATTTCACAATTATTGCCTAGAAGCCAGATGCATTCTCATGTTTATTACAAATTCCAGTTAAAAAGATCTTATTTAGCTATTTGAGTTGGCAATATTTGCCTCTTCCAGGCTTTCACAAGTTTTATCAGTCCTGCTGAAAATCCAAGATCAAAACTTTGTCACTTCTGTGCAAATAATACAGAAGTAAATTTAAAATGTATCTGACTCCAGTCTCTCATTTTCACCTCCCAGCTGTATCCAATACCAAATCTATTACCTGCATGGCTGCACTCTCAGGGAATGGGAACTAGTTATTTTTTCCCCACATTTCATCTGGTTCTAACTTTTTCTTGCCAAAACTCACAGTTGTTTATGTCTGAAAGACAAAACTAATAGCTGGTTTTAAGTCAAAAATCTCACTAACCATTCTGCCTGGCACAGTGGAGCTGGAACTTTGTCGACTTCAACTGCTAATATCCTTCATGCACAGCCTGAACAGAAATTAATTCCACGTCCAGTTCAAGTCTTTTTGGACACTTTCAATTTAGCTGCCATATTCTTTAAAACCTACACAGCCTTTTATTTAAGAGTCAATCTTAGGAACATCCTAAAAACTGATAAACTTTGGAGTTTTGCAAAGCAAGTCCTTAATGGTCTGTCTTATCCTCCCAGAATGACATGGCAGATAGAGAGGAACATTCTCTCCTCAGATGCTCAAAGGTATGACAGGTCTCTGATGCAATCCTCCAACATAAATCTTCCCCAAAAAAGCATATGGCTGGGAAAGTCCAGGAGAGGTGACACCCACGGTATACCACCTCGTGGTATCGCCTTCCAGCTTTTGATGACCAAGGATTTACTGAACCAGAGACAGTATCTGTCTATTTAAGAGCTCGTGACAAATCCTCTACAAGTTAGTCTAACTAGTGGTTGAAACTATGTAAAATCTTAGCATTTTTTCATACTCTGCGTAGCAAACAAACTGTCACATAGCAAGCAGCTACAATTGCAATGGTTCAGTGGCATACTAACCGAAAAGTGGGTTATAGGAGTTGACACAATACAGTCACCTTCTTCTGAAAGGCAGCACCCCATCCAAAACCCTCTCTAGTAATTCTGCGTACATACAACAAAACTGTAATTGGATCCAGACATAGTATGTCACACTTAATGCAGTGTGTAAGCTTAAAAACGTGTTAATGCCAAAATAAAGTCCATGTATACAACTTCAACAGTTTTGTGCTGCCTTCCAAAATACAGCCATTTCCAAAGCAGCCTGGAGTTTGTGTGCCTGGTGAAGGATGCCACAAACCTGGGCTGGGGTCTGCACCCCTATTGTACCCTGGCTATCATGTACTCCTCTAAAACAATGTTCAGTGTTTGTACTATGTCTGGCTGAGGTGGAGTTAATTCTCCCCACAGCAGCGCTTGTAGGGCTGTGGTGGTCTGTACTGGTAGCTGGAAAGGTGTTGGTAATACACCAGTGTTTGGCTACTGCTGAGCAGGGCTCGCACAGCATCAAGGCTGTCTCTCCAACATTACCCCCTCACCAGTAGGCTGGGGCTGGGCAAGATCTTGGGAGGGGACATAGCCACAACAGCTGAGCCAAAGTGACCAAAGGGATATTCCGTACCATATGATGTCAGCTCAGCAGTAAAAGCTAAGAGAAAGGGGGGGAGTGTTCGTTACTACAGCATTTGTCTTCCGGAGCAACTGCTCTGTGTACTGAAGCCCTGCTTCCCAGGAAGTGGCTGGATAAATCCTTTGTTCTTTTGTTTTCCTTTACTTCCACAAGCGGCCTTTGCTTTTCCTTTATTAAACTGCCTTTATCTTGACCCGCAAGGTTTTTTCCATTTTATTTTCTCCCTCTGCCGCCATCTTGCTGAGGAGGGGAGTGACAGAGCAGCTTGGTGGGCACCTGGCATCCAGCCAGGGTCAACCCACAGCAGCCCAATGTGGGGTATGAGGAATTCAAGATAAAGATACTAATTGGGAGAGGTAACGGGCAAAACATGGACTGAACACAGCTAGAGAGTGAAAAGTGGAATGATCCTGGGGAATTTCTGTTGTTGTAATTGTGGTGAAGGGACGAGGGGTGGATTGTATGTAAATTGTCCACCTTCATTCCGTGTTCTTATGATGTTGTTTTGATTTTGGTGTGGGGAATACTTTTTTGTTGATGTGAGTGAAGTTTGTGAAGATTGTGAAGATTGCATGATGAATGTGGATTTTAATAATTCTTAAATACGTGATTCATAGAGGAGAGGGGTGGAATGTATTGCATTTGCATGGCAAGGTTTTGGCAGTGGGGGGCCTGCAGGGGTGGCTCCTGTAAGAAGTTGCTAGAAGCTTCTCCTGTGTCCGACAGAGCCAATGCCAGCCAGCTCCAAGTCAGACCCGCCGCTGGCCAAGGCCGAGCCCATCAGTGACAATGGTAGCACCTCTGGGATCACAGATTTAAGAAGGGGGAAAAAAACCCTGCACAAATGCAGCTGGAGGAGAGGAGTGAGAACACGTGAGAGAAACAGCCCTGCAGACACCCAGGCCAGCGGAGAAGGAGGGGGAGGAGGTGCTCCAGGTGCCGGAGCAGAGATTCCCCTGCAGCCCGTGGGGAAGACCACGGTGAGGCAGGCTGTCCCCCTGCAGCCCAGGGAGGT
>JAVKLA010000053.1:16693097-16711646 GCA_034782735.1 Sagittarius serpentarius
CCTTCTTGCTGGCTGGGCAGGAGAAGCTGAAAAGTCCTTGAATTAGTCTAAACACGACTGAGCAACAACCGAAAACACCAGGGTGTTATCAACATTCTTCTCATCCTACACCCAAAAGACAGCGCTGTACCAGCTACTAGGAAGACAATTAACTCTATCCCAGCTGAAACCAGGACAAGGGTCTATGTGGAATGTCATATATAAAGAAAAATCCAGAGTGGGTTTACTGGCCCCTGACACACAGCAAGTAAATGCAACAGCACCAGTTAGTTCTGCTCCGCAGGATTCCAGCAAAGGATTTCCCCTTTGCTTGTCAGAGAAATCACTAAGGCAAGCATTGCATTTTGCCTCTGCATTTTCAAGTTACTGAGATCTTAAGACTTTCTCCTTTCATGAAGCATTCAAACCGACAAATTTCTGAAACCAGAGCCTGTTCACCCTACCTACAACGAGACTGGGAGACCACATCATAGTACAGAAATCTTAAAACCTGTGAGATCTTGACATCACCAGAGCACAGACTTTCCCAGGACTGGGCTGTCAGTAGGTGTTAGAACTGCTAACTCCAAATAAAATCCACTGAAGGTCTCTGGTCTCCAAAGCAACTGGCTGGCTATAAGGAGCTCAGTCCTCCAGAGCTGTGTTTGCAGACTTGCGAAGGACCTAGCGGGTTACAACTACTGTGTTAGCCAGCTCTTCCAGTAGTGGGAAAGATTACGGGCTGGGCCTACCCGTCTCTGGTTGCAATGAGAGCCAGGGGCAGGTGAGGTTTCAGACTGCTCCGGGATGGGAAAGTGAAAGAGGAACATGGGAAGAATGACACCCTGGGCACAACTTTCCAGAAAAGTTTATAACTTGGATCCTGCAAGCAAGAATACGAGACCATTCAAAAACTTTCACCAAAGAGGATCTGCAGATGGGCTTTGCTAGGGCCTCCAATTAGTCTCCCAACAATTTACCATAATTAGATTATAAAAGACGCTAACTTAGCCTGACTGCAGAACTTGCTTGGCTGCACAAACTGCATCTCCCTTTTGAGTCATGATTCTTTAATTGAAGGCAGACATTTAGGGGAAAGAAAAAGTGATGTTAACTGTTCATAAGCATTTAAACCACCTTCAAATAAGAACTTTGGAATATGGTCCAAGAGATTGTTTATATTCTGCATTTTCTATAAATAAAGGATAGTTTCTTTAAGCTAAACAGATTTCTGGGCAGTTAACTGATCTTCCTATAATCATTACTGTTCTAAGTTTCTGCTTTCAGAAAAGGGAACAACACTGCAACTCTTAAAACATCTCAAAGTATAAACAGGTAGATTCTTATGCATCCATTCTCATAGCACCTCTGAATCGCTCAACCTGTGAGCTTCCAGATTTGTTCTGTATCCTACACAGTGTAGACATAAATGATGACTGCTGTTGCAGGTAATTGAAACTAACAGCGTGATACCACCAGGTAGCATTACATCCTGTATATATTTATTATCTTGGTGAAGACTCATCACTCTAATAAATGAATTTCACATTTGGGCACATATTACTTCAGACAAGATGACAATGACTTCATAAATCTCCCAAAGACAAACTTCCTTAGTGAATAGAAAATAATTTGCTTTTCCTAATCCAAAAGACAAAAATACACCACAGCACTTGTTTAAATAAAGGATTTCCTACTTGGGTCTGTTTGTATGGGCAAGAATGTAGTGCAATAATCAAAGGCAAAGAAGAGGCAGAAAGAATGATCAGGACAGAACAAAACACAAACTACATAATTCTGCTGCATGTTTGTATTCTTTAAGCAGGTTTTAAAGCTTTCATAAATTTTCAGTAGTTTATTATGCTGGAAGAGCATCATTCTGACACTTTGATTAACAAAACAAAGAAACAAAATACTCCTTTAAGGATTTGTTGTGGTTGTTTTATCATGCATTCAAAAAGGCTTCTATATGCATAGATGGTGTTACCTGGAGTTAGTACATCCTAGCATCCCTCAAGCATAAGAAAATCAAGAAGTTGTTTCAAGAACAGTTCCAGTTTTGGAACTAGGCATAATCTAAGTGCAGACATTGTCTCTTAATTATTAAACTTACTGAGCACGCTATTGAAAACTCTCCCACCGCAGACACGTGAACTCTGATGAAAACACTCACTGCTTATGGAAAGGGAAGCACAGTAACATGCAGCAATACTCAGCGAGATGATCTGACAGTATATGAAGCCTGTGGTCTGGAAAAGGACTCTAAAGTCCTGATTGTACCACTGACTGCCTAATGACATCGGGCCAGTCTTATTCTTACGTTATTCCCTCTCATTTTTACTGATGGTTATGTGGATAAAAGTATTCTTGATGAAATATTCCCACCCATGATAATATACTAAGGATGCATTACTTATCACTTATGTAACACCAGGATTGTTTTTTTTAAAGAGGATTGTGTAATATAAAGGATTAACATTCTTCAAAACAGAAAGTATATACAGCCCAACAGCAGTTAGAGGCAGACTGGTAGACTGATCAAACACTTCTTCTTCTGGCTAAAGTGCCATTATAAATCACTTTAACACAGTCAGTACCGAGTAAGCTGGGACTAAAGAGAAGTGCACGAGGCAATTGCTATGAAAGACTGAAAATCTACTTGCACCGCTAAAATAAATGTTTAAATAACAACAATAATAACGATAATAATAACACAATGAAACATTTAAACTGTTTTTTTTTAGCTGCCACTAACTCCACCAAATATTCTGCTGTGGAAACGGGGTTTGCTTAATAAAATGTTATAAATTGACTTCTCCCCTCACATTGTGCATGGTTATTTCAACATCCTTCCTCTCTGCTGGGGCAGCTGGCAGCTCTGTGCCCAAGCCTCGCTGGAACTTCAGGAATTTCAGCTGACAGAGAGCATTACAGTGAACAAGGCTTTATAACCTCTCTGAATTCTTCCACTTTCTAGCAAAAGCTTTGCACTCGCCCACCTTTATTTTTGTCACAGTTGCTAGGATGTCTTAGTGACAGACACTAGAAGCATCCATGATTTGAAGACAAAGCTGGAGGCAGGTGTAATGCACGCCAGCCAAAAAGGTGGGCGGGAGGCTCGTGCCACTGATCCCTGCACCGGTGCAGATCCCTTGCAGCGGCACCCACCCCAGCCATGTGTGAGGAGCACTGGATCTGCCTAGTAGGGAATTCCCCTCCTTGTTGATGGTCAACGTACCGAAGCAGTAAAAATAGATACCACACCTTTACAGCTCAGGACTGTGCTTGCTTCGACTCCAAAATCTGCCTCCTGCGTGGGCTGTTGTGACCAGACACCACAAGTCTTTACAGAGGAGCAGAGATGGCCAGAATCGGCTTCCAAACACCACAGTCATGCTTCCTTGGTGAAGCTCATGCAGATGCCAGCAGAGACTGTGCTGGAAGCAAAGCACGAACTATGTATGCACTTGTTCAAAAAGCACATACAAAGAGGGCTTTTTCTTTTAAATGTTGCTCATAGACTTTTGCATTTTAAAAGGCAATCGCAGCAAGGCAACTATTTAGAATAAAATATTTTTCAGGGTGATAAATTAAAATAGTTTCATTATTAAACATCTGTTCTGAAGGAACTGCCCCTTATTTACATAAAATCTGTGTGTCATTCTACAAAATGAATGCTTTCTGTGCTAATAGTGTTGTGGGGGAAGAGCTCTGTCATGTTGGCTTCATACAACCAACATTACTTGCTTTACTTTCTTATTGAAAAAAGTTTCACTGCCAGACCGACTGTGGTAGGAAAATTACAATGTAGTACTACACCATAGTTAAAAATCCTTTCGGCCTCTAATGTTTGATGGAAAAATTGTTCTGAGCATAAAGGAACAGATGCTGACAGCCATAGCAATTCTCCACGTTCATGCCAGTGAGCCATATTTACTTGAAAAGGCTATTCATAATATGAATAGTGCTTCATCTGAAGACAACTCTATTACACAAGCTGGTATATATTTGCAGCAAAAGGGACCCCCACACACACACCCATTGATTTTTTTTTTCCTTTATCCAGCTTTACTTGTTTCAGAACCTCTTTTTGTCACATTAGCCGCTTCACTGCTCTGACCACTTCTTGTTTACACATGTTGCCTAAAACAACAAACACTAAGCAATTCACAATATAAATGGGGAAATGTATTAGCAGTTTGGCATAAGAATCCACAAAATGTAAAGTTTTAGAAGACGAAATTCTAAGAAATCTGATCTGTATATCTTTTTATGATCTAGTTTTCTCCCTAAAAGCATCCACAGTTTCTGTCCCCCCACGCCCAGCAACAGGAGCGTCAGTTGTAGCACTAGTGTAGACAGACCGCTGGAGCCTTGACACAGCATTTTCAGTCGTGGCGTCCAGCTAGACTAGACAGCAATGACAAAAATATCAGATTTGCCCAATCTACAAAGGAAAACATTTCCAAGTACTTCTCATTAGATGGAGTATCCTGCGCTCTGTGCAAAGTAGGACCTTACTCTATTACCGAGCCATGTTAGCCACACCTTAGCCACAGAAAGCATCCCTCCTGCCCACGTCTGTGCTGTCTGTGATCCTGGCAGCAGAAGCAGCCACTCACAACTTCTGGCACCATCCAGGCCCTGACAACAGGCTGGTACGCATCAGAGAGTACACAGGTGGCAGTCCAGCCAAGTTCCCCACCCAGGCAGCAGAGGGAGGTTGACCCCCTCGCTGAAAGGAAGAGGGAACATCCCTGTTACCCTAACAGTGAAAATGTCCTGCAACCCTATATTCCCACCAGCTGGAAATCTGCATGGGTGGCCATGGAGCAAAGCAACTGGGCTTGGCCATCACTGCCATGCACACATTGGTTTATAGAAGTTTCAGCGGTTTAGGAGGGTGGCTCCAAGCCTTGGCTGCTAAAGCATCCCTTCCCCAGCCAAAGCAGAATGAACCCCCTTGTTTCCCATGGTCAAACAGCAGAGCAAAAGGTCCTTTTTTCCTGCGCAGCCCTTGGAGCTGCATCTGCAAGCTTCCACTCATGAGTGAGAGTGCTGCACAAGACTCACGGCTAAAGTAATTGCTGACAAAGGGCTCCTGCGTGTAAAGTACTAACAACTTTGGAAGGGCTGACTAATGACAGCTCAGACAGGATTAAAATGCACATTTAACAGAAAGCAGTGCCATGTTAAGGTGTCACTTTCAAGGAGAGTCACATATATGAACTGAGCTGAAATGTATATATTAAAAATTCACACACAGTCTTCCTCTCTTTTATCTTCTCCAGTAACTCTACATTTCCTTCTTTATGTCCACACATAACTTTTCTTAGCAGTTCCTACAAACATTTGACATGTATAATGTAAATTATAGAATTAGATTTTACGTCATAATATCCACAAAAGAAAAAACCCTCATCTTTAAAGTTTAGAACTTACTTACATTCTAAATAGCTATCAGTTAACAGGCTTCTGAATTAACTAGAAGTAGATTCCCAGGCTGGGTTCAGTTCTTCTGCTTCCTAAGTTTAAGAAACTCTACAAAATCTGAAATGCACAGAATAACCTAATTAAATCTTTGTTTCTCTGCACCTGTTGAAGATTTCTATCCCACTCCTTATGTAAGTACCCAGGAAAACTTACTAGAATGCTTTTCCCCACTAGAAGTAAAGTTGTTTTCACAAACATTTATTTTCTTGCATTTCTATGTCTGTTTCACTGCACGTAAAAGGTGCAACATCGATGTTTTGGTTTTAAGATTAGATTAGAAATTGGTCTTAAAATTTGACTAACAGCAACATGTCCTGGGTCTAGTCCATTCCATCATGTGCGTAATACTCTGTTTTGATGCAAGTATGATGAAAGAAGGAACTAAGACACAGATTACAATACCAGCCCTAAAATACTGCTATAACACTATGTGGCTCTATTAGCTTTTAAAAAGCTAGGAACTTCCACGTGTGCTGAAGCATGTTACTGCTAGAATACTTCACAGGTATTTGATTTGCAATATAGGTATTGCTTTGCTGTGTCCCTACTGAAGGTTGGTGGCTTGGCAATCAAGGACACAAAAGCAATTTTCTTTTCCTACTCCTGACCTCATCCTACTCTTAAAACGTGACTACCAGTACTCAAACTAACCATACTGCAATCAAGGCTGCAAAAAGCCCAGTTACATCTATCTGTGAAGCACCTGGTTCATGATAAATGACTTCAGTTACATACATGGTGAAAATTATGCAAATATCAACTCCAACATGAGGACATTCCCTTTTCTCTATCACATAAGAACACGTTTTCAACTGAACTCTGAGATACCACATCCACTGCAAAACAGACAGCATGCTTCCTCTTTTAAAAGTCCTTTTGTGGAAGAACAACCATTTCAGCCTATTAATCTGCACCTGAATATAGTATTTTAAAAAGAATTGATTAAAATCATCTCGCATTTATCTGGATAGAAAACTGACATTGGTAAATTGTTGAGTAAGGCTGAACACCTTTTAAAAAGCTTAGGCAAACACAAGGTTTGAACAACCTAATTGCCCACCAAGAGCAAAACAATCATTTTTATATCATACATGTTTGATGCCTGTACTGATATCCTACTCAAGTCTGGAGTCCGTATAAATGGCATAGTTACTTTTTCCTTGGGGTGACAGAATACATTTATTTAGATTCCAGCTTGTCATACAGCACAGAGTCCCA
Organism: Sagittarius serpentarius; assembly: GCA_034782735.1. NCBI lineage: Eukaryota > Metazoa > Chordata > Aves > Accipitriformes > Sagittariidae > Sagittarius > Sagittarius serpentarius. The sequence continues at coordinate 16,699,788 of JAVKLA010000053.1, forward strand.
TGCCCCAGAGTGACTTGAATTACTCTGATGTCTAGCATAGCAAAATAGCCATTTTCAACACCGACACTGGTTTTGACATTATATATTGTCAAGTCCATTTGCAAACAGCCAACTTGAAATGATTGCTGTGGATGGAAAGCAAGCACAGCAAACTGGAGCTGCTTTACAGCAAGCCTATCTTTGAGAGCTGGGTCACACATTCACTGCCAAATTTTGTAGTTTGTCACATCTAATCTGTAATGTGCCTAGCAAATCACTTAAGCACAAAAAATGTCATATAAAAGCAGTAACGGTTTAGGATGCAAGTTACAAAGTCTGCTGCTTCTCCCCACCATTTTGAAAGCTCTTCATTTGCAATGAGCAACTGAGCTTCTGTGACTCTGCTTTTGTGTTGTCTTGCACCATTTTCTTTTCATACCTTTGTCTTATTCATTGCGTATATTAGATGGTTGTCTCCGGCATTAAAAAGCAAAACGGAGTGCTTCACTAGCCTAGCAACGCTAGATGCATCACACCTGTGAAAACATTCTCTTTATACTGGACAGCAACGCTGCTCCACTGAAGTCCTGGGGAGCATTGCAAACCATTTCAGAGCACAAAGAGGTCTTTGGAGATCAAGCTAAAGCACAAATGTCTGAATTAATCTTCCAATGACTGGAAATTCTTGAGTGAAAAATAAATAAATCACTGTTATCACTGTTAAGAATCCATGGCAAAGACTCACTGACCCTTAAAGTATCACAGAACATTGTATAGGCAGGAAAATAAATCAGGCTTGTTACGAAGATATGAAGAGGGGATGCCTGTTCCCACACGGAAATTAATGAATAAGTGAGCTACGGATTAGTTTGCACAAATGCTGATGCTCTTCTGAGTTTAAGGCCCAAAGCTAGTGCTCCAAGTTTTCTGCCTTAACCTAGATTTGTTAACTCATGAATCCTTCAGCAAGGCAAAAGAATAGTTTCTACAGAGTTGGCTCTTCTTCTGTTTCCTCTTCGTAGAGAGAAAGTCAGCTTGAGGTCTGCATAACTAAAACTGACTTCTTGCTCCCAGGCATATTGCTGTGACCTCTTATTTATTTTAGACAGTAAATTTAACACCTGTTTTGGACTGTCATAACTAAGTCATCACTTCTTGCAAGTCCTAGCAAGGATCAGATCCCTCTTCATCTACAAACCCAGAATTCTTCGCTGAGTCAAGCTTTGTTATCTTCCATACTGACCAGAGAAACCTGTGTTTTCCTGGCCTAGCACAATGCAGTTCCAGCCTCATTGCTGTTAGTGTCCGTGCTGGTAGTTTTGGACACTACCAGAACAAGTTTGTCATGCGTATTAAACATGTGCATGCACAGGCATATACAAACATATAACCCAAAATGCAAGAATATCTTCAGGATCCTCTCTGCTTTTACGTGTGTCTTCAAGAGAAATTTATTCCTGTAGAATCCAGTTATACACCACGAACACACCGCTTTGTTTGGTCTAGAAGCATTAAACAATGTAATCAAACTGTTGAGTTACCAGATGAAGTAGTACAGATGTTGCTGCATGTATTTTCACAGACAATCAAACAGAGGAACACAGTGGTTAACTGCTTAGCCTAAAGTCACACAAGTGTGTGAAAGCCAAAACTACAAAAAAGGCATTTGACTCTAACCCACAGTTCTGCATTTCTCAGTCTTTGGTCACAAACAACCTGGTATTCCTCATTTGTCAACTTAATGTCTCGAGTCATGTGCCATCCTCCACTAGGCATTAAGTCACTTGCATTGCTTGTCTTCAATCTACATAGATAAGCTTTGTCTGCATGAAAAGGAAAAATGTAATAAACTCTGTATGGACTTTAATTTTGGTGTAACCTAGATCAGTTACAAAACAACTTCAATAAGCTGAGCTAAAACAGAACTAAAAAATAATCATGATACCTTTCAATTAAATCAGCTTTAAAATATCTTCTCAGATCAAACTGTCACTGACTTTTCTGAAAGCCTTTTTCTAAAGCAGGAGAAGATAGGTCTGGGTGAGCATTATTCTTCAAGGTGCTTCAGCAATTAGTAGTTGCAGAAAAAAATACAACCCTTGCCTGAGACAGCAGACCTATTTCATGTGATAACCATTTCACTTTTCCCTTTCTTAATGAGAATTTAGCTTTTTCAAGAAGCCCACAACTACCAGGAGAACTACATCTCACTATTAAAAACCTAAATATTCTTCCTGGTTATGTTAATAATAAGAAAGAAGAAGGGTAATGTTTAGAAAACAGCTCTTTATGCACACACACAAGCACAGGAGGACTCCTGCTTTTCTGTTAATAGTATATAATAGAATTCTATACCATTTTGTATTTTCTAATGCACTGGAAAACTCTCTCCTTAACTCCAGATACCAACAATCGCCGCAATTACTCTTCCTTACTCCAGTACCTGAATCACCAACTCTTGCCAACAGGAGACCTGCCAGTTCAGGGAGAGCAGAGTACTGCCTTACAAATGTGCAACCTGAAGCAGCAGCAGCAGCAGCACACGCTTTTCAGTAATGGTGTGCGCTGCAGTTTAGGCACACGGCGTGACCAGATCCCTTACGCCAATGAAATGCCCATCGCTTTCAGTCCAGAGGAGGTTAGTTACAAAAAGGACATACATACTTATGCGCCTAAAAGTAAGTGGCTGTTCCTGGGGTAAACTTTCTACCCAAGAGGAAAGATTGCCATTTTGCAATGGATATCAGCCTGCATACAAACACCACAGCCACCTCTAATGACTCAGAGAGGATGTGCAAATGAGAGAGAGATTGTGACCAGGAGCCTGGAAAGCCTGGCTATGGGGCACATGGCATCCCTCACACTGCCTCAGCTGACCTGCCCAGCCATCGGATCAGCAGAGAAAGGTTCTCTTCTTCGGACAGATAAGGACAGCCCATTGTATTTGCTCTGCAGAACAAAGGTCTTCAATCAAAAGTGTTTTAATTGGTCCAAATTCTTCCACCTCCTGATGTAGTTTTTAAGTGGATTCAAAACTTCAGACAATTAGCAGAGTGCTACCCCAAAAATGTCTACATAGCCTTTAAAATCAGTCACCCGTAATCACAGATGGCACAATGCCAGCCAGCTGTGAACCGAGAAATGCATGCCCCCCCTTAGTCCAGCACCTGCTGTCTGAAGCCAGAAGCCCAGATCCTCAGCAAAACTCTAAAGCAGTCACACAGTTTTTGGACTGGAGCTTTTTTTGGTGTCCTGCCAACTTGGAGAGCAGCTAGAGTTCACATTTACCTACAGGAAATTGCAAATAATCTGAAAGGCTTAATTATCATCTCCCTTTCGCTAGCAATGAAAACATAGGTTATATTGCTGAGGAAAATATTCTTGTATTGTTTCTTATTTTGCATGATGACAATAACTGGCATGACACTAATGCTATATTCAACTGTTCATAGTTAAAACCAGACACAGATGTAGAAAGAATAAGTACACAGAAAAAAACATTTGTTACTTTTGGGAAGCAGGGGGGAGAATCTAAATAGGTAAAGTGTACTTGATTTTTGAATGAAGTGTATGAACCTTGGCAGAAAAGGTTTTCACATATTACAAAAGAAAAAAGCTTTGAGAAACAGATGCACCTAAACAGATGTAAATATATATACATATTTAGTTAGTTTATAAGACACAGTAATAGTTTAGGTTATCAGGAAATCATTCACAGAAAGCAATGCTGACTAGTGCCTTTGGTGGTCAAGTCTCTTCTCCATTATCCTGACAGTTATCTGAGACTACTGAAGCCAGGCCTGTGTCTTAAATAGCCTGTGCTGACTGGAGAATGCCCTTCATGTCCTTCAGATATGAAAACTGTGTGTCAGGGACTCACTGTAAATGGCTTTATGAATAGGACATCTGTCACAGTATGTGAAATATTAAAATGTAAAGTTAGTATCCCCTTAACAGACATTAGAATTTATAGAGGAAAAATATTATTTTCTATATTCTATATTATTTTCTACATATATTCTATACCTAGAATTTTCTCTATTCTAATGTCTCCCTACCAGACATTAGAATTTATAGAAAAAAATTATTTTTCCTAAAGCAAAACATTCTTCTTTACTAAGCTGTTATCTGATACTAGAGTTAGAAACATCAAATCACTGTAGCATGTATTAACCTACAAACCATTTCTTGCTATAATATTAAAAAGCCATGGTACCAGTGTATGAAGTATGGTATTAATGCATTAAGTTGAGCAAAAATACAGGCACTATACAGATAATCAGTGAGACTTTGATTTGCCTTAGGCACTAAATATACTTTATTACACTGTCTTCCAAAGTGTTTTTATATGAAGAAAAAGAACAAATAACCTATATAGTGAAAACATTTCACTTCATACCATGAACCAGTTTTGCATTCCCCTTTTAGATGTGTTTTATGCAAAAAGAAAGAAAAAGTATCCACTTTGTAAGCAGATCCATATTTTTATTGGCCTTGATCCTTACTGTGAAGCCTGCTGCGAGGCACAGTGCTTACTTACACTCTGAAGCACTGGAAAGGACCTGAATTTCCCAGAGTCAGTCCCAGTGTTTCTTCCATTAGAAAAATGATTTTGTTTTAAATCAACCTGTCTCCCTAGGCATAGAACAGATGTACACATCAACAATACGAAATACTAACGAACAAGTTTGTGTGGCAGAATTAATGACTGTGGATGAACATTAGTTCTTTAAATATTTAGAAAACAAAGGATATTTTTGCAAGGCAAATGAGGGACTGTTATTTGCCTGTTGCTAAATAAAAAAATAATAATAATGTTGAACATTATGACACTGGAATCCCAGGGAAGATGCAAAATATTAGTGCAGCTTGTAGAAGATAAAACCATGAATACCAATTATTTTTTGAGAGAACTCCATGCCAAATAATGTTAGATTGTATGAAAACTGAAAGAATGAGACAGTATGTATTGCACATTAGCAAAATCTTAGGCATTCCCTCATCAGAAAAAGGAAAAAAAAGAAATAGGGCACAAGTTACAAGAATAGCAGCAACTCGGAGAAAGAATGAAAGTACCACGGTCAGTCAGGTAGAGACAACATACGTGGCTGACATGAAAGCAAATAGATGTGCTGCACAGTCCTGCTTCTCCTTTTCATCTTTTATAAACTTAACAGAGCATTTTACAGGGAGGAAAAATCCACTGACCGGTGGAGCCGTCCCAGCAGTGACATTCCCTCACGCTCGGGAGGGCTTTACTGCCTTTTTATCAGACAGCGTATCGGGCAACTGGGCCAGCAGCTGCTTGTGCCAGGACCGGGGAATCTAAGCAAGGACAGAAATGTATCCCATACTTTATATTTACACCTGAATTTTTGCCATTTAAGTGAGAAAGCTGTCATTTCATTTATTGCTAACTGCATGAATTTTGCCCATGTGTAAAATAAAGATACATTTATCAGGGGGATCCAGGTTCACCAGCGCAGACTGAGAGGTTACCTCGAGAATCACCTAAAGTGGCAAACTGCTATTTTAAAAACCCAGCCTCTGCACCTGCATGCTGCTTTCTCCCCAGTCCGACCACACACACCAAGTTCACATGGCTATCAACTGCTCAAGAAGCCCACATACTTCTATCTCCATGGGAGGGCTGAAGGAGCAGACAGAACATCCAGAGTTTATAGCCTCTTTCTTGTACATCACCTTGCACAGTGAGGTTGTCCTCCCTACTTTTTAAACCTACTAACCAGCTGCAAGTTCGTTTATTTACTTTTGGCATTATTTTAACGTAACTGACCAAACAGACTTCCAGATCTTGATGAAGGATAAAAAAAACCAACAAAAAATACCTAGGAGCCAGATCGCTACCCAAGTGCAAAATGCCCCTCTAACCAGGTTCACGAGGCACCTGACGAGGAGTTAAACTAAAAGTCACAGCTGCTGCCACCATCACCCATGTCTAAGATCTGCACATGCAAGCTGTCGTGCTTGACAACAGTATGAGCTGTGATAGGTCATTTATGCAAAGGTAACTAAGAAATAAAAAAACACCAGCAGAAGTAATTACAGGGAAAAAAATGATTGCACAGCTTATGAGACATTCCATTAAAATGGAAGCTGGGAAGTGATGCTAAAATAAGTAAGGAACTGGCTAGTCTGAGTCTTCTTATATTCGCAAGTTTAGGAGTATTCTGCAAAATTCATGTGACTCGAACATCCTTCCTGGCAATGTCACTGACAGTGTGCGACAGTAGTATTTTGCTTTCCTGAAGCTCAAAGTTGCCATAAGACATTAATTCCTCTACCAAAATCCGAAAACTCACAAAGCCAGAAAATGCAGCCACATGACCTATGGATTCACCACATAGCTACTCCAACATATTGGTGTGACTCTGTTCCTGCTCTGAAAACCTTTATCACAAGTCAAGAGCTGACTACTAGATACCTGCACTTGTTTGCAGCCATCTGTATCTGCTTTCCACTTCACAGGGGTTCTCTGGTAGTGTTTAACAGAAATATCAAAGGTAAACATCACTGGAATGTTTTTGGAGGGCAACCTTTGAACAGTAAAAGAAGAAAAGAGCTCACTTTCTTCAGTTACCAGCTCCAGAAGATTACAAGATGCCAGCACATGGTGTAATCAGTCTGTATTTTTCTGATTTAATCACCCAATGAAAAGCCTGAAAACAGCCATTGAGCTTTTTATTCCTCATGTTTTTATTGAAACAGAAGTCTGCTTCCCATCCCCATATACTGAGAGGTTAAAAAATAAAATATATTGATATAAATTTCCCAAAGAAATTACTCTCTTCAGCTTCTTACCTCCCTAGGAAAAGTCTGACATCAGTTATTTGCTTACCCATCTCATGTTAACCACTACGTAATACTAATCAATGTAGATAATCGCTTGCCACGCAATGCCACTAAATACTTGTTATTATATTATTAATATTATAAATTCTTGTTATTATATTATTAATATTATAAATTATTGGAAGTTGATATCTTAATTCTTGACATTTGATAGCTTGATTATTGACATTTGGTAACTCATTAAAACAAGGAGTTTTTTCTGCAACTTTAGAAGATGGTTTGGAAAAAAAGCCCAAGCTGCCTCTTCTCTACTGACCGAGACCAACAATGCACGGTCCTACAAATGTAATTAGCGGGGCTTAAAACAATCACACTCGCAGTCAGGAAGGGCATAAAACAGAAACCCAAGTGGCCTCTTTGTTTGCAGACTGACAGGTTAACAAAAACTTCTGGGCTTAAAATGACAGGAGAGAGGTGAAACACTTAAGTCATAAGAGAACAATGGGTAATTGCAATTAATTGCTGAGAAGCGCAAAGCTGGCACCGCAGTCCCCGAGGGTGCAAAGAGTGGAGGCAGAATTCAGCATGAGCTCCATCCATAGAGCACTGAGACCAAAAGCAAACACATACAAAGTGGCACACATGAAGGTCACCAGATAACAGTTCGAATGATTAAACACTGCTAGAGACCTTCCTGCCCCCAGTGCCGAAGCACGCTTGTCTTGCCACCTATTGCAAGTCTACTTGTGATGGTGCAGCTATGTATTTCTTTAAATTCTGGCACCAGCAACCTTCCCTGCCAGACCAAATCTCTCAGATGTGAAACCACTGACGCTCTTCCAGAAGCAGCAATAAAAATGTACATAGAAGAGTAACTCATGGTTCCCCAGGTGCCAAGCTGACACCCCCCACCTCTTAACAGACCTCACTTCTGGAGTATGTAACGTGAACGCATAGTCCTTTTGCCTCTTTCCTCAAGCAAATCTGGCACAGCTCCTGCAAGCACCCATGACCACGTAGAAAAACCTTGCCTCTGCTGCCTCTGCTGCCATGCCAGGGCGTCTCTCTCCCTGCCAAAACCCCCAGCATCAAGCAGTTTGGGGCGGCAGTGCAGCGAAGTGGCTTTTTAAGTAGGTGCTGTAAGGTTGATATTTGTACAGGGACTGCAGAACTAAGATTAGGCAGGCTAGTGCTGGTCCGTGAAATCGTGGTCCATGAAGTGATTTCCCTAACATGTTATGTGGGATAATCATCAATTATATTATTTATTACATTATATTTAACAATACACTTGTGTATTTATGTATACACACACTTTTACTGTGATATAATATTTTAATAAATACATTATTATATAATTTAATAAGTAATTAGAACCACAGATGTAGACTCCACATTTGGAAAAATACTATTAGGGCTAGAATTCTTTGTGTATTTGTATCTTTATTGAAGATAAAAAGAACAACAACAACAAAAGGCAGGATTCTTTGGGGAGTGGGGGTTGTTTGTTCATTTGGAAGAGATGATAGAAGGGAATTGAACTGATTAACTAAATGACAAAATTTAAAGCCAAGCCAAAGAGTTTCCTAGGGTGTTTCCCCTGTTATCCTCATTTTCCTTTTGTTTCCTTGTGGACAAAGCAACTTCATAGTCTGAAAGTGCTGAACTTACAATGTTCTAAAGTTTTAAATTATGAACTCAGTATTGTATCCTAAATCATACAGCACTGTCAAGCTGGAGTGAATATTAAAAAAAGCCTTGCCAATAGTTTTCTTGGATTTTTTTTCTTTGCCTACTAGAAAACAATGTTGACATTTGGGTTTAGTTTTAAGAAATACTTTTTCTTTAGGAATCTGGTCCAATTTCCTTCAAATTCCATTAGGGTTATCTAAAATGTTTTTTAAATCTCACTTTAAAAAGAAGTTTTTCTGAAAATCCTAAACATGTCCGTTTAGGTATTTAGAACATTAGCTGTCTCTCAAAACCAAAAATGTTCATATTTTGGCTAACTCGTTCTGAGGTTTGAGGCCTTCGTGGCCCAAGTAAAGACAACACATAAGATTATGAATTATAGACAGCAGCTATAAAGAACAGGAGAAATCTACTTCACAGCCTCAAACGGACCAAGAAAAGCCAAACACTGCACAAATTTATCCAACGATACACAAACACACATGATATTGCACCCAAAACATTACTTGAAATCATTATTATTCATGAGATAAGCACTGACAGGTTAGAGAACAGAAAAACTGAAGCTGACTTAATGGGCAGTTAGGCAACATTTTTCTTCTTGTTTAGAAACAAAGGCTTGATTTGCCACACAGTAGTCATGCTCTGTTCTGAAGTCCAAATGATTCATTTCCTCACAAACCTTTCTAGTGCAGTCAGTATTGTATCATCAGTGTGCTTCATGTAGGCTCTAGCCCTGCAGATCTAGATGCAGATCTACAGTATATAAATATTTAGAATCTATAGAACATATCTTTACAGAGAAAATATATAAAATTATGTTAATTATTATAGCTGTGCAACTGAAGTAGGGGCAAGCTTAAGAATGACACCTGCTAACAGCCACAGAACATGAAAAGACTTAACGGTGCTACTAATGCAGGTAACTTGCATTAGTAGTTTGCATACGGCGAAAGCAATGAATTGAAATTTGTAAGAGCTACACAATAAAGGATCATAATCAACAGCAGAGTCCGTGATACAATCTGTAAAGAACTGATGCCATATACGTAACAGAGACTGATTGCTTAGGCTTTTGTGGGTTTACTGCTGGACCCTCGGACTCCGTTGTGCATTATAGGATACCGTTATGCTTGCCACATGCAGTAAAATTCTGCAAAAAGAAATGCGCATGACAAATGCAATATGCAACTCAGTTGTATGGCTGGGCAAAACTGAGCAAGCCTGGTCCCCAGGAGAACTAAGATTAGACACCTGCAGTTGGTTGTGCCCTGTGCCACGAGTGAGTAGCACCACCAAAGAGTGTAAATCTCAGAGAGCCAACGTTCTGAAAGTGCAAAAATGGCCAGTGAGACAGACTGGTCACTGGGACAAACATATCTTGATGGCAAGAGTCAACACCACAGAGCGCCCTGGAAGCAAGAAGGATGTTTTCGTCCTGTTTGGCAGAAGTAGAGCCACACATGAAATTATGGTAAAAACGTGACTAATTTTGGGTGTCCAATTTAAAATATCTATGCTTGCTTTTTTGAGACTACTTAACGCTATGTGGTTATTGACAAATTTAACACACAACTGTCAGCTGCAGTCAGTTATAATGTTAAGCAATTCTATTAATTGGATTTAATTAAAATTAATTAAAAATTAGTTAAAACTCCTAACTGAGGCACCTACAAACTGAAGAACACAGAATTTAGGACCCCATGTGAACAGGTTAGTTTAAACAATCTAGAGGTACACAGAAAATCCATGGAGATGGAAAGTCACTTACCAACAACTGGCAGTTCTTCAAGGTATATAGTCCTATATGCACATTGACATGCTCAGTGTACATATGCAAACAAACTCTTCAGTAAAAAAACCCCTTTGCCTCTAGCATTACCCATGGGCAGCACACTCTTTATCCCTCTGTGTCTCCATGGAAAACAAGACTGACTTTAAAATCTCAGTTCCAAAAATCAGTTCTTAAAATGCTGTCCTACTCATGGTCCATTGGCTTGAAGTGATTCAGATCATCTGCTGGACCATGCAGGGCCTGTGAGACAAAAATTACTGTTTGATGATCTGGTGCGGGGTGAATAGATACCAAGTCTCAATAATTTCTTGACAAAAGAAGAGATGAGGGTGAAGGATAAAGAGGCATTCCCACCAAAATATTGGACGGGACTTCCCATAATCAAAAAAAGAGATGAAATCTGACCGCAAAATTGTGATCCACTTGCCACCAGGAGTCTAAGTCATGACAGTACAAAGCTGAATTTAACACTTGCAAATTTGTGTATATTTCAAGGTTCACCTAAGCATGCAGTCATGTTCACATAAGCATAGACTCCTGTCTTGTCCAGTGCTGACAAAACGTCACGTGTAAGCAAAGCAGAGTAAGCAGAGTGTGTCCGCCAGTCCTCAGTGGACCTATCCCCAGGTCAGCTGCCAATCATCAGGTCTAGGACAATACTTGCAAAGCCTGGCTTACAAGTGCACCATTAGATGAGATGTTTCTTACGTTCAGTGTGACAGCCAAAGAACCGAACCTACAGAGAGTGAGCTGCAGAAGCTCTGTTCCTGCCCAGGAGAACTGCCCTTCACCAACTGGTCACTGCTGTGAGAATGAAGAGCCATCCCACGCCTCTGAAAATGGACGACCGTTGTCACAAATACCCTGGAAGAGAATCTCAGAGCTAAAATGGCCTTACCCTGTCCTGGTTTTGGATCCGGACTACAGCAAATTGAAAGTGATTTCTGAAACCAGTCGAGCTGCGATTTCTAAATAAGCACACTGCAGATAAAATGGTGCAAAATGCGGTCTAGCAGCTAATGCCACCGTCACCATTCTGTTTGACAAACAAAAGCTGTCAGAGTCACAAATGGGTCTTCATCTTCTCTTTTTCTCTAACAATGTAGAATACATAGTTCCACAAAAACACCGGGGCTGAGAAAAAATTACTTCAGTGACCCTTCCGGCTTACAGCGCAGCTGCCTCTTACTAACAGAGCCTCTGGTTGGACAGTGTTTTGGGTTTGTGGGGGATGGTTTTGGTAGCGGGGGAGGGACTGCAGGGGTGGCTCCTGTGAGAAGCTGCTAGAAGCTTCCCTGGCTCCAAGTCGGACCTGCCTCTGGCCAATCAGTGATGGTGGTAGGGCCTCAGACCCACCTCTGGCCAAGGCCGAGCCAATCAGCAATGGCGGCAGCACCTCTGGGATAACAGATTTAAGAAGGGGAAACCTGCAGTGGGGGAGGAGATGGGGCTGTGAAAGAAACATGTACACGGACACCAGGTCAGCAAAGAAGGAGGTGATGGCCCTGGTGAGAGGCAGGCTGTCCCCCTGCAGCCCATGGAGGGGAGCGGGGGAGCAGGTGCCCACCTGCAGCCCGGGG
>JAVKLA010000053.1:16721414-16764923 GCA_034782735.1 Sagittarius serpentarius
TAATAACTAAATAAGCTATTGTAATTAAACAAGTTAATAATTAAGTTAGTTATTGTGCGCTTAGCCCCTGAATCAATACAAGCCATGAGAGGTGCAGTCCGTGCCCTTTTCAGTCCCCTCACGACTAAAGCCATAACTTACAGGGCACAGATAACTCAGAGATGAAGCTCATGCACCAGATCTAGTATTTAGATGGCTGTTAAGTATATTGACTGCCATCTTTACATTAGCAATTACATGTATGTATATCTGTATCCAAAATACATGGATACAAAACACCTCAATTACCAGAGCTGAACTTTGCAGCACCTCTTTGAAAGATTCAGGGGGTTTGCTGTGTTTTGCTTTGCTGCTATCGCAGCACTTACACGTATTTAGGCAGCAGAATTGGGTGGTACAGCTAGAAAACGTCAAAAGTAGTTACCTGAAAAGAGGTGAATCCAGCCTTTGCCATTTGCTTCAGATCAGTCAAACTGCTCAGTTACATCAGACCTTTCTTGACAAAGGTTGATCTTTTCACTTTCCTGGAAGAGAAAATAAGCTAAAATGAGTTGGGTTTGTAGTTTTGTTTTTCTCAAGAACCGACAGTTTCTGGAAAGTGATGCGGTCACAAACCTCAGCAGCAAAGTGATGGATGGGCTTCAGGAACACGGGGCTTTATGCGCAATTCTTTCACTCTGAATTTATTAGATGTATCTAGAAGTTCCATGGAGAAACCCGAACCTGTTACGTGTGTGCCGTGATCACTAGAAAAGACATGGGCCCACTAGATGGCACAAACACACCACTTAAAAGCACGGGGCCGGCCGGGGGGGTGCCTACCTCCGATTCAACGTGCTTTATTTACGCAAAGCAAATGGGTACAGGTAAAGGTTGCACACACAGGTCTAGTGCGGTAACCCACGCATTGCTTTTCAGATAAAACCGAGCTCAGATGTCAACGTGCTCCTTTGGACTTGGAGGCTCAATGACATTCTCCCCAAGGAGCAGTATCTGCTCCCACAGACCTTCACTTACTCACGGCTGACTAACTGCGCTGCAACTCATTTCTGCGTTTGCATTCGGGGAAATGCGTCTGTCCCTGCTCAGCAGTATTAAAACCGAGAAGAAGCTGCTGACATTCTCATTTTTCCAGCTTTCTTCCATTTGCCATCAAGCCACTCTAGTTTATTTAAGCAAACAGTCAAATTCCTGCACCGTCACCTTGAAATGGTAAATGACACGCCACTGACAAACCTGGTGGAGCAACTCTGCTCGGACAATGCTGAGCTAGCAGCACACACAGGTGGGACAGGCAACTAACGTGATAAATTCCAAAACTCACCATCGACCTGAGCTCTAATGTAGATAAATCTAATATTGAGACAAAACAATGGCAATACAATTATTTTCATACTTGTAAAAGTCAAAGATCGTAATATAGATAATAAGGGACAGTTTCACTGCGGCTAGATAGGCCCTTACCTCATCACGCCGCTGTTCGGAGAATCTCCCGGTGTCCCAGAATCGCTGCCCCTCTGGAGACCTAGTCCAACCCCCTGCTCACAGCAGGGTCCCCTACAGCAGGCTGTCCAGGACTGTGTCCCACTGGGATTTGAACACCTCTGTGGATGCAGACTCCGCAGCCTCTCTGGGCAGCCTGTTCCACTGTTTGACCACCCTCAGGGGGCGGAAAAAATAAAGCATTTTTCTTCTGTTTAAATGGAATCCCCTGTGTTTCAGTTTGTGCCCACTGTCTTTGGTACCTTGCCTGGATACCACTGAGAAGAGACCATCTCAATCTTTTTACTCCCACCCATCAGGTATTTGTGTACACGGAGATGTTCCCCGCCGCCGAGCCCTCTCCTCTCAAGGCTGAACACCCCCAGGTTGCTCAGCCTCCCCTCATGCGAGAGACACTCCAATCCCTTAAATCATCTTCGAGCCCCTTTGCTGGACTTGCCCAGAATGTCCATGTCGTATTGAGAGCCTTAGGGAAGACATTGTGTTTGGGGAAGCCCTGTCAGCCGGTGGGTGGGGGGAACGGGTGGGAGCACCTCGGGCCAGGCCGCTGCAGCCTGCCCGAAGGCACACGGGGGATTCCCCTTCGTGGCTACAACAGTGCTGGTAAGGCACCAGTGTTTCAGCTGGTGCTGAAGAGTGCTTGCACACCACCAAGGCTTTCTCTCTTCCCGTTTGGCTGGCGAGGTAACTATACTGGAGGATGAACGGGAAGACGTTAGGTCTGGGAATTAACACTGCCGCAGCTATTATGATCTTCACGTTGCCCAAGAAGGGTAAGGGGATGAAATGAAATGAAACCGGAATGTCTGTACAGGTAAAGCCAAAAGACCAGGGTACCAAAACTGTGCGCAACCGCAGTCTCTGCTAACAGCGTAAGAAAAAGAGGAAGTATAAAATTCTGTCCCAAAGAATGGTTTAAAAAAAAAACCCCAAAAGTCTGTGGTCATATGGTCTCCTTTAGGAATAACAGCATTTGAGTAGGTCAGGCTTGCCACACGTGCACCTATTCCTGTATAAAATGCTTTCAATTGAAAGATTGAAGCCCTAATCTTAACCTTTTTTAATTAGCATCACATAGGAATCTCCGTGTCTCTCAGATTTAGGGTGATCAAAAAAACCAACAAATTGGGTTTTCCAACTGAACCCTAGAATTGCTTATTTCACTCCAGGTTAATTATCTAAATTTTAGGTACATACTGTAAGACCAAAAAAAAAAAAAAATCAATTCTAAGAATCTCTTAAAAACACATTATGGTAAGTTTAACTGAGCAATTCAGGCTTTAATAAATTGATAAAAACTGCCCTTTTATTCTCTCCAGATTCCTCTGCTTCTGACAACATACTTTCTTGTTTTGTAGAGAAACAGCCCCAACAGTTATTGCTTCTCCTTTATTATTTTTCTAATGTTATTTTTCCCCCACCCCCAACTGCAGATTACAACAGGAGACAGATGACAACTTGAGTGTTTGGACTGTTCCCACGATTTAATGTCTGCCCTGCTCTGCTTTCAAGCTCACCCCAGCTGAGGACTGAAACACGTCACGAGGCTTCCATGACCTTTTGATGTTCCAGAAGGCGAGGACAGCACAGAAGCTTCTTGGAGTCGAGTCCAGGAGAGTAACGTTAATATCCTGACTCACAGAAGGCTTGTTTCATATGTCACCTAGATGGTAGTCCCCAGATTTAAACCTTCCACAAATTTGTGCTTGTTTTGTACTTCATGAAATGGAATACTTGATTTTGAAGCAAAGTTGTATAAATACTGCTTTTCTTTTATTCTACTGGCTTACAAAATTGCGTGTAAAATAATAGTAACAGAAGGTAAAATGACAGCTTTACTGTAAGTCTGGATGGTAGTAATGTTTTAGTTTTAGAAAGCTGCACAGGCTTTGGTCACGGAAATGATACCAGTTTTATTATACCACCTGTGCTCAACGATCCCCTAACTCTTCATAACTGATATTCATGTAAGAATTACTACTAATTGAAGTATCATGGTTTTAATTGTAATGTCAAAATATACATTTTTTGGTAAGATGAAATACAGTATTTTCAATAAAATGGAACACTTGGTCTTTTTTTAATTTGGATTCCAATTTAAAAGGGTTTATATGCAAAATAAGGTATTTAAAAGTCACCACTGAAGGCATCGAGAGCAGAATATGAGTTCTTTTCTCATTCTTACTGAACTGCTTCATCCAGAATAAGTAACATCAATTAGCATCAGTGGAAACGACTGACTTAATTACAAACAGTATTAATACGTAAGTAACATTTAGAGACGACGATCTCCCCATTCCTGTAACTAGCAAATGAGAGACCCAAGAAGTAAAAAGTACGAGATGCACCTACTTTAAATAAACAATTCCTTCCAATGGCTCAGAAGCCTTATGTGGCACAAGTATTTTCAGGTACTTCTGAATGGGTGTTCCAAGTTGGTTTTTATTAGTAAAATTTAATATATAGACACATATTAAATAACAAAACTGACAAAATACAATATATGAAAAATAAAATATATCTATATAGCTTGCAACAGCAATTCTTTATCTATGCATATGAGACAGCATTTCCAGTTAACACAATATTCTTCGTAATTTCTAACTGTAACCGTCTTAGTGCAAAATAGACAAAACCTAAACGAAAATTTTTTTTTTCCCCATTTCTTTTAAGATGTTGTTTACACCTTAGAGATGCTTGTAATGTTAGCTGGTAGTCACAGTTTTTTACTCAACATCAGGCAAGCAGAACACTACCTGTTGGCCACTGCAAGGATGTACAACACCACATCCTCCCACTTCTAGTCCTCTGCACGATACCCACGAATACACGTCACGTCAACCTGAACGGCGTGTCATTAGAAAACTCTGTGTTCTTGAAAAGAAGAATGATTTGATATACAATTATCTGCATAGATGGACTTTAAGAGCATATCATAAGATTGTGATTGCTAATCACATCTTACTTCATAGCCTGAATTTGAAATGCTCATCTGCTAATTACACCAGGTATTTTAAAGATGAGTTCTCACTGCATTTATCTAATATGCGAGTCACCACATGAAAGCCTGCATCACCTCTCCAACAGCTTGAGCTTAACTGTGTGAAGGATTCCAGGTTTTGTTCTAATCTTTTAATTGAAAAATATCTCCAGATACAATTAAAAAAACTGAATATAAAATACTTTAGAATTAATTTTGTATTTAAAGGGTTTCAATACATCTTTAAAAATATCATTTTCCTCTTCACTCTTTATTTAATATTGGGATAATATTTAAAATGCAATTTCACACAAAGTTTAAAGAAAAGGAGATGAGTAGTTGTTAGGCAACAAAAACATTAAGAAAGAATAACTGGGGTTTTTTTTATTAAGAGAAGGTACAGTAAACAAAATGCATTCACAAAATAGATAATCAATACTTTTAAGTGACCTGTAAACAGAAAACACTTGTTAAAAGCCCAAACACAGGTAATAGTCATGAGTATAAAACACCCACTGGCTCAGCATTTTTAAGACAATCATGTATGTTATTTTATGTTAGCTCACACTAAGAGGAAAAAAACTTCTGTAACCATATGAGATAAGCAAACAGAAATAAATTAGTAAAATGGAAACAAGAGATTGTCATATCAAGTACTCGTTTCCTTCTGATAATTATTATATTTGTAAAATAGTAACAAAACTTTGCCAGCCTTGATACAAAACCTGTCAAACAGCCAGCAAATACCAATCACCCCAGCCAGTTGGGAAAGCAGAATTTTGCAAAGCTGATTACTTCACCGGTTCTCAGAAATTTCAAAGGTAATCACTGATTTGAAGAAAACAGAGGTAGAATACAAGTCAGCCTTCATAATGTAAAAACAACAACAACAACAACAAAAAAAAGTCCTTGTAACAAGGTAATGCTTCAGTTGCTCAAGTACTGGTTATTCCTTGAAGCTCACATTTCTGGTAAGGAAAGAAAAAATTTCAAAATAAAGCTCTCTATTATATTTTACTAATGAATCTTAGGATAAAAAGTAATAATTAAGATTTAGCTTCCTCATATTCTCTTCTGTTATTCTTGAATATCAACTTTCAGCATATTATCTAAAACTTTACATTCAGTTCATTGACTCATTGCTCCAATGCTTAACAAAGTAAATGTGAGATGAGGAGGAAGAGAAAATTTCTTCAGAAGATTAAATCAGTTTAGAGAAAAAGACAGTTGTAACACTACAGAGGAGTAATTACAGGGTACGCTTCACTGTGGTAAGCTCCCAGGAAGGAGTAAGTAAGTAGGGTGAACGATGGTGATAAGTGCTACTGAGATCATTCTAATGTAATAATCCACTGATAGGTTTAAAAGGCAAGATAGTAAAAAATTAAACTGCATAATGAATTCAGTTGTTAAAAACCACTTTCTTTAAAAATATATACTTCGTGAAAATGAGACATTTTCTGGTAAGATACGGTATAGAGCTGTCATCATTAAAACCAAGTACGCAAATAGTGGATAAAAATAGTTCACTACGTGGTGTTCTTAAAGTATAGCAACTAGACTACTGCTCTTGGGACTCACTGTAAAGCAAGGAAGACTAAAGACAATTCTCTACTGATGATACTCATTCTCAGAAATCTATTATCTATCATTATCTCAGTCAAAACGTTGATTTGCAATGTTACAGGGTTTGCCTAATGGCTCACCAGTAAAGCAAAAGTCACAACTGCTGTTTCATCCCCACTATCAATACCTCATCTGCTACAGTTTCTTTTTTCGCTTTGTCCAAAACCTCGCAGAAGAAAAGAAAATTTGCTGACAATGTGGATCACACCATGCTGACCTCAGTTCTCAGGAAGCCTGTGTTTTTGTTAACAAAAGTAAGCTGAAGAACAAGCCATATGTATTTACCAAAAAAATAAAGCCTAAAATCTTACCAGTTTGGAATTCTGTTTCTTGGAATTTAGCAGTTAGATAGATTCATGAGTTGTTATACTATACTATATAGCTGTTACAGCACACGTATTTCCTAAAACAATCACTCTTTATCTCTCTCTGTCCTTCTGCTCTTCACTGCAATTTATTATGCAGTATAGAGTAGACAGGCTATAAAGTCAATAGTCAGGCCTGTAACACAGAACTGACATCATCTAAACCAACAACGATCTCTAAAAGAACAAAAATGTTGGTGAAAATGAACAGGTAAGAGGTTGATTTTGATTTCTTTGTTACGGACTCTAGCGACCACGAGCTTAGACATTCACAGCATTCAAGCACAAGCAATGAAAAATGCATTAATTATTTTTATGCACTTGGAGACAGTTTTACCTAATGTGTAGGGTTCAAATGCATTTTAGTTGGACTCTCTCCTATGTCTTTCCTTCATTGCTGTACTTGAGAGAATTCCATGGTATTTCTCTTAATATGAGCCATTTGTTGTTTGGAGATAAACATTAACAATAATAAATTGGCAATATATATTTGCATATAATTAATGGTAATAATAAGCAGGTGATACATATTTGGAAGCTGTCAGCTAGTGCAAGACCATTACCAAAACCAGGAATGGGAATCCATTACGTTACGTGGTCTTTGGAGAGCACTTTGTATCTATCGTTTCCAATCAGTATTTTATAGTAGGAGAGTCACAAAAGAAGAACCTAGAACCATCTAAAGTGTGTAAGATTTTCATATAATTAAAAAAGTATTATTTAGAAACAGTTTAAACCTAACTCTTAAACAGAAACAATCTGCTAAAATCAAATCACTTACTTTTCAGCTGCTGCTTGATCAGTTGTCCTTAGAACAGTACGTTCTGGAGAATGTGAAGGAGACCTTAATGTTGAACTGAGAGGAGGCGAAGCACGTAATGATGATGTAGAGAGGCCATGTCGACGCATTTCCTGAATTGCACGCTCTCTACCAACAGACAGCAATTTCAGTTACATAACACTTTGGTACTGCAGGATGTTAAAGTAAGAAAACTTAACTTTTTTTCCATATTTTTACTTTGTGATTTTCACAATACTTTGCAAAAAGCCTTGTTTTTCCGTAATGACACTCAACTTTCTTCTTGTTTTCATGAGAAGGGATTTTTTTTTTTTTTTTTAGATGCAATGGTAAACTCACAAAATTTATGAGGGAATTCAGAAACTGTGTAAGTTTGGTTTTCTTTTTAATTAAGCAGTTTTCAAGATGAGACTATGAGATTTTGTATGTCAATAGGAGCACAATTTTCCATAAAAGTTCCTCACTATTGAAAAAAGCAAGCTTTAAAAGTGAGACAGAAGAAATGTGAAGAGTCACCTCACTGAAAAAACAGCACCTTACCGTTCAAATCGTTCAGTTGTCAGTTGCCTTTTTAAAACATCACAGTCAGTCTGCAGCTGTGCAACTTTACTTCGAAGTATGGAAACCTCTCTATTACAGCTGCTTCTAAAAAAAATCATGAGAAGCAACAATGTTTTCGTTGAACACCATCCACTAGGAGCTTAGAAGATTAGAGCAAGATAAAACAAAAACAGATACCGAACATGTTGTTTCACACAGACCAAATCAAAGACAAATTAGAAGCAGCGAGAACGAAGCGAATGCAACTGAACTTTTCTGGCACAACCTAAGGTGAGAAACACACAAGAAGCTGGCAAGCCTCTCACTAAATCTTTACTACAATACATCATGTTCTTTTTCAGACAAAGGTAAACACAAACATGTTTTATAAAAACAGACAAAACAATCAAATAATTAATTTATTGATTTACTGTCCTCTGTTGCAATGCGACATGGTCTTTATGTGTACACTTCAAGGAAGAAGAAAAGAGCAGTAACTATCAAAAAAAATACAAACGTAACAGATATGGCTTCAGTAAAAATTATATCAAGTGGGCTGGAACTATCTGGCTAGCAATGAGCACGACTGCATCAAATCTAAGTAAAAGCTGTAGTAATGCAAGCTCAGACCAGCAAAACCCAGAGTCTGAAAGACTGTCAACGATACTCTTGGTGTTTGGGCCCAACTGTTCCAACTGCAAGAATCAAAATGAAAAGCAGCCTCGAAAATCTTAAGTAACATAATTAAATATACTTCTTAGCAAATCATCAGCTTAAGATGACTCAATGCTTGGTTGCAAAACACCATTCATTGCATTATAAAGCAAGCGCAAAAAAAAAAAAAATCATTGGGTGTAAAATAAGTTGTCTAAACCAGAATCTAGACAGTTATGTATTCCACAGTGTCTTCAAAGCCAGTATAAGGTGGAGTGCTCGGAAGTCACTTCTGGAGAAGCAAAGATGTACTAGTTTATTGCTAAAGCACTGGACTTGAATTCTGAAAAACGAGTTCCGCTCCTAGCTCAGTCACAGGCTTCCTGGCTGGCACCCGCTGGTCTCTGACTCCAGGAAGATGCAAACTACTCAAGAGATTTGATCCAAAAAGAACTGCAGAATATTTTTTCCTGTGGTCCCTATTCATCAGTAAAATTCCTAGAATGGTATCTTGATCCAGTATGTTGAGAACAGACGCAGATGACAAGAGGTCTCGATGATGTCTTATTCTAAGTCCTTCAGAGACAGGCATATGCTTTCAGGATGGAGGTAAGAATTCAGGGCCCAATATCATTATTGTAACATAAAGAAAGAAAGCAAACACGTTTTGTGAGTTCTGAGGTTATTCCATGTCAATGACATTTAAACAAAACTAAGATCATGAAGTAAATCACTTAATAACTAAGAAATATTTTAATTTGGAACCCTTATGCGCAGTAATCATCATATAGTAAGATTCCATGGTGATATACTATTTTTTCACAGGACATCTGCCTCTGACAGTAGATACAGACTGCTCCCAACAAGTAGTTTAGCGATTCAATATTCTCTGTTTATTTAATACTTAATCACTGTAGAGCCTCAAGATCTCATTTACTGTACTATCACCCAAATAGCACTCTAACACAACTACTTGCTCTTCACAGAGCTCAAAATTACAGCACTGGAGAACTCCACAAGTTAAACTGAATTTTTAGAATCCTTCTAAAGTCAGAGGTTGTATCAGTACCATTTTATAAATAGAGTAGAAGCATAAGGCCAAAACTGTAAATAATGTTCAAAAATATTGACACACGATCTTTGTCAGTTAGAACTGAAATTTTGCCAAGTCAAATGAATTTTTATATTTTGCAAGGCACAAACATGATTGTCACATACTTCAGTCGCAGCTGTGAGCATTTACAGTTCCTGTTCTTTAGACTGCAACTACTACAAACCAAATAGTAGAAAGTAAGGTATATACAACTAGTTCTCACACCCAAACATTTGCCTAGCAACATGCAGAACCTTTGAGATAAACAGAGGAAAAGAATTCAGTAGAATAGCCACTACTCTTCATTCTTCCTGCAATATCCCGTCCTATTAACAATGCAAGTACTGACATTTAGAACAAACAATGTGTGCAAAAGAAAAATTGTGAAAAAATTACTATGAAGTTACTTAAACACAGTTTTATACTGTTTGTACACAAAGATGCTAAATTAAAGTTAAATTAAAACCTTCTTGGTTTTTTGTTTGTTTGTTGGGGTTTTTTTTGTAACTTTCACATTTAACTTCACAGTCAGGACATTCCATTAGTTTATGTTCTTTGTATGCAATTAACTTTTTTCCCCCAAGTAAACAAAACTCAGCAATTCTAAAACATGAAGCAATGAGTTGCACAGGGGCAATTAATAGTGTCATCATCTACAGATTCACCGAGATCACTGCTGCTTGAGGTGGACTATTGCCGGTGGTAAGTTACAGCCTTTACGTAAATCAACCAAAAGCGTTTTTCTTGCACATTTGCGTCACCAAGTTACAGATTGCTTTTAACTGTCTAGGTATGCTATATTCTGTATCTCATAAGGAAGCATGATCCGTCCTTTTACGTTCCATGCATTTCCTTTCTCTCCCTACCTCAGTGTTTACTAAGTGGGTGTATATGTTTTTCTTTTTCTGAAATTCTACTTTGACTTTACTCTTTACCACCATCTACCTTCAGCTGCTGCTACTCCTTCTTCTTGCTATTTAATGCAGAGATACCACTACAGTCACTGGCTAATGTACGCCCAGGAGAATTATCATGTCATGATGACACATATCACGGAAACTTCCAATTCCCTGCTCCATATCATGAAGAAAATTTTTTAAATTCACCACTTCTCTCGTGCACAAATGTCATATACACAAAATATCCCCCCTTAACTTCATTGTTCCAAACAGATTAGTCTTTCTTCTATAAGACTATTAAAAAAGTTTTTTACTCTAGGCAGATGCACAGCATAAGAAGTTGCAGTTAGCTATAACGGAAAGTGCTGGCCACATTTAGTGTAGGTGTCAGGTTCAGTTCCGTTTATATTTCAAAGGAACAATAAATGATACAGGACTTTTTCCTTAACAAAGATACTAATAGCAGCAAAAGTACTTTTGCTTTTTGAAAGCACTACGACTTCACTATTTGTTATGTAAGTGATTCTTCCTTTAATCGAAGTAAAGACAACAGGCTTCTTCAGTAGGTATGCAATTTACATTTACCATGGATTTAATCTACGTGGTAATTTTTGTGAGCAGTACACATGTGAAAATTTTACTTTCAATTTGCTTTGAGAGGCTCGATGAATCCACATTGCTCTAAAGGAGTTAGAACTTCAGAATACTCTCCAATATAAGAACATAAAACATAGTTCAAGACTAAGAGAATTTGTGTTCTCTTAATAATTAAACTCATCCTTAAACTCTTCAAAGCCAAACTAAAATATGATGTTTTGCTTAAAAAGTAGAGTTGATTGCTTCCTGAAGCGAAGAAGAAAATCAGAACCTGCGAGAGAGGTAGTTATATATTTTGAGAATTGATAACTCTGATGCAAAGGTTAAATATCCAAATCATACTGCAATGCATACATACATTTATAGATGTACTCAACAGCTAAAGTAACTTACAAATTATCATGGGTTGGCTGGTTCTGTAGTGGAAATAATGTCTGCAACAGATCAGCTACCTTGCCATTAGGTAGTTATGTCCACTAAGAGGCTCAGAACGAAAGGATTTTAGTGATTGCAATGAAAAGATGGCAGAGTTATATCAGACAAGTGAGCTTCAGGAAAGGTATCACCTCCTGTGCCTGACTGATGTGAGAAAGAGTCATGACCAGCAGAGAAAGTGAAGCAAACTTCTGGAGTCAGACTGGGGACAAATCCAGAGAGAAACTGAGTGATTGTTCTCAAGACTGTGAAAACTCAGCAGAGTGTTCCTTCCTTTTAGAGTTGGTTTCCTTTGGAACTCCTGTTTTTTTACTGCTTGTACTAAACTGATGTCCACCAGAGTGCAGATTAATGAAGGCCATGAGAAAGATCTGTAAAGAAACGTTACGTAAACGATGCCATGAAAGGCCAAAAGATATTGCTGCAAAAATCTGCTCAGCCATACTGAACATCAAGAATTTGACTTTGTGAATAAGTGTTGTCACACAGGAAAAGTTTCTTTGTAAACCACGTAACACATACGTACACTTGTTAAAACTTACAGTTTGCTCTCGGCGAGTGTTAGCTTGTCTTTCAACAACTGAATTTCGGAATCTTTCTCATGGGATGTTAAATGATTCTGAAATTCTTTGTCTCTACTAGTAGCCAGCAATGTTTCAAGATTCTGAACTGTAAGTCTCTCACTGGATAACTGCTTTTTCAGCAACTCTGCTTCTGATTTTATATCTTCTAATTCACCTAGAACCTACGGCACAAATTTTATACATTATTAATACACTGGTTTACAAACACACAGAGTTCTCTTCTGGGAAGAGTTGTTATAAAAACTGAAATGATTGGCAGTTTCATATAAGTGAATAGGAAACTGAGCTCACAAAACAAATTAAAGCCTGTAATTATTTAAAACTATACTTAGTTAAAAACTATTCAAGCTGTACATGTGTCAAATGTTTTACTGGGAGCTGGATTACTGAGTGCTGGAAATGCTTAGGTAAGTACCTGGAACACTAACTGGCTTTTAACAGCAGTAGGCTTTTACATAAGCAGAAAACCAGTCTTTACTTCACTCTGTTCGACTGGGTTAGCTCACAATTAGCTTCTTGGCTTTTGCTGAAAATGTAGGAATGCTTGTTTTCCTCATCAGTTCTATGACTATAAAAAACTTCTGTGGGGATGAGAACTACTGTTTTCAAGGTCTTGAATATTACAGTAACAGAAAGGCTGACCAAGTCACTAAATAAAGACACAACAATCAGTCGTAAAGAAAAAAGTTGAGAAATTATGGATATTTAGAACTGTTTAAACTATTTCAAAATATTTAATCAACTTCAGCTGAATCTAGATTTCAGTTTAATTGAAAAAATCCATTAGGGAAAATATTTAGATAATTAATATCTAAACAAGAAGCGCACTATTCACTTTTTATAAAATATGGAAATTTAAGTAAATTAAAAAACAGTACATGAACCCAAATAAATACAATTTGTCCCTGTGGTATAGCAAAAACTACTGCTGCCACATTTTGTAGTAATAATGAATAAAAGAAACTCCCTCTTTTTGTACAGAAAACAGATACAGATCTGTATACTGCAAAATTTATAATTTATATATAAATGCAAAACTAGTGATGTAAATGAACTTACCTTGCTCTCAGAAGTAATTTATGCTTTTCTCCAAAAAACATTAAAAGCAAAAGGAAGATATTTTATTACAGCAGATTAAATTTGCCTTTGCTGCTTACCCTTTCATAATCCATGCTTTTGGACGTCAGCTGTCTAGATAAAAGATCTTTGTTAGACTCAAGTTTCACACAGAGTTCCCTCACAGAAGCCAGGTCTGCCAACACAGAAGACTTATCCTGATTTTCACGTTTAATATCCTCTTCCAATTTGGACATGTTTTTTGTAATGGAGGAGATCTGAGATTCATATGCTTGATGTGCAACGATATGCTAAACAAAGACAAATATGGATACCTCTCTTTAGTGTTAAATGTTAACAGTTCTCTGTTGAATAACACGGGGGTTTTAACATTTTCTTTTCCCTTCAAAATTAACTTTCCCTATAAAATTAACTTTATATTACATTCCTTTCCTCTCCTCTCCTTAAATAACAGCTAAGAACAACTAATAAACCATCTATGCAATTTTTAATAACCATTTTGAAGAATTACAAAAGTACTACAGAAGAGTAGAATGAGGCTGGATTCAAGCTTCAGAAGAGAATTAAAAGCTTAACCCCCCCCCAAATATAATTATTTTTTACTTAGCTTATAACGTTAAAGTCTCTGACTCTTTTTGGCTAATTAAAAGCATAAGACAAAATATGGTCAATCCACAACTATTATACTCTAAAACTTCCTTGATCTCCATGAAGTTATTGCTTCTAAAATAATAACCTCATTATTGTCTATGCTATTGGTCTATGTTTCAGTATTATGGAATCCTGATTCTGGATTTGGACTACTACTACCATATTTTTACCTTTACTCCAGCCACCAATGCTTCAAGTACTTCATTCAAAGCTTCAAAGAAATGTGAGAACTAAGTGTACAAAATACTCATAAAGCTATATGCAAATATTTTGAAGCAACTAAACAAAAGTTTGTTACAGAGACAATAATGCAATAGCAACCCAACAGAAGAGATCTAAAAGTATTAAAATCTACACTGTGCTTCTAATTTTGGGAAAGCAGGGAAGGGAGAAGGAAAGCACGTCTTACCAAACTCAGTTACTGTTTCAAAAACTCAGTGTCCACATTTGAAACATTCACATATAGGAATTATTTTCCATTAAAACATTAAAAATAGTAAGTTGACTTTATTAAAAAACACTTGAATGTATCCCACTTTCCTTGACAGAATTTAATTGCATGAGTTATTACCCCTTGAATCTCTTTTTCCAGAAGGTCTACTTTCTCTCGAAGATGTCTCCGATCTGTATCTACAGAAAGGAGTTCAAGTCGTATTGAACTACTTTCTCCTTCAGCTTGATGAGCCTTCATCTCCCAGTCTTCAGCTTGCATATGGAGCATTCGGAACCTCTCTAACAATTCTTGGTTTTCTTTTTCCTAGATGAAATAGTAAATCACTCTGCAATGATCAACATACCTTCAAGTTGCTTGGTCTTACTTCATGCCTACTTCCTAGAATATCTTTTTTTTTTTTTTTTTTTTTTATTTCCCCACAAGAAAGTAGATCTTTCTCCATTTTCTTAATCTCACTATCTGGCAATTACTAAAAAGCATCATCCCTTTTGCAAGTCCAAATAGTAAATAAATACAGCGATGACATTCAGGTTTTTTACATGGAAGTATTTACATTTAGCAGTTGTTACCCAGTTTCAAGGCTCCCAGGGGATGGGTTATTTTGGATCTCTCTCCATTGTCAACGGTCACATTACTGAGGTATACTGATCCTAGTGCTGCCCTTTCCAAGAAATTCCAGCAGGAGTCCATTTTCAGCTCTTCTACTTACTGCGCTCTTACAAATATTTATATTACAGCAGTGCCTAGAAGACTGATAACCTATTTGGGCATATACACCTAAGCAGTCTATTATAAAAGTACAAAACTGCAGGCTCTAGTGCTTACAAGTTATGCAGTGATAGAACAAACGTTGGTTGTGAATTTTAATTTGGCCCAACTGCAAGTGCATATTATAAGGCAGTGATTAATTTTTCTTCTTTATTTAGCTCCATTCCCTTCTTCCCCCATTTGTGTAATGCACAGCATGATAAGCATGTTGCTATTATGAATCAGATTTATCTAATGAGGAAGGCTACCGTTTTTGAAATTCCTTCTGTTTCCTGCAGAACTTGGAAGGTGAAGACAGAATGAGGCAGGACATTAGGAAACAGAAACTCATGATTAAGCAAGTGAACACTGTGCAGAAAAGTAAATCCTTGTCTCCGCAGGCAACATCCAGATGTAATACCAGACAAATCCCTGAAACCAACCTTTCATAATGAGTCACTGGTTGTATATTCTACAGCTTCTTGGTACCTCACTTGAATAACTGGATTCTCATTTGCCAAAGATGTGGCCACATCTGTAGGTAAAGTGCTTTGGACATATGGCATATTATAAAATTCTTAAAAACTAAACTTCAAGTGTTTTAAATTGAGAGTTCTAAGCTAATATACTAATGACCTTATTTTTTTCTCTATGCTTCAGTTTCTACTTGAAAATAGTTGTTGAATTTATATGCATTCATCTAGACATGCAAGTCAAAGTCAGATCAAAACTCATTCTTTCCTATTCAAAGTCACATAATAAATTTGCCAGTTCATGTTGTCCTGACATATTTGTTTTAAACGATTATAAGTTTTAATTCACACCGTCACGCTTGTGAATCCAAGTATCAGGATAAGATACATTTAACAAGAGCACTGTTTTGTCAGTACAGCAAAAACTCTGAACTCCAATCATTCATCGAGAAAAAATTCCAATGTACTATTTTTACATTCTCCTGCAGAACTACATATACATTTTCTCTTTCTAGAAAGTGTAAAATACTAAAAACCATCATATAAGCTGTTTGGTGCCTACAATCATGAAATAGTACCAGATATTTTACTAGTTGCCTTGTCAAAACTCAAAATGCAAAACAACATTCAAACATGATATGTTTGTCATTCTCAAGTGTTATGGCCAACTGAAACATAATCAATGAAATTCTGCTGGGCCAGAAAAAAAATAAAAGAAGGAAATAGGACAGGCAGGGAGAATGTGATCCAAACCATACATTTCTTAATTTGTTTATTGTATCCTAATGGGAATGTGTTGTACTCTAAACTCAATGGATTTAGTGAAAACAGTAATGACTGCGTACAGATTATACTTTTACCTTCGAAGCTATCAAGGTCTCAAATCTGGAAACTTCAGTTATATAATTATGAATCCTGGTTTTCATTTCTTCTTTTTCATGTATTGCATCTTCAAGCTCAGTACTGATAGCCTAAAGAGATTACATAAAGGCAAAACAGTGCATTAGAGTAAATTAATCACTATATATTACTGTATTAGACTAAATCGAAGTAATTGCATATGCCCTAGATTTTATTCTATTCTACTTTTAAGTAATTTAGTCAAAGCCCTTTGGGATTTGTAGGGTTCAGAAATAACCCCTATTACCCTAGATACACCAAAGAGTTTTCCAGGCAAGAATAATCACAGAAGAAAATTAGTATCATGCCAGTTCATAAAATTTGCAGCTTCCCTGATGACACACCCTACTGGTCTTTGAAAAATTCAACACACAGACGTTGGGGAGCTGGAATTTTTCTAACCTTAAGATTCACTATCCCTGAGTGAAGACAAGTTTTGTATCACTACAAAGCCAACTTTATAATGAAAGAACATTTATTTTAAAGTAGAATTGCAAGACAAAATAATTAAATGCATTATTAAGATCATATTTAGACATCAAAAATGCACCATGGAATTTGTTTGAGATGTTGGAACTGCTAACCCTGGCCCTCTCAGGTTCAGCTCTCACCTTTCTCCAAGTCCTCTAGTCCACAGAGCCAAAAAGGCAAGTATCTTCTTCTATTCCCACTATCAAATGTGGGGGAAATAGAGGATATTGCCTTATTTCTTTCCCATCTTCTTTTTGTGGTATATTAATATTCATTAACGGCACCCTTTTTACTGTGTGTCTTATTTAGCATACGCTGAAATCAGTCTGCTTGTCTCTGTGGTAGCCTTCCCAAGGACACTAGGAAAGCTTTAGTCATCATATTAAATATTTCACTTTACTAGACACTTGTGAATGGCATCTCTAATTTCAATAATACACTCACATACCTATGTATTGTACCGTACGTTTTGCAAGAACTATTCAGGGTACTACATCATTTACTTAAAACATCTTGCTGTATTGTACTTTCTAGCTGCAGACTCAGCTGGGTCAACTGAGGGGAACTGAAATAAATGGTTTAGCTAACAAGGTGCTGATTATTTTTGGTGTTAGCATTTACAGTGAATTGAAAGAAACATTTGTATCTCAGCATCAAAATTGTACAAGGAATTTGAGTCTCATGATGAGCTGCAATAGTTGTATTTGCTATACAAACTGAATGTAATGAGTTGCAACAAAATTCTGCGCTCTTTAAATCGCATCCACATATTCTCTACGTAGTCTTTCTAATGTTTAGTCCAATAAAAAAAAGTTACTTACCCTATAAAACACTGGACATTTTTGTTATATATTGTCCATGCGCACACTCTATTGTACAGGGACATTCATGTCATGCACTTGGAGCTGGGAAGCTTTTGGTCAGCAGTAACCAGCTGGTGCACAAAACCAACTCATTATTCCGCAAACTATGTGAGGGATTAACAAGACTGAATGCACTTCAGGCTCTTCATGTCACAGATCCCAGACCCAGAGAATTCCAAGGAAGAAGACATAGAGCAACGATGATTGGGAAGAGTGCAAATGGACATATACTATGTAAGCCCCTTATGCTCTTGAAAGAATGAGCCTTACACACCAGTGGTTAGGTTAACTTGTGGACCCCTGGAGAACATCTCAAGATGAAGATGCCACAAGAATAATAACGATGATAACCAAACAGTTTAATTCACTGAATCTCTCAACTATGTCTGTCTTGCAAAATTTTTATTTAACCTATACCACCAACTTGAGATAGCTCATCTTTCAATAAAAAATTCAATGATACCCTATGGAAATAGGTAATTCCTCAAGGCATTAAAGATTATTTCAACTTTGATTCTGTAACTGCTGTAAGTTTAAGTTGTGCCTTTATAGCGTGCACTTTACAAGGAAATGTATTTAGCCATCAACAGCTGAGAGGGACTGTATACCTCCCAACTGAAAAGCTGACCATGAATACACATGAACCAACTCAGAGTCCACTGGGCAATTGTAACACACTTCCCACCTGCTTTTTGGCCTGAAGCTACTGACTGGCTAGCTGTTAGCAAGGGGTACAGTATGACTCTAAACTACTAGGGAGCTAAGGAAAGATGAAATCATATAAAACTAATACAAATAAAAATATACAACATAAAACTCTGCAAGCAGTCAAATAAAGTACCTGAACAGAATCTCCACAAAAACCAAAAGCCCCCACAAAAAAAGCTGCAATATACAGCTGAACTCTGAGATACTACCTCACCATGACACCTACCCTACCAACACAAAGACAATCCAATAAGAACATTTCTCCAGGGAAATAGACGGCACCTTTGAATTCGCCATCTAAAAACCCCACACAGCCTTGACACAATGGAAAGGGAACCCTTCCTGTTCCCACCGACTGTGCATCCTTATCCATTCCTGAAATCAGGAAACAAATTCAGACTACTCAGGATTATCATACCTTAAAAATAAGTTTTCTTCAATTCCTCTGCCTTGTAGCTTTTAAGCCCTCTTTTATTTTCTCCCCGAACATCAACCTTTCCCAGTTCATCAGTGAAAGCAAAGTTCCTGCAGAGCAACACACATGAACGGCAACTAACCCTGCCAGAACGGGAAATTAAAAACCTGCCAATACCTCTTTACAGCCACCATTACCAAAGCTCACAGAACACATTAAAATCTGCATTCCAAAATGTTCTAACCTCAAAACATGGCATACCTCACTCAATATATCCAGCGCTTCATGGAAACTAGATGGATTAAACTAATGTATCAGTATGCACCAGAACGAATTCAGATGTACTAGCAACCTCCTCTCTCTCACTTTCACCTGACTAATAACCTGATATCTGCTTTTGTGATTTCTTGCTGTTTCTCAATAATCCCTGCTCCACAGATAATAAAACCCAGTTTTTACCAATTAAATACCAACTACCAAGTGATATAACCAATTAACATAACTTCATTCTAGTATAAACAATTATGTCCTAGATTTATTTTATTTAGATTTCTTTTTTAATCTGGGGAAGGGTGACTAAACTGAAAACTTGTCTGTTTCTCTCCCACTGTACTGACTACACTTAGGTATCTAAAGCAATTGCTTTTACAATTTCTGCCCAGTCATTTTTAATATCCCAGTGTTCAAGAAATACCAATAATTAAACATCCCAAATCAAAATTGAGGATATAGAAGTTTTGATGTACCACTATATGTAACCAAGCAATAAATAGTTTAATACTTCAGTATTACGTACTGCCTTCATACCTGGTTTTCTCTGGCCATTGTAGCTAGGTCATCTTGCAATCGCCTGTTTTCTTTCAGAGCCATTTCCTTTACTCGTTCTGTTTCTGCAAGCTCTATGTGGGATGTATCAAGCTGGCGATGTAAGCTAGATATCTCACGGTCTCTGTTGCTCAGCATGTCTTTCATCTGGCTATCAAGCGAAAATCATATGTAAGTTGTCCATTTTTATACTATACCACATACTGCTGAAAATGATCAGACGTGGATTTTAGATATGCAAAAGCTTTTTTCTAAAAAAAAAGGTAAAATTCTTGCTCTCTGAAGGCTGACAAACTGAGTTGAACATAAACATTAACTAAGGATGTAAAATGTCAATATGCACACATAAAATGGAATTAATCTTAGACTTTGAAGATGTATCTGGTAAGATGTATCTTATTACACAAACAGCAATTACAGATACTTACGTTTATCTGTGTTTGGTAGTGGTTACAGTATGTTAGCCATTGCATATTTTATAAACCATAAAGGAAGAAGACAAATAGCTTACACTTGAACGACAACAATCAAAAGAGTAAGGAAGAGATTAAACAAAAAAGTAGAAATATATGATAAATGTGTGAATTTAAGTAAATTTTTGCATTAGTTTTTTGCCACAGATACTTCATGCATCAACGTACCAAATATTCAATTACACTGGTCTTCAGATGTTTAAATATTGGTGTTTAAGTATTTTCTTTTAAAAAGCTCTAGTTTTAAAAGTCATGCTTAAAAAGAGGCAAGAAGGAAAGACCAAATGAAGCCCAGCTAAAACTGATATCAATGTATTTTAATTAAGACTGTACTGGTAGCTTAAGCTGGAAGAATTAACTTGCCAATAATTAAGAGTTCAGCTCTGAGTTTTACCTAGGTCAATCTAATAATATTTAGTGGAATACTTAGAATACTAACAAGCTACTTCTTAACTGAGAATTAAGAAATGTTATCAATTTAGGAAAATATAGACAAACAATTATTAATGGCTGTCTTAACAGAATCTTAACAGCCTGAAATACAATTGCAGAGGAAGTCTCTTCAAAAGTTGTGGATGTCTTTCTCAACACACTACACTCCATTACCTGATAAACAGAATTAACTCCATGTCACCAAAATAACTAAAATAGCCATCTACTTTCACTTGAAAATTGGATAAAATAAAACCACTGAAGAAGGCATCCAAGCCTTTACTTACTCTGTTGAGGACTCCAGCTCAGACAGTGTTAGACGTAAATGAGTAATTGTTTTTTCCTACCAAAATAAAAGCAAAAGTTGTATTGCAACATAACAGGATACTTCAAGTTAAAGAACTTTATATTTAAACCTTTATTTTAGCCCTTCACCAGTAAGTAATTGCATCTTTGCACATTCAAATTTCCAAGCTTCTTTTCTTTACTGAGAAAGGATTGCCTAGTTACCAAAAAAGATGGAAGTCAGCTACAGATTGTCACCTCAGGCTAGAACCTTGTATCTCAATAAATACCTCCAAGTGAAAAATGCAAAAAATACTTCTTTATTTTCTCAGTGTCATAACAATCTTAATTAAAATGCTATAGAGCTGGCAAATGACTCTTTGTATTGGTTAGGTCCTAACACAGTGTTTATGTGATGCCTAGAGCTCTGCACAGGCTTTGTCATCAAGGCAAAATGTCTCCTTAAAATGTAACTGCTTTAAAAAAACCCAGATGGACTGCGAAGTAGTACTTTTACTGCACATACCTTGTTAGCTAAGTTGTCATCTAAGCATGCAATTCTTTCTGTTTTTTCATCTACGGTTTCTTGAAGACTGTCCTTTTCTTTGTCCAAAACAGAAATAGTACTTCTAAGCACATTGACTGCCTCATCCTGTGAAGTGCTCCTCTGGTTTAACCTATCTATAAATAAAAGAGTAAGTACTTTCTATTTTAAAAACAGGAAGTAAGCATAAAAATAACTAGTGATTACCTATTTTCTCCTCTAGCTTTACAATTTCTTCTTGAGCTGACTGCAGTTCATCCTTTTTGAGGGACAATCGGTGCTGTAAATCTTCAACAGACCTCTGGAGTTGGTCATTTAAGAGCCTGGAAAAGCAGTATATAGTTGAAAGAAGTTTGGGACCTATTCATGGTTACAGCTCTTCAGTTGCTTGAAGTGGTGGAACAGTTCCAGTGGAACCTCATGATAGGGTTGTCATACCAACCAGCAGCACAAGATTGTGTCATACTATCCAGCCCTCTCTCTCCCTCTCTGGGAGAGGGAGGACTGTTAAGGACTGCTGAGGCCAACACCACTTGGTTGCTCTGGACCCCTGCAGCAAGGCCACCTCAACAGTATTTCAAAATGGAGCAATGGAACCTTGGTGGAATCACCATGATAATCTGAAACATTCAATTCCTTGGATTTCTGTTACTCTTCATCATGTAACTCTTGTTACTCGTGTCTTTTGACTCTTCACTTTATAAAGATTTTGATATGTAGCTCACAGCAGTGATTATCAGCCACACCACATTTTAAGACGCAACCAAATTGACAGCTACAGTTCTGATCCTACTTTAAGAAATACAGAGCCTGAAAGATAGATGAAACCATCTACCTACATAGTTGTTTTGCTTAGCAAGAAATATCAGTGACGTAGGAGAAAAAAAATGCAAAACGAAACTCCAAAGTAATTAAATGGATTATTTACAAAACAGGTCAGGAAATAAAAATCCCTCTGAAGTGGGATTCCACAAAAGCTAGAGAAGCTTTTTATTTAAAACAAACAAACAAACAAACAAAAAACCTCACACCAGTGCAGCATACAGCATGTCTGCAGATAAAGATTGCTCTCAGTTTAGAGTGAAACTTTAGAGAGGGAAAAAAAAAAAGGGGGGGCGGGAGGGAGCAAACACAGCTATAACAAACTGCCATCATGCACAAAGTAGAACCAAATGTTGAAATGACTGTAGCCCTGCTCCTTATCTCCTCCTTTTATAATATCCATGCTTTCCACTAAGGTTATCAGGAACTTAACAAGATATTTCACTTTTATGAATGTTGTCACAATTTGACCAACGAATACACTAATTGTTTTACTAACAGCCACCTTTGTGCAACTGTGAGCATTAGATGAACTGCAAGGCTTGCTTTTCAGCTTCAGTTCTTCCTAGTTATCCACCTGGCTACTGTACTGTTAGACAGCACAGTATAGTACTGTTCAGGTGCGGGCAGTGGGGGCAGCGTGTGAGCCACAGACCCTGGTTTCCCTTGTAAAACATCCTAAAGATCTCATCTACAGCATTACCTATCCTGTAGTGATCTCTTACATCAAAGGCTCTCATTCCCCCTAAACCAAGTACCAGATTTCCAAATTTCTGCCCAGATTTATTCAAATTTCCACTTTCTCTAAGCCGCCTTCTTATTCCATTGCATCTAGACAGCTGATGGGACTTCTTTTCTAAAAAAACTTCAGAAGACCGCAGCAATGATCCTGCAAGTTTAAACAGACCTTTAAAATACATGGGTATACTTGATCTTCCAGTTCTGAGCAAGTTGGTCAAACCCCCACAGACTGTGTCGATGGATTGTAAGATGCCAACTCTCAACACTGTAGTATGTGTGTGATAGTACTAGCATATGATAAGAGAGTGACACAAGAAAAACAGCTCAAGTAAAATGCCATTACAGAATGACTCTCCATGAACCACTCAGCTGTGGAATATCAATGCCTAATGCCTGGCATAAAATTTTCAATAATACTGACAACTCTGTAAAACAGGCACAATTTGGTCCTACTGCTGCAGTTTGCAAAGGCATCCGACTTCCTTTTAACAAACAGCAGTTGGAAATCCTTTTAGAAAATTTCTGTTCTGCTACATTCATAAGCAGAGAACACAGTTGTTAGAGGAAACAATTCCTAAAGGACGAGAAAATTTTCCTTCACAATTAGCCATAAAAATTATCAGTATATCTGGTCCTCAAGTAAGTCCAGGAGGAGCTTGCTGTGAAAAGCCACCACAGGACTTTCCTTACTCATATTTACTTCTACTTAAGACAAAACCAGTACCAAGTGATTTTGAAAATATTGTATCGTCTTTCCCAGGAAATCAACTCTGCTATATGGTCATAGAACAAACAACATTATGTTAGCATCTGTGAAAGACCACCACATTTTGTATTAGACTTACTGAAGTGAGCATATCTCCGCCTTAAATTGAGAAGAATCATCAGATGTCTGGGCAAGTTTACTGGACTTCAATTTTAATTCATTTTCCAAAGAGTTTATTCTTTCTTTCAGGATAGAGACTGTAGTCTTTAGTTCACACCTTTCCATCTCAAACTGCAATTTGAAAAAAATAACCAAACATTGTTATTGTTGTAGAAAGCTATCACAACTTGGGTTTTAAATAAATTTAAGTTGAAAAGAGCTAACAAAATTAATTGCTTGAAAAGTTGATCCTGTTTTAGAAGTAATAAAATCTTAATTCCTAAAGATGCACTTACTCCTTGAATGTTATTCTCCAGTTCTGAAATATCATGCTGCATCTTTGATTTTTCAAGGTTAGCTGCTTCTTGCTGAATCTGAAATAGAAATATGGAATTAACATGTAATAAGATACACATTTTTAGATTGAACCATAGAAATTTAAGCTTAATGTTTAAGAAAACATTGCTGTACATTCTTAGGTGAATGACCAAATGCAAAGTTCTCTCTATAAAACTACAGCGCATTAGCTGAAAATACACCAGTGTAGTTCAATATAACATCACTGAGTTCGGGGTTTTTTGTTTTGTTTGTGTGGTGTTCTGGTTTGTTTGTTTGGTTGGGGTTTTTTTTATGAAAAAGTATATTCATATTTAGTCCCAACCAAATTAATATTTGTGAGTCGTAGGAAGATTACTGAGCTACAGGGCCATATGAAAGGTTGCAAGCATGTATAGCCTAGTGTCCTAAGCTTGAAATTAATTTATGAAATTATTATTAATATGAAATGTAAGACAGATTACAAAGCTAACTGGTCTTTCTCCAAGTCTATGAAGAAATTTTTTTTAAGTAATTTGTCTGTTCATGACCTCTGTGCATAAGTGCAGTGAAATTACTAAACAAACTCTCGAACCTCCTAGAAATGCCTAAGATAAGTGGTTTTGTGCAAATATTTCAAAGTGGCACACATACAAAATGTTGGTAGTCACCTACAAGAAGAAAGGATGGAGCTGGAAGCACATCTCTTCCACTGCATGCACATGCTTTAAAGCAAAGAGGTCAGACCTGCCACTGCATTCAGTTACACTACAGTTCTCTGGTTTTGTGGTAGTAAATCAAACTATGGAAACATTCATTGTACAGTCAGTCTTGATGTATTTTGTCTTTGGATCAGTCCATTACTATGATTTTAAAATTCTGAATTTTCAGGATGTTTTAAAAACCTGTATACATTATATTAATGACCCAATAAAGAAATGACATGCTTTTAACTATAACCAAATAAGACATTAATGCGCATTAATACCAGACATCAAAAGG
Source organism: Sagittarius serpentarius (assembly GCA_034782735.1). Lineage (NCBI taxonomy): Eukaryota > Metazoa > Chordata > Aves > Accipitriformes > Sagittariidae > Sagittarius > Sagittarius serpentarius. The sequence continues at coordinate 16,746,553 of JAVKLA010000053.1, forward strand.
TCAAAGTAACAGGAAAAGTATTGCACTAACAAGTATTTTTTTAAAGGTTAAAAATAATGAAACTTGGATTGCTATGAATTTAGCAATTCATATATTCACAAAAATATTCTGTGGTTGGGGCTTCATATCTAGGTTCTTCACACAAGGTGATGCCATGCTTGCCCTCACACACTTAAAGCATGTTCCTCTTCTCCTATCCCCACCTAGGAACTGAGTTTACAAGGATAATTCAGACAATTCATCGTGCTTTCTCAAGTGAGTTTGAAATCAGAGAAGTTCAAAAGTTACCGAAGAGGGCAACTGACAGCCAGCCAGACATAAATAGGGCATTATTGTATAAGCCTTCCCTATATGCCACCTCACTGTAAGCAATGAAGCTACAAAAGCTCACCTTTAATTTTTCTCTGAGGCTTTCTTTTTCTGCTGTTAGTCTTCTAAAGTCAGTCAGTGCAATGTCTCTTTCTTCTTCCACATGACTTTGAGAAACTAAACTATGTTTTGCTTCTCTTCTCATCCTGCTCAATTCACCCTGAGACTTTAAAAGATTATCGTTCGTTAGCATATGTGGATTGCAATTAATACAGTGTATACACTAACAAAAAAGGTTTCAATGCTGTTATTACAATAGAAGTGCTATTATAGTCTTATTTTGCCCTAGATAACTAGCGTATATTCGCTAAATCACGCAGTAGCATGACAACTTATGCTGCCAACATGGTCATCATCCTTTTACTGTTCCAAGTATAGCCTAACTTCACTCTCTTTTCTTATCAGTTAACTACTACTTCTTCCTTGCTTTCTAGCCTGTATCCTTACCCAACTTTTTCATGCATTCTATTGATTTTTTTCCCTAATCTTTCTCATTTCTGAATGCCAGTACAGAAAGTTATGCCTTTGAAGTTAATACACTAACTTTGGAATACATAATTTCATTAACAAGTAATAAAAATAGGTATATATTTTATTATTCTGGGTTGTATTCCAGTATGTCTATACTCCTCAAGTTCTATTATAGAGAGAAGTTTTTTCATTTTAAATAAGCAACAGTACAACAAGTGTTAATCCGTTCTTTCAATGCCAATTATAAACAATCTCTTCTTACCTGCTCATAAAGAACATTTAATCTATCTCTTTCTGCAGTCAATAACTTGACATTGGATTGAATTTCTATCATGTGTTTTTCAAATCTGTCTAACATGGACCTTAGCTCATCTCTTTCTCTGGCAATCAATCGAAGATCTTCACTCTGCAAAGTGATTAATAAAGTTTATGTTAAAATATACTAATTAAAATATATTGATAATTAATTAAAAAAAGACAGAACTCACACTATTAGTAATACATGAAAAATATATACATAATAAATTTTAATTGCAAGAAAAAGCCTGGCATTGGTGGTATAATTTAAACAAGAAGAACTAACTGTTAAGGAGAAAAAGCAAAACAGCTAACAATAGGATTTCAACCTTTTTCTGTTTATCATCTAGTTCTATTTATTTCAAACAAACTGATCAATAATTAATCAATATGTTACTGTAAAATGTGAGTGGGAAAATAAAATGCAAGTTCACTGGAGTTTCTCTCAGTTAATTTTTTATGTTAAGAATGTAATTTTAAAAACTACGACAGTCCTTTACTGTTACTGAATTTGAAAATAGATGTGATAGCTCCTTAAATGGTTCTACAGTACTTCCATTATTTTTTCAGCCTGTCTTAACAGCAGGAACTTTACCTTCTCTGGAGTCCTATGGCTTGGGCTAGGCCTTCGTTTTATCATTTTCTGAAGATATTCTAATTCTCGCTTATAATAATCTCTGTCATCTTCTAAAGTCTTTACAAATGCATCTAGACGAGATGGAGATTTGTCTCCTAAGGCTATACCATATTCTAATCTCATTCTTTCTATTTCTAGGACAAGTTCTCGTTCTGCAGAAAAAGAAATAAAAACAACTGTATAGGAACCTCATGAACTTCCATAAAGACATTTGCATTTGGGATGGACTAACTCCCAGCAACCATCTGGGCAGCAAATCTGCTGAAAAGGATGTAGGAATCTGGTTGACAGTACGCTAAACATAAGCAAGTAGCGTGCTTTGGAACCAATAGAGGCCTAACAGTATAATGGGCTGTATCAACAGAGACACAGACTGAGGGATGCGATTATTCCCCTTTACTTAGCACTCATTAGATCGCATTTACAATACTGTGTTCAGTTTTGTCCCCCCTAGTACAAGAAAGATGTTGATAAACTTGAGTGAGTCCAGGGGAGGCCCTCCAAGCTGGTCAGGGAGCAGAACACTTGCCCCGTGGCGAGTGGCTGAGGAAACTGGGCTTGTTCAGCCTGGAGAAGAGCTGGGGACCCAAGAGCAGACTGACAGTACCAAGAGAGGGTTATAGATAACGTGGAGCCAGTTTCTTCACAGAGGTGCGCAACAGGTAAACAAGGAACAATGGTGATTAATTGCTACAGGCAATTACAAGCAATACAGAGAAAAAAATTTTTTACTCTGAGAATAAACAAACATTTGAATGGGTTGCGTGGAGATATTGTGGAATCTCCATCCCTCGAGGTTTTCAAGATCCAACTGGATAAAGCTCTCAAGAAACACAGTCCGAATTCACTCTCTTAGAAAGACAGAGAATAAAAACAGTTTTAGACAAAAGAAATTATTTTGTATGAAACTGCCATGGTATTAGTATTAGGATGTCCTGTGGGATCACAGTAAAAAGCTCTACTTTCAGTTCTCACATACAGAATGAAAACATGTTTCCGTGACAAAAGTTTTGCACTTCAATTCTGACTGAAGACCCGCAGCGTTCTTTTAATTTACATATATCAAGTCTTCTAGTATTATTAATTAACTGTATCTTAACTAGGTAACATTCTCTATTTAAAAAATTATAGGAAGATAATTTACAGGATTCTACATTTAATGATTTACCTTTTATTTCTAAGTTCTCTGTTTTTTCTGTCAGCCTTTGTTTCTCTTCTTCAAGCTGGTTTAACAACAGTTCAAGATTCTTTTTATCATCTACTTTTCCAAAGAGTTCTTCACTCAGTCTCTCATTCTCCCTACGACATGAGCACAACTCCTGAAGTAACAAGTATTATTACAAAAATTAGAAGAGCTAATAGAGACATTTGGAAAAAAAATATTTAACATTTTGTTAAACTTTTAATATTCAACACTGTTTACTTCTGTTTAACCTGGATGTTTTCTGCTTTAACATTTGTTAAAGGCCATCATTGTTTTTATACTACATTTTATTACATCAAAGTAAGCATTACTATTGACACAGTTTGCAATCAGTAACAAAACAAGCAAGATTAACCCTTGTTTAATTCAAGAAACCAACCAGAAGGATACTGGGATACAAACATGGAAAAAAAGAAATAACTAAAGCAAGAAATAATTTTTAATGGCATTTGGTAACACTGTTGGTGTTGAAGTACATCACAATACAGCATCTCAGTCAAGCCAACTCTTCAGCTAATCAAATGCTATTTGGCATGTCTTTCCTATAATCTGGTGCCCTGAAAATGAAGTATTTTTGTATTTTCAAGTTCACTAGAAATACTAAAACAAGCCACTGTGCTCAACTAATACACAAGTTTCTATATGTTGGAAAGAGTTTGGTCTTCAAGGAATTGGTAATACTGACGTTTTTCATCTGGGCTACTATACTTTCTGAGTGAGTCAAGTATTGCATAATTATTCACATGCCGATAAAGAGACAAAGTAGTTTCTAAATGAAGAAAATCCTCTATGATGTCATAACTCATTTGTGGTAAAACTAATTATGTCATGGAAATTACAACTTCAGATAGCAGAAATAAGGAAATGTACAATAAGGACATAGTCGACCATACTGTCTACAGAGGTTTCTTTCTGTTTACTTTTGCAACAATATGATGCAGCTTCTTTAGCTCTTTCATTTATTAATTAGTAATTTACTACAATGGAGTTTTGGGGTACTATGAAAGTTCTCTTGTTAATTGTTAAAATTGTTGATTTTTTTAATAAGTGAAAGAATCATGTGGATGACAGTATGATAAAAATGCTACAAACAAGAACTGAAAGTATTTTTACTTACTGATTTAAGCCGTGTTATTGTTTCTTCAAGATTCTGTATTTCACTGTGTTTTCTTTCAATTTCTTTCTATCAACCAAAATTAACCTATATGTTAGAAGTTACTTATTCAAAATGACAACAATTCCTTTGTTGCAAAAAAAATTTAAGGAAACAGACTATTTTTATAAGAAATAAAGTATAATTAGTTCCTTGTAATCTGCCAAATTTTAAGTAGCAAAGCTCCTATGAACTGAAAGCACAAAAAAATTTGTGGTATACACACCCATGCTCTTTTGGAGCACAACAATTAAATAAATCATTGCATGACTCCTCATAGGAAAAAAACCTCTCTAAACATAGGCATCACTGTAGCAAATACCTATTACCCTATCAATAGTTTCACGTATTTCAGAACTTTATTTCACACTAAGCTATCCGAAGAAGGAAGACAGATTGTTTCTTAACTAAACTCATCTCACCTAATACAGTAAAGAGACAAACTTGCTGTGATTAATCATCTTTTAGTAAGGAATTCTGTATAATACTAAGTAAACTGGAAAAAGTATCTTTTTAGTCTTCCTTTACAAGCTGATAGGTCATCTGTTGCAATTAAAAGATATAAAGCCACCTAGGAGCTGAGCAGATCCTTCACACTGTAACACGTTAGAGATTACCTTTGCTTCTCCTATTTCCTTATCTGCGGTCTCGAGCACAATTTCCTTGTGTCTTTCCAACTGCTGTGCCAAGTGGTCTATTTCATTCAGTTCTTGACACAGTTCTTCATTTTTATTGCTTAAATGCACTACCTCACTAGTCACATTTTGTTTAGTGTCCAAGAGGTCTTGAATGCGATTTTCAAGTTCTTTGTTTGTTTGCTGAAGATATTCAACCTGAAAGATATTTTTCATTAAAACATTAATATGTATTGTTAAGCTAGGTAGCAAAAGTTCCTCCCAATCTTCTGAAAAGTAGCATCTCTATATCCATAGTAAAAAAGAGATATCCTGTTAAAATGGCAAGATTTTCTGTTTTTAGAACTTAATGTTTATCAACATGAAAAAATATGATTTTACAAAGATGCAAAGTGAAGGAATTCATTACTATGCTGTTCTTTATCTAGTCTCCAAAACCTGATGTTTATTCTAAAAACAAAGTACTGAAAAGCAGAAATCTGTCTTGGGCATCAGTCTGGTAGACCCAGTGTACTCAGAGTTTCCCTAAATTTCACAAGATATGAAGGCACATTCTTCTCTCCACCTTTGTAGTATATTTGCTAGGCTTAGTCTCACTGTTACTCCTTCATGACAGTGAAGCTTTACAGATCAGGTTCCCAAAACCTATCTTGCCCCCAACACATCTCAGCACCTTAAAGACAACATCTTCAGAAATCCTGCTCTACAGACATTGTTTTTCCCAGTACACCTTTCCGTAAAAGTAAAGGGAAGAGAGGCAGGGATGTAGAGTAGGAATAAAAAAATATATGCAGTAAGTTACACTAGCCAGGAAAATGGGAGCCTGGAGTATCTTGAAAGATTCAAGATAACAGAGGCTCCACTTCCACCTCCGCACAACTTTCCTCAAACTCCAGGAAAAAGTATTGCTGTAGACACAGAAGAAAGTCTGAGCCCTCTCATAGTCATGAATACTACTACATAGAGATATTCATCCATTTATTGTCAGAGAATGAAAGTGGTATATTGGCACTGAGCCTGAGCAAATAGTCTTGATGGCCCAAAATCAGCTTTAGGCAGCTCTGGGCTCACTCTCTGCACAATCAGTTTGTGTTCAGCACGAATTCAGCATCACTGCACACAGCTGTACTGCTTCCAAGCCATCGCACATTCTGTGTTTTTGCAGCAGTGAACCTAAGCTAATAAACTGTGCAACGTGGCTCTCATGCCACTGTACATCATGCACAATCAGTATACAAAACACCTAACTCAGCTGGAAAAAAACAGAGAATTGATGGTATAAATCGAGATGGGCTTTCCTTCATCTGTACTCCAGCCTGTCTTGGTTTTTTTTTTTTTTAAAATCCTCATTCTGACACCCATATTGAATGCATGCTAATATGCATAGTAAACACAAACACCTTTATCCTATGCTTATCCTTTCCCTGCAAGTCTGTGTTGGATTAAAGGTGGAGACCATTTGCATTCAATGAGGAAGATTCCTCACTATCCAATGAGATTATTTGCCGGACTACTCCTTATCATAAGTACATATACCGTTATTAGTTCCTAAAATACAAATGGTATGTACCAAAAAAAAAAATTAAAAGAAAGTAAGTATTTTCAAATTTGGTGAAAATAGTGTATCTTTCTGAAACTTTCTGAATACTCTCAGATTAACATGACTATGTACAGATGTGAGTTCACAGAATTCTTTACCAAAACCATTCCAATAGATTTTCAAAACAAGAAATGGAATTTCCTTAGACAAGAAACATTGCCACCTAAAAAGCAAAGCAAGTTAAATTGATTTGATTTTATATCTAATAGTGATTTTAAGAGCTAGAAGTTTTGTGGGTTTTTAGATTGCTAGTATTTTTAGTTTTGACCAAAAAACAGTAATATATCCATTACCTGCAAATTCAAATGGGCAATAAGCTTCTCATTGCTTTTACTTCTCGATTCCAGAGAGATAACCTCATGAGAACGCCCACCATCCAATGCTAACACTAGGCGCTCTATTTCTTTGTCTCTTAGCTCAACCTTTGAGGGAAAAAAAAAAAATTCTTTGGTATCTTCTATACCATTTAATAAAACCTTTGTTCAAATAAGCACCCATACAATGCTCGGTAAAAAGATACACACCTAATAATGCAGGTTTTATCTTTAATATCCATTTTTTTCTAAACTCTGGATTTTTCTGAAAAAAGTGATTTCTTTGAAAGAAAAATAAATTCATCAAATAGAATTTGTGGAAAAAACCTGACGATTCCTACTAGATTATTTTCTTGAAGAGAAACTAACAATTTTCATTTAAAGTGAAGTTAATGAATATTGCAAATTAACCGTCTGAGACTAGCATTTAAATTTAGGGAAAAAGCTTTTAAATCAGCTAATTCAGTGACTATTTCAGTCACTGAAAAACAGGGAATATTGGAAGAGGAAAACCAAGTTGTGAACAAAAAAAAAAGAGGATGGTGTCCATTCATCCCCAGATATTGAAAGATATAACAACATATGAGTAATTGATGCAATTCCCTCACTTAAAGATTATACATATCTTATCAATCTACTCTAATTAAAATATTGTCAAATCTGTTGTTCATAAATTAACTTTCAAGAATTAAGAATTCAAAAAATATAACCAGTCCAAACAGTGAAAAAAATTAACCCAAGATATCTAGATCAAATTACTATTTTGGACCAGCTAATGCTTCTGCACTAAAGAACCCTAGACATACACAAATTCTACTTACGATCATCAAGTTTAGCTTATTTAATGTAATTTTAATACAGAAAATACATCAGCAAAAGCAGCAGACAAGTATTTTATCATTGCTGCTGTCTCTAAAATCAGAGGAGAGAAATAGCTCAATGCAGGCAAGTTAGAATAATTGTATTTCACCAGCCCTACACTGCTTGCCCAACGAGGTTAAAACACAAATTGTAATCAAGGCCATTGCAATGGCTACTACAGCCAAATAATAATTAAAAAAAAAAAAATCTGTAAACATACCTGTTTGCTATAATTTTTCATTCCACGTTCAGATATCTCCAGTTTTTCCTGTAGCTCTGTTACTTCTGACTGAAGTTCATGAATTCTGAAATGTAGCAATATACTGTTTATGTGGATTCATGGAAAAATCATATGTGCACAACAATTCAATATTAGTATTTTCTCTTTGCTCTTTGTAAATATTTCACAAAAAATAGTTTTTTTCATACAAAATATTAATACAGAAGCTGTTGTTTGAGATATTGCAGCAGGTTGACCTTGGATGGCTGCCAGACCCCCACCCAGCTGCTCTCTCACTCCCACTCCTCAACAGGATGGGGGAGAAAATAAGATGAAAAAGCTCATGGGTCAAGATAAAGACAGGGAGATCATTTACCAGTTACTGTCATGAGCAACACGGACTCGACTTGGGGAAGATTACTTCAATTTATCGTCAACTAAAAATAGAGTAGGATGGTGAGAAACAAAGACAAACTAAAAATACCTCCGCTTTTTTCCAAGCTCAACTTCACTGCTTCACTTGCGACTCTTACACCTCCCCCCTACCCCAGGTAACGCAGCATGCATGGGGAATGGGAGCTGCAGTCAGTTCGTAACACTCTGTAGCTCCTTCCTCCTCGCATTGTTCCCCTGTTCCAGTGTGGGGTCCTTCCCACAGGCTATAGTCCTTCATGAACTGCTCCAGCATGGGTCACCTCCACGCGGTACAGTCCTTCAGGAACAGACTGGTCTGTTTCTGCCAGGAAACCTGCTCCTGCCTGGGCTCCTCTCCACAAGCTGCTGTTCTAGCCAGGAGCCAGCTCCATGGGCTGCAGCTTCCTTCGGGTCATATTCACCGGCTGCAGCACAGGGCTGCAGGTGGATAGCTGCTCTTATGTGGTGCCCTTCACAGGCTGCACGGAAAACTTGCCTCACCATGGTCTTCTCCACACGCTGCAGGGGCATCTCTGCTCCAGTGCCTGAAGCACCTCCTCCCCCTCCTTCTTCACTGACCTTGATGTCCACAGGGTTGTTTCTCTCATATTTTTCCTACTCCTCCCTCTCACTGCTGCTGCACAGCATTGGTTTTTACCCTTTCATAAGTACATTTTCACAGGGGAGCCACCAGCTTGGCTGATGGGCTCAGCTGTGACCCGTGGTGGGTCTGTTTTGAAGCCAGGTGGATGTGTCTGTGTCCAGCACAAGGTAGCCGCTGGTCTCTTCTCAGAGATGCCACCCCTGCAGTCCCCGCACTGCCAACACCTTGCCATGTAAACTCTCTACAAATATATTCCAAATAAGAAAAGAGAATTGACTTGAACCTTTCATAATACAGGTTCCCAAACCAAAAATAGTATTAAAAAAAAAATCAAGAATATTTTCGTCATCCAAAATAAATAGTAAAAATCTGTTTAATTCTATGCAAAACACTATACCTAGCTTTTTTCCAGAATACCCAATGCAAAATTAGGGATAACAGTAAAACTGCTATAGAAATCTTAAAAGAAATCCTTTAAGGAAATAAGCAGCTTCTTAGATATCCATTGCAACTTTGTCACAGGCAGCACTGTCAATCACTAAGCAAAATCCTATTGAAGAACTATAGTGCTCTTAAAACATCGTGAAATACCATTTTGTTTGAGGCAAATTTGAAAGGCAGAAGGAGGATGGGGGTTGGAAAATCACTGCAGATACTTAACATCTATACTTCAAAGTTTGAAGTTCTTTAGATTACCGATTATCAGCCACCTGAAGAAGATCTGCGATATAAGGGTCCTCTGGCTGAGGAACTGGATAGGCACTTACACCTGATGGAGGGACAGGCTGGTCTATCTGCATGCGTTGACGTCTGAAGGGAATGCTTCTTTTTCTGCCACCTAAAAGCCCAAACCCAAAGGCCTATTACCTGGAGTTAAAGCAAAGGATTCTTCTTCTTTAACACAAAATTAAATCTCCTATTTATTCCACTGCTTCTGAACTGGCACATTTCACCGTTTTAATCTTACTGTAATAAATTGGTAAAATTTGTATGTTCTAGACAACACCATTCTTGCAGGTTAGTATCAGCTTTGTCAAAGTTCAGTTTTATAGTAAGGAAACGTGAAGTTCAGTATAAGTAATTTTCCCCAGTGTTTAAGACCCTAAATATTCTACAGTTCAAACTTGTTGAATCTGTTAGTGATTTAGCTTACTTAAAAAGCTAAATTAAAACATCACAAAAGACATTTTGTTTTCACATTTAAGAACTACTTTATGACTGAACTAACCTCTGCATTGTTTAGTAATGTTTTTTTTCCCTTCTATCCTATTGTCATTTCAGTGAATGAGTATCATAAGCATATCAGAGTAGGTTATTTGCTTGCACAGTAATATTATACTAAAAACAAAGCAAAACATAGTATTATTTCCAGAGAGAACAATTACTCTTCATCACACAATTAAATAAGATAGTAAAATATTTGATGACGTTGTATAGAAAAATCCCAGAAGACTGGTGACCAAGGGGCTAGTATGCAGAAAGACAGACAAAAGTGTAACGCAGCATCTTTGAACTGAAGGGCATGAAATGCAGAAAGGTGTAGAAAAATAAAAAGGAATTTTAATTTCACTTAACTACCTATTAATTTCCCTCGGATGCCATAAATACATAGGAAATTCAATGTCTTGGAAAGAAAAGACAATTTCAAAATTTCCCAAAATACTATTTCCCTTAGCTTGAAAAAAAATGAAGAAAAAGGAAGCCCTGGAGAAAGAAATTAATCTGAAACATTTTAAGTTATCAAAACACTCTTTAAATACCGTAAGCTTTCAGAGGGTTGGAGTATTTGTTTGTAGACATTTTGCATTTTGCTACTTCTAGATCTTGGTTACAAAAATCTGAATTAGTCACTTACACATCATCAATGAGCTGTTAAAAAGATTCAAGTGTCAACCTGCTTCTGACTAAATTAGGTGCAGCACTAAAAAAATAAAAATAGCTGTTGATTAACAGTGCTTTCTAGTCACATTTTAACTTAATAGTCTTCTTTTGAATCTAATTTTGTATTCAAATTTGTCCATAACACAGGTGATGTGCTAATAAAACTTCTTCCATACAGAGAAAAAGACTGAATTCAGAGCCAAAACTTTCAAAAGGTAATGTTACTCTGCTGAATAGTTATTTTACTGTAGTGACTTCTCTTTCTAGAGGAAAAAAAAGATTACATTCTGAAGAGCCAAAGAAGCCCAGAGAAAAGTTAAAGTATCTGCGATTATTTACACTCACCAGGTGTTTGCACCACTGCTTGCAGATTCTTCTCCTGAAGCTGCTGAATTTTTTCAGTCTTGGCTTTGTTCTCTTTTTCCAGCATTTTAATTTTATGTATGTATTGGTTATTCAGAAATTTCAAGTCAGACGTTTCATGTTCAGCCCTCCTTAAGGAGGCTTTCAAATCTTCAAGGGAGAGAAAAAGCAATAATATCTTTCTTACTCATTATTATTTTTCCTAGTAGCACCAAAATAGGCATAAAGAGAATCCTATATTCTTTTTCCATAACATGAAATTTTCAAATACACATACATATCTATATATACACACACAAACATACATATTTATACATCATACAAATAAAACCCCTTTGTAGAATAAAGGCACATTTAACAGCAGTATTTCATTTTAAATTAAAAAGTAGCATTTCAAGGTATGAAAATGTATGTTAAAAAGTTCTAACATTTTCATGTTTAATTAAAACAAAGATTTCCAGGACCTCAAAAGCTTTTTAACTACAAAAGAAATGTCTATGCATGAGCCTTAATTCATTAAAGGCACCAAAGTCAACGACCGCTCACACTCACTTGTAAGTACAGATCAGTGAATCTGCGGATCAAGGATTTGGCTGCAATTTTTTTTTTTGGCATGGAAGGATTAAAAAGAAGTATCATAATTTGCATATTACCTTTAACATGACGATCAAATTGCTCTTTCAGTTTTAATATTTCTAAATGTAGTTCATTATTTTCCCTGGTAAGTTTAGCATTCTCTGTTTTATAAGGTTCTAAAATAGCATCATAATTGCTGCATTCTTTTTCAGTTTTTCCAGCAGATAACTTTGCACTGCGCAAGCTCTCAGTTGTATGAACTAGGTCACTAGAATAAAGGAGCATCAGACATATTAGAAATTTTATCAGCCTTTACACTGCAGATGCAGATATTTATTATGACCTGAGAAACAAAACCCTTACCCTAAGACCATGTTAACTGTAGAACAAATGGATTCAAAGAAAGGCATAGAGAACATTCATGTAAGAAAAAGTGAAAGACAGTAATCAATCACTTAAAAAAAAAAAAGTAACTAGGACAAGACAGGACAAATACAAAAAATAAAGATATTTAGAAAGCATATCAGGAGTTTACATCTGATAATTCAATAAACTCACTTTTCTACGTAAAATGTGCTATTCAAAATTGGCAGGATTATTTTTCCCTCCAAGCACTATGTAAGTTGTAGTACTCCTTACCACAAAAGAAACCTGAAGTAAAGAATTAAAAAGGCCAGAAGGTTACTAGTATTTATATGGAGATCAAAAGCTCCATAAGAGAGATTAATGGTAAGTAGCTATAAAGATTTTTGTGAAAATAATATCAAAGTCAGTGACTGAGAGATTAAACCTGTTAGACACCAGAATGAGACTTAATGTTGAAGGCAGATTACTCCCTATCTGCCTACCTATAGTTCTTCCATCTGTGTTAGATGCTAGAGAGCAAGAGAATGAGAATACCTGCATTTGCATGTTTAGCCAAATATAACTGGATTACTATGAAATTTACTACATTCACATCAATGTCTGCCATTTCATTGCTTTAAGAAGGTCACCTGAATAATCGTTTTTCTTCTGTTACGTGTCCTGTAAAAACTGCAAAGATAGCAAATTTAAACTTCTCCAAATGAGATCATAAAAAATGGAGCTGTGAATGTTTTATTTTAAGTCATGGTACAGACAACAGGGATTATTTTTTATACAACCAGTTATAAGAGTGTGTCCTTTAAGCACATACCAATAGTGACTATTCTTGGCTTTCCTATGAGGTCAGAAAAGTTGACTTTTCCTAGACCACAGAGCGTTAGAAACAATTCTACTGAATTAAATGAAATCTTAAGACGTTCTCATCACTTAAGCAAACCCATTTGACTTCATCATACACAGGCACTGAATGTTAGCTCTGAAATAACACTGCCTGATAATAATCTTCAGACTAAGCATTCTCCCTTATATGTCAAAAATCAAACAATACCTACTATATGATTACTATGGTTTTTAATTAATCTCCTTTTGAATACCTAAAAAGCTTTTCCACCAAAGGTAAACTCTCCACGCCCAATGGTTGCCGATATCCCAGCTGATCTAGACGTTTCCTGAGATTAGTGAACCTTCGCTCTGCAGTTGTAGTCATTGTAAACACACCTCCAAAGCAGCTTTTGTCACAGTCAAGAAAATGAGGACACCTGCAAAAGATTGTTACAGCATTTGTCCTTTAAAGAAGGAATAATACAGAAAAAAAATAATGGAAAAACCATTTTTTGTATAGGAAATACGGTGCATAAGCATGTCTTTAAAATTTAAATAAACCAAAAGAGAATCCTGGAAAACTAAAAAGTTTTAAACATATTTACATATTTCTTTAAAAAGAAATATTTGCCTTGGCAATTATTTTTCTCTTTCCTGACATCCTAGAGTATGAACATAGATTTTTCTTTCCAGTATGTAAGAACTGAACTCTGAAAAGATCTTTCTGTGGGAAGACTAAGAAGTAGATTCTGATTTTTTCGAACCATGTTCATCATGGTATCGTCCATAATGCAAATTGACAGATTATTCTCAAAAACTCCATATACTTTTTTCTTTCATAAATAAATCTTACTTTCGGAGTTTAGAAGGCAGTATTTAACATAACTTATGCCAACCATTTGTAAAATTGTATAAAAAGTGTAAAATTTTGAAGTCAGATTAAGTTTGAACATCTTTTTTCTATGAGGGAAAACAGGAAAGAAGAAAAGCACTGGTGTACTACTTCATCATTTTCTGGAAAATACAGTTCAAGGATCAGAGGGGTTTTTTTCTTTTGACTGATTAGTTATCTTTTCATTACTAACCTGATCTAAAGGGGGCTGGATCAGCACTACTGTGTCTGAATCCAGATGAGAATTTTGGTTGTGCCACGTACATTTCAGGGAGGAAGAATTTTTACATCATTATGTCCTTCTCGATTTAGAGATAGAATGAGAAAAGAAATGGAATACTAAAGTTGATGCTCCTCAATATGTGAAAACATCTCTTCAATAGTTAGAAATATTTTTTAAAAGTTATTTCTGTAAAACATTTTCCCTCATTTTTCTTCAGAAGTTTCAGTATTAACCTACTGGCTGCAAAGACCTCAGCAGCCAAACTACCAATCCGAGGAAGCATTGTTTGCATCTCATATAAAGGGAATAGAATATAGATATAATTTAAATCATGCTGTTTCTCAGTCCCTCAGATTTTAAAAAAATAAATAAATATATGCAGGTATTTGAAAATAAAATTATTTATGGATAATAAAATGAGAAAACATGCAAGTTTCTCTCATGTCTGAGGCTGGAAAGTAAGATTTTGTCTCATTGTCATCAAAACACTACAAATTAGTCTAGCAATGGGACTGTGGCTGCCAGGTACTGCTCCATGGATGAGAGAAAATAACCAGTCTTATGAGCACAGCATCTGTTACAGGTACTGCCAAAATACTTGGTGGAAGAGGTTCAGGATGTTGAGATATTAACTAAGCAATGGCATAGAGAACAATCCCTTACATATTGTACTGGGCTGGCTGAAGAAGGAGGCACACTTCCTTCCACTAAGTAGCTGTCAGTGTACTAAGTGGAAGTCAATGTACTAATGTGTACTAAATGCTCTTCATTCTCCTGTGGCAGTCAAAGATTAAAGCTAAAAGTTATGAGACCTTGGTATTTCTGCATTAATGTTGAGGATTCACTGTTGAATTCAGGAAAACAGTGATTGTGTTACTGTGTCTAGATCTAGTCGCAGGAATACATCTTACATTACTCCAGAAGAAAGTTGACAACTCTTGAGCCCATCTTCTCCTTAACATGAACCAGATCAGTTAAAAAGATTAAATTAGTTTAAAATTGTTTGTCAGACTTGATTTAATAGCTTGTATTTCAGAAAGAGAAAGGGTTTTTCTCCTAATCACACTGAGGAAGTTTTACAGAAGAAACATCAAGAACAAAACTGTGTCACAGCTTGTAAGGGAACAGTTTTTCTACAGTTACTGTGGAGAAAATAAATGGACAGATGTTGGCACTCCAGTACCTGTGGCTCTGAAGCAGATGCAGGATCTTGCTAAATCACTGCAATGGATGTTTAAGTGAGGTGTAGTTACCTAAACATACCCTAATATTGAGAGGTACCAACAGCTTTCTGGCTGAATCACTCACCATCCTAAAGACTGGGAGTTTTTAATTCAAGACATTACTGCCACCGGAATCAAACAAGAAAGGGTATTATCTTATATTTCTTAGAGCCGCATCTCATCCAAAATTAGTCCAGCAAATGAGCAGCTGAAGTGTAGGTCCAAAAGATACCCAGGAATGAAAGTAAGACGAAGAATTGGGGGTCGTTATTTCAGAGAGCTTAACACAGATATTAAAGTGTTCAAAGACAATAATTGTACGCTCTTTGTTGGAAAGAAATTATATGTCAGTAATTCCAGACCTCTGTCATTACAGGCAACCATAGCATAAATCTCATATCCTAAACTTCAAAGTCCATCACTAGTCTTATCATGACATCAAAAAGTATCTAGAAACTTCTCCATCAGGAAAATTTGGTTTTCTGGAAATACAAAATGAATATATGAACTGCTGTACTGATTCAGTTGAATTCAAGATCAGCCTGACCCAATACCCTGTGTCTCTGACAGCTGTCACAGCAAGAGTATAAAGACGTGAAAAACACAAGCCAATCTTACTCCTACATACCTTCTCTTTCTATAAGCCTATAGTGCAGGGACTTGATGGGCCTAAAGTTGAACTTACATCATTATAATAGTACCTGACAGACCTTTCTTAGACATGTCTAACTGTTTTCTTGAATCTTTTGCACTTTTACATGGAAATAGCCTGTGGCAATGAATTCCTGATTTTAACTGTATGTCTGGAAAAACATATCATAAATTCATGGGGGTGTGCATGTCCGTCCCTCCCCCTTTTTTTCTTTTTATTGTAAGACATACTAAATAATCATTCCTTTAGTCATGCTTTCAGTCATTCATTATGGCATCTTTAGCAAATCTGTTTTCCAAAATTTTTTAGTAGCTTGTACAGCTTGTCCCTTTTCCATGCTTTTTCTGAGATCAAAATCACTCTCAGCAGCCACACAGCAGCCATAAAGATTCTTTGCTGTAGCCTTCACTATTCATAATGATTTCTAACTTATCATTTGCCTTTCTGATTGCTCTAAAGCATCAACTAAATGCATTCACAGTGACACTAACATCTCTTTTTCTGAGCGGTAACTGCCACTTCAGAGCCCATGATGTGTATTACTTTGCCTTCATGAACTCTGTTCCTTAACTCCCACTTTATTACTCAGTCCAGTGATACTCTTCTGCAACCCTTGGACTGCTCTTAACACGTCCATATAACGAGCAAATTTTGCCCCTGCTGTTTAACCCATTCTTTCAGATCACTGATCGGTGTTAAACAGCAGAAAATCTTCTGCACATTTACCATAAGGTAGCACTTTCTAGCCTTTCTTTTAACCACTTAGTGAGCTATTAAATGACCTTTTCTCCATTTCTGAAAGAGACCTGCTTTCTTAAAAGCCTTTGATAAAGAACTTTCTCAAAAGCATTTTGGAAATCCAAGTTTTCTACATCATTCTTACCCGGTCAACTCAATCCAGAATATCCTTTTCTTTAAAGAAACTTAATAGCCTTGTGAATCACGATTAAGTCATGATGAAAGGTATGTTGAACTTACTAGATTTGTCTGTAAATTTGCAAAGTACTGTAAAGCACTCTTAACAACTTTGGTATTTCCCATGAGACAGGCTATGTTAGCTGCACAAATAGTTCACATCATTCATTATCTACATATTCCATGTAATTTAGTGCTGCTAGGAAGAAAATAAATTTCCTTTTTAGATGAAAAACAGAAAATCAGATAAACAAACAAAAAGGGAAAATTAAATGGTACTTTGAATCAGGCATTTCCAGAGAAGGATTCATCAAGATGTCTAAACGAATGCATCTTTCAGTTACTCACAGAAGAGATATCCAGAGCCAATAGCCTCCTTTTTTGTTCCTGCTTTGTTCACGAAGACTGCTAAAGATGACAACTCTCATCTGCTTCATCTTATGACATTCCTGGATGGTTGTGAGCAGTCTTTTGAAGACACAGGTGTTTATGAAATAGACATATTTAGCACCTATGAACTGTTCCCTATTGTTCTAAGTCACCACTGACTGAAATCGAATGTTGACATGAAAGATGGGCAATAATGGAACTTCAAATCTGGTTCCTTTAGGCTATAAGTATAGAATCAATTTGCTTAAAACTGTGTGAAAGAAGCAATCTTAATAGGTATTAGACTAACCATTACAGGTGGAATACAAAACAGAAATGCTTTAGCACACTGAAGCCCTCCTTTCAGTCTGAAAATAATGCAGCAAAATTCATGGTGAGTATAGGTTAAGAACTGTTCCAGATGCAGTACTTGTGTTATCAATAAGAAAACGTGGTAATAAAAAAGCAGAGCAAAGATGTATCTTGGCTGTGGAAGACATAATACAGTCATTGAGCCGTGTGGAAGAAAAATAAAACTACGTAGCTGACAATGGAACACAAAGAAATTAGTACAGAGAAATTTCTGTGCTATGAAATCAGTTTCTTTATCGAGCCTATAACATTAACACCGAAGACAATTACGAACTGGAGTTTCCAGTCTCAGTTCTGGGAAATATCAAAATGCATTTTTCTTTCATCAGAACTGACATGCTAAAGGTTGTTGGGTTTTTTTGCATGTGTGAGAAATATGTTTACAAAACATCTATTTCTGTCCTGTAATTACTGGTCACATAGCTCATTCTACTATAAAGAGGTAGTTTTATTTTCACCCAGGTGAAAAAGACACATAGTGGACCAACCATTTGACTATAGTAATGCTCTAATACGTGCCTCTATACAGTCCATAGACACTAAAGGCTGCGTTGTGAAATGCTGTTACTGCAACATCACTTTCAAGATACATCGAATGAGCCTGTGCTTGTTTTGGCAGTCTGTTTCCAAGTTGAATTGCTGGGAGTTCACTTCTGACTAGATATTCGTGTGCCATGTTTGCTATGAAGTGTCATCACTTTGCCAATAGAAAGACAACTCTTGCTCTAGAAAAAGAGATTACTTCTTTAAGGAGACACCAAAACATGTAAGTTTACATTACATTGCAAGAAAACCCTACCGATTATGAGCCTGCTCATCACCTGTCTCCCCAAACTGGAAGCTCTACAGACCTTTCAGCAACCCCAATCTATACCTACAGAGGGGCAGTCAGTCCCTTTTTAAACAGGTTTATTTTTACTTTTTCCACCCTCCCTCCA
>JAVKLA010000053.1:16770080-16793327 GCA_034782735.1 Sagittarius serpentarius
CAGCCTTCTTGCTGGCTGGGCAGGAGAAGCTGAAAAGTCCTTGACTTTGTCTAAACACGACTGAGCAACAACTGAAAACAACAGAGTGTTACCAACATTCTTCTCATACTAAATCCAAAACATGACACTATAGCAACTACTAGGAAGAAAATTAACTCTATCCCAGACAAAAACAGGACAGGTGGGGAAAATTATCCCAAAGCCCCTGATTACTTTTCCCCTCACTTGTTCCTTCCTCAAAACCATTTGCTTAAGACACAACTGATGCTTAGTCAGTACCATTAATTGCCATGAAAAATTTGGTTATTTTCATCCAAGACTGTTACCCTTATGAGTAGAGTACTCTTCGCAGGCATGCTCAAGTCTAAAATAATAAAAGAGATTATGATGGATGCAGTGGTAAAGAGATCAGATAGTGCAAACTAAACACTTGATTTAAATGGTACGGAGTAGTCTATATAAACTCATATATACTTACATTTAACTTCTCAAGAGGCTGTCCAAGTGAGTAGATGACATAAGACTGAAGATGTTCAGTGTATTTCTGTTTGGCTTCTTTTTTCTCAGCCTCAAGACAAGAAATTTTCAAGCGAGAAAGTGTTGCAAAAATATGATGGAAGTTCTCCATCATGACCACATCTCTTGGTGTTTTCTGGCTTTCATTAGCTACTTTCTCAACTGAAAGAAAAAGGAAGCAAAATACTTAAGATACCAAAAGGACAACCAAATTCAGAAAAATATAACCATAATACTGCCAGAAAAAGCATTTTGGATTTTATGTCAATGATAACCACTTCTATGGGTGATTGTCATAATTGCCACTAAACAAATCAGTATCTGAGAGCTTTCAAAAGAATTAACAGGCTCTCAGACCATGAAATTTGTATGCCAAAAAAGTCACATATAAAAAGATACAAAATAGTGACTACATATGGTCTTATTTACAGAAGTGAGAAACAACTCACATTCTGTGAAGGCTTACAAGCATGCTTTCATTATCCTTAATAAATTTCACGACAGAACTATTTAAGAAAAGACTATTTCTTAAACTATTTAAGAAAAATCAAGGAAAATTGATTCCCCTCTTTGCTAGAACAAAAATCTACAATAAGGGGGTGGGTTTTTTTAATAAGTACTTCTCAGTCTCTCAATTTTTGCTTATTAGTTTTATGGTCAAAGTTATTGTCAGTCCCCAAATTTAATAATACAAATGAACAATCTGCACATAGGTCTCTTTTCAAGAGGATGGCTTCAACCAAGAGGGCAGTTAAGTCTCTATGCCCATTCATCCATTAATCATTTTGCTGAGACTACCAGGATGCCCACCATGAAAGCAATCCTGGGCACCAGAGTATCAATAAAGATCACAAACTCATTTCAGTTAGAACACTGAACACAACTAGGAAAAACTCTGCTACTGCCAGTTTTGTTCTTCCCATATAATTTTCCACCCCTCCCCCACAATTCTACCTGAAGTACTGCATCTGACTCATTTCAAACATTACTTGTAAATTAAATATCCTACCGCATTAAACATACTGCTTGCACTGGTTTTGTACATAACTTTAACTTTGTTTCATCTTCATTCTTTATTTCTATCCCTTATCCTCCCCCATCATAATTCTTTGTTACTCAAGTTTGCTCTGTACTTGTTTGAAACAGACTTTGTTTCTTCTTTGGTGTTTGACTGGCATAATTTTGAACCTCTTTTAAAACATGCTTTGCTAAATTCTTCCTACACTCATTATTTTATCATTGTATACTTTTGCCTGTCTATTGGTGTTGGCTTAGTTTTACCACTTGAACAGTAAATTCTTAAGGACAGAAAAGCTGAGTGCAATCAAATAGGAAACATTTTCAAAATTTACTGTCCTATCAGCTGGGGTGCTCCTGCTAAATACATATGGACTCTAGTCTGCTGTACTATGAAGTAATAGCTCTTCACAATTTCCTAGTATGTTCAGAACCACTATGCTATAATTTCCTCAAAGTAGCTTTATTGCCTCTACTGTCTCCTCTTGCTCAATCTTCCCCTAAAAAAAGAGGTAAGTCTCAGTGGTTGGGAATTACTATCCATGGAGTTGTTTGAAAATTTGCAGGTAAATCAGCACAGAGAGGTCTGTCCATCCATGTCCCTCCCTCATTTTAAAAGGGAAGGACAATTTTTCCAGAGTTCACTGGCTTGCATATTCCTGGCGCCCCCCACCCCTTTTTTTTTACTGTTAAATAAAACTGGTAGCACAAGGGTGTTGCTGCTGGTTTTCCAGACTATAGCTGGGAAAATAGGACTGGAAAAATATTCTGCTGTGTCAGGCTAGGACACAAAGGACCTAATCTGCCAAGAAAGAGTTCTGGCTATGAATGTGACCCAAGTGATTTATTTTTGACAGGGCTGTGAAGATGAATGGTATTAGGACCAAATGCCAGGGATCCCATCCAGATTCATCTCCTTGTTTAAGCTACACTGGGGGAGAAAAGAGATTCCGATTGAGCGTGTCGTGTTGCTGCCATCTTCGCTCTCCAGAGTCTTAACCACTTCCCTCTGTCATAACTGGAAGTTACTTTACAGTTATGTACAAAGGGAAATATCTACAGTTTGCTCTTAAAAAGTATATTGCAATCAAAAGCTTTACACTGGCTCTCCTACCGATAACAGAGATAACCAGAACTTCAGCACAATATTGGTCACGTGGCTTGCAATTTTTTTTTCTTAAAAAAAAAAAAAAAATTCTGTTAAGTGGAGCAAGTTATATGTAAATAGGAGGAAACAATCGTTTTGGTAACTATGACAACCTCAGAAGACCTACCACTGACAAAAACAGCTCGAATAAGTTTTATGTAGGCTTTATCTAGATCTCCTCGGCGTTCTGCATTTTTGAAAATCGATTCAGCGAGGGCTGCAAACTCTTCAAATTCAGCAACAAATGGAAGGATCCCAACTTTACTCTTCTTTGAGATTTTTACTTCATCCATCTGCTTCATTTGATTACTCTTAAATTTAAAACAAGAACAGATGTTAGCCTTTAATATGACCATGAAATAACTCGTAACAGAAAGGAAAAATGCAGACATACTGAAAAACTGACATTTATTCAAATACAGACATAATTTTCTCTTTCAATTAGTGTATCTAATGCAATTAGATATAGTATATATTCAATACACTATATCTAATACGTATATTAGATATACTATATGCAGTATATTGCATTTATGACAATACAAAAAAGTTATACCAGCAACTATGTTTTCACTAAACTTGCCCTATTTCATATAATGGTCATATTGTATTAGCAAAAGGCAGTTTTCTGAATAGAAGCTGCCTCTGCTACTGCTGAAAGATTTGCCATTTTATCTAAACCAAGTTTTTGTTAGATATAAGATAGAACTAACTGCACAAATGGAAGAGATGTCGCTTTGGCATATTATGCTCAAAGGGGAAAAGCAAAACCTCATAAGTCCATGAAGTTTTGTTTTGGTAAGTAAAAAAGGCAGAGAGCTATAGTTTACTTCACTGACTTCAGTAGTCTCAGTAACGGTACAAGTTTAAACAAACAACTAAACATGTCAACTAGCTCACAGCAGTGAATAAGTGATCATATTTGTTACAAATAGCGAATTACTGAAGAAAACTGGAATAGAGAGGAAAAAGAAACACAACCGCCAGTTAGTTTATCTTTTTTGAAGGTTCATCCAGTAGAAGGGCAATAAAGTTACTCATTTTCACTTCAAATTAAAAGCAAAAATTTAACTATAAAGAAATGCAAAATCAAACTGGGTAGGAGTGAGCTTCCTATAATACTATAGTTAGCTTAATCAGCATAACTGAAGAACTTACAATGCATTTATCAAAGTTCCTTTTGACAGTCACCAAAACATTTCCAAGTGTTGTACTGAGAAAGGAAGCTGGGTCCACATTTTGTGCTGTCCATACATGATGACTCATCTTAACTAACATATAAAGCGAATTGAAGCTATCAATCTTGTCCCCCAGCGCTATAAGATTATTCAGCTCAGGTTCAGTACAACGAAATATTTTTGTCATCATTTGTCGGATCATGTCCTTCCTATTAAAAATGCATAAGATAAAAATGTTACTGACAGTTTACTAGGCTATTTTACATGTTCTTTGATAGCATTTTTAGGATAAATTTATTGGATATAGTAGTCTCATTTGTATTCAACAAGTCTCATGATTTTCAGAATGCTGCTAACAATGCCACACAGTAAAAATCAATAGCCACGGGTATAAAAATATTCCAAGAAGTATTTTCTGTGTGGAAGCTGCCACACACTCAAATTCAGAACATTGCCAAGCATATTTTCCAAAGCGTATTTTACATATTACAGTGCCTAGTTTCACTTTGCAAACTATTAGAGAATTAAGCGTCTTTTTTATACTACTATAGACAGAAACATCCATCCTATATACAAAAAAAATTATATTTACTGACACATACAGTGTCTAGGTACAAAGAGTTCACTATTCACTTTCACTAAAAGGGAACAACTTCTGATCATAGAGGAAAAAAGTTTTATATGCCAAATAAATTCACATGTAGGCTTAAGAATCAATAATAAACAACAGCAGCACATACTCAGATGATATTGTTTGTGGAACACCAGAACTGTATGAACGAGATAAAGTTCCTCCATCCATTTCCTCCGCTTCATTCTGTAAGAACAAAGAATGTATATAAAGGAAGCTGAAAGCTTGTCTCCAATTCTGTGTTTAAGTGATAAGTCTATCCGATAAAACCAACATAATTATCAGCCCCACCCCCAAAGTAGCAACTAAGTGGTTTGCAAGGTTCTGGTAGTTTTCTGGTCACGTTCCACCAAATACACCACTATCCAGTTACTCCCCATTGCCTTCCTTCATAGCATGATGAAGTGTTTATTGTGATCTTATGAGGAAACAAAGCCATGGCAAAAGAAACGTGTCAGTCCTTCTTTAATAGATTTTGTATTGGTCAGCCAACAATAAAGATCTGCCAGCTAATGGAGAAAAAAAACCAAATTATTGATCACTCCGATCACATAATTGCCTGATAAATTCATAAGTTATCTTTTAAACAGGTCTCTTATGAGGCCCGTTCAATATTTTTTACTTCAGTGACAGAATGAAAAGTCATACCGTTGTTGTTCCCGAGATGCTCTGATGTTGCTGTAGTTTGAAAAATTTACTAATGAAGTCCTGTTCTGCCAGACACAGAGGCTCCAGTTCACTTAATACTTGCTCAAAAATCTAAAGAAAGCCAAATATTTTATCAACACAGCAATTAGTTAGTAAGACTAATTTTAATTGTTTGTTGCATAGGATTTTATACTTTATCTTCAGTAAGCTTTAGAAGGCTTATTTCTACTTAATAGAAGTAGAAACAGCTTGTACTTGTATCTTAAAAAGTGGTATCTGCATCTTCAACATAGTTCGTTCTCATCTGTATAACCCTGGCAAGAAAAGGACAATCTGTTTTTCCACAACTAGGATTTTTCTAGTCACAGTCTGAGGAAGGACTTGTGTGCTATAACGAAAACATCCGCATTTTAGTAGTAAGTCACGGGTTCCGCCACCCTCTTTTCTGCCTGGGTTGCCGAGAGGAAGACAACAAAATTAAAAGCCTCAGGGAAGAAAAACAGGAAAACTGTATGCAGAAGATAACTGCTTCGTAGAAAAGGTTTCTACATAGCTGCTACAGAAACCATCAGCAGGTTTTGCACTGAAATAGAAGTATTCATAATGATTTTTAGATTGAATCTAGAACAAAACGCTATTTTGGCAATAAGTCATTAGAGTAATTTAATTTCATTAATACAAACTACTGAAATTTTAAGTCAGGTGCTAGACATACTTCTAATCTGTCATGTTTATACAACACAGCATTTTCTCCACAAGTATTTAAGGATTAAGACATGCAATAATTTACATATATTAAACCAATCTATCCACATAGTAAATCCACACTACTGTAAATTCCCCTAAAAAAACAAAAATCTGAAAAAAACTACGAGGTCAGCTCAACAGCTTATAACTCGGTATACAATAGTCACTTTCACATGTCCCCAGTGGGTGTGAGATAGAAGAAGTTGAAAAAATTAGCACAATACTTGTACTTATATAAAATAGTTTTTAAAAGCTATCATTTTAATTCTAGACAAGTTGCTGCTACAGGTGTGTAGTAACTTAACAGTTAATATTGTTTCAGGCGTATAGTATTTCCTCCAGAAAAAGACTGAACAAGGATTTGAAGGAGTCAGAAGAAAAATACTCATCTCCATCAAACAATGCAATACAGAACAAGAAAATTATTTTTATCTCTCACTCTGATAACAGCTTCTCTTCCCTCCACAGTACTGAGGAGTTAATTCCACAAGAAGTGAGGAGTACTGTCACTTTTAAAGGTTCAGAGAAAAAAAAAAAATACCGAACAAAACCCACAGATGCTGAGGACAGCAGGTTTTTAAACAGATGCTAAGTACACTCCAATAATAACTTAGTGCCACTGGTTAAAGCTGAAAACTGATGATAACTTTGATGTGAAACCAGTATAAATAACATTTTAGGGCCATGCTCAAGTCCTGGCTAAAAGAAGATTACGCTTTCGTATCTTTCACTTTTGCTTAGGTACTGGCAAAATGCGACAGAACACATGAACGTTTATATTGAGAAAAATAAAATCAGTTGAAGAATCCATCAGTTCAATTCTTATTTGCTTAAAAATGCATATTGGGCTTAAGCTTAATAGACCTTTTTTTATGCTCTATATTCTTTAAAGATCATATGCAGCATATAAAGGAACTAAATGGAATCTTATAATCAGAGAATAATACTCTGATCTACATATTTCTTAGAAACTACCTTTATTAGTTGTGTGGTGCACACAGAATTTGAAATCGGATTGTTTTAAGATTTCAACAGTACAGATTTTTAAACTATACAAGACAGATATGTAAGACACTCCTAATACAAAGCTAAGCAGGAATCCTGTGCAACATTTGGGCTTTACCTTATCAAATTTTGTTCTATCAGCCACATCAAGGTCAGAAGCAGACATGTTTCCCATATCCAACAGAGAGGATGACTGAGACCTACGGTTTCCCGAACTCTGAACAGAGAGTTTATTTAGGCTAGAAGTAGACCCAGTCAATTTTCCAGAACTTCCATGAAGACCTGTGAAATAAAGACACCATCAAGGAAGGAAGCAAATGCAGAATAAAATGCTCAAGAAGAACAGGTTCATTACAGAACATATGAGATCAAGAGTTGCTAGCAGTCCTACATTAAAATAAAACAACTTATTTTTGTCTAAGCTGCAAATGCTTTTGCTGTAAATACTTTTGCTGTAAATACATTTTTTTCTCATTACAAAGTAACAGAAATACTTCAGCAAGTTTCAAAGTACAAGGTAGCTATATAAGCCCTCACTGTAAAGTATGGAAAAAGGTATAAAAGGAACAAAACTGTGAAATACAGGAACACTGGGATAGATACTCTCCTTGAAAGCTTGGAAGCAAAGACCAGCTGCGATCTTTGTGAATGTACTTTGGGCAAAGGCTGCCACAAGTAGAAGAATTAATCCACAAGAGGGGAAAAAAAAAAATGAAAGCTTTATATACACACAGGCGCTTTTTCATCTTGAATTTGATCTTTCTGCTGCTAACATGCTTTTGTCTATATAGTTTGCTCCAGCTATTTCGCTGGATCTACAATCCCATAGTAACTTTACTGCTAATGCTCCCCCCTCCTTTTGATCACAATTATCATTCAGACATTTATTCCTGATATTGTGGGCCTTCTCCTACATGAAGAGGATATCTTTTTATTTTTTCCCAAATTTTCAGAAGCGTTGGAACAGGATGGAGAAAGCTAGTAACAAAAAAGACCAAGAAATTGTCAACATTTGACCCCCATATAAACTTCTCACATCTCAACCACAAAGAAACTTAAAAGCAATCCTGCAAGTTTCATTTAACTGC
The DNA here is from genome assembly GCA_034782735.1 of Sagittarius serpentarius. Lineage (NCBI taxonomy): Eukaryota > Metazoa > Chordata > Aves > Accipitriformes > Sagittariidae > Sagittarius > Sagittarius serpentarius. The sequence goes on from JAVKLA010000053.1 coordinate 16,778,058, forward strand.
TATGTTGGTATCTAGTCTAGGGACACAAGACAAAGTCTATAGATCTAATAGAAGTTGTTACCTCAGCCTACTGGAAGAGTTGGAAAACTACATGAAGCTCCCAGGCACAAACATTTTTTAGATCCACTAACATCGGAAAACCAAAAGATGTTGCCTTTACCTGCAAACCTTCTCAACTTCTATGTTGGGGCATTATAGCCACGCTTCATTTTTGCCTTGCAAAAACAATGATTCTGCTAATGCTTATTTCATTCTGAACGGAGTGCTTCAGTGTTAGGTAGATTTTCCATGATGCAGCACTACATCTTTACATTGACAGACATGCATTGACAATACCAACTAATGCAACTAGTTATACTCACTCTCAGTTTCCTGTTTGACAGCACTTTCTTTTCGAGGCAGTGTAGCTGGGATGGATTAGGTTGCAAGCATCAAAGACAAAGACAAGTTAAAATGCAGTTTGCACAAACCATGCACAAGATGCAAGTTAAGCTCTAACTGGAAAGAAACATGCGGAGAACTATAAGCAGCAAGTAACTACATTGCAAACACACTTAGTTGGAGAGCTACTATTCTAGAAATTCAGTATCTAAACTACATGGAAAAGAGTAAGTTTCTAGGTATTAAACTTTTCTTTTTCTTATGTAGTGTCTAAAAAACACTTTTGGTAACATGTATTTAAGTTCTCCCAGACTGAGAAGTCCATTAAATTAGGGTTTTATTTGTTGAGTTAATATTGCAAAAGACTCAGTTTCCAAGATCAATCATCGCATCAATAACAGAGAATGAATTAAAATGTACTTAAGTAATTTTGTACTGAGTCAGAGATATTGTCCACCTCTTCAATTTAAAAAATACAGACCAATACTGCAAAATCATTCATATCAACAGTAAGACTGGCTAACCTTTTCTGTTGTTCGCAAATCAGGATGTTTACATAAAGCATACACCTTTTGTATTCATGCTGCACCAAAAATTGATGACTGCAAATTCGGAGAGGATGAAAACAATAAATATATAGTAAAAAAAAAATTACAAGGTGTTTTTTTATTTTTCCTGGTTTTTGCAGAACAAAACAGTTTGCTCAAGTGGACTTCAATAGGAAATTTAGAGTAAATGGGCATTTGTAGTAAACAGAGAATCCCTAAAGGCATTTGCATACATACACTAAAAGCAATATGTGGTATTAAGAAGATCTTGATGAGGATGGATGCTACAAGCCCCCAAAATGGAGCACGCAAGCAGAACCTACAGTAATAGAATGAGTAAATACTTCTAAATGCCACAAACATGTCTTAAATACCAGATGTTCTCAAGTAGGCAACACTACTGACACTTATAATGTCAAACTCAAAATTAATTCCAGCCTAGTTTTTAGATCTTGGGGGTTTTGGCAGTTTTTGAATAAAAACGTTTAGGCCTGATGTATTTGGCATATATATCTCTCTCTGTATATATATCTCTGTCACACATTGGTCCCACTTCTTCATCGTCCTCAGTTTCCAAACACATGGGACTATATTACAGAATGTGAAAAACTACAGGCAAAGATCAGGCCCTGGACAATCAGGGGAGCCATAGTGGCTTTTGAGAAGCCACATCATATAAACATATGACAGCAGTAGCACTCTTTCCCACATTGATTTTATGGTATTTAAGTATCAAAGTCTTGGCTTCATCAGAAAAGAATAAAAAAAAAAAAAAAAAAAGACTACTTAAGACAAGTGTGAATGCTCACAACCCAGAATTTATTTGCCATAAAAATGCAGACAAAGAACCTTGCACTAGCACAGAATGCCAGAATTCTCCCCGCATCCCCTCTGCGTTTGAGGCATTCAAATAGCAGTGCTATTCCCAAAGCACAAAAAAAGGCAAGAACACACACCAACACAGCTTGGAAACAGGTCATCTTTAGTGTCTGAGTACAACTGGAGCATTATGCACCTACACTATTCCTTAAATAAGTTTACTGTTAAGAAGTGGTGTATTTTGAATTAACTAGTAATAGTACAACCACGACCTTCAACATAGAAGCCTTTGAAATTACACACTGTTACAAGCTGTTACAAAATAAATACATTTGCACAAATACAGGACAAAAGCCTTCTCAAGGTGCAACTCTTATGCTGGGGAATGGAAGGACCTCTTTCTCCGTAACATTTACAGAAGTTAGGAAATTGCTACAAAAACTGTCTCCTCACAAATGCAAATCACAAAATAACTGCCAAGATAAAGTGTTTAGAATGTTTTAGAAATCAATTTCTATTAGGATAAAGTGGTTTTTTTTCTTGCAATAAGATAGCTTTTCAAGATTTATGAATTTAACTGTTCTGTCAACAAGATATTATGGCACCACTTGCTCTCCGTGTCCAACAGCCTGCCAAGACTTATCTTTCCAGCTTCCCTCTCCCCCAATCAAGCCCTACCACTCTCCTGCTTTCTTCCTTTCATTACTTTTTTCTGTTCTCTACCATCAAATTTCAAAGCAGAAGTTCGAGACCCAAAATAGGCTTGCCAGAACTTACTAGTTAAAGCTGCACATCATTTCTCAATTTAGAACTTGGAAACTGGTGAACTGTGGCAAATATATATGTTTTAAACAAGTTTTGAAACAGGGCACTTTAAAATATAGAAGAGCCAATATATAAATACACGTGTATCACTGTTGCTAAGTATTCCCGTTATTTTTTTAAAAGCTTCACTTCCATACTCACAATAGACTATTTAATCCTAGCAGGAATACATACTCCCTTAAACAGAAAGACCTGCAAGTTAACCAAGTATGATTTTCTAGTCTCAGACTACATAGGTAAATCCCACTGAAAACACAGTGAAATACACAAGTTTCCTTAGGCAGAATTAGCATTAAAACTACCTTCTTCAAAATCCACCCAAAACTTATTAAAAGCAGAAATAATAGCAGAAGGAACACACACACGTTGCCCAAGCTTTCTTTAATTACAAGAGCTGATTTTTCAAATTTGTTCCAGTAATAAAGTGGGATAGTTCAAGTAACAAAATATGATTGGTAGTTTGCTAAAAAGTGAGTGTAGATTTGAAAATCTGATAAATATCATATTTTATCCTTCTATCTTGACCAATTTCACAACATTTCAGTTGTGCTACTTTGGCCTTGTGGAAGTCAGAAGTTTTACCAATTGTATTTTCATCCAACTTCTTCTACCTTGCCAAAAGTAAACAATTTTACACCATTATAAAATTGGTCCTAGGTGTTGTAATGAGGATTTTATAAGCAAATAATAAGATTCAAAGCAAGATATGCGCCTCCTGGAAGCTTACCAAACTTTTTTCCTTCTCTGGTTGTGCCCGTCATCTTGATCTTGGCAACTTCAAAGAAATCTTTTATTTCCCTTTCATATAGTCGTGATAAATAATCCATATAATTCTTAAAATAAAAATGTAAAGTTAGTTACCAGGCATATATACATATAAAAAAAAATATATAGTTCTTAAAAACCAGGAAGTATGTAAGTCCTACTAAATAACAAACTGTCTTGGACTCTGTGTGTATATATATATTTATGTAGTATGCACAAAAATGTATTCAGGATATTGAAGCAGGTTATATTCATTTTCCTAGTGAGTTCATTGAGCATCCATCAGAAACTGCTACTTCTGCTCCATAAGGAAAGTGTGGTACATGCAAATAGGATTACTAGTGGTAGAGCATCACAGAATTCAATTTAAGTGTAGAATGGAGAGAATTCAGCACCATTCTCTGTAGCCTCTTTTACTAGACTCTTACTATGCCCCCAAAAAAGCAAATAGCATGCCATTTCTACAGATCTTCCCAATTAACACCTTCCCAAGTACATGACCTCCTTTGTTACTATTCTCAAAATGAAAACAAAAGACCAGAAAACTTTGGGAGGCACAAACTTTGTGGGCCTACTTACTATAAGATTCACGCAATTCCAAAATAATGTGTTTGCAACACTGCCAAAAATAAGCTTAAATTTTAAAGACAAGAGACACAACAACTGAAAGAACTTTGAAGCTTATCTGGTTTGTTTAGATTTCTAGTACAAAGGTTATAATAATATTTTATTTATCGACAAGTATCACCCAAGAAATATTTTTCATATTTTCTTCAAAATTTTTTACTTAGCACACATAAGTATGTAAGTGTCTCAGTTTTTTTATTAGATCACAAAGATGTCAACCATTCATTGACCATTTGCCTTACACTGAAGGCAAAAGAACAACTATTTAAAAGCCATTTTAAGTCTAATTTAAGTCTTCCACAGTTGAGTTCTTAAGAACGACAGAATTGTAAGTTCTGTAAGGACTTTCTCTTGACTTCTATCTAAACTTTTTTTATACTTCTGTAACAATTTTTTCACTCCATGTCAGTTTTAAATGAGGTAGTTACAAGTTACATATATACAAAGCCAAAACATTTCTATTTAATCTATTTTACAAGAGAACTCTGAAGTTTTTTATATTCCCAAGTGAAACAAAGGTCTGTTGAAATAAAGATGTCACACAGGCAGTAAGCACATCAACATGAAAATAGCTTATTTTTCTTACTAGACTGTAAAATGGCAAACTTGTTTTACATAAATATTAAGATTAAATTCTTATGAGACTTCAGAACAGAGACATAGAATCTTGGAGGAAAAAAAAAAAAAAACCAACCCAAAACCACAAAAAAGGATACAACAAATAGCAAAAAATGAAGTTTTCTATTCCAAAGAGGAACAAGAAAAAAAGAGCAGTGAATTAAATTTAATATAAAGGAATATTAAAAGGACATGCACACACACACAGGCAATTCTTTTGACTCTCAAAACCAGTATATTATGTACATTCTCTAGCATCACTTGAGCACTTCACATACCTTTGTTAGCCCTTCATATTTTCCATAATCTGTGTTCTTGAGCCACTCCATCAGTTTAGCATATCGAAGTAAATCTCTGTGAAATGGATGGTGATTGGGTAATGTCAATTCAACAGAGTGCTGGGCAAGAGTAGAACTCTGATCATGACCCTTGATAAGAGAAAGTATTAAAGTAAGTCTGGAAGCACTATACAGAGGTACTACAAGTTTCCTGAAACATTTAAAATGAAGACAGCATCCCATTCAGACAAACAGAAAAGCATCAAAATACCTTGCATAGAAACAAAGTCTAGAGACGCACACTGAAAAGATGCCTAACATAGTATGGACACCAAGATATTATAGTTGTGGCAGGTAATGCATCTTAGTAAGCTTGTTTGTTCTAAGACTCTTGTTGTTTACCACTGCCTTCAGGGTGAGTCAATTTGGCATTTTTTGTATGAGAATGCATGGTACACCTGAGTGAAGGTTTAATGACAAGTGTTCAGTTGTTTCCGAAAAATTCTAAGAGGTTACTACATTATTTTTCTTAAAAAAAAAAAAAGGATTATGTTCGCATATACCATAAGACATTTCAAGTCCCCAGTCAATAGGTGGCGTAGGTGTTAACGATGAGCTTTATGCTACGCCTCTGAAAGTCTGCTCCAATTCAACCTACTTTAGACCACTTTGGCCAAGCCTTGGTCAAGTCTTAAAAACATCAGTTCACACACATTCTGTCTCCCTCCACATAAATGTAGACACACACACACTTTCAGTAAACATTTACTAAACAGTTTATGACATGCAGCATAAACCAATCCATTTAACAACAAGCTACTAATTGCATGCTCCTCCTTTTCGCTGGCTTATCTCCTGAAAAACACACACTATCCTGTAAGTGAAGACCACATCATATTGCTTGAACAAGATACGATTTAGGTTTTTTAAGCTTTCACTTACTTGAACTCACAAGCTTCCTGGGCAATTCAGGAAGCAAGCAAGGTAACACCACAGTTCAGCCATGTAGCAGAACACACAACCATTAGCCCTGGGTTAACAGAGGGGAGGATGGGACTTAATTTCAAATTGGCTTTAATATTCTCTGTAAAGTCTTTTTGACTGGGCTTGCAACAAATACAGCAATAGAACTTGATCTTAAGTATAGTTCGTGCCAAGGCAGCACAAAGATTGTCCTAATGGGTCTCCAATTCCTGTAGCATAACATGCGGGTGCTTTATGCAGGTCAGTCAACGTCAGCCCCTGACAGAGGAAGCATTCCTGGACAGTTCCATCTTGGATATGACAAGTTGGCAGAATACAAGCTATGTGGTTTAAGAAGTGTCTTTGCATGTCTTTAAGTTGGAACAGAAGCCCGTTTGGATCACAGAGCCAAAACTAAAGCAAATTTGGCTCACCCTTCTCTATCGTATTGGATACTAATCAGTTAAAGTCTTTGGTTAAAAAAAAAAAAGCCCTAAAAGCTTCCACAATACATTCACAGATTTTTGTTTTAAAAAAATGAAGATACGAGTCTTGATACTATTTGTAAAAGACTAACCTTTACTAAGTAATGCTGTGCGAACATGCCAGCTTCTGAATAAATACTCCGGAATACTTTTTTGTATGCAACATGTACATGCACTTACTTTGAGTCTTGTTCTCTTAACTATGTAAACTGAGACACAAGTGGACCCAAAGAAGTCAGGCCTAGACAACTTCATTCATTTATTCTCACAAGACAATGCAGAAGGGTCACACTATAAATCTCCCTTCTAAAAATAATCTTGGTAGTCTGACTCCAACAAAAAGCTAACGTTGTAAAGTGTAATTATTGCAACATATAATTTGGAACTGGAATCCAGCCAGCATTAACCACACAGCGGTTGATGCGATTACTGAGGTCATATTCAATACTGTGTGTACTTCTGGGCATGCATATAGCAAGTATTTTCAACAGATATTTGATACGCTTTTATAAAAACGAGACAGAGAAAACCCATTTATGGTTCTCTCTCCTATCCCCTGGTGTGCAAGGTTCCTACAACATGCATTTTAATGTTCATTATATTTTAAGATAATTTATCTGGTGGCTTTCACAGCTTTATTCAACTAAGTCAGTCCAGAGGCTAGTTCATATTACTGCTAGGAAATACTCAGCTATTCAAATTTTTATTGCTTCTTTCACCTAACAGTTTTATTCATGTCCCTTTATTACATACTTTTTATTTTTGCTTAGTAGTTGCATTCTTCACAAAGCCAGATGACAAATCCCCTCCCAAGATAAATTTCTCTCTCCAAGCCAACTCTTTCACAGGACTAATCATTCTGGTTTTCCTAAATTATGTCCTGTTCAAGTCCGCTCCAAAACATTGAGCTTCTAGGTGTACCTTCTCCATCTAATTAACAGGCTTCCTCCCATTAAACATACATTTATACCAGTTGTTACAAAATGATACTCCATATTTGTTATTCAACTATTTCATAGTTTCAAAGCTTCAAACTATTTCATATTTTAAAGGCAGAAAGCCCAGAGCTGCTTTTTAATTGAACGCTGAACCTGGTTGTTAAAAAAAAAAATAATCTTTAAAGTTACAGACATACAGGAAGGTTAACCAAATATTATTAGGACACAATAAAGACAACTACATTAACTGTTAGTAACAGTTACTGCAAACAGTTTTAACACTGCAGCGAATGGCAATCCAAAGTTGCATTTCTCTTTAAAACTTCTAAGATTTATTCTCATTTTTATGTAAAGGAGATGAAGCACCTTAGTATCTTACAACAGTTGCTTGAATCACAGCATTGGGTTTGTTTGCTTTTAAAAAAAAAAAAAAAAAACAATTTCATACTTCCAAGATAATATATTTAGGCCAAAATGTCAATGCAACTTTGGTTTTCCATCTAATGAGTTCCAAACCAGAATATGCCTTGCTTGTATTAGCAGCTGCTTAGACATCATCGTGTTTTCATTGGACATTTGAATTTAGAAATCTTTATCTGCCTTAGTTTTTTCTGAAGTGCTTTGATTTTTTTTTTTTTAAAGAAACATTCTAAACAAATAATGCAACTCTTCAGATGTTAAAGGTAACAAAGTATTCCAGTTAGACTTTTCAAAAACATGGGACTGAGAAATTGCTGTTCTGTTCATCAGACTAACAAAACAAGGTCATTTTAGTAAGAGAACACAAAAACCTGTTGTACCTCCAACACTTGAATCCATTCCTCAAAATGAAGTACACAAACTTTTTTTTTCTTTTACAACAAGAAAAAAGGCTTTGCAGAGGCTCAGCTCTTGCAGTTAGTGAGCTCTTCCTGCTTAACCTTACGGTGAGGTCATATTTTTATCTGCTGATTAATACCTCACAGCTAACAGCAGGCCAAAACTTTTCAGAGGGCAAGTTTATATGAAAGACAATGTGAGGCCACTATTGGTACCAGAATTGTAAAAAAAATAAAAACAATATTTAAAAAATTGCAAATTGGTAATGGCATTTTCAATAGCACTGAAAAGTCTCTGTAGAAGTATTTCATCTTATACACGTAGTATTACGTAGTAATAACAACCTCCTACCATTTCTAAAAATAAAATCCTCAGAACAGAGCATCACAAAAGGCATTCTGTTAAACAGCCACTTTCATATGCAAGTCCAATATTCAAGCTTTGTGAATGCATTTACACAGGACTTACACAACATAGCTTCTACTTGCTCGTTTAGAGGCCGGGACACAGTCTGTGTTCAGTTTTCAAAATATGAAAAGTAACAGGAGAAACATACCTCCTTAAGAAGAGAAGCTAAAAGATAAAAAGTTTAACGTGCTCTAGAACTGGAATTCTTCTGCAAGGTGAAGAAAATGCAGGAAGCACTTATCTTTGCCATAAAAAGCCAGGGCTTGTACTCTCAAATGCAATTTTCTATACAGTTATCCAGCATAACTCTATTCCATTTTCTGCACACAGTCTAATACACAAAAACTAAAACTTCGAAAACTTTTGATAGTGCTAATGTGTATAAAAACAGAATTATTTTTTATTTACAAATATTAAAATTTCACACAACTGCAGTATCTGTACAGTCGTACACATATTACAAATTCCTGAAAATATTTCTCCTCTATACATCTCAATCTGTCTCAATTTCTAGAGATCGGAGCAGAGGAATGTTAGCTCATAAACAGATAAATTTTGAGGGCTAATAAAAACAATGGAAGTGAGAAGGGGTGTAAGTCCGAGGCTCTGCAATTGATAAGGACAAATTGCTTTTTGTAAAGCCAAAGATGCAGCTGCTAGTTAGGTAAGTCAAGCTTAGAAAAATTAGTTAGAAAAACTTGTATCAAACCTGATGTACTCACTGGAACTGAAAGATAGTAGGACCTGTTATAGAGCTGAAGGAGGGTCTGAGTAAACTGATTGGAGATAAAAAAAATACAGAAATTAAACTGATGCGAAAAACCACATCCAGCCTTTAGGAAACAAGTCTCAGGACAGTGATTTCTGAGTATTTCAAGTTAAGGCTCAAAAATCAAGGTTCAGTCATTTTACTTTCTATGTTTTTGTGTGTGTTTTGTTTTTTTTTTTTTAACGGCCCTTGGAATTTCAGACAGCAAAAACTCCAATGTTCTCAGCCTCTGACACCTTTAAAAAAAAAAAAGTCAATGCTTTTTCTCTTCAATTAATCAAGCTTTGCAATTAAAATAAATCCTTATATATCACACGATATGTTTAATTCAGATAGCAAACTCACTAAAAAGAAATGGGTTTTTTTAAATGTAAGAGACTTCTGTAGGCAACTACAGTTTGGTACGCTTAGTAATATCTCTGCCTAAAGTGCCTCTAGCAGTCCATTCATTTACTGATTACATCACAGATCATGTCCAATTTTAGGTGGATTGTTTTTCTTCTCAGGAAAAGTTTGTGACTGAAAATTTCGTATAAAATAGTAAGAAATAATACCTGCTGAACAAATACGCTGTTCAAATGACTGGCAAGTCTCCGTGCAAATTGCTCACGCAAGTCACTAAACCGCTGCTGTTGCTGTTTCACTGCATGAAGCATATCATGTCCTAAAAACAAGAAGATTTTCAGAGAGTACAAAATACACAGTAATATATTGCATGTGGGAATCAAGAGGACTAGAGGGCACAATTCCCTCAGTCTACAGAAACAAAAACCTGAGACTAGTTGGAAAGGCATACAATAAAGGCACTACCATAATAAATTCTGTGTGTTAGACTGTAGTGTAACAAAACCATTACCTGGACGAAGAGCTACATTCATACACTGCAGAAGGGCGTCTGCTGCATTAGTGCAGGCCTCAATGCCTCGAGAAGATGTCAGATCTCCCTCCTGAAGGGCCTTTATATGACCTTTAGCCAAATCCATGTGATTCTACAAAATAATGGATAGTACTATCCATAAGTCAGAAGCAGGTTAGTTTGCTAGGCTGCTGAACCAAGAGTAATAAATACAATTCCATCATTACAAAAACTTATTGAAGTTAGTGAGATAATAAAATAGAAAAATAAATTCATTTTTTTAGATGAACTTCATATATGGTTGCTAAAGATGGTAGCAACCTAAAAGAATTTTATATCTGATGTGAACAACCAACGTAAACACAATAAAAATGCTTACCACTAAGAACTCTATCTCTGACAGTAGCTTCACATTATTTGTGTTGCTGAGATGGATTAGGTGGTTGCTTTCTGAAATTTGATCCATTTGTTCTTTTACACTCTGAAGCATTTCTTCGTAACTGCTCAGCTTTAGCTCAATTTGGTCAACCTCCTTTAGAGCTTCATCCAGCAGCTTCATCAAGATATTCACCTGTTTCTCTGAGGCCATAATTGACTGGATATTTGCCTGTACAGAAAATTAAGCCACAACATTTTAAGAGACATTTTTGTATCTCAGAAGCATTCTGGTATCTCCTTCTGTCTCTATTACTGTCAAATAAACACTTTCCAAAACTCTCAATGAGAGTGACAAAACAACATAAGCTTGTAGTACTTCTCATTTAAAGTGTTGTTGAACACAGCAGTTCCCCAGTTTACGACACTTCTTCATTCCATACAGAAAAGGTATAAAACCAAAACTTTGCTCAAGTTCTTAGAATTGAAGTGTTGATCTGCACAAAAATCAAAGCCAAACAATCCCTACTATATTGGAACATTTTTAGTTCCAGAAAACAGCTTAGGTGATAAGGTCACATTTTCTGTTGCAAGATCAGCTGTCTCTATGATATCAGCCATTTTCAAAATATAAGAGAAACATCCAACTTGACAATTAGAGAAGGTTGTTGACTGTTCCCTCAAGACTGTATCCCCTGCATCTCTAAGTTTTCTACATAACTTCTAGAATGTTGGGTTGCTTAAAAAGCAAAATAGCAAACAATATGGTCCTGTTACACACAGCCAAATACTGCAATGTTATTAGACTAAACCAGTTTCCTAATTACACTAACAGTAGTATTTTAGGCTTAAGAGTTCACATCCGTGGACATGGACATGAACATCTGTTCTCCTTCTCCCTGCACCTCTGCCTTCAAGAAAGCTATATGCAGAATGCCTCCCTTTTTTCTTCTCAACTCCTCATCTGAAAGCCTGCAACTCACCCCAGAAGGTACGGAAGGTAAAGAGCAAAAGTTGAAGATCTTTAAAATCTGATAATAGACAGGCTGTAGCCCTGCTAGGAGCAGGTATACATTTACATGTAAATGTACGGCAGAACATGTTAGCTACCTTTTCAAAGAACACTACATAGTATCAATGATAACAGTTCAACATGCTAACACACTATACAATAGAAGAAATGTTTACCCCATCTAGCACTTGTAGCTCTCTCGACAACTTCTCTGCGAAGGCTTCAGCATTAGAAATAGCATATTCACACCCTTCCATCATTATTTCAATATCCTGTTCCTCTCTTGCGTTTAACTCCTGGTATTCATCCACAGCTTCTTCATCACCTCCTGCTACACTTTGATTCTCTCCACTTGGAACGGATTCTTATGTAAAGAAGGGAAATAAAACACGTTATCAAGTGCAGAAAGTCACAAGCGTTTTAAGAGTACTTAAATAAATGAATCCATTAAACAACTTTCATAACAAGCACCTGCTACCTATGTACACTTTTTTCAAGTCTCAGTCTTCCACTGGCTCGTTAAGATTTCCAGAACTGGTTCTCAACAGTGATGTTTTCCAAATTGTGCAACATAAGCAAAATAAAATAGCCACCTTCCTTTACTGCACACACAAAGGGACATACCATCTCAGTTTATCCACCACTCATGTTGGTAATCAGCATCAGAATATATTACAGTATTATGCTAGACTTGTTAGCAGAAAATCTGTAGAAGTTAAGATTCTCTCTTTTGGTAGACAGAGCATAAGGGAAACATAGTAAAGTTGATTAAGAAATCACTGAATAAATAAAAATTATCTTGATACTCAAGATAAGTTTCACAGCAGGAAAACCAGTACTGAGGTAAGTGAAATTATATACCAGTATTTTCATGAACTATGGTTTCTCACAGCAGTGCTTACTTAATTCAACAAGCCATTCAAAGGTTGATAAACGATTTACTGAACATTAACACAGTCCAGCCAGAAAGTGTTTAGGACATTTGAAACATCTCTCTTATCTCTAGCAACTTGATAAGCTATCCCAAGCACTATTAAAAAAAAAAAAAAAAAAAAAAAGCATATTATTTAAGAAAAATTGCTTACAAAGCAAAATAAGGGAAAAAGGTGTTACGCACCTTCTGCAACTTTAGGCAGTTCTGAAGAATTAAAAGGTATGGAAAAGCAGAGGAAAGGAAGCAGAGAATGTTAGCTAGACAAAGCACGAACAGTGTGTATATTTAAGTGGTAGTAAGTTTGCATGTTTTAATACTGCACAAACGTGAAAAGTTAGAGGTTGGTTAAAAACAAACTTCAATCAACACCAAAATATAGAAATGCTATCCTCCCCATTTTACATTTCTAATTCAAGTTCTTCTGCAGAAGCCAGTCTAGTATTTAATATCAACAGTTTAACCACTTCTGACAGACTCAACGTGAGATATGCTTACTCACCAGGCTTTACTAAAAAATTTTAACTATTAAGATAACATGACTGTAAAAATATTTAATACAGCATAAGCAAACAAGATACAAAGCCTTCTTAGCAACCAGGCAGTCACATAAAGTGTAATAGGGTCCAGCAGAATTTAACACATGCTTCACAGTTTATAAACTAGAAATCTCATAGAAAACCTCATATAACCTTTAGCATGTTACTGAAGCGTCACTTCTTAAAGCATTTTTCTGATTCAGGGGAAATGAAAACAGGAACAAAAGCAGATTCGTTACACATTTAGATCTACCAGATCTTGCAGGTAGATTTTATTTTGTTCAAGAAACAGAATGTCTTAGAAAAACAGTAAGCTTATCAATATTTAGAACTTCATTAATGAATTATTTTGTCTCAGTTCTCAGTTTTCTAACAGAAAATCTGTTTTCTAGTCATCTGGTTTATCTGAAGACTTAGAAAATATAAAAGAATAAAATTGAATAGGAAAAGACATCAGAATTGGGATTTTTTTTTTTAGTATATCTGTTTTACATCAGTAATTATTAAACTTTATACTTAACATACAGTTGTAGAAATTTACCTTCCAAAAGCTGTGAACTAACATTAATAAAGTCAATCTTCTTTCTAAGATATCTCTGATTGAGTTTCCAGATACATGAAATGAAGGTGTTCTTTTCCACTGTGCTGCTTGCAACCCACTTGTACACTTTGTCAAAATGCAAGTCAAATTCAGGATTCTCCTGCAAAAGACGAGGTATGTTACAGGCTCAACAGCCAAACGATTCTCTAAGCAGCAGAGATTGTTTACGCATTTAGTTATTGAGATGACAGGATAAAAATGAAATTACACAGATGCCAACCTTAAGCTGATACACCAACTCCAGCACCCTGATGCACCTTAATGAAGGTGCTAAAACACCAAAAGTGAAAAACCAGAATCCACGCTATGAAGACAGTATTTTGTCAAGCCAGATAAGACAACAATAACACATAATACAGAGATCTGTGAGAGTTTCAACAAACATTTGACAGTGCTGTCCGCCTTGAAACACTGTCCTTAGAATGACTAATGCCTTGTGTTAGCCTTTAAAACTAAAAACGGTAGCTGGATTACTGACAACATATACAACACAATTCAAGGAGACTTAGGGGAATAGGCAAGGGAAAAAATTATAAGCACTTTATATATTTTATAGATATGATAGTATTTGATAGCACTGAACAAGACAGAAAAGATCATTTGGTATTTTAACAGCAAAAAAGAAGTATTTTCAACTAGATTTATTGCCTGAGAACATTATTTTGATAACTGAATAAAGTACTATCCTTTCTACAGCCACTTATGAACTCAGTATGAACTGTAACTGGTAATAGTCTGTTTTAAAGATCATATTACAAGCCTTTTATAAAGGCCAGCCTCCTCCTGATGAAAAATGTTATTGCCTCAGATACATGTTAAATTCTTACTTACACATAGTTTGTAAGAACTACTATTGCTGTTACTTATTATTTATATTGGCACTACTATCTGTAGAAGCAGGCTGCACATGAAACCACACACGATGGGAAATGGTATTTCCTGTGCAGCGCAATAAAAGCAGTTCTGTTTTTCCTGTAGCTTACTTTGATAAATAAAATTACCACACATTTCTAAACAAAGAGTTTCACTACATAGAATTTGAGTTGTCTCAACTAGTGCAGGAAAGGCCTGTGTCAAAAGAGTTGCATAGGATCACATCTGGAAACCAAAACACGATGCACCTATCAACTTTAATTCTGATATTTTTTAATATAAGTTTGGCATTCAACATTCGTTTTTTGAAAGAAAATTTCAGAATCACTCATTAGTGGTATATACATTACACCATATTCCTGAATACTGTTACCAAATTCTGTTTTGCAAGAAAAAGCCCTGAAAGACAGTATAATTTAAACAGAATCTTAACCCAAAAGAAGAAATTCTCCAGCATTGCATTTAAAAACAGCAAGGAAAATCTAAAATCTGGCCAACAAGTATAGCCAACTGAAATAACAAAACGTATTTAACCTACCCCTGGGGAGGGGGAAATCAAAGAATTTAACTTTGTAGTTTTCTGCACTATTCTTCCAAATCACCAGTTAACAGAACATAAAACCAGACATTCACCTCTGCCTGTTTAATTTAGAGAACAGATTATAAGAGCTCACCTTCAAGCTTATATACTGCTCATTAAGAATGCTTTAAGGGTCCTAGCAAAAAACATTACACATAGCTCAATGTTATTAGTAAGATGGTTTCCTGGTTTCGGCTGGGATAGAGTTAATTGTCTTCCTAGTAGCTGGTACAGCGCTGTGTTTTCAGTTCAGTATGAGA
>JAVKLA010000053.1:16793427-16812714 GCA_034782735.1 Sagittarius serpentarius
CCCACTGGGTGGGGGGGGAGCGAGTGAGCGGCTGCGTGGTGCTGTGTTGCTGGCTGGGGTTAAACCACGACAGATGGTCATAAATTTTTTTAAAGGGGAAACTAAGCTTGGAGTAAAAATTTACATAAGACTTGAAACAAACAAAAAAGTACTGGTCCCTAGCACAAGCACTTCAGAGTCACTGAGAGATCGCTACAATAAACAGGGCAGATATTCAGAATATTGCTATTCAAGCATATCTAGACTACTCAGTTTATCAGGGTTATATTCTCAGAAAGGCTGGAAGAAAACGCAGGCATAAACAGCACAGGAATGTATCATCCTAATTCCTAATTAGCGTATTCTCAATCTAAGCTTTAAAGCAGTCAGTATCAAGGAAGTTAACTCTAACTTGGAACCAAAAAGATGTTCTGAGCAGAGCGCTAAACCAGAAAAAGTGACACATACTTTAACAGCATCTTTGGCATCAACAACAGCAAGATCTCGAAGAGCCCACGCAGTCTGCCTTTTGTAGAAATCTCCCTTGTCAGATTTTTTCACTTTTACCACATTTACTTGCACTGGTCGTTCCGTTGTCACTGTTAAATGAAGTAAAAGAGCAATTTCAAAATGCACAAATTACTTTAACATCTGTTTCTGCTGTACTTCAACTTCTGAAACTAATTATCTGTAGGGGAGATTTCATAGCATTTATCTGATGAAAAGAGACCCCCTTTGAAACATTTTCATTCACAATATCCACAGCTCAGTTTAAGTCTCAGTCAACCAGATATACATCTCTCTACAGCTTGTGAAGTAATGAACCCAATTTACACATTTCTTTGATACAGCAAACCTCAGACCACGGCCACATAACTGACAAAGCACAGAGGTAATTCGAGATTACAGTCAGAATAAAAATGTTTTCAGAGATTTCTCAGAAAAATATTCTAGCAAGCTAGTTTATTGACAGATCGACCCAAAGCACCTTATTTTTTTAAGAGATGTAATATAATACAAACACACTCAAAGAAACTTTAGAACTCAGTTTAGTTACTGTGCCTTTCCAGAGCCCCCTGCCTTGGCCTCTAACCAGTACTCTTTATTGCATTTTATTTTGGCTGATCAGTCTAGATGCCTACTAAATCCCCTTTTAAGCACTATATAAAGCCCGCTTCAAAAGCTCACCAGTCCCACACAAGTAATTTTGATTCATTTCAAATTACAATGAGATCTGGGAATAAAAGTACAGGGTTCAGTTTCTTTTTTAGTAGAAGTAATAGTGGAAGTATAAGCTACAACTGATTTTCTCCATTAGAAATGGAAAGTACCTGTTTTATACAGAGCAAAAATAAATATTGTAAACAAAGCTAAGAAAAATGCAACTGAAGAAAAAACAAAGGTGAAGACAAGAAATATGGTGTGGTATTAATATGTACCTGTGGCACACAAAAAGCAATTTCTCTTCTTCTTGCCTGCTTTGCATACGTTCACAATGCTCAACAAGCGTTCGTCATTGGGAGTGAAAATATCCCTCTGCAAAGCATGCTTGATTGCAGTCATTTTCTCTCAGCTGAAAGATTTTGAGAAGTCATAATACATTCAGGCACATTTAACACACAAAAAAAGAACCAGTCATTTACTTACGGCAACTACAGTTTTTTGAAATTAAATTTTACAGGTAACTTAATGAATCATTATCTAGACAAGCATGATTTAGGTAGAAGACCAGCCCACTTTAGGAAAAAGTCCAAGATAAAGCTTACTACCTCACTTCAGTTAGACAACTAATTTATGAACACTAGGATGATCCTTCTGCTTAATTTAATGGTGAACAAAAAGCTTCTTAGTAGTACAGTGGAATGTGAAGCATTAACAAAGAAAGTTGAAACGGGAATCAAGAAAAAAAGACTCCCTCACTAAGTAGTGGAATTTTAGAATGGGTATGAATGCTGTGGATCCAGGAAAAATCTGTACGAAGTGAAAAAAAAAAAAAAACAAACCACAAAATTTGACATGATGAAGAATGTGAAACTAAAGTCATCACAATGATGACCTTAAATGAAACAAAGTCCAGAATCCTTCAAATATGACTAAAACCTTCAATTAAATTTTCAGGACTCTTTCACCTAATCAAGGTTATACACTGGGCAGACCACATTGAAAATAATGTTCCATTTAGAGGGAGAAAAAGTATCTCTGGCTCTCTGCTTTGCAGGAGGATTTCTGGAATATATTTTAGATACAGTATGTCATAGCAGTCATTCAATTCACCACTCAAATGCCACAATTTCAAGCCTAACAAATTACCACTTTTGAGTCTTGGTGTACTACGTACATATCCCAATTCTCTTCTGGTAGAGGGAAAAATCATTCTGATTCAGGATAAGTGTCCCTGCATGCTTCCTCAATCCCTCCTCCCTTGGTATCGTAAGAGAAATTCTAAATTAGTACTTAATCCCATGTTATGAGAGCATTCTCAAGTATGCTGCTCAAACAGCTTAAAGCAGAATACATACATCCCATTCTGTTTGGTGGCAAAAAAAACCCTCAAACCAACCAACCAACAAAACACAGTGTACTTGTGTTTTGTCAGCTTTGATACCTCTGTAAAGAACATTTGTGGTGGTTGTCTGTTGTCAAATTCATCACTGCCAATTGCTGGAGAGTTACTAGAAATTTATTATTAATATACAAGTGGCACCACGTTTGTAACTTAACTTTAACCAGCAAGCAGGCATCACCTCTTTTTTTTAATTAATAAAAATGTACGACATTGCAGAGGGCCCATGTAATACAATTTAATAAACTTTTCTTAAGTCAGATTTATCTTCTGGATACTTAAGTCTCTTTGATAAAAGCTTCCTTAGAACAGTTCCTGGAAGACACAAACTATGGGGACAGATACACACCAAATCAGACCATTAGGTTGCATAAATGGGGTGCATCCACCATTAACAGCAAAAGTACTTTCCTAACAACACCTAAAATTTGCTTTCTGGGTTTTCTCCTCATTAAGAACAGTTTTCAGGCGATTTGCAGGAGGTAGAGGAGCAGAAAAGAAGGTGTGGGGGGTGGGGTGGATCTGTTCACAAGGTTCCCCCTTCAAGTGATTCACCTCTGCAGTAACAGCAGCCAGCAGTGAGAGAAAGTAAAGGGTTAGAAGAAGGGGTTGTAAGAAAAGAAAGCTGTTCAGATTTGTGGGATGCGTTAATAACTGGTTTGTTTAAAAACATTCACTGAGTGTTCTGATTCTCTTTGGCAACACCTTCAAGTAAGCATGCAACACACTCAGAATAAAGCATTTGTACTTCTAGCATGTTCAATTATGATGAATTTTCAGAAGCAAAATAAGACCAACATTAAATTAACGATGCATCAAACAAGAATAAAATCCCAAGCAAGCTAGAAAACTCTGAAAGAGACTTCGAGACAGATTTCAGTATGATCACCTGGTTCCCTAGCAAAGCATGGTCTAGTCCCCACCAGATTCTGGAAATCCGGGGCAGAGGGTGGCCAGCATGGGACGACGCCAACCAGTATTCAAGCTTGCAGAGAACAATCATGTAAGAAAACAAAACAAAAACCCCACCAAGCTCCAGAAAGTTAAGGAATTAGCAATATTCCCCTGACTCAGAACAGTTCCTCACACTACAGAGAGATTCTAGGTCGACTAAAAAGAGCAACACTTGAAACCTGACATTTGAATGTTTTGATTTAAAATACAGAAGTTCCAGTATTCCTCTGAACTTATGCCTTAAAACTCTACACTGCATTAAAAACACGATTAATATACATCACATGCTACACTGCCTGATGCTGAGACGATACGTCGAGTTAAATTTTACATTGGATTTTTCTCTTGGAGATGCCTGGGTTGCTTTCTCTGACAAACACACAGCAAAGACAAAAAGGTTCCCTTGGCACTTGAAACAGACAAGGCACCAACTTTTCTTTTAGTCTTTTACGTCCCACTATGCCTCAGCTTAGCTGGCCACCACCTCATCCCTCATCTTTGGCAGTCTGGTAGTTTTAAAGATTAGCAACCCAAAAGCTTTGGGGAAAAAAGGGCCAACATATCAAGCTGGAATCAGTATCGACAAGTGCACAGAGCTCAGGGCATCCAAAGAAATGCTGTTTATATGACACCCCTACGGCAACATAACACTCCATAGCTGCTGTGTAACAATTTTCCTCCCTTTTCATCAAATGCTGGGCTCATCTTTTGCTTCCCAAATTGTATCAGGTTGTCACTCCTGTTACTCTTCAACAGGTGCATAAGATGAACAAAGAAAATACTGACAACCTGCTGCATTTCAGAAACATCCCCTTTCCTTCCTTATTTAGAATTTTATTTTCTCCTCTAAGTCACATTCAGCCTGCTGCAACTTGCTACTCTCCCATTTCAGTGCTAACACCAGTTGTCCAGGTTGTGCAGGATACATCTTTCCCATAAAGCAGAAGACGCTAAACCCAAGATCAAAGGCTTGCTCTGACACATAGTCCAACTTCTGTTACAAACTCAGCCCCGTTAGTCACAGCCACCAAAAACTTCACAATGTGCCATGACCAAGCACATCATTAACCTCTTCACACATGAATCCTGCTGTCCCAAAGGAACACAGAATTAAGCAGAAGGAACTGGAGATAAAGCTGCTGAACAACCTGATCTAGCTGAAGGTGACCCTGCTCACTGCAGGGGGATTGGACTAGATGACCTGTGATGGTCCCTTCCAACCCAAGCCATTCTTGGTTTTGCTTCCTCAGAAAAATGCTTCAGGTGAGCTAAGACCACACCAGTCTCTAATAAATGCCTTTAGATATCGCTGCATTGGGGTTTTTTTTGCCAGTAAGGTTACAGACAAAGCCTCAGCTACATCAAATCTATCAAAAACATCTCATCACACATAACCTGTCCAGGAAATACAGGGGAAGGATTCAACAGAGCAATTTGGTAAGGCTACTCAGTGAGCACTGCTGAGCCTCTCCCAGTGTGTGAACAGGAAAACATGCTACTTCTGCGTCCTATCAGGTTAAAACACAACTTGAGAGCGTAGCCTCACTGTAACATCCCCGGGAACGCCATTCACGGCCAAAAGTCGACCGAAAGATCAACCACTTAACAGGAAAACTCAGAAGAGTTACTTATAGCAGCGGCGGCCTCCCGAGGGCCCGTCTGGCACCAGCTTCACCGCCTCCCACCTGCGAGTCCTGCAGAAACCGCCCCGGAGACAACCCTCCACCGCAGCCGCGGCGGCCCCCTCCCCCCACCGCTCCACCCCCAACCCGGCGGCCCAGACACGGACGAGCCGCCCCGCGACCACCGGTGGGGGCCCGGCCGGCGGAGGAAAGAGCGGCAGGTCCCCACGCCCGGGGCGGGGGAAGGGACGGAGGATGCCGAGGCCGCTTCGCTCTCACCGCGGAGCCAGGGCCGGCCGGGCCGGGGAAGGGAAGGGAAGGGAGCGCCTCCGCCGCGGCCCGCAGCCCGCAGCCGCCGCTTCCGCTCACGTGACGCCAGCAGCGATGACGGCAGGCTTGGAAGCCCGCACTGCCGGCGCAGCGCCCCCTCCCGCCTGTGACGGCCACAACGGCCAGCCGGCCCGCGGGGCGGGGCGGGGGAAAAGAGGGAGGGGTGGATCTAGCCAATAGGAGCGCGGGAGGGGCTGGGCGGGGCGGGGTCAGGGGCTGCCGCTCGTCCCTCAGGGCGAGCCTTGCGGCACGGCCCTAACGGCGGGGCCGGGCCGAGCCGGGCAGGGCTGGGCTGAGGCGGTGTTGCCGGGCGGGAGCTCTAACCGTGCGGTGGTCTCCTGCGAATGGCCGGGCCCGGTTTGAGCCGGGCCTCGCCGGCAGGTGAGACGGTTGGTAGCGCCCCGTGAGGCCCCAGAGGTTCTCTGGTGGCGAAGGGACCCCGGAGGTTGTGTGGCGGTGCTTTGGCAAAGGGTGGTGCCGCTCCTTTCCGCCGTGCCTGGGCCCGCCTTCCTGAGGCGGCTCCTGCCCGACTCTGAGGTGGGTTGATGCAGGTGGGGGGGGGGGAAAAACCAACCCAAAACCGGAAAAAAAAGAGAAGGGCCTGAAAAACCTCGCCAAGCTCTAAAGAGCTGCGGGGAAAAAGCTGCCTCCAGTAGCTGTGAACCGTTAGGTCCGTTCAGCTGGCTGGCAAAACGCCGCTGTATGATTACGAGGCACAAACCAGCAAGAAAGGTAACGCAAGTAAGATCTCCCTCTGTTGCAACCTGCGAGAGGTGTTTTACATGCTGGTATGATGGGAGAGCTCTTGCCATCAGACGGTGTGTAACAGCGAAATGCCGTGGGAGAAATAACATGGGTTGGACTGAAAGCAAAACCGACGTCATGTCAGCTTGCTTCGGATGTCTTGTGTCCTCAACTGACCTCATGGCAGAGTTATTAAGAAGGTTTATGTCTTCTAGGGGACAAGCGTATTCACAAAAGAAATGCAGGTGTACCCAGGGTTGAAAGATCCACGCCAACGCATTACAATACAACAGTATCTTAGAATTTCAAATGACAAATCCATCTCCAACCGCAGTCGCAAGGGAACAACTGTAATACAATTTGGCCACAGCTTCAGGATTAATACAGCTTCAGTGAAAAGCGTTCAGATTTTGGCTTTACCTCTAAGCAGAAGCACCCTTAATAATGAAGTGTTACTCTGTGACTAGTGATAGTGACACTTAGGATTTGGAATCTAACCATGAGAAATGATGTCCAAGCCTGCCTGTAGCTATTTGTAGCCACTGCTGAATTCAGTAAGAACTGGAACTACCTTCCAGTTCAAGCTTTGCTGTGACAGAGGTTCTCCACATGATCGATATACTTCACTCATTTTTAGCATTATTCATGTAAATTAATATAGTATTTCTTCATGAAGCCATGAAGCATGCAGAGTTAAGGGAAGGCTGAAATCATTACAGATTACTTGAACCGTATGATTTATTCACATTAATACATCAGTATGCCTTTGAGGTATGGTTGATAAAATTTATTAGCCAAGCCATGACCAATAAAGAACAGCAGAAAACATCTTTTCCAAGTTATTATTATAAATTGCCAAAACATGGACTTTTAACATGTCATCATTCCCGTATTGCTTTTCCACTTGACTGAAAGCATTAAACATTACTGACCAATAAGAGTCTTGCTGAATGTACTTCTATTTTCTGACTTACAGAACAACATGCTATATACTTATATAATATATCATTCATGAGGGCCAAGGTTAAAAGAGAAGTTACAGTTTGGTAATTTCTCAATTCAGCCACAAAATGTAACTGTCTCTGGCTAGATCTATAAAGACTGGACAAGGCAGCCATAAAAGATTGGACAAGGTTTCATAAAGCTGTTGTTATTAGTCAAAACCCTTCTAGTCGCCTGTCTTTAGCTGTTAATTCTGCTAAAGGGCAAAAAAACCCCAGCCAAACCAAAACGTAATTTGTTAATACTAAAATGTGCTTACACGTGTTAAAACTGACATGAGATCATCTTATAGGATGCACAGTGCCATTCTCTCCCCTCCTATTTCAGCTTCCCACAGATGCTCTTTAGAAAGGGACTTTGATCTTCCAATGCTGGCTTTTAACTCATGACAAAATATTCATAAATTACATACTACAAATTGTGTAATACAATCCCCCATTCTACTGGAAGAAGACAGACTTATATGCTGAAAGTATTGAGGAATAGGTAGATGACAGGGAAAGAAGCAGTACAGGCTTTTGCCGGGAAGATGTGGGTTACTATATGCATGACTCCAAAATACAAAGCAGAAGAATGAGAAATAACCCAGAAGGCACAGTCCAGAACAGGCTCCCCTCCCTGCTCTGTTTCACTTCCAAAATTATTTTTAAAATTCTGCATTGATGTGTATTTGCTTAATTTAGGATGCAGGAAAAGATTGGTTATCCATGAAAGATAAACACACAGGAAAAGAGTCCTTCTGTTTTAAATAGAAGGTCATGGGTCTTAGATGGTGAAAATTATCTTACATCCATGAACTCCAGTGGAACTTCACCAATGTATTTTTTGTTGATATGGAACTATCTTATCTGAATGATGATGTTAAATGCTTTTTATAGCATGGAACTGCAGGAAACTGATGTATTTTTTTAGGTATAGAGTAAGACAAATACATTATTGATAAATGCTACATACAAAATATTCTCAAATACTTTTGTCATAGGTTTCCCTGTATTCTAAGTACTTATATTGGTTAAAGAGTTTAAAAAAAAAACACTTAGGGAAAACCATCTTCTGTCTTTTAAGACAGCCTCTATTCTCTCTCTGCCTCTTAAACAAGTGAGCATGAGGTTCTGTTTGCTCATTATCACTCCTCTTCATTTTCAGGCTGCCATATTTTTTTCTTTTCTCTGGAACAGATAGGTCTGATAACAATTCCTGTCTTTTGAAGAAAATCCACATTATATCCACAATCTCGGGTATTAATTCACTCCATTATTTAGTTGAAACCTTTTATAAGAATGCTACAAATGCATTTGTGATAATCCTTTACTCCTGTAAGTTTCTTCCCATTCAATTTTGGGGAAGTCTTCCAGCAGAAGCAGACAAATGCCCAGATACTGTATTTCAAACTACGTTCTGTATATGCAGTGTCAGGAAATGTGATGTAGGAAACAACTCTGCATTAACTGAAAGATGGGCTAGTTAGCCTGTCAGGTCTTTTCCATTTATAATTTATGATGTTCTCTATCTCCTGTGGTGCAGCCGTGCTATACTAACAGCAAAGTGACAGTCTCCCTCACCTCAGGACAAAGACTTCCCATAGTGCAATCAGGTCAGTCTAGCAATTACACAGCATCTTGGTATTTGACATCTTGTAAAGGACTGTGTAAATGTAAAAAGTCCCCAGATTAGTTCCGCAAAGATCTTTTAAAGTATTTTTCCTTTTGATAATAATGGAAATAATTGACATGGACAATGTCCCTTTTTCTCCTTTCCTTTTGTTTAGTCTAATCGCTTAGTGAAGAATGTCTGAAATATTACATTACCAGACAGAAGAATTGCCAAACAGATTTTAATTGCATATTATTCCACATAAAATGCAGGCTTATTTGTCTTCTAATATAGTCACTTTAATGTTATACAGTACAAGAACAGAAAGATATAAACTACTGATGCAAGTCCATTAAATATGGTTGAACATTATAGTTATTTTTAGCTTATCAGTTTCTAACATGATACAGACAATTATTGGTCAGGAATTCACTATACCTGTACTTTATTTCAGAAGAATGGTCTGAAGTGCTTATTATTAGAGGTTCTGTGTTTTTATTACAATTGCAAGATGAATGATGGGAGCTTTTCCACCCAGAAAATATTTCCTTATGCATATTAAGCAATGAATTTGTGAACATTACAGAAAACATTGTGACCTCTACAATTAATACATAGTCCAAACAAGACAATGTATCATAGATAACAGTAGTCTGAATTATACTTGCTACTGAAGATGGTTTTGTGAAACCTGGATGTTGGGCAAACTTCTTGTAGCTATGGATCAAATGTTACAACACACATACTTGCACTGAATTATCCCAAAGACATTCTGAAAAGAACAACTGCATTTCATAAACAATTACTATAAATACAGTCCTTCTCTCTAACAGTATTTAGGTGGCAAATGTAAGACTTAAGTCCTTACAAATTCCAGTGTTACCCACATAAAACTGCCTTCACAACCGTCAAGATATACATAATTACTAAGATTTTGGTTAGAATGAATGTAATTTACAACATAAGCCTAGAATAAATATATAGCTTCTGAAGATTAGCTAATCAAACGTATGGCCTTTCCTATATATAAGCAATAGGATAACATTTAAAAGGTAAAGTAGAAAGCTGAACATTTTATACAGTTTTTCAAATATATTCTCATTTATTTGATGTTATTTCAATTTTGAATCCAAAGTACATTTACACAAATGTTTTCAAAGGTGGGAGTCCATGTGAAAGACAACAGTGAAGTACAAATCACAGTACCCTTGCACAACTATCCCGTTTTACAGATGGCAGGTAACGAGAGGACAGTAACCAGCGTGTGATTTCCTAGGAGCTATTTACATCGCTCAGCTTTAGGTACGTAGCTGGTTGAGTCCACAGCTAGTCTCCCTGTACTCTCTTGGCTGCCAAAAGGGAAAGCAAATTTTCTCCTGCAGGACTTTCTGACCAGAAGCTTCTCCTAATCACCTTTTGGGTTGGCATTTCTTTCTCTATTGACTATGGGAAGAGCAGCCAGATAGCTCAGCTGACTGGCACTGGGCAATATCCCTGTGGTTCTTACTGTCAATGTTGTTCCTCTTCAGCTCTTGATCAATACGGCTTTAATTCATCCTCTGTTGCTACCGTAATATAATGCTGTCACAAGTCCAGCTGTTATTTCTTGTTGCGGGTGAGATCTTCCAAACCACTCAGTAGACTCCACCCCATGTTAAATGTAACTCTTAAGTACCAATACGCATTTAAGTAGTGCACTGAATATGCTAACATGTAGCTAGAAACTGGTGAAAATTATTCTCATAATTCTATGAATTTTGAAAAGTCTTATCGCTTGCCTACAAAGTAATTGTAATAGCCAACAACTGCTGTTTACATAGTGTTTTGTTATCTCTTGGTCCAGAGGTAGAGAAGAGACATAAACAGTTCCCTAACTGGGCCTGTCCATATACATAAACAATAAAGTGCATGAAAGAAGATGTTAACGATATAAAAGAAAAAAGTTCTGAAAGGTCTGATAAATAAAGCAATTCTGCTTAAGAAAATTCATTTTCTGTTTCTAAGACGGTACCACAAATAATGGAAAGGCTAAAGGGAGTACTAGATGTTCTGAGGGAAAAATAATTATAACTGCATAGGCGAAAAGTTGGTCCCACACTACCTGAACACAAAACTCCGATTCATCAGGGTGAGGGTTTGATTCTTGTATTGATGTAGGTGCGATCTCTTTAACAGAGTTAAAATGGAAATGCACATCGTTCTTGCACAGAACTCATTCGGTTGCTTTCTTTTTTCTACTTCCAGGATATAAAAATTAACTGTTAATGCTCTTAATGCTTTAAAAATATTTCCAGCTATTAATGAAAGATAATTTATACGTCCATGAACGCATAATGCTGAGTTCTACTTACATAAGCAATCACCGCTGACCATGAGAATTACTGGTCCTATGTTGAAAGTCTCATATATTTGTAAGTATTTGCTAGAGCGAGGCCCTCCTCATATATATAAATGAATGGTCAATTGTTTATGTAAAAAGTATATTCCATTTTTTACCTACATGGAAAATTAAAAAGCAGATACTGCATATCACTTACTATCTTTTTGATCAGATGACTTACGAAATGCTGGTCAGTGAAAGTCAACCAGTCACCTTAATGTTAGAAAATGCATCTTTAGGACAAAGGACACAGGGAGAGACATAAAAGGTTGGAAGCATAGAAGCATATCCTCATAAGTACTAAGCAATCCCTGTTGTTGGACGACCAGATTGAATCATCATTTAGGTAGGTGTCATCAAAGTTCACAATCTTCAAGTCCTTCTTAAGGTACATTTCATTCAGTTTGTTTAGCGTTCGAGCAAAGGTGTATTTAGATGCACAACTATACGCTTCCAGATTGTAGACTTTGTGGAAGTGCATATCAAAATACGGATTATCCTAAAAAAACAGAGAATGAAATTATTACACGCATTACAGGTGTTAGAACGGCAATCTGTTGTTCTCTGCCCAGCTACCTTCAGGGCTTTTTCTCAGTTTGATGGACTTGAAAGGACTTTGCGTGTTTCTGCTATTCATACTAAATGGTCTTTTAAAACTTTTACAAAGTGGTGGTTTATAATTAGCTGCTATTCTTTGCCATTAGGAGTTTTGCCTGAGTAAAACTTTCAGAGTTTGCCCAAGCGATATGCTGCACTTTATTGGGATTATACAAGCTTGTTTTGAAAGGAACCAATTAGTCATGTTGCCTAAAACACGCTATATGAAAAGCACTTGCCTGGGACTATAACTATATATGCCTGTCAGAAGAAGAATACTGATTGCCCTTCCTGCCTAAATTGTAATTCTCTGTGCTTTCTGGCTCTTTGGCGCAATTAATCCTAGCAGCAGCTAAGTTCTGTTAAATTCTATGGATATGAATAACTATTAGGAATATTTATAGCAGTGTTAATCACCATATAATTATGAGTTTGAGGTTCATTTAGGCTCTTCTTTAACCAAAAATGAGACAGATTTTGATCAACCCAGTTGTGGAAGGCTGAATCATCTCTGAAGGCTATTTTAGCACAACACTTCAGAAAAAATGCTAAAGTAAATTCAGGCAGGCAAGTGATAAGGAAATCCTCTGGCTGCCTTGGCTGGGGAAGGGACAGGAACATTTCCAGAAGCAAGATAACTTGGAGAGGGGATGTAAGGTATTACTAGTTTGGGCTTTTTTTCCCTTCTGGCCTAAAGAGCTCACAAGGTGCAGGGATACCCTGAACCTGAGCTCACCTCCTCGGTCTCCCGGGTTCCTAGTTTTAGACTTGAGGGTGATGTGCACAGGACAGAAGGAGAACAACCACAGTTTGTCCTTTTCCTTGGAGCAAGGCTCTGAAACCTTTCTTGTGGGCTCTTGATTTCTCTTTCACTAAGATAATGTAATCTGAATTCTGTGTTCATTTGAAAGCAATTTCAAAGGGGAAAAAAAAGTCATTTTTTCCTGGACTACATTTGTTATGCACAGACAACTGTTAAAGTGTCTTCTCATACATGCAGTAAGATATTCTCCTTGGCATAGTCTTCTAGCTTTTGTAAAATAGGGTTTAATTCTACTTTTGGTGTTGTTCTGTATTGTACTACTGCAGCCTCGTTTTACCCTTCCAAAGTTGCATCTGAGAGATTAGGACTTTTTTAGCAGTAACTCGGCCAGATCTAGCCAAAGCTGTTTCACATTTACGCACACAAATACACAAACATGTAATTGATCCGAGTAATGTGAGTTTAACCTGTGTGAAAGAGGCACGACGTTGTGAGCTGGTACGCCAGGCAACGCACTTGCAAGACGCTGTCACACAGAGAACAGGTTCATACATTCAAATGACAGAGTCACATTCTCCATAAAAATATTTAACAAAATTTTGTTTTCAAATACACATGAAAAACTAGGCGATTAACTCCAGTTTACACTGGGAGCTGCAGGTGGAGAACTTCTATTCCCAGTTATGATGGACCAATTAGAAAACATCCAGCTTGTCCCTCAGATCTCAACCAGAGAGACAAAGAAGATAACAACAAAGAAGAAAATCTCTCCTTCCACACACCCCTCCCAACAGTGTACATTTGATATGGAGCCTCTCACATGCAATAAAACCAAAATTCCTTGGAGGTCTGCTTTATTTTGGTTTTTACATAACTTTCTTTTTCAGATAATGCATTTTAATTGCCTTTTAATACTTGCATCCCAAACTGCAACACAAGAAAAGTATACTCTAATATATGTATTTAATAATACATAACACTTACAGCATCTGCATCTTTTCCATCAATCATCTCCAGATCTTTCAAAAACCACTTTTCAACTATTTCATATTTCTCCTCTCGATCCACTCGCAAGTGTTTAACCATACATATTTCTACTTCTTCACTTTTAGTCACTGCAAGAAAAAAATAATTTAGATATGCAGCAAGTACTTCCCAAAAGTTCCAATAATAAAAGACTTAATCAAACTACTTTTTAGATAATAACTTAAATGATGACGGGCAGGGCTGTATAGGGCTGTACTGGACTTAACAGTTTTATTTTGCCCCGGCAGTAGGAATAGCACCATGTTCTCAGTCTACGAAACCTGTCAGCTTTTAGTAGATTTAGGATTTACCTTATCTGTCCTGTGAAAAGAGAATCTTGTCTGTGCAAAAGCCTTTCATCTGAATTCACTAGCAGTGCAATGAAAGCCTAATTCTGGCACTGGATCTGTATGGATAATCCATTTATCCTGCTTACTTCGAGGGGGAATCTTTTGGGGTGCTGGAGTCAGAAAACTGCAAAACCACTACCAAGGCTCTGTATTTACATGACTTATACTTTTCGTTCTGTGGATGAAGTTCTCTTACGAAGCCATTAGTTTTTTAAAGCAAAACTCTTATTTCCCTATAAAATATGTAAGTAGGCAGGCCACTTCACAAAAATAACATTCAAAATATTTCTTAAAGCTTCAAGTTGCCCAGGGCCATCTTTGTAGAAAATACTATTTTCCGTCTTAGCCAGGAAATGGGAGTAAAAAGAACACAAAGACACTCCTTGCAGTAACTACCATTATTAATTGATTACATTGACTGCTGTGTAGGAGATTGGATTTCTGTAACGCACAATAATGAGTGTGAAAAGCAGCGGAGCCTGAACAATGTCCTGCACATCCAGCATGACGGCTGCAGGGCAGGCCACTTCCCCAAGCCACCTGGTAGCCTAAGGTAAGGGCGAGATGTCACCTAGCTACGGGCAGGAGCATTTCGACGTCATAGCACAAGGCTACAGATGCAGGAGCAAAATTCTTTTGTTTCTAAATACTGCCTGAATTGTTGAAAACCCATTTTGAAACTTGACTGATTTTGTCTTACTCCTGCTAAAACATCTCTTATGTCTCGCCTCTTTATAAGAAAATGGTTATTAAATAAAGACAAACAAAGGATATACGGTGGAGATACGCCTCCTTCCCATTGCAAAGAAAAACAGTGGAAAATACATAAACTGATTATAATCTCTCAGCCTATATCTTCCCTGCCTGGGGAATACAAATCACTTGCTTTTTTTTCTGGTCCTATCAGTTATAGTTGCTCAGTGATTTTTAAACAAAGGACCACCACTGTATTATCTTCTGTGGAGAAGTTACAATGGTTTTCATTTGCAAGCAAATCTAGTAGGCTAATCTTACAAAGTTCTCTTCATACTCTCAGTTTCTCCCATTTTGTTTGCTTGCTTGCTTGCTCATGAGGGAGTATGTTGTCTCTCTCGGGAGTTCAAACGAAAGGAAACAAGCCCAAGCCCAAAAGCCCCGAGTCCTGTCAGAAATACCAGGGGATGTCCTAGTGGCCCCCTGGCCCCACACACTGCCGCTTCTCTACCCCTCATGCAGGAGCAGAAATCGTATGACCTAAGGACAGAGCACAGATGTGTTAGGAATAACAAAACCAGGAGCATGTCCTACCCAGTGGTGAAACTTGGGCAGGCTATTTTCAACTAAAAAAAAATAAGTAAAAAAATCTTTACTTTTCCTGCATTTTAGATATTGCTTGTTCTTGCACTCAGTTAACGGAGTTAAAGAAAATTTGATTTCTTATATAGAACATGAGCTCAGATCTACCCTGTCGTCCTATTAAACTCTAAAAGCTTTTCTTGGGGAGGGCATCACTACAGCAATGCCTTCATAGAGCACAAACCATTTCTTAAGGTCTTCCATGGACTGAACACCTTTTTCAGAGTCTCTGTTGGATAATGCGATGTTATCCTTGCCATTCTTCTCACGCATACCAATATGGGGTTGTGAAAATCCCTGAATGTGGCTGCATTTCAGCTTTACGTTCTTCCAGAATTTATAAAGCATTAAGCGAAAGGATACAATTGCCTTCACGCAAGATACTGGGACTTGCTATTGTGAAAAGGAAGGGAAGTACTGTTGGGCATATTGCACAAAAATAAGATTGTTCAGTTACCCACACCAAGATTTTGTTGTAATATAGATTTCAAAAGGCATAGACTTCTAACGTTTTGCCTATAGTTTGACGTATTTTTTTTTTGTTATGGTAATTTTAAATCGACAGGAATATGCTGAGGTTGCATTGCAGGGATAAAATTTTAGAGAACGCGTTTTGCTCCTACAGAGTCACAGCAGATTACAGTAGCTGCTGGCAGCTGGATGCAACCCATCTTTCAGAATCAGATTTCCACTCTACTCACCACTTGCTTGACTATGCCTGAATGTATTAAGAGAGTTTAATACTGGGTACTGCAGAGATCCCACTCTTAATACTCTACATAAATTTTCCTTTATGTTTTCAGAGACTTCCAATCAGTTAATCTGATTGGAGGCTTTCTTTAATGGCTTGTTCTCCTGTGCCTTAAAAAGAAATTTTTAGTAAAGATTTTAAAGGTGCATAACGTTATTTTTCCTCTTCGGATGTTTCGTAACAATGAACTGTTTAGCTCTACCACATGCAAGAAAACATAACTCCTACCGGGTAGTTTTATAAACTATGAATCAGGTTGGTATTTCCGTACATTTAGAAGCTCTATGATGTTCAGGAATCCATTTCCTAAGACTGTTTTTACAGTTCTCAAATACAAAAAGCCCGTTCTACTAAAATTACGTGAGTGCAGGGAACATAGCTTGCTCAGTATTTCCAGCAATCTGTAAAACAGCTTAAATATTCTAAGGACTTCATATGTTTAGAGAGATAACCATCACAGAACACGGCTGACATCATCCCATATTGGATGTTAACCCCATCTGTGTCTCAGCTACATGGATTATTTCTACCTGTTACATGTATTTAGAACCCGAGGGGGAAACCGACTGGAAGAAGCATTCACTTCAGCCCAACTACTTACGGATGAGAGCGTTTCTCTTTTTGAGTATCTTTCAGCGTTGCAAAATACAACCAAGCAAGCCAACAAACAGAAAGCTTTTCTGAAACCTTGTTCTAAAAACGTTACGGAACAGCTACACTTGAAATCAAATTTAGTATCGAGCCCGGTAATTAAGTTTGCCACTCACAGCAATCTTGCTTCACTCGCAGTTCGTGCTAATTACGGACTCAAACGCGTATCTATTTAAACCGCAAGCCCAGCGCCTTGTTCCCAGAGTAACTGCGACCACAGGCAGGGCGTCAGACCGAGCCAAGGGGCAGCGCAGAGGGACGGTACCTGCGGCGCACAGGTAGCAGCGCTCGGCGCCCGAGCCCCCCACCTCGATGAACTCCTGCAGCCTCTGCCGCCGGGGGCCGAACAGCCTCTTCGCCAGCTCCTCCTTCACCAGCGAGGACATCGCCCACCGCCCGCGGAGCTGCTCACCGCCGGGCACCGGCGCCCCACCGCCCGGGCGCTCCTGCCCGCCGTCCCCGCAGCCCCTTCCCCCGGCCAGGCCCGAGGCGGCGTCCGAGCCCCGCACATCAGGCGCCCTCCATTTACCTTCATGTGCTTTCTGAGGGAGCTGGGGTGCGTGTAGGACTTGTCACACATTTTGCAGAGATAGGGCTTGTCGGAAGTGTGCACATGCATGTGCTTTTTGCGGTCGCTGCTGTTTGCAAAGCGCCTGTCACAGCCCTCGAATTCACACTTAAATGGTTTTTCACCTATTGCAGAGGGAAGGGGGGGGGGGAGGACAACGGATCCGATTAAGCAGGGCCGGCTGGATCGCTCATTGTCCCCATCGCACCGCCGGACGGAAGCCCAGGGCTCCATTTCAAACACTTGCAACTTTCTAACTTCAACGAGGCTCAAATCGCAAAACCTTGCTTTTCTTCTCTGTCCTTCCCTCACCTCCGACCCCTGCTCAGCGCCCATTTCGGGGGGGGAGGGAGGCGGGGGGGGGATCTAAATAACTTTTTTTTTTTTTTTCTTTGGAGGGGCGAGTTTCAGTTGCAGCCCCAGTCCTGGGCAGCTCTCCCTCCTCGCAACGCTCCAAGCGAGAGAGCAGGCGTGGTGGTATTTACACACGATACTCATTATCTAGTTTCCGTTTTTATACCTCATTCTCGTGATATTTTACGCTCCCACCCACCCCAGCCCCCTCCCCCGTATTTTCTTGCAATATTGAAAATTATCCGGCCGGGGAATACAACGCGAGGACAGCCCCACAAGCCCTCTGCAAAAGCGCTCGGGAAAGCGGCGCTGGCTTTCGGCGCTCGGGGGTGGGAGCGGGGGGAGAGAGCTCTTCCAGCCAGGGCTGCTGCATTTCCACCTCCGCGATGGGGAAAAGTTCTCAGGGACCCCGGCCCCTGCCCTCCGCACAACAATAACACGCTAACGCGCCGGGCTCGGTTTATTTAAAATCGCTCCTCGGAATTAAATATTTACCAAGCCCTGAATTGCAGAAGGGAGACGGATGAGCTGCCTGCAATATTTAGCACAATTTCTCACCGTGCCACAGTCAAAACTGCCGAACAACAATTAATTAAAACCTATAAATTTAAACAGGACAGGTTGCTGCGCTTCTCCCCCACACACCCCTCCCCCCCCGCGCCCTAACAATCCCAGCAGCAAACCCTGCCTTTCCTTCCACCACCCCCCCACCCCTCCGCCCTCTGCCTCGGCAGGGATAATTTTCTTTTTGTTGCTGCTGCTTGCTTGGCTGTGACCGAGCCAGTTTTGCAGCGGAGCTCCGAGCCTGCCTCTCCCGGAAAAATCAGTGGCCCTGGACCGTGCTTCCCCCGCCCCGCAGCCGACCCTCGGCCAAGCACCCCCGGCCCCCCCGGCCCGTCCCTGCGCCCCGCTTCGGCCCCGGCGCTCGGCGCGTCCGCTCGCAGAGAGAAAAGCTACAGAGAAGGTTACCGTACCTGTATGAGTTCTTTTGTGTATTTTGAGATTCTCTGATCTGGCAAACACTTTGCCACAGCCTGGGAAAGGGCAGGGGAAAGGTTTTTCACCTGTGTGGACTCTGATGTGATTTACAAGTTTGTATTTGGCCTTGAAAGGTTTCCCTTCTCTCGGACACTCTTCCCAGAAACATATGTGATTGGACTGCTCGGGTCCTCCAACGTGCTCCACCGTGACATGAGTCACCAGCTCATGCATCGTGCTGAAAGTTTTGTTGCAGGACTTTTTGGGGTTTGACAATTGCTCGGGCTCAATCCACTTACAGATGAGTTCCTGTTTGATGGGCTGCCGCATGTAACGAAAGAAGGCCCCTGCCCCGTGGTGGGCTGCCATGTTCATGTTCATGTGGCCGTAGCCGTGCAGCTGGGTGGAGGCGTAGTGCTCGGAGCGGGGGCTGGTGACCTGGCCGTACTGGTCGGGTCTGCCGTACATGTCTCCGGAGAAGCCCAGGCGCATCTGCCCGTTCACCACGTTAGGCGAAGCGTGGCTGGTGGCTTGTTCGTGCAGCCCCGGGAAAAGTATATGTCCCGCGGCATCGGTGTGTCCGTGGGGTCCGGCGAAGCTGCCGGCGGCGGAGGCGAAGAGGCTGTGCTGGGCGCTGGCGGCCGCCGCCTCCCCGAAGCCGCGGTTGCGGACCAGAAAGTCCCGGGTGGAGTGGAAGGCGGCGCGGGCGTAGGAGCTGACATGGGTCGGGGGGTGGTGGTGCCCCAG
>JAVKLA010000053.1:16812814-16824352 GCA_034782735.1 Sagittarius serpentarius
GAGGGCCGGTGCCGGTTCTGCTGCCCCCGCCGGTGGCGGGGCCCGAGTGAGGTCCCGGCGGCGGGGGCGCCGGCCCGGGGGCTGCCTCCCCGCCGGAGGAGGAGAGGAGGGGCGAGTAGTCACACAGGGGGTTTGGCGGTTTACCGAGAAAGGAGTTGTCAATTAGCGCAATTCTTACTACCGGTAGACAAAAACCGTGGGTAAAATTCAGAAAAGGAATTAGATAGCCTTACGGCTATTGGTACTGTTACTACGCGAATGGCTTCATGGCTTTTAGTAGAGACAAGGGGGGAAAATTGCCTCATGCCAGTCCTTATAAACAGCAAGTGAACTCGCCTCCACGCAAGGGGAGTGCTCAGAGGGCAGCTGCAGCCTGGGGACCAGAGGAAACCACCATCCCCGGTGTGTTTGTGTGTGTGTGTGTGTGTGTGTGTGTGTGTGTGTGTGTGTGTGAGGGGCCTTTGACATCAGGCGGGAGCGTAAGCGCAGAACTTGTGCTTGCTCCTGCCACCCGGCAGCTCTGTGGGTAAAGTTCCTGCGGGCAAGTTCTCTTCTAATTCCCGCATCTGCAGTAGCTGTGTTAGTTTTCCCCTTCTGACTGCTGTTCTCTTCTAATTCTTATGCTCAAGCTTATTATGTCTAAATACCTTATTGGGCTTTTCATTCTTACAGTCTCAGTGTAACTTAGAATAGAATCTAACCTTAGAATAAAACCGAGTGCTAAAGTGAAGATTTAGAAGGTGAGGTAAAAAAATCTGAGAACTTCAAAAAGGTTTTGGACAGTTATTGTTAGAGTAACTTAGCACCATAGGTCTACGTGGTGCTTTGCTGATGTGAAGCAAAATGGAATCAAGTAAAATGATGTCGATGTAAAATTAGGGAGAATCATCTGCTGTAGATGCCAAGTATATTGGCTAGATGAGTGGCTAAAGGCTTGAAAAGAAACCAGAAGGTTTTGATTTATTCTGCTTCCTTTTGGTTGCATGGGTTTGGAAACACAATTGTGATTCTTAAACCTATAGACAAATTTTCATCCCTGGTTTGGGAGAGTAAAGTTACTCTAAGCTTCAGGTTTTGGATATATTTTATTAGTACAAGGCATAAGGACAAATTTCATCTCTTAGCTTTAACGGTTTATTCTAGGAAAAGAGCATCATGCTCACTTCCAAATGGAGACAACTGCATGTCAGGAAAGTGCCTTGGTATGGAGACCTTCCACCAGATAGCTGAGGCTCAGGGATGCCCAGATGCCTGCCCACAACCCTGATGGCTTGGCCATGCTTTCAATATGGGACTGATGTACAAATTGGCTTGCAGTTCAGGGTCCCCCTTTTTCTGCCAGCCTGCGGCAGAATTGCCAAGGCCCATGCCTTCGCTTCATCACCACCAGTGTTAATGGTGCCGTGGGTGGAGGTTTCAGTGTTCGTCCTCAGCGCCAGGGTCCTCATTAGGACGGTAATTCGGACTCAGCCACTCTGTTGCTCACGTTGCATCTCAGATGTTTGAATATTTTTTTTGCAGTTGTGAAGGAACAAATGTACAGACCAAAATACACTCAGAAAAAATACCTTTGGCTCTGGAATCATTTTCCATCAGTTTTTCCCTTTTGAAAGATTCAGCTGGTGGTACTGGAGAAACCACCTAGATGGTGAGTGAAGCATCACTGGCATCTTGGAAGTGATGGAGCTGAGACAAGAGCGGTGTGTAGCTCTGGTCTCTCTTGAGTTAGATTTTTATTTTTCACAGTTTGATCAAACTGTAAGTCATTCTGCCTCACTTTCCACAAGAGTGTGTTGAGGTTTGATGTATTAATACTCTTGAACTTTTTGCTCTTTCGGATATTCTTGTATATTAATATTGTGCCACTCTGGACAGTAGTACATGGCTAGTAGAAATTTGTAGATTAACAGAGCTTTACATTGAAAGGCATGACTGGGCTTTAGGTGGGGCTTTAGGGCCATGTAGCTGCTATCTGAGCAGTACTAATGAATGTTCAGCTGCTCCTTTACTTCCTACCTTCTTCTGTCCGTGCCTATTTAGATTTCACTGTATGGAAAGAGCATTGCCTGCATACTGACTTGAGCAGTTGTTGTACATGCTGGGTAAGCGTGAGGCTCATGGCAAACACAGTCATAAATATCTGCATATTATGTCCCAAACCATGTACTCTTAAAGCACAGACACAGATAAATTACCGTTTTCAGGTTTAGAAATCTTTTGGAAAAGGAGCAAAAGTTTTTGATAACTTATATGATAATTTAAACACTTCAGCCTTTTAGATGCAGCTGTCAAAAAAAAAAAAAAGCTGCTATGTAGACTGTGGTAATAGATTCCTCTGCTCTGGATTTGTTTCTGAGCTGTTGTGTATGCAGATAATGCTGAGAAGATCCTATCCTGTGATGTAAGTATTTTCTTCATCAAATTATATTTCAAAAAGTATCATAGAGATTGAATTACTTCTACAGTATCCTTTAATGCATTCTCAAATGCCAAGTTAAACAACGACTCGTGAGTATATTGGTAGAAAGGTACAATGGTGATTTTAATGTTGAATGTTTTAATAAGAAACAGAAAAATTCATAATTCACTATTGCTCTTGCTTGTCTTGATTCTTTATTCACCTATCCTCTGTTAGAACGTAGCAGGACAGTTTTGGTGCAGCTGGTATCAGGACTATCTGTAGGGTTTTGGATAATGCCCATAAACATTTTTTTTCATATCTACCCTATTCTTCACAGTCTTTTCTCCCTTACTAGATTACAGTGGGGAGAAATGACCATTCCATTTTGGAGGTGACTCACAAAATAATTGTCTTCCTAGAAGAAAGCGAGCCAACAGTTGGGCAGAAACTTACCCAGCCAGCAAGGACACGCTAACCATGGACCGGGACCAACTTCCCCTTCTGGCAGCCGACACCCTGGCCAGCCGTCCCTACCTCAGATAATCCTGCCCATGAATGCGGGACGTATGGACATAAACCAGAACAAACTAAACTCCTTGCTACCCAGGCCACAAACAAATTTAAATCCAAATTTAACTGGGATTTACCTGTAACTGTCCAGGTAGATGAATTGCAGATGACTCTGAAAGCTGCACAACCCTCAGCCCAGGCTCACAGCAGTCTGCAAAGGAAGACGAAAGATCTAAAACATGAAGTAATCACCAGGGGAGTGTCTTAAAACTTAAAACTTTCAGCTAAATATTAATTACTTCGGTTCCTTTTTGTGCCCTGTCTTTTCCCTGCAAATTTCCCCATGTCCAAATACAGTTTTCCTTACTGTACCCAGGACATTAACTTTAATAGATGTAGTAGCAGGTCCTAAAAGAATAAATCTCTCTAATCTTTATTGTTTCTCAGTCACACTGTTCTGGTAAAAATCAGCTCACCAGCTTTAGAAACAATATCTGCGGTGGGTCCCTATACTCCTTTGGATCTACTAATGTGCATTAGTATATACATTTAACTGATTACCTGGGGCTCGATCCAAAACCCATTAAGTCAGTAACAACATTTCCTGTGATTTTGGTGGGCTTCAGAGTAGTCATTACTGGCACAGTAGGACCGTCACCATATTTAGGTGGGACTTCACTGCGTTCTGCATGCTGAAGCCCTCCAGAGGATGGACATCTGATCTTTCAAATTCCTGGCAAGGAGCAAACCCTTACAAAGCAGTGTTTGCTGGTGGCATCTTTCCCATTGCTCCTTGATTGACAATGTTACAGAATAAAAGGAAGGAAAATGCAACACTCAGAATAGAATAATCTCTGAGCTGCAAAGGATTCCTGTAGGCTGAACAACATAATTTATCATTTTATTTAAATTAGACTTTACTCTCCTGTAGCTGTTGTTTCTGTTTGAAGTTTCAGCCAGTAATAAACTAGAGTTTATAAACTAAAGTATAAACTAGAAATCATGAAAAACATTGTACAATGAGCTGGCTGTATAGGGAGGCTTCCAAAGCCGACTTCAGGAAACTAATTCTGAATGATCATCACCTCTTTTTCTCCCTCTTCTTCCTAATCATTTGCTTTTCCCAGGTCTCTTTTCCCACTGACGTTTATAGATGATCTGGCTCCTAATTATGGCTAGTTGTTCACATGTTTTGGTAGCTGTGCCAATAAAATTAGATCCCTGTGCAGT
Organism: Sagittarius serpentarius; assembly: GCA_034782735.1. Classification (NCBI taxonomy): domain Eukaryota; kingdom Metazoa; phylum Chordata; class Aves; order Accipitriformes; family Sagittariidae; genus Sagittarius; species Sagittarius serpentarius. The sequence goes on from JAVKLA010000053.1 coordinate 16,816,956, forward strand.
AAAGCATAAACCTAGTTAGGCAGTACTGAAAACTGTTTGAAGCAGCAGAGGCAGGAGTGTTTCATACGGCAGTACTATTCAGCAAGGTATGGCTTGAGTCACTCAGGTTTCAAATAGAAACAGACAAATACACGCTGGTGTGAGAGACTGGACGGGGTTAATGCCTCAAACACCCGTCGTGATTGACAGGGACCTGGCTTTTCTGGCTTTCGCTCTCCTCTGGGATAGAAGCCTAGAAAGCAAGGGGGTCCACTCTGAACCCCTCTGGGATAGAAGCCTAGAAAGCAAGGGGGTCCACTCTGAACCTTGCGACTCAGCGGGAGGGCTCTCCTTACTGTCTCACATATGCTTAGCATGTGTTAATATGGTTTGTCGCCATAGTTTTATGCCCATTCTTTTGTGAGGAACCTCGCCATCTACTGTTAAGGCTTTTCAAGTTCAGGCTGTTTGTGTCATGAATAAAATGTTTAACTGATTGATTGGTGTCGCCTCACCTTAATTTAGCCCGAGGGAATTCTGAACTCTACACAACCCTTCCCTGGTCTGTCCAGCACGGGTTGTGACAGCTGGAGAAGGCATCAGTTGGTTAAAATGTTTTTGTACATCTCATCAGTTCTGGTAAAGAACACTAAAACCTAAATATGATTGGTTTCTCTAATGGCATGATGTAATTACTCGGTTTTAAAAAGTAGTACTGTTCTCTTTTCTTGGAAGAAAGGAGATAAAAGAGTTTGAGATTTTATTTAACTGAAGCTCGAATTTGTCAAGTTTATATTGAAGTTATACTGGTTTGTCATCCTCAGAATGTAATCATGACCATCACTGGGATAAATGATGCCACACCATGCCACCATCCCATCCAAAGCTTTCCTTTCAATAGAAAATACATACTCATTCTTCGTAGAATAGTAACCAGATGCTGTTTCATGAATGAAATTTGGAAGCATATTTTGAAACATAACACATAAGTTGCAAGTATCAAATTCTGTAAAGAATTTACATGTGTTGAATTTTACACATGTATGAGCTAAAAATTAGGGCCTGTCATGGTTTAACCCCAGCTGGCAACTCAGCACCACCCAGCCACTTGCTCACTCACCCCCCCGCCACACAGTGGGATGGGGGAGAGAATCGGAAGGGTAAAAGTGAGAAAACTCGTGGGTTGAGATAAAGACTGTTTAATAGATAAAGCAAAAGCTGCATGCACAAGCAAAGCAAAACGAGGAATTTATTCCCCACTTCCCATGGGCAGGCAGGTGCTCAGCCACCTCCAGGAAAGCCGGGCTCCATCATGCCTGACCATTACCTGGGAAGACAAATGCCATCATTCCCAATGTCCCCCCCTTCCTTCTTCTTCCCCCAGCTTTATATGCTAAGCGTGGTGTCATATGCTGTGGGATATCCCTTTGGTCAGTCGGGGTCAGCTGTCCCAGCTGTGTCCCCTCCCAACTCCTTGTGCACCCCCAGCCCTCTCGCTGGTGGGGTGGGGTAAGGAGGAGAAAAGGCCTTGGCTCTGTGTCAGCCCTGCTCATCAATAATGAAACACCCCTGTGTTATCAACACTGTTTTCAGCGCAAATCCAAAACATAGCCCCATGCTAGCTACTATGAAGAAAATTAATTCTATCCCTGCCAAAACCAGCACATTCTCCACCCCTTATTCCATACCATTTACGTCACACTTAGGTCCCACACTATCCAATATATCCTCGTTACCCACCAACACCCTTCCCGTCTTTTGGTATAATACATGGATATCATTCCCTTAGTCTATGGACCATCTCTGTGAAATGTCTGTAAAATGTCCATAAATGCCTGCGAACATCCACAAAATGTCCATTAAGTTCATTTAGTCTGTGACTTTGGGCTCCATCTGTTATGTTGGTCACTCAGGACTAGAGGTGGTGTGTTGCGTGAAGTTACTGGGCATCAAAGGCAGCTCAGGTCAGGTCACTGCTGCACTTACCCTGCTTCTTGCGAGGCTTGTCCTCCACTGGTTCTGGTCATTCCTGCTATAGTAATTCCTGTAACATGCAACTCATGTTATCCTGGGTTACAACAATTTAAAGGTATTTCCATTACAATCTCCACGCCTGGTCCCTTTGGACCAGACCATAGGGTTTAACATTGCGATGAACTCTTCCCCTTGCCCCTGCTCTGGCTTGGGCTTATCCACAGGCTGCAGTCCCTTAGGGATCTACCTGCTCCAAGCGAAGCCTTATCTTTGAGCCACCGTCTCTCCAGGGGTACATCTGCTGTGGCATAGAGTTACCCACAGCCACAGTCGCTTTGAGGTGCACCTGTTCCAGCGCAGCCTTCTCCATGGGCCACGATGCCTTCAGAGACAGACTGGCTCCAGCATGGCCTTACCCACAGCCACAGTCCCTTCAGAAGTAAACCTGCTCCAACATGGCCTTACCCATGGCTGCAGTCCCTCCAGGGGTCTACCTGCTCTGATGTGGGCTTATTCACCGCCACAGAGGCTTCAGGGTGTCAAGCTCCCATGTGGACTCATCCACAGGTCCCAGTCCCTTCGACTCGAGCTCATGCTGGAGTTCCAGCCTGCCCAGTACAGCAGCACAGAAATGGCAGCGATGCCCTGGCCATCGGCCAGCCCAGGCGCATCGCCATTGCTGTTATCAAAACGTTCCCGGGCGCAGCAGAGTAAGATGATCAGCAGCACGGCACTACAGCAAGCAGAGAAAGCAAAAAGCAGCCACGAACGAGCACTAGACTCTAATTTACCGTAAGGCAAGCAAGCCCCACGGCAAGCACAGGAGCCTGCCAATTAAAAGCTAAAGAACAATAACAGCTATAAATTCGACCTAGCACATTCCAATCAAATCTGTCACTATCTAGAACCCTTCAAGCCCCACATTGGGTGCCAAAAAGGACTGTCGTGGTTTAACCCCAGCCGGCAACTCAGCACCACCCAGCCTCCCACTCACTCCCCCACTCTGTGGGATGGGGGAGAGAATCGGAAGGGTAAAAGTGAGAAAACTCGTGGGTTGAGATAAAGACTGTTTAATAGATAAAGCAAAAGCTGCATGCACAAGCAAAGCAAAACAAGGAATTCATTCCCCACTTCCCACGGGCAGGCAGGTGCTCAGCCACCTCCAGGAAAGCCGGGCTCCATCACGCCTGACCATTACTTGGGAAGACAAACGCCATCACTCCCTGTGTGCCCCCCCTTCCTCCTTCTTCCCCCGGCTTTATATGCTGAGCATGATGTCATATGCTGTGGGATACCCCTTGGGTCAGTTGGGGTCAGCTGTCCCGGCTGTGTCCCCTCCCAACTCCTTGTGCCCCCACCCCAGCCCCCTCGCTGGTGGGGTGGGGTGGGGTGAGGAGCAGAAAAGGCCTTGGCTCTGTGTCAGCACTGCTCAGCAATAAGGAAAACACCCCTGTGTTATCAACGCTGTTTCCAGCACAAACCCAAAACATAGCCCCATACTAGCTACTATGTAGAAATTTAAGTCTACCCTAGCCAAAACCAGCACAGGGCCTTAAATAAGTTAGCTTATATAATAAGAGTTTAGGTTCCTGTTCAGCAAAGCACATAATAATACATTGATGAATTGGAGCCACATTTAATTAACAGCATAAAATCCTGGCATGATGGATTCAGCACTTTGTTATTCAAACACAACCCAGTCAATGTCATACAGTTTTCTTTGTGAAGGTAAAACCCTAAAGACAGTAGTAAAGAAAAAAAAAGTAGTAAAAAAAAAGTTTTAAAAATTCTGAGTTTCTAGGCATAGAAATGACTGCTAATCTGACAGCTGGCAGCTTTTGAAAGCGTAGCTCAGGGTTTTGACAGCTGTGTTTAAAACAGTAACTCTTGGTGGCGTTTTATAAAAATACAGGGGAGAAAGCGGAGTAGAGAGTTACATTAACCAAGAAGTATCTTAATAATTACATTTGAAGTAAATTAGGTTGTGATGCCAACCAAACTGCCCTTTTATGTTCTCATTTGCTTGTAAAGTTTTCAAATAAACCCAGTTTTTCTTCAAGAGTTACCAAGAGCGACTTTAACAGATACTCTGTCAAAAGCCTCTTCACACTTTTTAATAATGATTTTCATCTCTACCTCTGTAGTCCCTAGTAATATGTTTCATTATCTTGGCACAAGAACCACTCTCTTCCCTCATGAAAATTGAACATTATTATTAATGTAGATAGTCAATTACTTCAGATTAATGTGGATTTATATTTAAAATCAATACATCAGCGTGATGCAAAGCACTCTTAGAACACTATAAACTTCTGCTGGATATCTAATCCATTTTTTAAAAATTCATAAAGAGTCGGGAATCTATACAATGCATAATTTGTATGGATATTGTATTTAGGGGATGAGCACATAGTTGACAGTTGTGTGGCTTAAAATATGTTTTATTCTATACAGATCTTTGTAAATCCTTATTCTGTCAGTTACTCAAAAAGGTTAATGTCAAATACATTTAGAGAAGAAATAAAATACAAAAATGTTCAGAGTAAATTTACTTCACCATGAGAAAAAGCTAGTAAGGGAATGGTAGACACATCTCCAAATGCTTTTAAAGGTGGCTGGCATTGTCAAAGTGTTACTTTAGTCAATTATAAAGTACAGGGTTCAGTATAAGGATAATTAACTGAAATGTAATGACCCAGCATTTGCAGATTATGTGATCTGATCTTAAACTGGTTTCTAGCTTCCTCTTCATGGAGCCAGAAGGATTTGTTGCAAAGAAAGCAAATGGCTGTTCCCTATTGTCCAGTTTCATTTGGAGTCCTGGACATGGAAGAAACTACCCAAAGCTGAAACTACTCGCAAGACTAGCAGGTCATTTGCCTTTCTCAAGGCAGGATCAACCCAATCTAGTTCATTTGTCTGGTCTGCTCCTAATCAGAGCCACAACTTCTATAGCGGTCATAAGCTCTCGTATCTTGCGCACCAAACTGCAGCACTTAAAGAACTCTAACACCCTCCTGTTTGCCTTACCCACCTGACGCGCTCAGGGCTCTCTTGGGGCATAAGATGAGCATGATTTGATGCAGGGCATTTGAAAGAAAGAGTAGGTGTCCAGGGCAAACTTCTGCTTTTTTGACTTGGGAACTCCTTAATATATGGTGATGAAAACTTGGATTCATTATTTCTTGGTCTTTATTAAATTCTTACATTTCACCCCATAACTGAAAAAAAAAGAAAAAAATTACGTATTAGTGTAAGTTCAACAAAATAAAACTACAGGGTGCTTCATCTTTTTTTCTTGTCTGAATTTTGAGTTAGAACTAGAGAATATTGCACAAAGATGGGAAAAGTGTGGGTCAACCTCTTTTTGCCTCTGCCAGGCCTCAGTTCATAACCTGCATTACACTAGCATCATCTCTTCCCTGCTGCCTTCTCACGGTAGTGAAAGGTCTTGACTGTCAGAGCAATGCTTTTCAGCTGGCTAATGTTACTTACACGTATGTTTAGCATTCTCCTACAATTACATTTCATAGTCTTTTTTCCTCTCCTTCTGTAGACAGACGTATAATACATTAATAGTTTTCCTTGCCATTAGCATCTTGGTAAAGAACTAGGTGAAGACAAAGGAAGACCCTTGCCCCGTGGAAGTGTAGGCCGGGACTCTGCGCCTGGTTTGGCACGGCTGGTCTCTACCCATGAGTGGACGCTGCTGATGGCGCTGAACCACATCAGTCAGCAATGCACTGATGGCCTGGGACTGTGTAATCAGAAAATCACGAGTCCTGTCCACCAGAAGGTCTGTTCCACCTGCAGCATTTACTGTGTGAAGTAGATATATCTGTAACATCATTATGAAGGAGGAAATTCTTTGCTCCAAACATATTTTATACTGCTGCTGGAAAAGTTGCTGCAATCGATGAGATACAGATCTTCAGAGAGATCCGCCCTTCAGGAACCACACCAAAAAGCTACAGCCACAGCTCTGAATTCTTTGGCAAAGAGCTTTGGATCCTTTTTTGGCTAAGAGGTGTCTTTAAAAAAAACCCAGCCAGCTAGTTTCATCCAGCAATGACGTGGAAGTTGTTAATTACTATATGATCTTTAAGGTCCTTTCCAAACCAAGCCATTCTATGATTCTATGATTCTAATTATGGTGCAATTACTTTGCTTCCATTGAAACATCTACATTAATTAAAATAAGAAAAATACTCACAGACAAGGCCTTCTTCTCTGTAAGAAACTTGAAATTCCAATTTGGTCATTAAATAGTTACCTCAGTTCTCTAGTCTTTATTTCAAATATGTTCAGGTTCTTCCAGATGAATGCAGACTTGTTGGCCTTATTAGTCTGAGCAACTGGGTCAAGTTTTCTAGCTTTTTTCTCTAGTGTGCACCAGTCTCATTTGATGCTGTATGTTAGCTTATTCAAATTCAGATCTGTAATAGTTTTGCTAATGTCCCTCTTGTTTGTTGCCTAAAGCCATTCATGCAGAATAACACCTGCAAAATCTTTCCTGTGTTGCAGACTTCCCATGTTTGGTGAACTCAAGTGCTCCCTGTCCAGCTACTGCAGAACGAAAGCTTGAAGAAGTTCTGTGCTTTTCCACTCACTCATTCATACACGAAATCCTGGAATAAGCATAGGCTTATTTTGATTACGCTGGCAGCAGGAAATTCAGGTGCTGTGCTGCTACGGGGCAATGACACCTCTAATTCTATTGCAAGCAGTATTTGCTGAAAGTCAAGTAGCTGGATTTATGGGAAAATCTGTATTAAACACTGGTTTACATGGATTTTTTGAATTAGTTGTTAACTAAATGAAATTTTAGAGAAAATTACTACGGGTCTTTGAAGTTGAAAATATGCTGTGGAAAGTGACACAGCAAAATATTATATGAAAATTATAAATAAATGGCTAATATTTTATTGTCTAAAAAGCCATGATTGAATCATGAGGCAATAGTGTGAAGTCTACACATTGTGACCATGTGAGTGATTGATACAGAAGCCTGGCAAAACTTATATCCACAATGCATTAAGCATATAAATAAAATTTTTCTGCTGCTTTACCTCTTAGGACTCACAACTGTTCAAATTTGTCACATTTAAAAATGTTTTCACCAAAGGACAACTGATTAAAAAAAGCAAACAGTATCTTTCACTCCAGCACGGTACTTTATGGTTTTTGCAGTCTGTTCAGTCTGTCTGTTCAGACAGAAGCAGTCTTCATGGAAAAAAAGCATCACTTACATTGGTCATAAAGTATAAATACCCACAAATTTGTCATTTTGATGAGAAGGTTCATTAAATTTCACTGTATAGACAATCCAAGCTAGAGACTGTGAATTTTTTTTCATTTTTTGGTAAATTTTTCCAATAGCCTGGAAACAATACTGGATAAATGTAACAAATAATATTTCCCCCCCCCCCCAACACACATAATGG
>JAVKLA010000053.1:16824362-16845806 GCA_034782735.1 Sagittarius serpentarius
CATTGTGTCTGCCAAACTTAAACATATTTCAGAATCAAGCCCTTCTGTTGAACTAATTAAATAATTAATTTATTCTGGAACTAATTAAACTTGGTTTCCAAAGAACTTCTGCCTGGTGGCTGGTTGATTTTGTAGCAGAGTTGCACTACGGCTGCGTGGGAGCTATTCCCTGCTTAGACGTCAGACCCAGGCTGGTGAGAGCTGCTGTGAATGTCCTAACCGCAGGAAAAGTTTTGGTCGTAATTAATGTCTTGTTGGACACCAGTGAATCCGCATCACCTCAGTTTCCGTTTCTTCTGGAGTGGGTGCTCTGACAGAGCATGGACTCCAGCTGAAGCACTTACTGGTCTGGGTGTGCTCTCTCTTGCATAGGTTTTCAAACGTCTATCAAGAACATTAAGCAAGAGATGGAAAAATTGGGTATGTGGCAATAGTGATTGCATGCACTTGCACGTGTGCATTTTGTACAATTGCGGATGCCATGTCTTCTAGGCTAGAATGTTGCAGATGATTACGATGGTTTAAATTATAAATGTACATTTTAAATAATGTACATATAGCAACACGTGTGCCACCGTTTCCTTGGTGTACACTATTTTTTCATTGCTTTGCTCCTCTCCAGCTGCTTACCCTTGAAGCAAATGAATAATCTCCTTGGATTAACTGTCCTCATTTAAAACAAAACACATACATAAATGTTTCAGCTGTTTTGAAGTATTTCACTTTCATTCAAGTAATAACTTTTTGTACACCTTTTTTTTTCTAGCTACATTGGCAGGAGTCCAGCAGTGCAGTGGGCAATGTTCAACTTAGGCTGTCTCATGTTGGAGGAGATCTGTTATTCAAAACCAGTGGCTATTTTACAGGTAACCTGGTTGATATTTTTACTGTCTATGTGTTCTCCATAGTAAGAGTACACAGGAAGAGTAGCTCTGATAGCAAGATAAAACAGCCATATTAGGCCAAAAGGGAGATTTCCCCTGCTTCTCAGTATCCTGCCTTGACTGTGACGTGGAGTATCGGTACGGAAAGAATCCAGGCTGGGCTCATGCAGAGTGGTCTTTCCTAAACTCAGCTGGATCCTGGCAATCAATGTCTTAGGGACTGTCTAAGCCTGAGGTTGTGTTCAGTCCATTATGTTTAGTAGCCATCAGTAGACCTATCTTCTATGAAATTATCTAATTTCATTTTTAAATGATTTATACTTTCGTCCTCCTTAGCATCCTGTGGCAGTGAGTTCCATAATTCAGTTAATGTGTTGGATGAAAAAGTATTCCTTTCTGTTCATTTTAAACCTGCTATCTGATAATATCTTCGGACAGCTCCTAGTGCTTGTGTTGTAAGAAATAGTGAATGGTTATCTTCCATTTCCAAACTGTTTGTGATTTTATAGGCTTTTATCATATCCTCCCCCTTAATCATTAAATTTGTAAATTGAAAGATCCTAACCTGCTTACGCTCTCCTTGTATCTCTGATCACTCTTGCTACATTTGCCTCAAGTTTTTTGTTGTTCTGCTTTTGGAGAGGATCTCTCAGCTGAATGTAGCAGCCCATCAAAACGCCACCTCTTTGTCACTCACTGTCAGCTCTAGATTTGACCAACCTGAAGAATTTTGTATTCTCAATAAATTTTGTATTCTCAATAAATTTTGTTACCTCATTATTTACTCCCTTTTTTCCTGTTCACTTGTCCATATATTGGACAGTTTAGGTCCCAATGCAGATCCCTGATGGACCTAAAGTAACTTTTTTCATTGTGAAAACTATTTGTTTCTGCTTTTTGTTCCCTCTCGTTTCCCTACTCAAGGGTTCGTGGAATTTCCTTTTTACCCCATGTCAGCCTTAGCTATGTCAGTCTCTCTATTTCTAGTTCCCTTCAGAGGCTTTGGTGAGAGCTTGGAGAAATCTCTTGGAAATCTGTGCATACTCCATCAGCTGGGCAATGTGTCAATACGATTGTCAGCTCTTTTGGACAGTTTAATACATGTACAACCATGAGTTATCTCTGCCAACCATATGGTTTTTTCCCTAATAGGCTGTTTCACCTGTGTTACTTTTTATCCCGCCAAATATTAGAATTCCTACCAATTTTTGTCGTATGCAATGTCAGACACAAAATGTGGTCAGGACGTTGTCTGCCTGAGGAGACTTATTCTTCATTTTACCCATTCAGTCCTCAACTTTGTTGTAGTCTGCCTATGTGTGTTGACCCTGTGTATGTGTACAGCCTTCTTCACTTATAGGAGATACGACAAGATGTAATGATCTGCCTGGACAGATCACAATGCATTCTTTCTACATTTTCCTATGTTCTTGAAGCAGCAGTAAGAAAATAAATCAAACCAGAAGGCTCAACATCTTTCAGACCTGAACTCTGTAGTGGACTGAGCAGAGAGCAAATTAGCTACTGTACAAAGCTGAAACTCAAAATAGAAGGTTGTAGCTGTTGGCTGAGTTTTTATTTGCGTAGTAGAAAGCATTCACATAAAACTGTTTTCTGGTAAGTTGTCGTGGTTTAACCCCAGCCAGCAACTCAGCACCACGCAGCCGCTCACTCACTTCCCCCCCACCCAGCGGGATGGGGGAGAGAATCAGAAAATAAAGTAAAGCTCGTGGGTTGAGATAACAACAGTTTTATAGAACAGAAAGGAAGAAACTAGCAATGGTACTAATAACAACACTAAAGTGACAATAATAATAAAAGGATTGGAATACACAAGACAAGTGATGCACAATGCAATTGCTCACCCCTTGCCGAATGACGCCTGAGCCGCGCTCCTCCTCCCCCCACCAAGCTGGGCATGACGTCCCATGGTATGGAATACCCCTTGGGCCAGTTGGGGTCAGCTGTTCCGGCTGTCTCCCCTCCCACCTTTCCTGTGCCCCTCCAGCCTCCTTGCTGGCTGGGCAGGAGAAGGTGAAAAGTTCTTGACTTAGTCTAAACATGACTGAGCAACAACTGAAAACATCAGGGTGTTATCAACGTTCTTCTCATACTAAGCCCAAAACACAGCGCTGTACCAGCTACTAGGAAGACAGTTAACTCTGTCCCAGCTGAAACCAGGACATAACTATTTCACAACCTGTACTTTATTGTATTTTATAAAGAATCTGTTGTATAGATCAAGAAGTACTTCAGTAGTTTTTCTGAAGAAAAATAAATTCATATCTCAGATGTTTCCCCATGGCCACTGTAGAAACTTAAAAATTAAAATATGTTAAGTGTCCGTGGGGAAAGGTGGGATACAATCCACATAATTGCAGAGTCCAATATTTGCATATTCCCCTTGTTTCAGAAGAAAGATTTTGAAAAGCTTAAGTATTTACTGAATAGTTACTCCAAGGAAAAAAGCCAGAAAGACTGCAGGCAGGTAAGTAAAATAGATTTCTGCTTATAAATAATTAATCCAGTAATACTGGTGCCCCATATACATAACCATTGCATTTATGCAAATATCATTTAGAAGGAGAAAGAGCATTTGCTTGGAGTGCGCAACATTATTGATGGTTCTGGCATTTTAGACTATTTCACTTGAAGCTGTCATTCCTGCCTTGAGTGTAAGAGTGCTAATCTAGCTGACACCAGTTTCCCGATCTTGAGGGACCTGCACTTGGCAGTCTTTGCTGTGGTATGAAAGAAGAGCAGATGACAGTATCGAACACTGGCAGTGTGTATACTCTGGGGAAACTTGGCCCTTCAGTATATATTATTAGGCATAAATACTGGAGTACTAAAATATGCTGGTACTTTGAGAGAACTGTGACTATTTCTCATATTGAAGCAGCAATTTGGGTTGAGTCTTTGCTGTTATTTTACTGGGGAAAACATTCTGCAGAGGGGAGAGAGAAAGAACAAAGGTGAAATGAGATAATTAAGGATGCATGAAAACTGTTCTTTGATACCAGGGCAATGAATATTCAAGATGGAAGGTTTATTTCTGAATACGTGAGGTTTTTTCAGACTTTCAAACTAGTTCAAAGACAATCTCTATAGGCTTGTTGAGTTTTTTCTCATTATTAAGAAGGACAAGAAGGACATAGAGGAACAAGATGTTTTTCTGCACTTTAATATCCTTATGTAAATAGAGTAATCCTCTTACATACAATAATGAGCAGAGAAATTTAGATTCCATTTTTTTAGTGGATAAAAAACAAACAGGCTTTTTAGAGTTAACAGGTTTTTGTTTAGTTGCATTAATAGGATAAACCTTTTCTGTAAGCAGGAGGCTTGGTCTATAGCATTTGGCAAATATTGACGAATATTGCTTCCTATAAGAGACTGAAGCATCAGCTGTCTCATGCATCAGGAAGGTGACTGATAAACTAGGTATCACTTCTGTAACATTTCCAGTTTAAAATTTTTGCAAGCCTTTTTTTTGTCAGTTCACGGAATCAACTGTATAATCAGTGTTCTGTGCTACCAAACATTTCTTAATTTGGCAAATGTGTTAATGAGGTGGTGTCCCGTGGCTTGCATGGATGAGGTAATTTCCAGTTCAGCTTTTGGACTGTTAGCGGTAGGTTGCTTTAGGGACTATTTAGGCTTTTGGACCCACAAACACTCTCCTGACTTCTTTGCCGTCGGTGTCCATCACCAGTAACCTGTACTGACAAATGTCTTCATTCCCGTAGTAGCACCCCACCAGTTTCTTCCTCAGACCTTGGAAAGGCTGAGCCTTACTCCACTTTCTGCTTCTAAGAGGCAGACATGGCTGGCGTCATCTCTTTTTCCTGTACTTACATGAAGGTTGCAACCCTCTCCCCTCCTTTTTATCGGAAGGTGGGTGAGATGGGATAGTCCTGTGTGCACTGTGATGAGGAAGAGCAAATCGTAGGCCAGGCAGCAGTGAAGGGGCATGGCAACAGCTGGTACAACTTGTTCCTTCCACTTCAGATGCGAGAGAAGCCCTCCCATGGGCCCCTGAGCCGAGGACGGTCAAAGGTGAATAATTTCACTGGAAGATCTAGAGGAATAGGACATACAGGGGGTAGTATGCATCCTATTCAAGGAAGCTGAAGGAATATGTGGCAAAAGGGACTTTCAAGCAAGGAGAATGGTTTAATTTTTTTGTGCAGTGGCTGAACGAACAAGAAAAAACAACAAGGTGTGGAATGATAGAAACGGACAAACCAAACTACCACCAGCTTTGCAGTGGCAGTCAGGTAGTGCTGTGAGTGAGCCAACAAAAGTGTTGTTGGCAAACTTTTTTACCAGTGAGTAACTTCTGGCAGGGTTCAACTTCACCTTCACCACAGTACAGCTTCAGGTGGCTCTTGTGTGTTCTGACAGCTTCCATGAGCCCTTTATCAATAAAAAATTGTGTTCTTTCTTTTTTTTAAGACACAAATAATTTTGAAGAAGAACAGAACATTTCAGTATTTAACTAGTAAAACCCACCTCCAATTTTGCCAAGCTGTAGTTTATCAAAAGTTAGAGGAAAGAGCATTGTACCATTCTTCAAACAAGCAGCATTTTCAAATAAAACCAAAACCAAAGTCTCATCAAGAAATGTTAATCATACCTGAAACTCTTGACCTTGCAAAATAAAATGTTGACAAGTATCTTTCTGACATTTTGCAATTTAAGCCACAGTCCCATCAAACTGTGTCCAAAGTGGTTAAGAAGTATATGTCCACTGTAGCAAACCCAATGTTATGCAACATGGCAAAGCCAGCATGCTACGTAGGATAGTCTTTAAAATGTTAAAGATGACTATTTAAATTTTAAATTCTTCAAACTGTTCGAGAAATTTCCCAGCATCAAGTAGGTTATCCTACTATCTCCCACTTCCCTCCAAAACTTTCTGTAACTTCCAGGGGGTCGACTTGTTCAAGGCTAATGATATGGACAAAAGCCCATGAATATGGGGCAAAAGCAGGTCTTCCAGTGCAAAACTGGTCCCTTGGTAAGCACCAGAAACATGCTAACAAGGCTTCAGACCTCTTCTGTGCTCCTTTCTCTTGCTTTGTGGGATAATTAGAACTCATTTATGCCTAAGCTGTGGTGAGGCTAGATGAAGGCTCTACGAGACTGGGCTGGCAGTATGAGACCGTTAGACTCATCGTCCCTTTGGACCTAGGAAGTTATTTAACATTTGACATTCTGAATAGCGTTTGTGATCCAAGGCATTGTAGGGAAAGAGGTGAGGAGCACACACCTGCTCTTGCTGCAGACGAGGCACTTCGTACTTCCACTCTGTTCTGCAGGCAGACGGATCCCAAGTGGATTGCTGAGCAACCCCCGCTCCACCAGCTATTAACGAATGACTCTTCTTAGTATTTGTTGCATCATAAACACATACAATCATGTAACTCATGTTAGTGAATCAGCCTATACCTACCATTCCAGGATTTATTATGAAAATAAAGATATAAGCATACATTTTTTAAAGGGTGCATGTATACTTGACTACTGGTGAGGTCAAAGGGAACTGGGGTGCTCAACCTCTTTGGAAAACTGCAGAGCCTCTGTGGTTTTGGGGACCTACTACACTGGAAAAATTTTTCCTTTGTAAACATTTCTGAGAGGATGGCCTGCATGTAAGACAAGTCTCCAGACAGCATAAGTGAATTTTGCAATTAGTTTGCCATTTTCTTTTTTAGGTCTTTGAAAGACCTTGCAGATCAATACCTTAGGACAAAAAAATTGGACTTTTAGAATGCCGTATGCAAAGGTTTTGTGCAAAAATTGGTATTTATGTGTCTATTGTATAAGTGTGATGGATGTGTTGGAGAACTGCTGAAATAAACATGCATGCAAGTTACTAGTCGGGTGTTTTGGTGTTGATTTGATAGTAATTGTACAGGAGAGGTGCATATATCAGTGACTTTGTGGGTCGTTCTGACCCTGCTATGACATAAAAATAGTCTTGCTAGCCATATAACACTTCATAAACTGCCAGTGAGGGAATGTTATGCTTGATTTTCTAAGAAATGTTCTGATGTCTACATTTTGCTGCCAGCATTTTAGAATTATTTCCTGATGACTTCACATCATGTTTAGTTTTTTTCTTTTATATATGTGTCTGTTAGGTGTGAAGTTTGAAACATTATTATAAGGCAAGGACATGCACCAGGTGAATGCTATTTAATACTGTTTCAAAAATTCAGAGACAGTGAAGATTTCAAAGCTCAGACTTTTGGCTCTGAAATATTATGTGAAGCTGAAGCAGGGGACTTCATAGCTCTAGGTGTGTACATTCAAATTAAAAAAAAAAAATTAAAAATCTCTTAAACTATTTAAGGTTGTGTTTTCAAAGGCAAAGAAGGAAGGACAGTGCTTTGACAATTATTTGCTATTCTTTTTATTAAGACTTGAACAATATTTATAGTGTCAAAATAGTGAAATCTACACTTTTGTACACATGAGCATGTATTGATGATGAATGATGCCGAGTGCTGTCAGATGATTTTGGTGTGCATAGCTTACATAACACTGATAAATGGGAAAGCTCATGGAGATGACATTACTGCCCCTGGGACAGCGACATTTGTTCTAGACCTGCAGAAGAATGTCTGTACAGGAAGAAATGGCAAGCTGGGGTAGACTTTGTACATGGAAAAAAAGTTTTGAGTTTTTCCCATGACAGGATGAGGTAGTATATAACTAACTGATTTATAGAAGACAAGATCTAATTTGTTTGCCAACTGCACTACAATTTGACACAGAAGTCTTTTTAAAGATAAAGCTGAAGATTTAATATTTTTTTTTCAAGATTACAAATAAGGAACAATTTTTATTGCCCATTCTAGGCTTCTTTTTATATTTCTAAACTATTTACTGAAGGCACTTTTAAGTGACATAGTCTTCATTCAAAGGATGGGTCTCTGAGGCTAGAAGTCTTTCTAAGTAGTTTTCTAATGCTTTTTACCCAGTGTATTCCTGTTCTAATGAAAGCAGTAGTTTTTATATCATGATCTGCCAGGCACTGGAGTTAATTGATTATGTTCTCTGTAGGGAAATTCGAAGTAAGAAACTTGATTTGTCTCTTTTGAGAATGGAGAAATGGGGGAACTTACTGACCCTATTAGAACATTGCCATGTATCTGTAGGGTACTTTGCGGTCTTCAGTGATAGCCCAGAAGTGCTTTTGGTTATTGGTGTGTTTAATGACATACACAGGAAAGCAAGGAGAGACTTCACAGAATTATTTAATGGAATCAAATAATGGTTCTAGATGGGTATAAGAGGTTAAGTATTTTTAATCAGACTCCTTTGTCAATACTAAGCAAATAAAAGTCAATATTTAATATTCTCTGAGATAAATCAGGCTCCAAATAATGGCCAAGATACGCTACAATAATGCAACTCAATTTGAAAATGTCAAAGGAAACATTCTGTATATTTTAGCAAAGTGTATTGGTTCATGATGGTCATGGTTTTGTGGATTTTTTTTAAAAAAAGAACTTAGCCAAAACATTGAAATCTGGTTCTTGTTCTTCCAAAAACTGTGAAGGTAGTAAATGTGATATAATAATCTCCTGTGCTGCAGAACACCCCATTAAAGAAATGATGCATAAGAGGTGTTGTTCCATATGTAAATGTTGTCGAGAGGAATGGAGAGAGGGAGCACAATTAAGCCACTGACTTTTCTTCACTGAGAAGAATAAGCAACTACTACTGGAGACGATGAATGAAATGGTGCAGATGTGGACTGTGTATGTGATTTCCCAGAGAGTGTTTTTATTTGGTCTTGTCAAGAGATTTTCAGTGAGTTTGAACAGGCTTTTATAGGCACAAAGGGTTAGTACCCCATATAAAGAATTTCTTTTTTTAACATTGGGGGGCTTTATAGTATTCTTGGTAAGTAATGGTTCATATAGCCTCTCAATGTGTCAGTGTTTCTTCTGTTTTCACTCTTCATCGTACTCAGCAGTAGAATTCCCATTTTTCAGTGCTGTTAGTTTGCATGTGTGTGTGAACATGTATGGGAAGGAAAGAAACAAGTAGATGCCGAAACAGAAAAGTAAGCTGCATGGAGGGCGTGCAAGAGCTTGAGGAAAATCCCAAAGAGATCATGGAAATTTTGTGAAGACCTTGAGGCACAAAGCAAGCAAACTGTCTTTTTCCTTCCCCCTTTTTTTTTCTTTTAAAAGAAGTGAATTTGCATTTTGGAGATTATCATACTTACTAAACCAGAAGAAATTTTTCAGTGTTTTGCTCTAAGATTCAAAGTTGTTGGATTAATTTCTGATCTGAAAGGGCTGTTTGAGACAGAGCTGCTCAAAGGAGCAGAGACTGAGAATTGTCCCATTTCATCATGTGACAGGAAAGAGCATGGGAGAGCATCCTGTGTCCTGAGACAAAGGATCATATTTTTATTAATTCACTCCCTTAGTATTTGCTGTTTCAAAGGTGGACAACATTTCTGATTCTACAACCTGAATATCAAAATCTTTGTGTGATCAGCCACGGAAAGAAACATCTCATATACCTTGGAAAACTGGGTAGTAAGGGAGAAGATAACCCAGAAGACAATGGGTACTTGCACAGCTTTCCTTTGCAGATGAAGAGGGTGGATAAACACCTGGTCTGGAGTAGTGTACCACAGTTAACGCTGAAAATACCTAGTGGCTCTTCTCCTCCAGGCCAACACAGTCCTTCACCTGTCTTTTCATACTGTAGCTCCCAGAGGGATGCTGCCTTGGTTAGTTTGAGAACCACATAATAGCTCAAAAGCCAGATATTGACCCACATGCAACAGTAAATCACTCTCCACGAAGGACAAACTAGGTCTGTATATTTGGAAGACAGGTATGATTTCATGTCTGCAGATCTCTGTTTTGCACTAAATATATCTGGGAGGAAACCCAGCTCCTCGACATCTCCATCTGCTACTACCCGCCCAGTTATTTCATGTCTGCGTCTAAAAGGCATCTGTGCTTTGAGTGGTCAATTTGGGGACAGTGACCATCTTCCAGAACCGCTAAGCCCTCTGTCTTCTTTGCAACTCCCATTATGATGACAGATAAATTTTAAAAGTTTAAGTAGCCTTGCGAAAAACATAACTTTTTACAACAACTTTTTTGTTACATTTGCAGATGTTTAATATGTCCACAGTTAGACAGCAGTAGTCTAGCCATTTTAAAGGGATGTTTCTTCTGCTTTTCTTTGCTCCTTTTGAATTTCGCTATGCATGTTTTGGTGCTGGAAATGCCCTCCAAAACAGAGAGAATGTCTCCCACCCACATGATAGATGTCCATCTACATTTTTATGCATTATTAATATCATAGAGTCAGCTGGCTTGTCGTTCTTTGTTTTGTAAAGAAAGAGACTGAAGTTTAAACTCTGTAAGAATTTGTCTACTTAAGGTGAACTAGGTAATGGAATACAGAAAAAAAGTTTTAAAGTCTTCTCGGCTCTTGGGCTTTGGAGGTCCAGCATGGGGGCAGCTCTTGCAAATATTTTCTTTTTTCCTCCTCTTGCATTAATAAACAGTGGTGCAAAAATAAAAAGCACAGACAAACTTCTTCACTATTTTAGCATGGCAATTACAGTCAACAGATATATTGTAGAGATCTCAAAGCAGTGGCCTTTGCTGTAAACTCCTCCTTTTGAAACATTTTGCTACATAATGGTTGCGATGATACCGATTGCAAGGAAGATTCTGTAATAGTCAGGCAAAGATCAAATTTGGTTTCTTTTATACTAAGTCTCTTGAAACAAAATTTAGATAAAGTTTGTTGTCACAGAATCACAGAACAGTTGAGGTTGGCAGGCACCTCTGGAGGTAATCTTGTCCAACCCCCCTGCTCAAGCAGGGCCACTGGTAGCCGGTTGCTCAGGACCATGTCCGGATGACTTTTGAGTATCTCCAAGGACGGAGACGCCACAGCCCCCTTCGGCAACCCGTGCCAGTGCTCGGTCTCCCTCACAGCGACAATGTGTTTCCTGATGTTCAGAGGGAACCTCCTGTGTTTCGGTTTGGGCCCACTGCCTCTGGTCCTGTCACTGGGCACCACGGAGAAGAGCCTGGCTCTGTCCTCTTTGCACCCTCCCTCCATTATACACGTTGATAAGATGCCCCCGAGCCTTCCCTTCTCAAGGCTGAACAGTCCCAGCTCTCTCAGCCTCTCCTCATAGGAGAGATGCTCCAGTCCCTTCATCATCTTCGCGGCCCTTCGTTGGACTCTCTCCAGAATGTGCATGTCTCTTTTGTGCTAAGGGTCCCAGAACTGGACACAGGACTCCAGGTGGGGCCTCGCCAGTGCCGAGCAGAGGGGGAGGATCGCCTCCCTTGGCCTGCTGGCAGTACTTTCTCTAACACAGCCCAGGATACCATTTGCCTTCTTGGCGGCAAGGGCACATTGCTGGCTCGTGTTCAACCTTAAGCACTGCAAGAACATCCTTACCTCAACTGTGATACACAAACCCCGAAGGCATTCCTGGAGATTACAGATGCCTGGAGCAACCATCTAGTTTGGGATCCACATTTGAATAATAGGAAGGAGGAATCCCAAGGGCCCGCAAAACTATCATCAGAGATTTAGAAAACTGGATTGTTGAGGAGAAAATTTGCTTCACTCTCTCATTGTTTTTCCTCCATAGACTAATAAATCTGTCGGTGTATAGAAGCTTTCTGTGAAGAGGAGGGTGATGAAATTGTTGTTCGTGTCATACCTACAATGGACAAAACAAACGTGCAGCAAGAAGATTTTCTTTAGATCCCCAAAAATCATTATAAAGATAGTAAAGCACAAGAACTTGATCTTAGGAAGGATTTTAGAACCACTTTCACTGGACTTTTTCTGAAAGGGATGAGACAAAACTCTGAGGGTGGGCAACTAATTTGGTGTCAGTGTTGTGGTACTGACAACATTGTGATAGTGTGATAATTTTCTGCCCTCTGGGCCGATATCCACAAGTGCTGTATCTTTTGTGATTCTAGTTACCAAAGTACTGATCCCTAAACCCCTTCAGACCCTCCACCCCCAAAGGCAGCCCTTTTCCTCCTGGCCAAAGCAGTCACCCAAGGTGTAGGACGGTCCTCTAAAGGGATTTTGGACCACATATGAAATCCCTTTGGGGTAAAAATAGGATATTTCTTAATCCTATTTTGACTCCAAATGTTCTCTAAAGAAATTACGTGCCTAGCTTGGGCTCTGGATTCTCCTATAGTTAGTCATGTGAAGGTGTCTGTCTCTAATGCTAAATGCCAGTCTTCTGTAGCTTTAATTGGCTTATCATACTGCTTTTAAACATAGTAAGGTATACAGTACAATTAGGTTGAATTAACAATTAGTTACTGCAGTAGATGTTGTAGCAGTTTATTAATCAGATTGTGTAGATTGCTGATGTGAATGCTTCAGGAATTCAGTAAAAAAATGCATAGATGTCTTATGAGATTCATTAAAGTAAAACTCTATCATGCTGAATTACAATGTAGTTCTGTTTTAAAGACTTATTACAAACATGGAATTTGTAACTCTCGTGTTTTTAATCTCAGTTGTAAAGCCATTTCTTGGCCACACTGTCACCTTTTCACGCAGCGGGTGTTACTTATTTATTGACTAGGTTAGTAACTAGATAACAGGCAATGAATTAATTCTAGCTGTTCAGTTTTAGTGTTGATAAGAAACCTCAGCATTTAGCTTAGTTTCTGAATGAAAATACATTATTTTTTACTGTCAGTCTTGAAAGTTCTCTTGGAAATCTCCATATAAAATTAATTCTTTTTTGCTGCTGTAACTGTCCCCAGTTAAGTAATGCCAGTTATAATTATGGTAAGTATCTAGCTATGTATCTTACAGACACACACACCGTATGGCAAAAAATATGTTTGGAATTTATTTTAAAATATAAACAGGTTGACTCAAAAAAGAATCTTTTATATTTTTCTATAACTAGATTCATTCCACAGTACTAAAAGCAGTCAAAACATGCTGCCTTTGCATTTTTACTGATAAGATAAACAAATGCGATGTAGCAGCTTACACCAGTATGTAAGATCAGTATTGTGCGATACGAAGGTGTCATTCCTACATAGGCACTTTTCTGGCCACAGCCACACTTTATGCAGTTCCCCACTTGCTGGAAGTGCTGTGGTAATGTGCTTTCGTCAAGGGGCTTTGAGTTAGGTAGCACATTGCTACATTTGCCTTTGTCAAAATTAACTCTGATGTGAGATTCTTGCTGCTGTTACCAGAAGGAGTGAATTGTTAAGCCATTATAGGAAGCCTTTTGGTTATATTCTCAGCTGCCTGTTTTGCAGAGAAGAAATTCCCCCTGTGCTGCTTTCCGGGCCTAACTCTGTGAGGGAGGGATGTGCTCGGTATTTTTCAACCATCACTAATTTCAGTGGGAACTGAGAGTTCAATTCTTTACAGAGCTAGCAAGCTTTTCTCAAACTATCACAGGATTCAACCCCATAATTTTGCAGAGAAGGGTGTAAATGGGATTTAAAAATCCAACCCATTGTATGCATACTTGGAAAAAAAAATATATTTACTGCAGTATACCAGCAGTGATTGATTCATGAATGTACTAAGAGGTAACAAAAAGATGCTATAGCGTATAGCTGGTAGTATAATGGCCAATGGCCAATAATGGTCAAGCCTGCACTTGAGACGCATAAGATACGGGTGGTCCATAAAACCTAGGACCACAGCAGCGGTATGTGAGCTGAAGAACTGCATCTTTTTGAAACTTGGTAGCAGTATTTAAACACGGTGATGGTTTTCAAAAGTGAAATTTTCACTGTACGCCTTCTAAGTCAAGATACTTATTTCCTGTAATGTTCAGATTTCTCTTTCTAGCTTGGATTAAGTGATGTAATACAGCTGCAACTACTTCAGTTACTTTTTACCCAGATGCTAAGTAATCTGTTTCTTTTTTCTTAAAGATTACTTTTTTGGGAAAGAATGACAGGTAGCTTGCAAATTCTGAATATTTGGCTGCAGAGCCGGAAAGAGCAAGGTTCAAGCTCTCTTTCTTTTCTGCAAAATGCTACTGACTCCTCTTGCTCTGGAAAGAAAGATTCAAGTGCAGAAGGAAGAGGAGAATTATTTCGGATAATCTGTGAATCTGTGAATTTATAAACTGCAGCCAACCCTACCGTGGAGGAAAAAAACCACCAAAAATAACCAAGCAACAAGGAATCTTGGAATAAATCACCCTAAACCCAAATTTAAGCAAAATAGGAAATGAATGCAATCTAGAAACTTAAACCCCAAAATCACAAAACAAAAAGAGTTTTCAGTCTACCCCGTGAGAAATGCCCAAATCCCCCTGAAGTTGTTTTTATTTGTTACTGCTGTTGATTGAATGTGGAAGATACTTGAGTGCTACCACCTCTGACCAAAAGATACGCTGTGGAACTGCTTCAGTGTGTCTCCCTGCTTTACCTTGGTGAGGTTTGGAGACACAAAACAGGGGGCTCTTCTGTAGTTCTTAGGCTGCTCTTACCTCATTTTGCCCAGCCCAGAAGTGAAATTAGCAAATGGCATATCTAGCTCAAAATGCTTAAATTTAAGATTATAAACTTTGCTGTGAAACCTGACATTTTGTAATGAGTGTGAAGAAAGGGTGCCAGAGAGCATTTTCTCTCTTACAAAGTAGGAACCTTCAATAATGCATTTTTAAGAGAGTAATTTGTTTAATCCTGAGAGACAGCTACAATAATCTAAGGTCATTTAAGTGAAAAGAAGCTGCAGAGAAAGTCCAAGCAGCGCCACCTGGCTCAGACCAAACACCGAGAGAAGCAGCGTGTTAATACTTAAAGAATTTATTCATGCATTTTTTATAACTTCTAGCCTTTGTAGTTGAATGTAATGAATGGATCTCCAAAAGGTTGAGTCATCATGCCCGTAGCTGATGCCAGTTTCCAGGCATTAACTTTAATTATTGATGCTTTCCCTAATAGACCTGATGGCACATTTTTAAAGTGAAGGTTCTGTCTTACTAAAGGCATGCCCTGCTGCCGGGCACACGGGCTGTCCCTGGCCGAGGTAAACGTGGAGCTTCCACTTGCACTTTAAATGAAGGCTTTGTTTCTCAGGTTTTGTTCTCTAATTACTCGGTGCAGTGTTCTCACCTCTAGGCTAGGTTGTCTTTGAAGAAGTTCATAACTGGAGAAGCAAGCCAAGTGTGAAGGGCTTGAGGGGCCTTTCAAAACCTGTGAAGTTGCTTCAGAAGGCAGCATTTACAGTTTCATGAGATTATTGAGCAGCAGTTTCCAGACCGACATATGTGCCCCAAGAGTTTTCAGTGACAATGTTTTGTGTTTCATAGTACCTGACATCTTCAGTATATGTTTCAGCATTTTTTTAAACGGTAGCTTTTTAGGCGGGTACCTCAGTGTTCCTTTCATTAGATGAAAAAAATGGGCAGTGAAAGGTGCAATGACTCGGATACCAGATTTAGAAGTAAATTCTGAGTTAAAGAATTCCTGGCACAAGTTGAAACCAAAGTTATATCTTAATTTATAATTTTACTTAAATCAATGTGAACCCATCTGTGTAAAATCCTCTGTTCTTCAGAGGATTCACCAGAAGCAGAGGCAGGGAGGTGAGAAAGAGACGGTGCAGCGTTCTTTCTGGGTCTCAGTAAGAAATGCCTGACAACAGATGACTTAATAAAATAGCTCTTTAATAAAACACAATAAAAACAGCAATATAGACAGTGAGTAAATTCCCTTCAGGTGCCAGGCACCCTGAAATCACGCAGCATCAGACAGACCCCAGATGGATTTTCCCATGGTACGCCCTGTAGATCCCCTCCATGGAGAGAGGTTTCTTCTTTCTAGGTGTTCGAGCTCTTACATACTTCTCTTCCAAGAACACAACTCTACTCATAAAGAATATTCGCCGAGAACTTCTCTGTGTACTTTTAGATAAAGGCAAGGCTGTGCAGGTGGCGTAATTGCTGGTTCCGAGTGGGAGCTGGCCACAGGCTCCCATGTTGCAGTAGGGTGGCTGAGGTTGTCCTGTGGCCAAGGGACGTGGTTCAGCACAGCCCAGCCTTAAGGCCACGCTGGATATGCAGCACGTGTTGTCTACTCGGGTTAACTGTCGTGTGGGTCATGAACTCCTCGATGTAGAGTGGTCTCCTGGTCAGGGTGGATGCACCCTCCTGTCTGGAATAGGTCCTCTTTCGATCTGGGAGTGAATGACGGCAGGCAAGCTTTCACCAGCAAGGTTCAAACTGAGTCACCTGCTTTGACGGCAGCATCCTTGCGAACAAAACCTAAACCCTGTGTGTAAGCTGTCTCTCTCACTTAGGTGTGTTTTTATAAAAACTGTGAAGGGAAATGGAGTTACATGTATATTTCATTGTGTGAGATCAGTCAGAGCTCAGTGTAATTTTGTTCTAAAGGTAAAAGCGTATAGATCATGAATGAAATAAGGCAGAAAAATCAGCAAAATAGACTGAAAAGGGACTGGCCATTCAGGAACTTTCAAACTGTAATCCTGGAATTATACTGTCATCTTTAACAAGCCTTTTAATACTGTGCATCTCTTTCATCTTCTGTAAAATGGAGTAATTACGGTTCTTTCTTCTCAAAATTGTTGGTTTTCAAACCCTTCCTGGGTATGTCTAGTCTGCAGGTGGTGGTTACCCAGTGCTTGGTCTTCACGATGTCATATTGCCCAGAGTGCAAGTGACACACTGAGAAGAACTGCCACTTTGTCTGCACTGGTGTGTCTAGAGAAGCTTGAACAGAAGGAGCTCGGTTTACGGCATGGATGGCTGTGCAACAGATTCCCAGTCTTTCTCATCCTTCTCATCCAGCGGGGGCATTGGCCTCACACAATTTAAGTCACTTTCGTATAACAATGGTGTGTTATGTTGTTTCTTATGTCATAAAAAGCATTTGAGACTTTCCAGATGTTTTTTAGTCCACTAGAAATTAAAAAACAGAAAATTAGCTTAAAGGAGATGTACAGTGATTTCTCATGCTATATTATTTGTATTTTTTACTTGTTAAGCACCGACTGTTGTGTAAGAGACAAATACTGACCTGATGAACTTACAGTCTAAATTAGCTTATAATATAAAATGAGTATCACATTACAGAAGTCAATACATATGTGTAGAATATGTAGAAATCCTAAGAATATAGGATTTTTTTTAAGAAACTGTGAGGACAATGGATAGATTCATGGGTAAATATGATACAGTGGAGAAGAAGCAGTGTGGCTTTTGTAAAGGTAAGTCCAGGCCCAGGGAATTCTTGGGGTTCCTTGGCGAAGTCAGTAGGTGCATGGGTACATGATCTAGCTGAGGTCATCTTGGCTTTCCAAAGGCTTTTGACACACAAACCTAGGAGTAAAGTTTGTGAAAGTACTTGGGGTTTAAATATGCATTTTAAAAATTCTGCTGTGTACCCATTTACATCTTCAGGTGCCTAAATACTGTCAAAGAACTGTGCTTATGATTTTACAGTATCATTGTCTTTGAACAACCAACATTAAAACTAATTAACACATCTCAGGAACCTGACATCAGCTTTTCTATCATCAGATTTACTGATACTTTGTCTCTTACTCTGAACTTTTCTCCAGGGCTATAGCTTTAATTTTTTTCTTGCAGGTTTTCAATCATATTCTTGCAAATTTGCTACATGAAAAATACTGCACAATATGCAACTTTCTAAGGTAAAGTTTTCTTTAAACAGCTGATTTAAATCAGACAATCAGATTTAACCTGGCTATAATACTGCCAGGTATTATAGGTAAGATGATCTATCTGTCTTTGTTCTTTTTCTTTGGATTTTATTTAGCTCCATTGACAATCAGGTCTAAACCCTACTGATATTAACTGGAGTCTTCCAGTTGACTTTTGGGTTTTCCATCAGGTTGTAATGAACAGACAACTGCAGAGTGCTGATAAATATTCTTGTATAGTGAGACAAATTCATCTTTAATTTCACCATGTCCCTTCCATAGAGATGCTGTGGATAAATTCACGTGTGTTATTGATTTCATGAGAAATGTTTGATTTGGAAAAAGGAGATAAAAGACAAGGTAGTGAAATGTGCATCAATTAAATGATAAATATAATAACAGAAACATGAGAGAGAAGTATAATAGGGAAAACAAGAGAGATTTTTTTAAAGTATCTTAATTTTATGTTATACTTGTCTATTATACCTGCTTCTTGTATCAATCAGGGTTTTTTTTAAGTTTCTTTATGTCAATATCATGGTAGTTGCCTTTCAGATATAAGTGAAAGCACACAATAGCCATGATCGAAGGGTTAATACATGACACCCAGGGGCATGTTCATTAGTAATTTCAACTGCATTGCTGGGTGGTTGCAAATAAATGAAGATGGGTATGTTAGGTCCAATTCAGAAATATCAGCTGCATCGAATGGAATTAAAATTTGGTTTAATTGCGCTTTGATTAAACTGGTTCAAACTATTGGAAGAGAAACTTTTATTGGTTTTAAAACGTTCTTATGCCTCTAAAGTTACTAAAAGAAGAGAAGCTGGGTTTAGACTTAATGAAGGTTGTCAAGACAACACTTTTCCTATTTTTGGTCACATAAAAAATCCCAGTTTTAGTTTTCCTTAGAGCACAAAGTGTATGTAAGAAAGCAGCCTGTTCACTGATCTACATTCAGAACTCCTCAAAACTGGCTGTATTAACATACTGTGTGATTTTCTGATTTCTGACTTCTGCCATCACTTAAGTCTCTGCTTTCTTTTGCTGGTTGTGTGAGGGACTCTCAATTAGTAACAGGACATCTTATTCTTATAATAACTTTATGGAAAGAATAATTTTTTCCTGTTACCTGGATACAGTCCACCACATGCCCCCTGTTCCTCTAGCTGGGTCTGTGTGGTCTCTTTTACCCTAACATCCCATCCACATCAAAACATCGTAAGCAGAGCAGTACTTAAGGCCTTCCACTCTCCCTGTCCTTGGATGCCTCACAAAGGATGGTGCCATTAGCCAGAGATGCCCACAAAAATTGGGTACTAAGAAGCATGGGTTTTAAACTACAAGAAATACATGGACTCCAAATCTATATAGAAAAAGCAATGCATCTCAAAAAAGTGCGTGGCTACCCTAGGGTTAATAATTATTCTATTTGCTGACGTATTTCATTATATGCTTTCACTTTTTTTTTTTTCCCACCTCTTCAATTTTTTTGTTCTGTATCCACGGACTTCCCTGGTTTGTGTAGTAGCTGCCACAGGTGGCTAAGGGTCCGGTCCCAAGCCAGGCTTTCCCTCTTGTGGGGGCCTTGAACTGTGAGCCCGATAGCGAGATCGCTAAAGCCAGGTCAGCAACAAGGTACCAAGTTAGCGAAACTGAGGGGAAGGTATTTCCTGAACAACTTCCATGGCCCAACTTCTCACTCCAGCCTTCAGCTTTTACAGGTAGTTGCTGCTCCTTTTTGGTCCCCAAGCACCTCCTTTCACCTAGGGAACTGCACCAGCAAGTTCTTAGGGTGCTTTTATATCTTATAGCATATGCTATAAATCAAAAAGAATTGTGTAATCTCTGAAGGCGTGAGACCATTCATAACATTGTTCAAGAACTAATTCCTGACAGTTTTCCTTTTTCTGAATCTGCCTTCTCTTTTTTATATGACTGACCTTCTTTCAGCCTTCTTGAAGCCCAAATATGTTCTGGGGCTTCTTTTGGCAACCTCAGACAGAAACATGGCTGCTGAGGAGCATAAATCATGTCCATCCATAATGCTTAATGTTCCATGACCACAGCTGCTGTTCAGTTTTGCTTTTAGATTTAAGTACATTATTAATGTATACTTGTAGTTAGAGGCCCAATGTGATGTGGCCTCACTTTTTACAGCAACTCAGTCAACCTTGGCTGAGGGAAAAGGATTTGTTCCCAGCATTATTTTTAGAAATGTGATGTGTTGAAACCTATCTTTAGAATTTTTCTGTTTTAATTTTTTTCTAAAATATTTCCCTTTTTCTTAAGAAGATTGGAATACATCAGGCATTTTTGGCAGCAGTCTGTGACCGAACGTGTTTATGTACTTTTTTTTAAAGGCAAAAGATTTGATCAAATAATATTTTTGTTTCATGCATATGAGATAATAAACATGCACATCATATATCAGAAGTAAAATTTTGAAGTAGAAGCTTTAAACTTTCCTTCTTGGAATAGGTTGGGGTTTTTTGGTGTAAAAGTGATGAATGAGACTAGGAGAGACCAGAGAGAGATGCTCTGGTTCTCGGTTACTACCGTTACTGATCCATGTCATCCCACCCAAATTTGTTATGTTGACTTGTGTGTTACCAGTGTATTATCCATGTGTAGGGAATTGCTTGTCCTGTCTCTGCAATCTCCCTTGTGCCAGCACGAGTCTGTGTTGGCTGTGTGGGCAACTGAACTGGGGACTTAATCCAAGCTGAAAATGATCCAACAGCAGCAGGAAGCAATAAGCTCCCCAGACCTGTTTGGCCTCGTAATTGCTTTTGCCAGCAGAAGGAGAGGTTGACAGAGA
This sequence comes from Sagittarius serpentarius, assembly GCA_034782735.1. NCBI lineage: Eukaryota > Metazoa > Chordata > Aves > Accipitriformes > Sagittariidae > Sagittarius > Sagittarius serpentarius. The sequence continues at coordinate 16,844,790 of JAVKLA010000053.1, forward strand.
TGCAGGAATAAGCAGCAGGTGAAATAACTTCTGGTTTATTTATCTTAAAGTAAAACTCTGGTGAGCAATCAAGCCCTTAGCAATGCGGGTTTGGGGATGAAATCTTCTTTGTCCTTTTGGATAGCACCCCTACCAGAAGACTCCTAACACTTTCAGTTCCTTCTCATTATAGCAAATAGATTATATCTTTTGCTGGTTTATCATTTCTAACGACTTTTCCAATATGTTGCCAAGTCTCCCGTCCTATTCACTTCCAGACCACATTAGGTTTATTCTCCTTAGTATTGTTGAAAGGTTAAAGGGATTGTAAAGGGATTTGGTGCACACTGAATATATTCCTTTGTGAGCAGCAAACCAATATTTAGTAGGGGTCAGGCTCTTTACCGTGTCTAAATATGTGCGGGGTTCCCAACAGGCAGTGGTTTCTCTCCAGAAAGTTGCAGTTTTTCATTAGGCAGCTGGTGACATCTGGTGCCAAGATTACGGAAAGGATTTCCCGCTGCAGATGAAAGCTGGTGTCCGTTTCATACCGAGTAGGTGGTGGAAAAAGGCTCATGCTGGGGATTATGCTTACATGCTCCAGAACATATGCATGCCTTGCTGGAAAGTTCTCTGCTAGTTTTCTTTATTTACCTCAAACATGTGGCTAATTTTGAGATGCAATGTCTTGTAAATTGTAAAAGGAAATATTCCATTTTTTCCCCCTCTGTAATAGTAATAAATATTGAAATACCACTCTGCATGCTTGTACCTCTTTGTAGAAAGCAGGGCAAATCCTATTATTTTAAGTCAACTTAATTATTTTGAAATAACGCTGTGAAACTGAACAAAAATTAGCTTTTACTTAACGAATCTTAAACATGTAAACTGAAGCAAAGAAGTTAAGCAACTACCCAAGAGACACATTGGGAACTAGTACTGGCCCAGGTTAGAGCCCATGAGAACCCTGGATCTCGCACAGACCTCAGCAAATTCTACTGTGCCTTCACCTGGTAGTCAAATTATTTCGGGGGGGGG
>JAVKLA010000053.1:16845906-16860579 GCA_034782735.1 Sagittarius serpentarius
CCCCCCCCCCCGCCCCCCCCCCCCCCCCCCCCCCCCCCCCCCCCCCCCCCCCCCCCCCCCCCGCCCCCCCCCCCCCCAAAACGCAATGCAGTGTCTCAGGGAGGAAGAATTGCCCACCAGATGGTGCTGCCTGACAGCCAATGGACCCAGGCAGGAGAGGAAAAATACCGCCACTTCCTTAGGTCCTGGTAAAAGGATTGCTGATAAGAAAATTATCATGTAATTGGAGCAGGAGCCGAAATATTTGCTGAAATGACAACTTTTTTTCTTAGAATTGGTATGGTATTTTATAAGCAAATAATTCATTCTTCTATGTTTTTCCTCTGTTGTCACAAGTCTGTTGAAAGTAGATGTAAACAAAAATGGGAATGCTAGCGAATAATGTATTTTAAAGATCTTTACACATTATATAAATGCACAAAAATCTATATTCATGACTACATCTCACATGTAGTAACTCTAGTTACGTACTCATACTCCAGTAGGAGGCAGTTTCTTTTGAAAAAAATTGGCTTGTACATGCTTATATGAATTTCTCACATGATTTAGCCATTAGCCATTTCAGTATGATAATTTGGATTTGTTAAATCCTCATGATTTTGTATGTAAATACAGATATTTATGTCAATAGCAGAAACCACTGTTGCTGCTGAAAGAAATCTGGTGTAATATATGATCTCGGCATGAACCTTCTAATGTTGCTTTTCGTACCTGCCTCGGCTCTTGATGGGTGAATGATGCTGACTCGTGTGGCATGTGCTACAGTAATCTGACAAGGACATTAATCAGAAAAGAAAGGCTTGTAGCTTCATAGCTTGATGAAAATGGAAGGATGCTGTCCAGAGTGTTACGGGGAAGTAACCATTCAGCTGTAAACACAACCTGCCTCTAGAGTTTTAAGTGGAGGTAACCTCAAACACTCATTAAGACAAGTGTCCAGTCTCATCTTCTGCTTGTACTTCCTAGCTCACCAGGCTTCCTTATGTTGGACAGATTTTGTTGTGGATTTTGAAGGACTTTAGTTGAGGCACTCTCACTGACCTGTGTGAGACTAAGACCTCTTCTGATTCAGCCGGAATCAGAGGTAAGCACCCTTTCCAGGACAGCTGCCACTCAGGCTTTGCCCATGGCAATGCTGGAGGGGGCAGGAAGCCCCTTCCCCGGTTGGGCTTGTTTAATGGGGGGGGGGGACCTTGTTTAATGTCTTATAATGAACCTGGGATAGCCTCTGGTCAGAAATACAGTCATTTTTCCTGAAGGAAGTGAGAAGAAAGTTGTCCGAGGGGAATTTCTATACATTCATCCCTTTCAGATTTCCACTCACACTTATCCATATCCTGCTGCTTCAAATAAACAGTCATTTAATGATTTTGCAAAGCCTCAATTTGAAAAGCCAAGCTTAGGTAGCCTTATACATCCCACTAAAAGCCAGGTCGAATTTTTCCCTTTTCCGTTCTTTGTACGTAAAGGTCTCATGAAGGAATAGTAAGACCCTGAATGTTTTGTAATCTCTTGGCAATAGCAAGACTAGAAATTTGCAGGCTCATGGATCCTTTTCTGTTGTTGTTTCAAAGAAGTTAGGAGTAACCTTGTCAGCCTTGGACTTGAAATTTTAAAACTGATTTTGCAAAATTTTCTCCTTTTTCTAGTAGAAGTCCAACATTCCATGGTGAATTCCTTCTTTTTTTTTTTTTGATTCCCAAATAGTTTCTCTTGCTGAAAGTCATACGTATTTGCATACCATTTTGTCACTGATTTTTCAGGTCATCTGCTTGTCACTAGTTTTTCTCATGACGAGATATATTTTCATTTCATGATAACACTCTGGCCTTTTCTCAAATCCCGCTGCTACACAGTCAGACTTTCTTTATATCCTTGCCTACTTTTACCAGCATTTTTCTGCCAACTGAGATTTTCCATTTTTTTCAACACACACACAAAAAGGAAAGATTTTGACAGTAAGAGCCTTTGTCCTGATTAATTCACCAATTACGTCCTTCCTACCCTAGCAAACAAAAAGGCTGCAAAGTTTATCCTTCATCTAGTATATCTATATCTGAGTTCTGCTGCCTCCCAAGGCTTAATTTTCTCTTGTCCAAAACTTGATCTTCATTTAAGAATAAATGTGAGAAAATACTGTCTTAAATTAAGCATTTGTTTCATTTATGTCCCAAGACATATCACTGTAGCTGTCCTTTCTCCAACCCAAATCTGAATTTTTGTGAGGTTGTTAATTTTTCAAATATTATAAAATAAAGAATTAAAGAGGAAATCTCACAAAGGAAATTTTGAAGGAAATCTGTTGGCTTTAAATAAGTTGAAATCAAAGATTCAGTTTAGTTTGATTTTGTTTCTCTGAGGTGTTGTCCTACTTGGCCAGTCACCACAGAAACATAGTTATTCACACGCTTTTCTATATCTTTCTGCTTTTAGTGCTCTTACATTCTCTCCACTTTCCTATTTACAATGCATCTTTGGCTTCCTCTTCATCATCCTGTGACTATTTTGTTCTTTACCACTAGGCATCAGCATTGCTTTCACTATTTTTAGAGTATTTCCTAGCTAAGAAAAGCTGCTGTTTAAATTCAGCCCCAGCAAGGAAATGATTCACTGGTGGACTCTAAGGCTTCATTCTGCTTTTCTGTAGCAAATTATCTTGGAACACTCTTAGATCAAAGTTTTAAAGAAAACTCAAGATGCATAATTAGCTCGTGTCTACTATAAATGTGCATTATGTTCATATGATCTGTGCAATGAACATACCAAAGAACAGTTGTACTTGGTGGTTTACAAGGAAGTTTTCAAAAGCTCAAAACCCAAATGTAAGCAAATTCAGGTGGAGAGAGGATTTGAACAGAACAATGAAAATAACAGTTAGGGACCATTCAAGTGCATTTTACAATGGCCAAACCCCCCAAGCCAGTGACCAAAAAACCAGGCTGCTCTGTAAGTTTTGTGGAAGATCATAAAGTAAGAATTAAGAAACAGAAAAATTAGGGAACCTTTCTGGAAAGGCAAAAGGCAAAGGGAACAAATCTGGAAAGACCAGGAGGAGTTCTAGTTATCTGAATTGTCTGACAATGGTGCTAGACCACTTTAGGTGCAATTGGTTGAATAGTTAATTTTACTCTGGAAAAGACAGAATTGCTTATTACGTATTTCTGTTCTCTTTTGGGGAGGAGTTCAGCTAATGGAGATCATATTCTCTGTGATGATGCAGAAGTAATTTTTGTTCTTGGAGTAATTAGGAGGAATTTTAATAAGAATATGGTCTTGTATCCTCGCTTTAGAGGTCTTTGGACAACTAGTGTTGACTGAGCAAATGTTGGGGTACCAACCATGTCTAAAGATGTTGGAAAAAAAGCAAAGAGTAGCTGAATTGCTTGGTGATTTGGATACAACTTTTTGTATTTTTGCTATAGTTACACAAACGGCCATGGAGAGCAGGTGGGGCATTTTTACAGGTCTTTGCATAGCATCCCAGGAAACAGGAAACCTGGAAGTGCTGCAGCTTTATGATGGAAAGCCAACTGACCATGAAATCCCACTGCAACCTACTGGGGAAGTAGCCACAAGAGCTAATATTAATCTGTGAATGTATAAAAAAGAGGAATATCAAGTAAGACCTGGATTAAAGAATAGTACTGACAGTTTGGGAAGACTGAAAGAAGAGCTGCAGGAAAGGTTAAAGAATAGGAAAACCTAGCCTGCCTGCTGTTGTCTGAAATAACGGGAGAGCAGGATTCCCCAGAGACGTGGCGAAATGAGATGAACCCTTGAAGCAGTGGTCTGAGCTGGCGGTCTGGCTCGGGCTGGCTTCCTGCAGAGCCAGGTTTGGTCCCTCCGCGTCCACACCACAGCTAATCTGCACCTGGGCAAGCTGGTGACAGGCAGGTGTGAGCTGCCCCCGTGAAATGTCCCAGGGACCAGAGACTGAAGCTGGACAAATTCAAGTAAAAATAAGGTGTGTTTCTAAAAATCGAGTGCTATTAACCATTGAAACTATCTCCTTGAGCTCGATTCTCTGCCAGTGGAAGTACTTGTAGCAGAGGTAGACTTCTCTTCTTCTTAAAGATAAGTGTTAATTGAGGCAGGAATTCATTCCTCCTGGTTTCTCTGTCTGGCTGTTTTTCTGTTGCAGCTTTTGTTCATTTTGAAAAACAATAAAAGCACTTCAAGTAATTATTTGAAAGTTTAAAATAATTGCTCTGTAATGCATTTCTAAAAGAAAAAGGCTTTGCTTTAAAAAAATCAGTATGATTATTGTTTTATTAGATATAACCAATGAGTACAAAAAGTAGACAGTTATATTCTCAACATATCTGTTTATCATTAAATTTATTCTACTGTGTTTATGTTAAGATTCTTATATTCTTTCCACGGCATTATTTATATATATTAAAGTGTAAGGCTTCATGTAATAACGTATTTAACAACTTTAAGAGATATTTTACTAAGAAACCAGTATCTCATATGATTGTTCTATTCTGTCATGTTGATTCATTTTTAGCAATTTAGACAAGATGATTTATCATTTAAAGTGATGGAATAACTTTCAGTGTAGAAATGCTTAAAGTCCTTGACTATGCATTGGCGGAAATCTACCTATGCATTAAAGCTGACCAAGGCCAAGCATCATTCCCTGGTAAACATACAGCCACCAAATACATTTTATCTGGAAAGAACCTCGATACTTGAATGCACTGTGGAGCACTTTGAAATGTTCATGATACCATATTAAGGCACATTTAGCCTTAGCGAATAATGAGCTTGTCTAGAGAAGCCAACATACTTTCAACCCAACACACCTTCCACGTTGCTCTAACATGTTCTTCCTTGGAAGGATGGCAGCTGTCGGTGATAGCACAGCCCTGGGCTTGAGTGCGTATCTCCCTTGCAGGCACAGTCAGCGCTAATGTAGTTACGTGGCTTCTGGGCTGCGGTTTGCGCGCAGCTGGCTTGAAGCGTGAGCAGAGCAAACACACGATTGCATCCATCTGGGTAGATCTGCCCTGCGGTACTGAGAAGGGAGGCACCAGAACAGCCTTCCAGCAACAGCAGGTGTGGCCAAGCCTCAGCAAACACCTGATTTTGCTCTGATTCATATGAAACTTGTTGAGCTGACGACTGGAATTATACGACAGCGCTTCATGGTCGTGACAATGGAAGATGTCCCCTATCTTTTGTCCTGCAGAATTTGTTCCTATGACTTAGCCAAAGTCAGTGGGTTCAAATGCAGTGAGAAGTATTTTTGATGGCACCAGTGCACGTCACAGACTCCCTGCTGCATGATCAAACACAGCTTTGAGCATGCTGTTGTCTTGCTGGATGTTAGGAAGCTCTTTCAGGGTAATCTGACAGTGGCTTATCAAGGATGTGCAAACCTCCAAATAGATGCAATTATGCACCTAATGGAATAAAGTGGGTGTTATTTCATTTCTGTATTACAGAAGAAACTGTGGGTAAGGGGTAAGTGTGTGTGTGAGTATGTGTGTGAGAAAGAAAATGAATTTTGCAGCACAGGTATACCTTTGAGCTATTCTTTCACAGCAGGCACTTTAAATTCACCTGGTCCACGTACTGCCAAACTGGCCATGAAAGTCAAAACACAAAATTACTTCAGTTCAGAAACTGTGCAGACATAATGGCCTTCTCCAGGGTCGGCTCTGCATCCCATTTCCATGGCCAGCGAAGGTTGCCCTGGATCACCCTCTCTCTGCACGCTGTTTGAAAACCCTTCTCCATTCTTCATGCCAAAGCAAGAAGCTGCCCTGTTGTCCTTTCCTGCTCTCCCCTGGATTTTATCTCATTTTTGGGAGAAAACTGATTGACTGGAAGGGATGGGAACTTTTCTCACCCAGCATTGCTGAGTTTCTGATGGTGATACCTCAAAAAAAAAGTCATCGGCTCACTCCTCTTTCCTTCCAGTTGCCACTGTCACCCCCAGAGTCTCCCTTTTTGCCCTATATATGGGGGAGGGATTGCCACAGCATTAACCTTTGCTGATACCCTTTTGTTTTTAAGGCCCTTACATACTGCCACAAGGATGAAGTAATTCGTGAGGAATGACACCAAGAAAATTATCAGATTGAGTTGTAATTGCTTTGCAATGTAATACAGTTTTGTTTAGTTAAGCAGCAGATGTATCATGAAATTAGACTTCATAAAGCATTTATCAGGTCATTTCTAATGTTATTCCACATTTGTCTAATCTTTACAGGGAGATTTTCTTCCTTTCCCTGGGTCCAATTTAATTTAGAACAAAAATAGTCTGGATTTTACAGGACAGAAGCCCTAAAAAATTAAATTTTTTATGCCTTCTGGATATTAAAAAAAATTGAATCAGGCACCTTATGAGTACATTGGTCCTTCCTCTGCAGATCTCCTTAAATCTGCCATATGGCAGTATAATTTCCAGATACTGCTGCTTGGTTGGAAAACTGTAGATCACATGGAAAACTGATACAGATATAACTATTAATGTACAGAATTTTATTGTGACACCATTATAAAACTTTAATTACATTAAAACAGATAGGTTTAGCAAACGCAGGCAGTGGAATGTATTATGCTAGGCACACAGTCTTTCTGCTGTCGTCTCCCCCTTGCATGACCTCATCTTCCCACTGCCCCGCTTGGTCCTGACATGGCTGGTGTCAGTAGCAGGGCCGGCGGCCGGGAGCCATCAGCATCCCAAGCCCTGCGCAGAGAGGAGTACGTCAGCGGTGGTTTGCTATATACAGTGTGTTTTATGAGCTGGGTGCTCAGCCTCCTGTACCTGCTCTCCTGCAGGCTGCATTTTTATCCTACAGCCAGAGACAGTTCGCTCTGCACAGAACAAATAACCTCTTGTTGTCACTGTCTGTGGGTTACAGAAATACGTACGCGTTGCACCACGCACTCGTACAAAGCTAAGCAAAAGCTAAAACGAAGTAGGTCATAGTTACCTGGTTGTTAGATAATTGCAGCTGCCGCTAGACAAGTTAAAAGAGAGCCCCAGGTGGGCTGAGATGGGTCTGGACAAAGCTGGAGGGGTCCGGAGGTCTGTGCAAACGCCGCTCACATTTCTGAGCAGAAGCTAACCAAAGGTGTGGTGAGAGGCATGGTTCTGCCTCTGCATTTCAGGCTCAGTTTTCATTGTTACTTGCTTTATCTATTACAGAAAGACCTGAAGATCCCAATTAAAAAGAGTAATTCCTTTCTATTTCAGTAAAAATATAACTTCATCTGAATGCTTTGGAGCACAGTAGGAGGCTTATGAGCAAGCATAAAACCCCGTTTCATTTTTCAACAGGAGATTTGCAGGGTTCTTTTCAGAAAAAAAGAGGCTCTCTTGTTCACTGCTCCCTGTGGAGATATTACAGACTCTTGCTAGTCAAATGTAACATAACCAAATATTAAAAAAGAATACTTTTTCTTGAAACAGTAAGGAGAATTCGTTAATAACTAGGTACAAATGTAGCCAGTTCTAATAGCTCAGAAAATCATTGCTTTGTAGCATTATTACTGTATTTATCTTCCTTGATATGCCGCCATTATATTGCTAGTATTTTCCTGGATTTATACTGCAGGTTCTAGCTTTCCAAGTGCAGTGAATCTGCTACTGATTTACGTTGCTCCGAGTGACTGGAGAACAAGCTCTTAAAAACTCCACCTGTAACTAAGACGTGTACCCCATGGCTTCTAACACTGCTACACAAGTGAGCAACGGTATGTTTCTACTCATGAGGCTTCACATTTCTCCACAAACTGAAAAACATGTTAAAATATTTGTTTTCAAGTCAGCTTTTTGCAGTTTGCAACGCACAAATTTCTTCCACTTGTATGGCATGAAATTGCCCTAAGAAATTTCAGAGATTGCTTTTCTGCCAAGAATTTGTGCTTTTCCTGCTTTCTTTAGGACAGGAACAAGAATTATTCCAGAAAGCTCAAATAGTCACTGTGGTATCAGTAAGTATATTAAAGATACCTGCTTTACAGAAGGTACATTTAAGCCATTATAAGGCACGGTATTGAGAGCTGCTGTGAGGATGCTAATGAAAACCCTGGCAGCCATGAAGCTGAAGAGGACAGGATGCGAATGCAGCAAGCAGCAAAGTAGTTGCACATTCCAAGTGACAGGGCAGTCCTGGCTGCAGAGCTTTGCCTGTGCTTGGCAAGCGGTCATAAAATGCCGTATTCTTGTTCCAGAGTTTGGGCTCTGAACAGCGGTTGCGAGTTGGAGCTTTTCACGGTCTGAATACGAGGCGGGGATTTTCAGGGCAACGTATCCTCTTGGTATCAACATGGTGCTAAGCACCCGTTTGCTTCACATTTGGGTGCCTTTCTGCCAAGTGCAGCCCCAGGGTAGCATCCTGACCTCCTCCACAAACTATCATGTGAATTAAGTACCTAAACATGACTGGAAGGCTCCAGACTGAGAACAGGGCAGGAGAGAATGGGGAGAGGAGAAGTGTGGCGAGTTTGCCACTCACCTTTCAGGCCTGATAAAGAATTACCCGCTATTTTAAGGCACCACAGACTCAGCAAAGGCTACCCTCACCTGTTCTGTTCCTGGATGGACTTCTGAAGTTGTGGCTTTTGTTCTACAATAGACCTAAAGCTCCTGCGGGTATGAGGAATATTTATGGTCCACGGTGCATGTATCCACGCTGATGGGATATTCCCTTTGCCTCCCCCATACAATTAACTGTTGCATTGTTATTGCAGGGAACAAAAGTCAAGGTGAGCCTTCCAGTCATATAATGTAGACTACCCTATGAACTGTGATTTGGATGCTCTCCTAGCCAGTAAGAGATATAGTTTTAAAGTCTCTTAGGATGAAAGGATCTCCCCCATTTCCGTGTTAGGGCTTTCACATAAGGCAGCCTCTGCATAGCTTTGTGCCGTCAGGATGCAGGTTTTTGCTCACCTGTGCAAAAGCAAAAGCACAGGTATTTAGAAGTGTCAGCACATGGCTCCATCTTCCTACTCAGACTTGAAGCACTCACTGAAAACTGGAAGTAGATTTAACATCTCAGTAATCAATCATCAGAGGTTTGTTAACTATGAAGAGTCTTTCAAGGCTGGAAAGATGATTGATGTTACCTCAAGAGCCATCTGGGAAGCACTGTAGATTTCTAGAGCCAAGACTTACAGCTAAGATTTCGTATTTTGATTAAAGGCTGATTAAAGAGACCAGAGCATGTGAAAGGGAGAGCATCTTCTACAAACATAAATGTTCTGGGTAATCAGAGCAGCCTCAGAATATATCACTGGTATTTGCGTGCTAATACTGTAACTAATACTGTAAATTTATTTTCTTCTTCATTTAATTTGTTGGGGAAAAAAAATCTATATTCCTTAAAGCAAAACTATACGGACACCTGCAGTTATCAGGCAAATTCCTGCACCTCACAGAGCAGACTGTCTCATGCAGTTTTTTGTTTTTAAAATTACTAGTAGAGTGCTAGCTTGACCTTCTCGCATGTTGCTGCATAAATACTGATAAAATGCATGATTATAATAAGTATGTTTTACCAAGCTCTAGCCTGGTACTAATGTGAGTGGTTTGATTGATTTGGACAGGAAGCTGGCCCAGTCAGGTATTGCTTAAATAATGTTTTTTTATTATGATGATTGCTTTTTATTTGTTTGTTTCTTTATTCATGTAGTGCTGATGTTGTCTATCTGGCCAGATAGTGAAAGTGAATAAGAAATAATATTAGTCAAGCATTAATCAAGAAATAATATTAATTAAGCATATTTCAGGTCGGTATGGAAGAATTGTAAGTGTGCTGAAGTTGCTAATAAATCTTTAGCCAAAACTGAACAAATATAAATTTTTGGAAAAGAAAAATTTGACTTCAGAAGTTGCACAATTGTTTGGAATTACTCATACTAATTTTTTGCTCAAATGTACTAATTGTATCCTGGTGTTCAAGCTGCAATATTACACCAAGAGAAATAAGAACATCATGCCTAATTGAAAAACTCATGCCAGAGTTTATTTTATTAGAAGGGAATTAAAAAAGTCGGAGAAAATGAATCATTTCCTAAATTAATTAATGTATCACTTACTAACTGTCATTAAAGCCTTGTTAATTTGATCCAGCGACAAAGCTAATTAGGAAGATATATGCGCTTCTAAAAACTAATGAATATTTTAAGCATTTTGTTCCTTTAACATCTTCCTCAATTGGTTTAATAGACAATGGCAGCATCGTGCCATTCTCTGCTGGCCAGAGGAGCCTTCGGTGACCCGGCACGGCGCGGTAATGAGGCACTGCAGGCAGATCTCATGGCAGGCAGTCCTTCTTGGAAGCGACGGCTCTGTTGGAAAGCTGAAGGGTAACGGCAGAACTTCTGAGCGAGGGCAGATCTTCCTCATCATCAGCACACGGCTGAAGCCAGAGACTAGTAAGAAGTCTACTAACTTAAATGCAATTATGAAACTATGGAAATAGTAAAAGTCTTGTCTCTCCACTTACCTATTTAAAATGTTCTTCTTGGAGGATTAGTTCTGTTGCCAGCAACAATTTCAACAGCCATGTTTTCATATGGGAAAGAGATTCCTCTCCTGTGCCCAGCCTTATGCTCTCGGATTGCCTTATAAAATAGGTCTTTTACCTGCCAAACTGTACGATGTCTTTTGGGATTTTTTTTTGTCAGCAATGTAGGTGGAGATTTTAATTTACTTGATTATTTTCACAAGAATTTAAACTTTTTTATAAACACAAAAATATGTGTGATTAGTAAGATCTCATATCCAGTTTTGTAGTTTAGCCGTGTAGAAATAATGTAACCATTAAAACAGACTTACCTTTTACTAAATTTCTACAATAATTTAAAAGCACATTCCACCATTATTCCCTTCTTCTCCTTCTTTGTTTACTCTTCTTCCCCAAAATAAATAAATAAAAAAAAAGTCATGCAACCCCTCTCTCCTGAGTCTTAGAGGTATTACTTATTGATTCCTGAACCATTTTTTAAAAAGATTGGATATTATTGTGAGCCTGATGGTCAAATTGCAGATATTCCTCACAATATTTTATGTTTCTACAATAGCTGAGAGATTATTTCTATACCATATGCTGACATCTTCAGGCATTTACTCCAAATGTCTTCATCAAAATTGGCTGTAAAGCTTTTAAGCTGGTGGAGATCTCACCATAAAATTTTGCACATGTGTGTGAATGTGTAATGAAGTGGATGTTTAAAAGAACGGCCTAATATTAAACAGAATAGTATAGGTTGTTCATTATCAAGATAATAATAGCAAATTAGTATAACTGTTGCACATCAAAAACCAGAAAATTTGGCCATTACCTTATAAAGAAAGTCTTGGAGGAAGAAGGTGAATGGTACAACAGGGAGGATATCCTCATGATATAAATAAAATACAGTAGTGAACAGGATCTGAAGTCACTTCGTTGTTTGTGCCGTATGGCTGGGACATGGAAATGTCTGGCAAATTAAAGTGACTTCCCACTTTTTGATGTGTCTCACCAGATAAACCTAGAAGTCACAGCCAGAGATGTAGCTGGTCTCCGTGTGCTCTCAATCAAGAAGTCAAGAAAATGGCTTACAAAGCCAAGAGAGACACCTGGTCAGACTTTGATCTGACAGCGATCCTACTCCTTTTGTGGTCTCCTGAGAGCCTTCCAGTGCTCTGCACGCACATGGAGGCAAAGACATCTCATGAGTAACCTTGCAGAATTAGAGCTTGAACTGTAGGAGCATTTGAGGTCTGCTGCTGCTGCAGTTTGAACTACAAAGTGGATCACAGGCTATTTCTGCACTTAGTCATTGGTTTCTGAAAGCAATGGCTTCTACTCCACTAGCTTTCTATATTCCACTACGCAGCATTTTATAAGCCTCTAGAATGTTACCAAGATTGCTGTAACCCAGAGTTTGTGAGATTTTTAGGTTGAAAGCGATTTTGTTTTATTGAGGAGTAAAATAATAAAATGCTTTTCCTTGTGAAGCTTGTCAACATGCATTTAGGCAAATTAGTTTGGAAACTTCTTTGCTTATTAACAGAAAGGAAAAATTGTTTTTAAGTGCTCAGCTTTTCATTAATCCGGGGAATGTTTTGTTTTCATGTCTTCATGACTGCTTTCATGAAAACAAATACAGGCTTGATGGACAGGATTTTTAGAGAAGTTGTCTATGTACAGTCTCTGGTGGCTTTAAATGGAAATCTGGCAGTTTGGTAGAGCTGAGACTCTGGCTGCTTCATCCTGCTTCAGGGACTAATACTTCTGTGGTAAAGTAAAGAAAAGAGGCTGGGATCTTACTATTTACAAGTGAAAACCTGTAGGCTCTTCACGGCATTTGTGCACACACACACAAATATGCTCAATGTACAAAGATTGAAGTAAAAGATAGTAATATATTCCTTCTTTTAATAAGTATAAAATAGTGGAGAACAATCACTTTAACTAGAGACAAAAACTGTAAACACAGTTAATATTCATTATATTATTAACACTGCATGTACTGAAGTCTAAAAAACAACCTGGTGCTAGGCTTAAATTATGTGATTACCATGTCAACCAGTATTGTATCTTCGCTTCCTTGTTCTCCCTGCGTCTTTTTTTGTTTTCTTTTTTTTTGCAATTTTTCACTTTCAAAATGGAAGTGTTTCACTTGCAAAAAACCAGCTTTTTCCAACCAAAATACATATTCCAGAAAAAAAAAAAAATTGCTTCCTTTCTGATTGTAAACATTTCAACTACGGACCTTGTTTCTTTGGCGCTTATACCACGTCTTGGACAATTGATTCTTCATCAACAAAAATTACTGCAGGACTGAAAATAGTAAGAGCACATCGAGACACTTTCCTAGGTCCTCCTACATGGGCTGTGGAGTGGCTCCTTCAGCTGTTCACCATGGCTTCTGCTACCAGTTTTATCAACAGATGATTCTTCGTATTGTATTGTTCAGGGTGTGAGTTAGAATTCACAGTCTCTGGCCCCTGGCTGGCAAACACCGCAGGCAGTTTGCTTGGGGCCACACTAACATTAGCCTTTTTGTCTCACTTAAAGAGGAGATTTCCCTACGCTTACAAAGCCATGCTCCTAAAATCTGAAACGTGAGGATATGCCACATGGTAGCCGGAGGCGCAGGGAGCGCTGGCACATTTCCAGATGTGCTGCAGTCACTCCTCCCAAGTGCAGGGTTTCTTAAAGTGTCATGGGGATATTTGAGAAATGCCATGCTACTACATCCATTAAATCAGATTCTGGTTTTGGAAGACTGATAATTCTCCTCTGCAATTAACTGCAGTTGAAGCTACAGCAGCTTCTCTTTAAACCCTGCGTGTGACTAGCAAAATTGATGTCACCTGAAATCCAACAGCTCAGGAGAATATATTTGATTTTTCTACCATTTCAAACCAAAGCAATTTCCCTAATCGTATCAGCAAAATGTCTGTGCAGAATATGGATGATAACCTCATTTGGTTTTACTTTAACCTGTCTCTAAATGCGTACTTGTTCCTTGCAGGTTTCATTAAGATCAAAATGAACCCCTCATTTTCCAGAGAGAAGAAAATATTATTCAGAATGGTAGTGTACTTCACCTTTCCTATCTCTTGTCTATAGATATGTAATGAAAAATTGTTAGTTCTTGAACCTTGTCAATTCTCTGATCGGATTTAGTTATAATTCTGGATCTGGTATTTGTGGTAAATACAGATCACGTGGTAGTAAATGCACATGCAAATTTGAGCAGTATTTGCCATCAACAATGCATGGGAACATCTAAGAGAAGATTTTTGTATTGCTTAGAAACCACTCTTGTTCTGGGTTTTTTATAACATTAGTGAGGCAGCTGAGTGCGCTTTTATTCCTGGAAAAGCACTATCAAATCCAGATGAGTGGCACTTGCCGTGGTAAACAGCCACCCAACAGAGAGCATGATTAGTGAAGAGTATGCTACTCTGAAGGTTGGGAGCATGTTAAAGACCCAACTCATCACTGAATAGCTAGAGAGATGGACGAGGCCTTTTTCACCTCAATTTTCTTTTTGGAAGCCCTGGATGGTGATTACTTACTTGGTGAATAGATATTTTCACTTTCAGTGAGTGAAAGGGTAATGATGCTCTGGTGTGCACTCATGGGAAATCATTTACTTGTAGGTGTACAGGACCATGGAGACGTACGACGTGCACGTGAATGCAGATGATTCCACAGGTTATGGTCCCACTCCACCAAATACTGTGGGGAAGTTATGGATGGCTGATCTTCAAATGTCAAAGCCTGCCTATTCAAGTAAGACCAAATAAACCTGAATTAGTGCTTGCTGCTTTTGCTAAGTTTAATGTTGAAATCCCACAGATGACTTTATAGGAACTTTGATTCTTTGTCTTATTTTTTTTTTCCTAATATTTTTTATTGCTAAAATCAAAGCCGTTTTAACTTCATTCACGCTAGCAGAGCAATAGCAAAACGAGGATGGTATGGTGCTCAGAAATACCACTCAGTAAAATATTCCCAACTGTTCTTGTATCTTTAATAGTAATTTATCTGTTTTACACATTTTCTATGCATTTACTGACTGCTAATTAATACTTGTTCTGGGTTTGAGTGGCAGGGTTTTGGTAGTGGGGGAGGGGGCTGCAGGGGTGGCTCCTGTGAGAAGCTGCCAGAAGCTTCCCCGGCTCCAAGTCGGACCCGCCTCTGGCCAAGG
>JAVKLA010000053.1:16860679-16886665 GCA_034782735.1 Sagittarius serpentarius
CCCCAGGCTGGAGCAGGGGCAGAGTGAGGAGTCCTGCCCCTGAGGAGGAAGCAGCAGCAGAGACAAGGTGTGAGGGACTGACCCCAACCCCCATTTTCTGTCCCCCTGTGCTGCTGGAGGTGAGGAGGGAGAGAAACCGGGAGTGGAGTTGAGCCGGGAAGGAGGGAGGGGTGGGGGAAGGTGTTTTAAGATTTGGTTTTACTCCCCATTATCCTCGTTTTGATTTGATTGGTAGTAAATTAAACTGATTTTGTTTTTTCCCCAAGTTGAGTCTGTCTTTTGCCCGTGACCACAATTGGTGAGTGATCCCTCCCTGTCCTTGTCTCAACAAACAAGTGTTTCTTCATATTTTCTCCTCCTCATCTCACCAGGGCCGAGTGGGGAGGAGTGACCAAGCAGCTCCGTGGTGCTTTGTTACCGGCTGGGCTTAAACCACGACAATACTTTTGTGGGTGTGGTTCTTATTGACCACATAAATCACTGACATCAAACTTGCATTGCTACATGTCTCAGTTCAATATATCATTACGACAACTTGTGCTAAATTACGAAAACCAAGTTTTGCAAACAATTCAAATGCTCTAATCTGACAAAAATATCATGTCTTTTATTTTTGGTTCTAGCTAACAAATGTGATCAGTATACCTTCCTGGCAAATAAAATAGTTGCAGTATTTTCAGCATTCTCACAGTTCAAAACAAGGCAGGCATTAGCAAATTAGCACATGAATTACTTTATGTTAATATTATAAAGACTTCATGGGCAGTAAAACAAAGGAGAAAGATAATTGACCATAGATGTACTTCTTACTGTTGGTGGCTGGAGCTGTGCATGCATGTCACAAGGCAAGAGCTGACCATCTCAGACAGACCTGAAAAGTAATTTTAATTCTTTTTTTCCATTAAGAATGATTCAATTTACTTGCCTCAACAGTTCACCCAGGTTGGAGGGTTATCCAGCTCACCTGTGGGTTCAAGCCCTGGTGCTTGTGCCCTCCATGGAAGTTGTAAGATCTGATGCGTATGTTGAGCGGTGCTGACATCTGCATGGTTAGTACACGGAACATAAATAATTAATATAGCGTCAGACACAGACTGAACAGCAGAGGGCAAAGGGGTTAATTATCTGGTGGCTGTCAGACTCTGAGACACAGCAGGTCAGTGTGTACTAGTGGTTCCTAGGGATTCACAACTGGAACAAGTGAAAGAATAAGCAGGAAGCTGATTTCTGAAACCAGGAATTCCCGGCACAATAGTACTATTTTAACTCTCCCACCCTTGCAGCTGAAAGAGGTTGCAGGGTGAATTAAGAGGCTGCTGGATGGGTGGCCTGGCCTCTTGCGCTCAGTGCATCAGTCTCCAAGTGAGTCTGTCCGGAGGCTCGCACAGCCCAGCATCCACAAAGCAGGCGTGAATCGTGACTTCTGGATTCCTGTTGTGCCAGTCTACATATCTTTTTGTACCTTGGAGGCTCCTTTTTCCTCCTCTGCACTGCAGATAAATAACTGCTCATCCAATTAACAAGGGAAGGGAAATTAGGAAACATCCTACTTCAAAACAACACTTCCTTTGTTTCCACTCCATCTAGCATTAGCTTAGCCTGCCTCTGTAGGGAGCCGTAATACCTTTCTAACCACAACAATTACTTAAAGTACATTGCAGTGCTGGTTTAACATCTCAGATGTTCCACCTGCAGTTTGAGATTTCTGTAATGCCGTGTGCTGGAATTCCGAGTTATTTGCTACTGGGCAGGTAAAAATTATTTTGCAGTTATATCCTGTTTACTATTTTATATAGTCAGGCATAAAACATCATTTAAGTGTGTTGTAGCCTCTGACTCTTGCTTCCTCAGACTGCATCCTTAGGTTCTGAGTCTGTATGTTGTGACTTATTTCAAAGCAGTCCTGTGGGAGTCTGCTTCAGGCAATCACTGGGCTATCCTGCCAGAGCAAATTGTCACTCTAATTGGGGGTGAATCTGAATTGCTGAGGTCAGCAACATTTGATGTGGATCAGCATTTGACTAGGAGTAGTTTGCTGAATTTACTGTAAAAGAACATGTGGAAGCATAGAAGTTGTAAACTGTGATGTTTATGTAAGAACTACAGGAAAAATAGTGGATTTTGCCCCAGAATATCTGCGCTATGTGAAAAGACCCATAAAATACCAGTACCTGGAAATGAGCAATTTCTTCCAATGGAAGAAGAGAGTATTTGTAAAAAAAAAGACTTGTGATTTCTAAAAAAAAGGCTTGCATGGTTTACTGGGAGAACACAAGGAAGACCGAAGAGGCTTGCAGAAGAGTTTGATGTTACTAATACTGGCAGTCCCAAAATTAATGCAATGAAAATGGAAATCGTAACAGAATACATGTAAAGGTTGCCATTTGTGAGGAAATATTTTTAAAGCTGGCAAGCTCTACCAAGCCCTCCTGCATCTTGGAGGTCCGGCAGGAGATCTTGCAATATATGATCCGAAACCCCTCTGCACTTGAGCCTGGGAACAAAGGCAGAACAAAGACGTACCCACTAGTGTTTGCAAGCTGGACTGGACTGTCGTGGAGTGACCAAGTGGGACTTCTTAAGGCCTTGTGATAAATGAATGCCAGACTCAGTGGAGAGCTGGCCTTTGAGGTGCATGCTTTAGCCATCTTTTTTTCCTCGAGTACAGACACTGACTTTTCTTGTTCTAGGTGGAAAAGTGCTTTGATTCATGGGCTGTATTAAGCACCAGAAACTTCATGTTGAAAGATATGAGAGCTAACCAGTGAGTTTATGCACCACTCTGCAGAGATGCCCTTTTCCTTCTCATATTGAGCCTATGGTCAGCCCACTCCAGCTCTCGTCTGTATTAATACCATGGATTAGGCTTCAAGGATTATCAGGAGTGAAGAAAAAATTATTTCATAAACTTACAAAGATTTTCAAAACCTTTAGGACCAGGACAGGAATCCTTGTTCCCCACAGCTGTGGCAATCTTGTAACTGGAAGCAACGTTCACTTGTCTCCTGTAAGCCCAGGACCTACGAAACAGAAGTCTGTGAAGCAAGTCCTGGTTCTTACAGGTTCCTTTCCCTGGGGCTGCTCCATGGGATTGATCACTGTAGAGACAACTGATACATAATTCAAGAAGAGGCCAGAGGTGATTTTAAAAAAAACCCCAACAAACCACAAGAAAACACCAGCAGTTCCCACAAGTCACGTAATTGTCATGTATCCCAAGAGCTGGCTGGTATAATTGTCTTGAAGAATGATAGAACAAGACACTGAACAACCATATTCTGATGGCTACAGCACCGGGCTTCTGGCATACTGCCCTGAAAGCCAACAGAACCTAGAGCTCCTTGTAGGTAATCTTGGAAACGAAATGCAATCTAGTGGTGTTGGCTCATTTGTGAGTGATGCCTGGCCTTGCTTTCCCCTTTGTTTGCTGAAATGTGTGATGTGCATGTGGGACACGTTCTGTATGTTCAAGCAAATGCATCTTTCCATTGTCTGGTGGTTTCTTGCACTGCATGGGCTTGTAGTTTGGCTGCAGTCTGTAGGTTAAAGTTGTGTTTGCGAGCTTGGCTTTAAGTAAGGACAATGCTTCTTCCAGATGAGGGTGGGAGAGGTTTCTGGTCCATCATGGTGAATGTGAGTGCCTGCCTTAGATCAGCCATGGAGGAGAGCTGAATCCTTTACCGCAGCTGTCCAAACTCTGCCCAAGCCACGGCTGATAGAAGTTCTGATCTGCTAAGGAATTATATAGCAAGCATAGCTCTCAAAATTGTATTGTCCTCCAGAACAGTCTGGGAAAACCTAGCTATCTGTTTAATTTGCTGCAAAATATTTTTTGTCTCTCTCAGGATACAGTGCTGCAGATGCAAAAAATTAAGGTACTAGATAAATGTAATAGTTTCTCTTCTTGTTCATGTACTGCCAGTCACAGTTTGAACCAAGTTTTTATTCTGGAGGAAATTTCTGTCCTTATTTACACCTCCATTTCTGCTAAGGCCAGAGTTGCATATTTTTAAACACATTATATCTGGGAAGGTTGTAATGAAACAGGTTAAATTTGCAGGAGAGGAAAAGAACAAAAGTCAAATATGTGCTCTAGCTTTAAATGGGAAGGATTTGGTAGAGCAGAGCACTATTTAGTCTCAGGCAGAGATTTCCAGGATGCTGTTATTATTTGAATTATGTTTCAAAGGAGAAACAAATATTCTGGGTTGTTTAGAGTTGAAGGACATGGGGGAGGTGGAAATGCAATGAATCAAAGGTATCCCCTCTTTTTCCAAAACAGGAAATTAGAGCTTTGTATTAAAATCTGTTGTCATACAAATGAAGTAGTACTGTAATGAGAATCTGTTGTATAATCTAGATACACTAGAAATTTGTGCATACTCCTGTTTTATTGTCTGTTTATGCTATTTTCATGGACTATACATGTTTGTGGGGTTTGGTTTTTTTTTGGTTTACTGTCTTCTTTGAGCAAACCACCTGCAGCTTGTTTTTCCTGTTGTCAGCAGCTTGAACTGGACTATAAAACTTCCCATACTTGGCAGTTGTCTATACATATGTATTCAATGCAGTATGTAGATTATGTTTATAGTAAGGTGAAAATATATCATCATGAATCAGCAGCAAAGAAGTTGTGTGGTGTTCTTCTAACATGTTTTGCATAAGCTGTTATTTTATAAAACTTGTATATATGCTCTCTATACAGTGCTCAAATACCATATGCCTTTTTGAAAGTAATCTTAATTTTTCAGATCTAGTGAACTCCTATGGGTGCATGTATATCAAATACAATTTATGCTAAACCAAGATATAGTTAATAGACCACCACATTTAACTTAAAGCATGGCATACTTAAACCTGAATAGCCTCTTTGCAGAGCTAAAGATAATATATATTCTTTTCAGTTATTAATTTTAAGCCAACACATGATTTGGAAGCATGTGCTGCCATAGTGTTTGCAGGTTGTCTGCACAATTACACCCTTTCTAAAATGCACTCTTAATAAAAAATGACCTCTAGTGCTATGGCTTGAGTCTCAAAGGCCTGTACATAAATATCTTTCCTGGGCTAGGAAGGTATGTGCAATTTCCAGTTTTCTAATATCTTCAGAAAGAGTGAGATAAACTTCTACCCCAGAGATAGGAATCATGTGAAACCAAGGCTTTTTTATGAGAGGCAGGGCAGACCCTGGAAAAGAAAAATTCTATTTTCTTCACTGTGAATCAGTCTCTAAAGGCTATTGCCCCTTGAGGAAGGTGTGTGAACCTCTTAACAATGTTACCATTAGCAGCTACTTTATTGTCATCTCTTGTGTCATGAAATGAGGACTACAGAGTCTGGAAGTGCAGATTCCCTTCCCTCATGATTCCCACTCAAAGAATACTGGGCTGTAGTTTCAGGTTTTTTAGGCAAATCCACTAACAGAGCCAGGGCAAGAGAAAAGTTACATTCAAGAACCATTAACATGCCCCCCAAGATAATAGTACCACTGAAAAAAGAGAACTAAATAAAGCCAAATTTTTTTTCTGATGAGGCCTTTAAAGAGGCACTTGAAGAAATAGACTTAAGGAGTCTAATTCTTTTACAATGTGCTTCTAGAAATAGAAGGTGCCTCTTGAGACTTGTATAATTTAAAAAATTATTCTTACTATTAAAATATCCCACAGGATCATGCCTGGAATAAGAATCAAGAGAGACTGATTGATTGGTGCTATAGCTACTATACTTGCTATGTATGTATAATGTCCACAGGTGCCTATAGAGAAGACGACCCTAGAGAAAACTGTATTAACATATCCAGCCTGCCTGACGGTTTTGTGGTGTATTTGTGTCTTGTGTGCCTGTGTGTTTTGGGAAGATATGAGCTGCCTCTTTTGTTAGTGCTGCTGCTGAAGTTGTTTCACTGCCAGCTTCCACTGCACTGCATCCTCCTGTAGTCACCCTCCTGTGGTCCTCCCCTGTGTCAGAAGTTCAACCACAATGTGCGCTAGTGACTTGTCCTCCTGTTCAGATGGGGACTAGGCCTGCTATACCTAGGGAGATGGAAAAGCTGCAGTCGTGCTTGCTGCACCGTGGCATACAACAGGCAGAGAATTTGCAAGGGTACCTCCCCGTTCTTGCATCTGTCCACCTTCCGCATGCTCGGCTCCCGTAACAGGTATGGTTTTCAGGGACGTCATAACCAGTTACCTACAACATGTTCTCAGATTGTCCTGTTTGTGCTTTTAATGCAGAGCTTTCAGTTAACTGTCTTCAGTGAGGGAATACTAACAGAAGATGATCTTTAAACAAGATGCAGTGCAAGGTACTGTGAGAGAGGCTTACGTATTACATACGGTACTTGTTACTGTCCTGTAGTTATTGTACCACCATGGTAGAACGAGGGGAATTATATTTTAAGTTCATTACTTTAGTCCTTCCCAGCTCCCCAAATTAGACATGTGCCTCAGCTGTGTCTCGAACCCCCAAAGAAAGCTAAACCTGCACCAGTCCTTCATTGCTGCTGCCTGGGAGCTGTGACCTGAGTGAACCCTGGCCAGGGAGACTGGTGCAGACTCACGGTCCCATAGCCAGGACCAGGACTCCAGTGCTCAGGGAGATAAAGACAGTCTTACATGGTTCAGATGTCAAAATCCTAAGATCTACCTGGGGAAACTCTCCCAACAGCTGGCTGCACCTTTTTACTCAGCCAGTGTTAATAAGAGCTCTAGGATTTGGCCTTAGGGTAGTGATTACATAGCAGTTAATTTTAAAAAATTATTAAAATACCCTGCTGAAGTAAAGCTAACAGCTCCATGGCTGTGCTTGAGTGTGTTCATTATGCAAAACCAGTTTTAGCCAGGGCCAGAAGGACAGTGAGCAGGCAGGCATGGGAGCCATGCTACAGTGAGCTGCCACGATGAGGCTTTCTGAGCTCCAGGTCAAAGCTGGAGAAGTGGGGAAACATTACAGGAACTTCAATTATTTTGCATGTAATGCTGTAATTAGTATTCATGTAATTAGTAAAAGCTCGTGCCAGCAGAGCTGTTGAAGTGTGAGGTGAGATGAGGGGTGAGCAGTGACAGGAGTGACAGAGGTTCCCACGTGAAGACTTTGTGCTGCTGGGGCACCTGATCCTGGTTGTGGGCTCCTGCCACAAAGGGCACAGTGGGTTGCTCTTCTGGCATCTCCCAATAGCGCTCCCATCTGCAAAATGCTCTCAGCACAGGCATAGCGTAAAGGAAAGCATGGAAGCAGCTCTCCCAGGCTGGGCAAAGGGAAAGTCAGCAGTAAAACAGGTCTCCTCTGGGACATCTGAACAACAGGCAGGCAGCTGGGTGGTACTGAAACACAGACTTTGGGAGAAAGCTTTTTGAACTTGAATATTTTATTGCTGCTGTCACAGAGTGTAGATCTTTTATGTTTTACTTGTTTACTGGAGGTAAGTTTATCAAAGTGACAAAGTGTGAACATGGGAGTGAAGGAAAAGCTGCAAGGGCAAATAGTTCAGGACAGCTTTCGTACTCTGGTATGAACCAAACTCTGTTTTCTCCCTTGTCATCTTTCTGATTTTTATTATTCAGCAGGCTGGGGGCCATGTTCTGCTCTTAGCTGTAGCAGGAAAAAAAATAAATCTCCAAACCAAGAGTGGGCTGAACTGAAGACAGAAAATTTGCTTGGGACTCCCCGTGCTGTGGTTAGACTTGGGGTTCAGGAGTAATTCAGCAGAAACTGGCTCTTGGTATTCTGTCGTTCAGGGCATTTCATTTCATGCACAAGGCACTTTTTCAGAGAGGCTCTTTGCTTCAATAAAAACAAAAGGAGCACCATTTATGGCACATTAACCATATTGGCATGTGTGTGTGGGAACACTCCCAGGAGGATAATCCTAGGACACCCCAGGATTATCCTCCAAGCTGCAGACCTGGTCAGGTCCTCGTATTACTGATTTCTATCCTAATTGTACTATGGCTTTTGCTAAATTCTCTAAATCCAGTTGCTTTTCCAGGGAGCTTGGCCCGGGATATTTCAGCCCTGAGCCCAGATCTCTCTGAGAGACAGCGGTTCTGCAGACATCTTCAGCAGTGCGCCATGAATGGTGATCTCCCCAGTTCAACAGTGCTTTTGTGCCCCTAACAGCACATTAGCTGTGCCCCATTTCCAGTTGCCCTGTCTCAGGAGAGCACTATGCTCTCGGCCTCCAGGGTCCCAGCAGCTCCTCTTGCTCCCACAAACACTTTATTTCAGGCTGTCTGGTAAGGTATAGGGGCAGCTTCAGGATTCACCGTTGCAGTTTTAGGATTACTTTTGCAGTCTGACAGAGACCTCGCAACAAAGCCTGACATTTTAGTGGGAATTAATATCTGTTGCAGACTGCCATTGATGAAGTATTAAGTATAGAATTGATGAGGCCTTATAAAGCATCTCAGGATGTTCAATGGACAGTTTGCCTCCGAAACACCCTCTCACATAGTATATCGAATTTTCCCTGGGCCTGTAGGGGCATGAGACTTTATTACACTTTCCTCTCTGTGTAAATCTGGAGTTCATTTCATCATCTCTAGTTTAGAAGATTCTTGTCATCATTAAAAACATGTCTGAATATGGCATTATTTATTTACAAGTTTCAGTGTTGTAGGATGGAAAATTCCTTATGTTCCTCTCATAAATTAAGTAGTGCCCAATTTCTATTCCTTCTTAACCACTTGCCATCTCCAGGGCAAAGGGGAAGAGGTGTGAAAAAGAAGCCCATCAGAATCAGTTGAGGAGCATCACACCTCCAGGTATGCCGGAGCCCTTTGTCGCCTTAGGATCAAATGGCTTGTTGCTTGTACCCAGCTGCATAATACTGTATATGATTTGTGGGTGCGTGCATTTAATTTGTTCTCTTACTCAGAAAGAGGAGTATGAGTTCAAATGTTACACGCTAGATGATGAGCTACACTAGAGTTGGTCCAAAAAGTCTCCTTTTTCTAAAAGGATCTGGGGGGTACTTAAGGTATTAGGCACCACTTGTAGTGGCACCACTTCATATATATCATAGACTGCTTGAAGTAATTTATTAGTAAATTCAATCACTTGCACCAGTCAGTTTGGGGGAGGCAAAATTTAAGTACTGGCTAATCTTAAAAACCTGTGTGTGAGTCTTAAAAACCTGTGAGATGTTTGTGGCACAGTGGATTGCAGGAAGATGGTTTATAACCGTTTAGTTATCTTTGAAGCCAAATAGTACTTAACTAGCTGGGGAAAAAAATCATCACAAAGAAAACTTAGAAAATAACAGTTCTTAAGCCAACCTGACATCTGTTGTCCTCCATTTGGGACAACTATCTGGAAGAAACATGGCCTTTAGAGCTGCATGAAAACTGCTACTGGGGTAACGTGCAGATGAACTTGTTAGCTGCTGTTCTTGTTAATGATACACAACTGCTACTGCCACATACACAGGATAACAAAAAAGCCATCTTAGCCAAGTGAAGAGAAATTAAATTGACCCATTCTATGCTCCTAGTCATTACACTGTTAAATATTTAGCAGTTTGGTTAGGTGTCATAAAAGGGGAGAACATTAGTCTGGGGAATCATAATGATAGTTTTAAGCTGTTCTTTAGTGTCCTGTAGTTCCAGCTCCAACAACTTAAATCATTAAAAATGTAAATGGATTATTGTTAAAATTTAAATATGTTGTTGATATTGTGAAATAAAGGAATTCAAAGCAGGCTGAAAATGGTTATTACTTCTATTTAGATCCATTATTAGTACTACTAAATCCTACAAACACCCATGTTGACAGTCACTTCAGTGTTTGTGCTGCCATACCTGCTTTGTAAATCTTCTCCTAACTAAGCAGGTAAAGCACATGTACATTTCCTTTCTTTGGAAGTTAACCGAAAGCCAGCATGAAGCCTTGTAATGGATAATTCTTGCTTGCAGCCTATCATTTTGTGACATTTGGTTAGAAAAGAGAGGGAAAGCAAGGTTTGCTGGAGAAAAAGGAAAGCTGTCCTAGCAAGACAGAGATACTCACCTTTAAAGTGTCTTTTGTCAGCACAATGTAAGCGGTGTAGGTTGATGCTCTTCAGAGTCCTCCATTTACATGCTGATTAACATGAAGTAACTACTGCAGTGCTAAGATACCAGAAAAACAGTGCGGTAGCCTAGTCCCTGCTGCATAGTCAGAGCTGATGCATGTTGGTCCTGTACTGGTAACCAGTATAAGCATTTCATTTCCTAGCAGGGAGAGGGAGAGGGGCTCACCTTGCAACTTCATCTGCTTCTGTTTTGTTATTTTGAAAGCAGTTACTGAATGCATGATTTTGAACTCAAATGGTTAACAACAAATTTACTCCTCTGATCACAGAGATGCTAAATCTTTCACTATGTCTAATTTCTGCTGCCGATGTAAAAACCAGATTGTGTGTACCTATGCTATTTGGTTCCAGTTTGTTTTATTTGACCTTCCACAGTCCAGAGCATTGGTCCCTGTTGCTGGCATCACACCAGCTGGTGTCCTTGGAAACGATCTGCTGTGAAAGTGCAAGATTACAGGGCAGTATAAATAAAAAAAAGCTTTTGCTTTGACAATGAACTATATTTGGATCTGGTATAAAGGTGTAAAAACAAATACTGGGTATCCATACTTTCTCCATGCACAAATTTAGACCAATGTCTCAAGTTTTCTCTTATTATAATCTTTTTCTTTTCAATAATGATGCAGCTTCCTTGAAGTCAGAGACTTTCACATCCTGCTGTTGTAAACATTGTTACCTAAAAACTGTTTTCTTAATGTTTTAAACATTTATCAGTTATTTCAACATATGTAACTCATTAAAGATGGGCAAAGTGCTGAGATTTTCCAACATCCACCTGATTTTGGAAGGAGCAGCAGGGAAACCTGTAAAATTAATTAAAGTTCACAAACTTTTGCAAAAACCAAGAATGTTTTCCCTCATTTTCTTCCTTCCCCAAAGTGATTCACGTTTCTTAAAATTAATTTGCTTTTTAGCAAAACAAAAAAATCTTGTTTTTAAGGTATTGGCAATAAAACCCCTCATTGGGCACATTATTTTTGAAAGCTCACTGAACTGCTTACTTAGGACTATCTTGAGAATACGAAAGAAAACAGCTTTTTGTTTGTAATAGGTGTGGGAGGTGATTCTCTAGACTGAAATAAAGAGATTGCACTTCTTTAACAAGAAGTATCAGTGCGCATCATCATAACCCTGATTTGCAACTTTTTCTCGCCCTAGGTATTAGTCACATTTCTGAAAATACAACCGAACTTGAAAAGCTCAATTTAGATCCCTAGTGCACAGCACAAGCCTATGCATCTTGCTTTTTAAATGGTTTGAATGCAACATTATGCTCCATTTCCTTGGGTTTCGACTGTTAACCTCCTGCTCTCTCCTTGATGACCCGAGGAGCGTTAAGCAGTATCCTGCATTCATAAAGGAAAGCCACAGTGACACAGGTTGCAGCCCTTATAAAAAGCATTTCTAAGACTTAGATCTGCCCAGAGAAGTGACGTCAACTCGTGCTTGACTTTTAGGATCAGCTGAGTTCAGGGACATTGTGTTTTAAATCTTTCTTTTTTTTTTTTTTTTGTGGGATGGAGGTGCTGCACAAGTAGCCTGGTCACTCCACATGTCTGCAGCAGCAAAAGAAGATGTACTTTTAAATTGTTACTGCAAGATCAAGAAATGCTCATGAGTAATTAGAGATGGTGAGAAAGCAACAGACTTGTTAGAAAACCTAACCTAAATTTTCAGATTCCCGGGTACACTTATTTTGAAGACTGTTCTTTTTTTAAACAAAGTTTGTCTTCAGGTATCGAAAATCTTTATGTAATACCCATTGTAGGATGTATTATAATTTGGGACTAATCAGGACCAGTAAACTGAAACAGATAGAAGGGTTGCATAAATCTCTTAAAGCTACTACCTACAATGTATGGGAAATGGTTTGCAGCTACAGAAAACTGTAGCTGGGGAGATATGAAGCAATCTTACATAGTTGGGGATATGTCATGGAATCCCCAAGAGACTGCAGAAAGGGATGCTGCCAAAATAGAGGAAAAGGTGGGAATAAAAAAAGAATATAAGGAATCTTTATTCTCAAAGAATGAATGTATCATAATTCATATCAGTATTCCTAGTTGTAGGTACTCTACCTGTTGCACAGGTAAAATGCAGATATTGCAGTTGCTTTATGACAGTCATGAATACATAGATTTTAAAAAAGGAAAAAGAGTAAGAGCTGGAGTCATCCATAGTGTACGAAATTAAGCCCATTTGAGCATTAAGACTTTCAGAGTGTCCTTCAGCTAGGAAAGATTGTAAATCTGTCCAACATACAGAAGCACTTACAATTTTTCAGAACTTTAACCTGGAAATGTGGAATGTGATATAAATCTATTCAAAACGACTGGAGTGTGTCAATTTTTGTGGAAGATAATATCCCTACTGCCACTTCTGAATCAAACTTAAACGATACAGAAAAAGTAGCACTTCAATCCCAAAAGAGACCAGAAGATTAAGACTGATAGTCATGAAATCATGCCCTCTGAAAGGGGAAAATTGCAGCTGACACTGATCAGTCTTTCTGCAGAAGCAACCAGGGCATATTAATCACTTCTCACAAGTGCTGCGTGCGCCCTTCAAACCCTCTTGGAAGCAGCAAGAAGGGTCCGCTCCGCTTTCCCACGTAGAAGCCTCCTGACAGTGTGCAGAGCCTTGTACCAGTGGAAGGAAGGAGCTTTTCATCCCTTGTCTCTTTTTTGCCTGCTTGTTAGCTACAGTGAACTAAGGTAGAGTGTACATCGTGTTGTGTGTCTTCTCTTTTTATCAGCTCTGGGAATGGTATATGCTTGCACGTTTTGAAACAAGAACCAGAGAATTCAAACCTGACGCAGGTGTCCTTGCTGGCCTCTGTCAAATAATTTCTAGTTTCGTTTTCCATATTTGGGAAAAGTAGGTAATGTGTATTCTGTTTACATTTCTTCCTGGGAGAGACTGGGAGTAATTAACATTTTTAAGTATCTGTTGCTGTAAAAGTTCTATCCTGTACAAACATGTTTGTCCATAGGACTGGGAAACACACACAAAGTTTCAGAAAAATGTAGTCCAGAAAGCTGCTACTTCAGTAATATATTGTCAATAAAGCTTATAAAACCACCAAATGTGTAACCATCATTCCTTTATAAAGGGCTGCTCTTAGTCTTCCCTCGAATACACATCATTATCTTCACCTGAAGCCTGTTCCCCATGCTTGGCCGCTCTTTGTTGGCCAATCCCAACTTTCTTCTGTTTCACTTGGAGTTTACGGAAGTACATCTCTGTTGGAAAGAGAGAAGGAATTAACCTGCAACCTCCCGCCAGGGCTCACTTGTAGGGTGGAGAAAAAGCAGAGCCTTGCCACTGCATTGTGGGTGAGTGAGTAGAAGCTTGCAAATGTTTGAGGAGTGTGGCCCCATACTGCACCAGTGCGTGGGACGAGTGCATAGGAGACGGGAGACAAGTTGACTTTCTGCTGTGCATCTATGGGTAGACAGCCCTGTAAATATGTCTTGGGCTGCTTCAGCCAGTTCATTAGTATTATTTGAGTCCTAGGTGTATTTGTAATCTTCTAATTAAAAGATTAGATTTACAAATGAACAAGAATTTAATGACAACAGATAGTTGCCTGGGCAATTAGACTAGGGAGTATTTCCATGCAGCTTCTATAACATTTCACTGATACTTTTGTCAGTGAAAAACAATACTTCTAATTTCAGCTTCACCAGTTTGGGTTGTTACCATGTTATATCATTCTGCACGCGGTGATGACTGTGTAAGTAAAGGCTGGTTTCATAATATAGGGCAATTCACCCTGTAGCTGTCCTTGCCCTCGGCTATCTGCCCAAAACCTTGGTCAGCTTTGAGTCACCTGCTGCAAATTCCAGCCCGAGCTGTCAGAGCTGGTGCTGGCCCCTAAGGAAAGTCAGTGCTGGTGCTCCTTTGCCTTGCTTCATCAGCTCAAAAACTTCTGCCGCTATTTGGGAGGAAGATGGAGAAAACCTCTATACGCAGCATAGAATATTGTATATGCAATATTTTATGTACAAAATTCTACGTACAAAATCCTACAAAACCTCTACTGTAGAAAAATAAAAGTACAAAAACTCTATATGCAGTATAAAATATTGTATATGCATATAGAGAAAAACTCTGCATAGATTGTTGTATATAGAGCTCAGCCCTGAGCCACCAGGCATTAAGATTGTCTGGAGCAAAACCAGCTAGGGTAAGTTCAGATAACTCCACTGATACCTCTCCTCAGCATAAATGTATTGTTCATGCCAACAGCACCTGAAAATTTTTTCGCATTTAAGTATTTTCAAAAGTCAGAAGCTGTCTCTAGATTCAGAGTGTTTATCACAAGGGACTAATGTCAGTCGCTGCCAGGTCATGTATGGCTAGTGAAATGTCCAGTGAAATGTTAGCTCTCCTACCCTGACATACACTGAAGCGGTAGCTGTAAAATAAAAATTTCCAGAACAGAATATGTTAATGACTGATTGGGCCTCATCATCTGTTATATCAGTTTAAAGTTAGTGTAGCTCCGTTATTTCGCTGCTTCACCTGTGTCAAACCAGAGTAACAGAGCAATAGATGCTCTTTCACCAGGGACTGACCGACTGATAAACCGGTGCACATATTCTATGTCTGTCTTCTTAGAAATTCAACTATTCAAGTGGAGATTGTATTTCCATTAAAAAGTCTGTTACTATATTATACTGCAGTAAATATATTTTCATTAATTGTGAGCCTTGGTCTCCTTCTTTTGCTCCTATTGCCTTTTCTTTGGTGACATTTTTCTTGTCTTGGAAAGGTCATGACATTTCAAGGTGTTCACTTCCTGAAGCATGACTCCTCGAAGTAATGAGATTCAGCTGATCTGTCAGTAAAAATCTGCCACGAGTGAAAAAAAGCCCAGGAAAAGCAAAGCACAGAAGCGTTGACTCGTGGTCACTCCCGATGGGGCAGATGGCTGCCCATGTTCCCTGTGTTATTACAAGATTGCCCAGAAAGGACAAAAGAAACATGATTATATGTCACTGAGTGCTGTAATTATTTGAGCCTCTGTTTTCAACCTTCCTGTTAATTTTCATAGTGATTTAAACTCAGACAAACTTAGCTTTGTTTTAACCTTAAACAATGCTGCGTCAGAAATTGTTGTAAAGAGATTTTTGGCTCCTTGGCAAGTATAAACAGATTTCAGACTGCATATGTTAGTTTGAACTTCCCTGACTGAAATTTTTAGGCCTTTTTATGGGTGATTGTTACGCAGGAGAGCAACACTGAGGACTTTCATCTCAAAGGTGGGTCCTTTTAAGGCTGGTATCTCCAGAATGTAAAACCATAGCACAGTAATTTAAAAGTAGATTTGGGCCTAATTCAAAAAGTTGGTTGTTTTCTGTCCCAGTTTTCTTATTGCAGAAAAATTGCATAGGGTTTCCATTTTGATTTAGCAGTGCTTTGCAGTTGCTTTTCACCTGGGAAAGACTACATCACATTATTCTGCAAAGCTGTGCTCAGCCCAGGGCAAGTCTGAAAGGAACCTTTAAGTCTCCCCTTTGTGCCAATGAATGCAGAAGTGGTAAACCATCTTCTGGAGAAAGAAGTGTGCTCTAGCCCTTTTAACCCCTACACAGCCTGCTATCTAGTATGATTTGTTAAATAATCCTGGCTGAGACTTTCGTCCTGTCTTCTCAAGAAGAGGCACAATTTGACCTATTATAAATTATAGCCTATTGTATAGTATATTATGTAGTATCATGTTGTAGCCTGCTTCCCTTTTAGCTGGTGTTCTTTAAGCTGATAATTTTTCTTTTGATAAGTTCCTGTCAGTTTGCAGCCCGTTTGAAAAGAAATAAATCTGTATTTTTAAGCATAATTTGTTATTTTGTCTTGGAGATCCCAGTGTCATAGTTTGACTGGAGTCGCTCTGACATCCTTGCTTTCTGTAGTCTTTATTTCTGATATTCGCCAACAGAAACAAATAATAACTTTTAACAAATCTCATGTCACCGGTAAAACTGTTTTTTTACATAGATGATGTGTGTATTTGAGGAGTTCTTTTGTCTGAGAAGACAGCAATATAAAATCAGGAGTCAAAGAATTTAGGAAGGAAAATCTCATTAGTGGAGATTAGACTGATTTTTCCTTGAAGGATATGACACTGTCATGCTCTTCCTGACAGCTAAAACTTTTTTGTCCTAAATTTCGAAGTGTATTTAAAAAAAAGGGTGAAAAGCATGCCTTTCTCCTGGCTGTCATTTTTGTAATTTTTAACCTATTAAAATATGTTTATCTGCTTTATGCTGCTCCATTCCTTAGCTTTGCCAGATAGCAGGTCTTGATTTTTAGGTGATAGCATGATGCTCTTTATAACCTCAAATCCAGTCCTCTACTTGGGCCAAGCTTCAGCTGGAAGACCGCTGCCTGCAGCCTTGATTAACCTGCCATGAGGCAGGTTTCCTACTGCTTCTGCCCATCCCGGGTTCAGTTTTCAATAAAGTAAGCAGCAGCAGCTTCTCCCGTTTATTTAAATAGAAAGGAGGGTGACTTAAGTACAGAAGGTGTGCAACATCCACCGGTGGAGCACAAACAGATGCGATTTTTGTGAGAGGGTTACGCATCTGAGAAGTAAAGCCGGTGGCAGACAGCATCTTGCTAAACTGGACTCAGCCTGGCAAACGGATAGCGCTGCCTGAAAAAGCTGGAACCTGATGCGTTACATCACTCTTACGTGGCTGAACACATCCTTTCTGATCCTAATTGTTTCACTGTGACACACCTGCACAGCAACCAGGGGGCGTAACTGCAAACTGGAAGGTACATTACTGACACTGCTCCTCTTCTACAGCATGACTCTTGCAAGCATGCGGACGTTCTCTGCCAGAAATGTATGCACAACTCACATTTTATCTGATGTGATGAAAAGGAAATGATGAAATCATGATCAATTTTTCTACTGTCTTTCTAAGATATAGTTAAACTGGCTAGGCTTCTCTTAACCTAATTAGAAGAAAATAATAGAAGGTATGAGACTATGAAAGGTCTATGAAAGGATTTCCTTCTCTGTATGTGTGTGTGTCTGTGTATTATAGACATACCTAGAGCTATATTATGTTCATGTAAAACAAACCGGTAAGCCGTTTTTTGTACTTTTGTACTCCCAGTTTTTCATATAAAATGTCTCTGGAAGTCTGAAAATAAAAATTCTCTTCAAAAGATTTTGTCTTTTTCCGTCTGCCTGTTATTGATTTTATTTCATTTTTGCAAGGTACGAAATTAACAATACCCACTTTTCTTTGATTTTCTTAGCACTCGTGTCAAAGTGTATTTGTTTCTGCACCAGAATAATCGATTTTGCCATAGCTTTAAGAATAGTTTAACTCTTATTCCAAATCCAGCCAACAGTCTTCAGTGCAAGTATGTTCCACTGATACATCATTTCTTTAAAGTAATGATCTCAATAAAACATTTTATTTAAAAGAAAACCACTCATCTGACTACACATTCCTGCAAAAACATAGTTCTGTGCTCCTGACTCAAACTGCGTTGTAAAATCTTCTAGGAAAGAACTAATTTTTTTCAACTATTTGTATGAAAGCTGATACCTTTAAGATTGTGGCCTTTTCATAGCCCTTACGGGCTCACTTCCATAATAAGAATAACAAGTAACAATCCAGGGCTGTCACTTAAGATGTAGAGTGCAACAGTGGTGCCAACAGTTTGGTTTTATTTGCTGCTACGGGGAGAACTGTCACTCGTAGTAGTAGTAACAGCCTGTATTATTCAGTGTTTGTAAATGTTTCTTTCCGCTAAGTAGCATTTTTCATAAGGAAAGTCTCTTTCTGTTTTTCTGTGAGGAACCTGTGTGACCCACCACAGGCTACGAGCAGACGGATTTTTAACGAGAGGATTTTTAATATGCGGTTCATGTAGCTTTCATTTGGACATTTGCTCTGCGGAGTCATTCTTACTACTCATGCTGTAAGCAGTTACGTATATATCTGCGTGCATATTCACGCAGATGCCAAAGTATCAGCTAATTATACAGAGAAAGTGTCACTTTTGTCTTTCAAAATGTAAGAACTTCCATAAGAAGATAATCCAGCAGCTCTGCTAGTCCAGCCAGTCACAGTGGTCAGATGCTATTGAGTAGAGCTGGAAATATGGCTACAGCTTCTCAGTGTCAACAAGTATGGAGTGTCTCGTGTTGGTTGGGGTTTTGTTCTCCAGAGTGAAAGAAGAATGAATTGATTT
The DNA here is from genome assembly GCA_034782735.1 of Sagittarius serpentarius. NCBI lineage: Eukaryota > Metazoa > Chordata > Aves > Accipitriformes > Sagittariidae > Sagittarius > Sagittarius serpentarius. Next base: position 16,878,969 of record JAVKLA010000053.1, read on the forward strand.
AAAGTTTATTACTACATCTTCCCAATCTGTGCCATGTGTAACACTGAACATGAAGAAATACTAAAAATTAATGTTGTGGTACAGCAAAGAAAGCAATAACTAAGGATGGGGTTGCTACTATGCTGTACTTGACAGACATACACGTGTAATGAAAGAATGATATGTGACGCAAGAACCTTGCCATAAATTAAAGGAGTTTTGAAGTCAAGTGCCTCAAATGCCAAGTCCAGGGCACACTGTTAATGAACAAATCAGCTCAGAGGGCTGCCTCAGACTACTCCACGTAGCTTCTCTTGCTATTCAAAGACTACTTGTAAATTTTGGACTCCTTGTAAACTCATGGCTTCCCAGAGCACCACAGTTCTGGATAGCGCTGGGGTCTGAGCACGAAGCTCACTAGGCTTTCGACGCTGGATTAGGTTCACAAGTCTTCAGTCTTTAAAGACAAGCGTATGTTCCTGGCAGGTGGACGCCAGAAGCACAGAGGACTGGAAGGAATTGCAGAGATCAACATGTTCAATTTACAAGCAATCATGAATACGCAGCATTTTGCAGAATTTAAGCGGATCTGAGCGTGGAGTTGGTGACAGCCTGAAGGTCAAAATGTGGAAAGGGTGGGCAAGGGATGCTGAGCTGATCATCAGTGATGTATTTGAGCAGTCTGTACAGAAAACTACTCTGTTTTTAAGATAATAAAAAAATATGGTGTGTATAAAGGTTTTAGTCATTTCTAAGTTGCAGGTTATTATCGTAAAGCCATTGAAAAGTTCATGTAGCTGATCACGCTGTCTGGGATTAGACAGGTAAGACACTACAAAACACTCCTTATGATACTTAATTTTCAAGACATTGCCATGTAGGCTTATGACTGCTGTGCAGTTGATCTCAAGAGAAGTGAATAGAAGAACTGGCCTTCCGAAATCCAACTTTGCACAGACAACTCTATTATCTAATAAACTTCAGAGTTAGAGCTGGAAATATCATAGACTCCAAAGAGAAATTTCTTGCATTTTCAGATTTGGAGGGCAAAGACTACTGATGTTTTTTGGCATTCTTCTGCATTCAGCAGTTGGTATAATAAAAAACTAGTTGCAGGCTCTGTCCAGAAATAATACCCTGTCAGGTAAGCTGCCTCACGGATTAACCCATGGTAAGAGCAGCTTTGTGGTGCTGGGAGAAAAACAAAGGGACTACTAGAACTGATTTTTGTTTATCATTATTTTGACATAACAAAATATATTAATTATTTTTCTGTTGACTGCTCTATTAATAAATATGATTTCTAAGTAAAATTGACATGTACTGAGTGCTCTGGTCTTGAGAGGACAGTGAACAGATAAACAGGCCATGCAGCAGACCACTGGGATCCCATTGCTTAACACTTCAGATAGAGAACCTCTGAACAACTGAGGCTGAAAGAGGCTCAGGGGGTTTTAGTGCATTTTTCCAAATCATTTCCGTATGGTCTTTTCCTTCAGACTTCCAAGCAAATGCTTGCATGTTGCATCTATGCAAAGAAATTTCCTGCAGTCAGCGTCGGTGGTACCTCACTAGCAAGCTGGGAGGGAACCTATGGTGAGATATCAGAGTTTAGACTATATATCAAATTCAGCCCCGGGTTATATTTTTTTCTGAAGCCAATGGGAGTTCAAAACTTTTGACAAAATATATTGGAGTTTTACAAGCAAAATTTTCAGGGTGCCTTCCTTCCTGCTGGATTTACGTACATATTGTGAATAAATTAGACTAAACCATTGCAAGGTCACAACATTAGTTTGTCTCTCTTTAAAAGAGAAATGATCCCATTGTAAAACTAACCCGTCTCACAGCCGTGTGGAAGGCAGGATGACATTTTCTAAGTGTCACTACTCATCCACCTTCACTTCTTTTCTTTCTGGCTTAAGTTCTTTTTAGTTATAAAGCCTGTAGATTCCGAAAGCAATATTGAGGTGTTATTATTTTATTAATTACATGTGAATAATTGACAGGGTGCTCAAAATCTTGTTTCCCCAGATAAATCTAATTTTCACAGCCATTGACGTGTTTTGCTGTGTATTAAAGTGAGATGGAAGTATCTTGAAGATTAGCCTTTTTTCAAACAATTTACGCAACCATACTTCTTACATAGTAATGATAGTAGATGGTTATTGCTTTCCTTTGAACAGAAATTTACATTTTTTGTACAATCCTCAGGACTTTATAAAACAAATAAACTGCTCTGTTTCCAGTACCATGTTTTGTGTAGAATTAATGAGGAATGTTGGTGGAAAATTTGGAAAATGGTGTGAATGTGGTGGGAAAGATGTATCACCTGTAACCAGTTCCACTTCTAAAACAAATGCAAGTCTGTAACAATTGCACTTTTCTGCTGGGTATATTTCTCATGAAATCTTCTTATTCCGAAGATGGAGATTAAATACCATGGACTAGGCAAGGGATGTCTAATGGAATGCAGAGCTTTTTATTTCCATGGGACTGGTTCAGAAACATCTCAGGATATAATAAATGAGATATGGAGTCATGGCTTCCAGGTCTTATTGTAAGAATTAGTTAAAAGTCACTCTTCAACTTTTTTCACATTGTTCATACCTACATATATGTTCATAGACCTATATTGTATCCCTCTTTAGGTTTCAGCTTTCCATGCTGATGAGTCCCAGTCTTGTCAAACTTACCTTGCACTGAACTTCCTGCAATTCTCTGCGTTTTCATCTGGAAGGAACGATGGGATCATAATTGCAGTAATCCACACATGGAAGTACTAGGGGCTTGCGCAAAGGCTGAGGAGTAGCTTTTACCTTGAGGTTTTCCTCTTTCTTTTCCCCACGTCTTTATAATTATAATAGTAGTAATAGTATTTCTTTCCTAGTGATTCATAACCTCCTATTTCTTCACTGAGAAGTGAGCTGATGTCCATGTAGAACCACCCACTGTGATTCTAGTACCTCTTTTCTATATGATGGTAGCTAGTATACTGCCTATTGCTGCAGAGGTACAATGCATTACTTTTCACATAGGGCATGGATCTTTCTGCTGAGACTACAAACAATGCAGAGATGAAATCCAGGGATCTCCTATTCTACCCCTAAGGGTTCCTTGCAAGCTGAAGAAATGAGAAGTTATGCAGTTTGTGCCCATGCTGTGTGTCTGCGACCAGGAGACTCACTAGACAGAGTGAGTAAAATTCAGCCCTAATTTGAATAGTTACTCACCATTTTGGAAAGATTATTCTGGTTTTACTCAGTTTGGTCATTGTTGTCCATTAAGCCAACTTTCTTTAGTCATTAAAGGGCTCAACCATCTCTCTTTTATGCAAGGACTTTTTATACAAAACATTCTGGGATTTTTGAAGAGAGCCCTGCACATTTGCTGCGATCAGTCCCATTGCTGTTCCCTAGTGGAGTCTCTTGTAGCCCAGGGGCTGGGGTTTCTGTGCTCATTTCCAGTAGTTCAGGCAAGTTCCCCTCACTAGTTCATTAGAGGCTCCTAAGGTCATTTAAATTTTATTATTCATAAAGGAAGAGCTGAGGCATTATCTTGGATAGAATAAAAAAAGAATATTCTGAGAAAGTACAGGGCCTATCATGCCTTATATGGCTTGGGCTTTGTTATTTGCTTCCTATTTGCAGGGAGATATCCCTGAAGACTTCTGCTGAGTGAGTATCTTTTTATGTTAAGTCAACAAGGTAATAAAAGCCCATTCAGAGATGCTGATTGTTGAACTGAGTCTCCAATGACTTTTCTCCATGGATCTTTTTCTGTTCTGGTACAAGCTTTCTATGCGTTATTAGTCAGTAATATATGTAGAGAATACCTTGAAGAAGTGCAACATCTGAGCAGGCATTAATTAATTATTGAGACTTGCCTCCACAAAGTGCAATTCCCCAGAACATAAAAAAGTAGGAAGAAAATCCATGTATGCAACTGCACAGAAGGAGGAAAGATATTAATGAACCCATCTGAAGTCATGAGAGAAATCAGCATGCTTGCACACACTGACCCATTTCAAGCACTCTCCGGTAACTTTGGAATGTATTGGTGAACAAAGTGCAGTATGGACGAAAGCTCTCTTAGCGCTTATGTTCAGATGTAGGTGGAATGATTTCTCCTAATTTTTATTAAATTAAAGTCACAGAACAAGCAGTACGTATTGACCTCTTCACAGGCTGTGTGTGCATGTACGCAGCAAGTGAGTGGATTCAGTGACGTACCTCCTGACCTTGCCTTCGCTGAAGAAGGAGAAGATGATGTTTTCACATACTCAGCTGTTTGATTTCCTTTCCACTAACCGTAATAAACATTTATTCAAGCAACATTAGGAAGAACATAAATATTTCAAAGAAGCTAATTACAGCATCCAAAACATCCTCCAAGCTATTCGTTTAATGAGGATGTGCTTTGTTCCTGCAATAGTGTAACATTAATTTCATCAAGCAATCAAACAAAACAAAAACAGATACAATAGAGAAAGATGTGTTTTTTCTCCTGTTTACAAGAATGCTCACTTACATTTCAGTGAGTTCCTTGCGTAAAGGTGACCAGCGTAAGCTATGTAAACCTCCTATAAACTGAGATTCAAGCTTGGAGAACTTGCTTGGTCAAAATTTGCACAGATTTCAGTAGAAACATTGTCTTGGTATAAACTTGAGTTTGGGCTTAATGCAAATACACATTTTTGTTAAAAGCTATATTGTTTTTTCTAGCATATGTCTAGGAGGATTACAGTTATGCTCAAATGAGTTTGCCTTACTCATATACCAGGAAACGCAAAACTACACTGATGCTTTTCGTAAAAAGGCATAGTCTAAAATGAAATGGAGTTCATACTGGGCTGGAAGTACTGGAAGAGTTTAGCCTGCTAGGATTCAGATAACATAACTCATGGCACAAATAGGATTGCATGTGTAATGGCTACTGCTCTTGCCCATAGACAGGAATCTGCTGAAAACAAAATTCAGGTTTCAAATGACAAGATTATGGAGCAATACAAACCCAAGCATAGAGAGAAGTATCAATTTTTTTTTTTTCCCTGGTAAATGGAAGCCCAGAATTTTTCTACCTGGGAATTTTTCTCAGCATCTTCAAAAACTCTTTTAATATGCTTTTGTGCAAGCGGAACCAGCCAAATTTTTCAGTCTGCAGTACTAAAACACATTGCACAAAAATGCAATTTCTGGGCTAATCAGAACTCTTTTAACTGAAAATAAAGTTTAATTCAAGACGTATCTTTTTTTCACTATTCTTAAAACACTCTGCACCATTTAATGGGCACAGAATGTTTACAGTTATCTCACTCTCAAATTATAAAAGACTGTAATTTATTTTATTTTACAATCTATTAAATATTTAACAAGAAGGTAATAATTAAAATGCATAACAAATTAAATCCTGCCTTAGGCCAAGGCTCAGGACACTGATTCATGCATTTGAATCAAGATAGATTAGGAGATACCTTTCAGTGCTGATGACTTCCCATTTATGATAATGTCTTCTAAATAAATGTCTTCTGTTTTTATTAACAGAAACCAGAACCAAATGCAATTCCTTGATTTGGATCATTTTAAAACAACTCTTTTAATTAGGTAGATATAAATACAATAATACATACAAAATATAGGCTTCTTTTAAATTATGTACTGGTCTGATAACTGGCTTTCCATCGACACAAAGGATCAGCTCTGTCCTCAGTCATGTTAAGGAAAGCTTTGCTACTGAATCTGATCGAGAAGACACTTCTAATACCAGGAGAATCTTATAGCATCTTGGCATGCTGGTTGGCAAAGCTTTCAAAATTTTGATGGCCTGTCAAAGCGTTCAGGGTGGCAGAGCACAATCTGTAGCACATACAGCTGATAAGGGTAAAGGCAAAGAGCAGACAGCAATGCTGTGGTTATAAATAAAAGTTATCTCTTGTTTCACAGTAACAGCCACCGCTCTCGTCAGGCAGTTTTACTCCACCACCCAGCATTCACCCCCCAGTCAAAACCCACTGAAATGGTCAAAAAGAACTGCACATTGTTTTGGACAATAACAGTCTCTAATATTGTACCATCGTCTCATTGCTGGACCACGACGTAGTATTTCCTTTGAAAGTCGGAAAAAAGCAACCAAGCAAAAAATTAGGAGTGAACAGAAAAAGAAGGGGAAACAAATCATAAAGATAGACTGTAAATTGGGAGATGCTGCCCTGAAACGCTCTCCCTGGCATCTCAGCGTCGGAGCAGCACCTGAGCTGGGCAGGGTCTTCCCGGAGCAAACGGTGAGGGAGCAGAGAGTCAGACACCCACCTTTGGAGAAAGCCAGACCCTGCTGCTGGGCTGGGCCTGAGGAGCAGGTCAGCCCCAGCCCCAGCATCCCCCTGGGAATGGCCATGATGTGTTGGCTCGGGCAGCGGGAGGCACTGGCAGACCCGGGAGCGGGTCTGGCAAACCGGGGCTTGCTGTGTTCGGGGGCGGCTGGACTAAGCTGCCCAAGCGTCTTTACCGGTTTGGGGTCTGTGTGCTTTTGAGTATCTTACAATGTAGTTGCTTTGGCTATCTGTAGGCATAAATAACACCTGGGAACAAGGTCCGCAGCTGTATTTTAAGTAAAATGCCTTGCTAAGCACAGCATTAGGGTTTTAGTCACCACATATCACCGTATTAGTGAGTTCCGTTTCACGGTGTGGCGTTTTGAGTGTGTGTGTATTTAAGGCGCAGGGAAGGTCAGGCATCAGCCACTCCCCTGCAGCGGGGGAGGGGGGGTCCTTCAGAACACCGGTGGGTCCCAGGGCAGGCGGGTGCACATCCTCAGAGCCCCACATCCAGCCACCGCCCTCTTCTCCCCTCATGCAAGCTCAATATGTTTTAACTCCCAGGCTGAGCTAGTTGGGGGCAAACCTGTGCGAGGTTTCCCCGTTTTAAATCCTGCCTCTGCTCCCCTCCCCACCCGGCTGGGACAGTGTCTGAACGCTCCCCTTGGCCACCGCCATGCCATCGCTCCGAACCGCCGAGCACGGCAGGGGAGGAGCAGCACCTTCTGCGCCGGCCGCCACGGCTGCTGCCAGGGCTCAGGCTGGCTTCAGGCGTGATTTTTAAAACGCGGGTTTTTCTTAAAGAGGGGGGTTTAACGGGGGTCCTGGAGCCTGCCCAGCCCCTCGCCTCGATGCCAAGCGGGGGCACCCACCGCCCCAGCAAGGGTTAGAGCCGGATCTGCCCCCCGGGCCGGGAGCGGGGCTGAGTCACCAGCTGCCCGGCGGAGGAGGAGGCGGTGGCTCCGGCCCGGGGGTGGCCGGTGGGGAGGCGGGCAGGGAGGCCGACGGTCCCGTCCCCCCCCCACCCCGCCCCGCCGAGGCAACCTGCTGCTCGCCCACGTGTCAGGGAGATTTAAAAAGTTTGGGCAGGGAGCAGGGGCATGCCCAGAAGAGCGGCAGGCAGGGGGCACCGTGGGCATGGGAAACCTCTGCCACCAGCGGCCCCCCGCAGCCGGCCCCCAGCGCAGCCCGAGGAAGGCAGGGGCCGGCGCGGCGCTGCCGGGGGGCCCGCTCCTCCTCCTCCTCCTCTTCCTCCTCCACCTCTTCGCCTCCTCGGTGCCTGCTTGCAAAGGTGAGGAGCATCCCCCTCGCAACCCCTTCCTGCGCTGGCAGCTCTGCCATTTTTCTCGGTGTTTTTTGTTTTTTTCTTTGGGGGGGGGAGGTGGGGGGAAGAAGGTGACCCCAG
>JAVKLA010000053.1:16886675-16920404 GCA_034782735.1 Sagittarius serpentarius
CACGACGGGGCCCCCACCACCCGGCCGCCCGTGCGAGGGGGGACCGCCGAGCGGGCGGCTGCCTCGCCGCCCGGCCGGGCTGGGACCAGGTGCGGGGCTGGGACCAGGTGCGGGGCTGGCAGCGGGGCGCGGGAGGCTGCAGCTGCTGGCGACGGTGTCGGGGCTTGCTTTTGCGGGGGCTCCGTCGCGCATCGCGGCAGGATTGCCCTGTCCTGGCAAAACCACGCTGCAGCAACCCGGGGAAGTGGCTTTTGTTAAAAGCGGTTTCATTTTAAATATCATTTACTGCGATGTAAAAGCGAAGAAAAGAGAAACGAGGCGTATCGCAGAACTGTAGGAAAATCGAGGACCCTCTGGAAGCCACTCCGTCCAACCTGAAGCAGTATCTATTGCATGAGGAATCCCTGGGGGTGGGGTGAAGTGGGAAAGGATGGAGCTGCTGAGCTGCTTTAGGCATAGAGCTCATTACCGTGGTTTAATTTGAACTGTTGCCTCACACCTGAAAAGTTGCTATTTTTGTAGCAAGGAGCGCTTGTGAAACAAGCACAGCTAATGGGCTCTTTAACAAAGCGTACTCTCTTTTCTATTCTAGTTTCCCACTCCAGATAGATTAACTACTTACACCTTGTGAAGTAACATTACAAAATAAGTTGCTGTGCAAGCAGTGTTTCTGTTCTGTTTATATTATGTGTATGAGTTGCTTTCATCAGGAGTTTTTGTTCTAATTTGTTGTGGCCTTTTAACATCAAGAATCAAAGAAATATAAGTACAGTATACCTAGGATTCTGTTAAATTCTGGAGATGCGGAAGAGGGGAGGGAAGGAAAAGGAGGGCAAGGAAGGGCAATGGCACACCGTATTTCGTCATTGTTCTGATAGAAATGATTGCCAGGAGCTTGTGTAGGGAGGGTAGTGGAGGGAAGAGAAGACGTAAGAACCGAATCCCAGGTAGGAAAGTGACCGAAACTGTGCATCTGATATCCTGCTGCCTTGGAAGAAGTTGAGTCTTTAGAAGCTGGCAGAATTGAAGGATAAGAGAACAAACGTGTCATGGACGGTGTCAATTTTGTAGGAGGATTTCCTCCTCCATGTTCCTGTTGAACAGGATTGCTTTCCGCAGCAGCGCTCTCCCTTCTCTTTTTTCCTCCCCCTATGGTTATTTTGTGTATATTACAAAATAACTTATCATTTCCATGTGCGTGCTGTTGTGTGTGTGTGTGTAAATGCATGAAGTGGGGCCTGCAGCACTGTTCTGGACGGGGTGACAGAGGGACAGCGCTCGATGCTGGGAGGAACATAGTCCTAGGTATGAGCACAGAACAGATGGGACTGCACATATAATAAGATTTTTGTGAATAAGTGGAGAAGAGCTAAGGAAACTTAGGAGCAGGTGATATATTTGCATCTCCTCTGTCCAAACGTTTATTCTCCCGGCCCCCCCCCCAAAAAAAAAAAAAAAAAGGCAAACTGTAATATTCAGGCTTTCTTGCCTGCTGCCCTAAGCTTTGCAGGCTATTGGATTTCTACTGCTCCCCCTGGAAAGCCTTGGGAACCAGGCAAGGGCAGGAGCAGTGTTCAGAGACAGGCAGGCAAAGATTTAATGGGGAAGGTGTGTTAATTTGAAGTGTTGCCCAGTTCCGCTCTTTGCAACCAGGACACCAGTCCCACGTAATACTCCAGTTTGAATATACTAATTTAAGAATAGAAAGCAAAGTAAGAGAATTGTAGCACCTTTAATTTATTTGGGGTTTTTCCTTGAACTAAAACAAACTAAAAAAAAAAAGCAACTTTTTCTTTGTAAAGTAGTTTTCTTGTTACGTGAACATCTCAGAGATATCAAAAATATCCCACTTCTACGTAGCAAGAAATTGAGAACCCCTCTAATTTTTTGAGGGGGGAAAACAAGCATCCAGAATAATTAGTAACCTCAGGTCTGTGCCGGTACCAAAATGTGGTTTTGAAAGCCACCTCTTAATGCCTAGAACTGTTGTAATCATTGTTATTAGTCGTTCACGTAAAACAAATGGAGATGATGGACATTCATACCCTACTCACTTGGCCATTCTAGCTAAGTCTACCTTCACCTCTTTTTTTGTTTAATTTGGTTTAATTCTTTGGAAAAATGTGACCACAGGTAACTATAGACTGTCTGGAAGGTTATAAAATCTCTGTTAATCTGAGGTGGTCTTTAAGCACAGTGTATAAACTGGTTAGGCATGGCTCATGGGCAGCAGCTTCGGGCAGAGGGATAAATTAGATGACTTTGTAGGGTTTCCTGCAGTGCTAGGACTGTACAGATAAAGCACCACCCTCTCCAGCACCAGTCTCCCTCCCAGGTGCGTTACAACACATCCCCTCACTGATACACTTGCATGGTTTCTAGTGTACTCACAATTCAGTGATGCCTGTTTCTATTACTTACAGAGGCCAATAATACATTGCTATTAGAAATATACTGCCAGATCAAATAACGGTGTGGAAAGGTGGATATTCTGGGCGCTGAGTTGGGAGGGACCCAGAGACAGTGACTTCCAGGTCTGCAGCCTGGGTGGGCAGAGATGGAGCAAGGAGCTGCCCCCAAGCCAAGCATGGCATCACTGCAGCATTAGGTAATTAACAACACATTTAATCTTTTAAGGGACCAAGCTTTTCCGTACCACGTATGCCAAACAGAGGAAACAAAGCCAGTTACATATGTACAGTCTATCACCTTCTCAAAAACACCACTTTCATATCACGGGCGTTATTCATACGCAAGAGTACACTATGTAGCACATGTTTAATTCTTTAATTGTAACATACAAGAAAGCAAGAGGTAGGATCCAGATTCTCAACTTGCAGTGCGTGCGCTGGAGGTGAGCCAAGTTCTCAGAAAGCTTGAGGCTGTAGGCCCTCAGTGTCTTTTCCTGGGCAGGTCTTAGCATTCAAGAGCTGCCGTGCCCATTTTCTCGCCTGCTACTTATCACTGAGAACAGATTAATGATAACCTGACCCTCAGCGAAATCTAAGTAACTTCCACACTGTTTATTGCTGAGAGATGTGAGCATCCGTATCTCCTGTGAATTTGTGAAGAAGCCTCCTACTGTGTTGCTAACATAGAGCAGGCAGAAACTACTGGACAAACCCCGCAACACCCTGGGCGGCAGACGTCCTTGGGCCATGCAGCTCTCGGACTTTGCAGTTAGTAAGTGTGCTACGTATCACATCGTGTTCAGAGTTTTTATTTAAATCACTGACACGGGATATTTGTACAAATGACCTTTGCTGTACAGCACTGCTAAGCACAGTTTGTGCTTCCAGGTGCACCGATGCCACCCCAGGCGCTCAAGGCAGATGAGGATTTGCAGCTGTGGAAAGAGGTAAGCACCATCTGCCATGTGTTATACTCCCATTTCTTCTGTGCCCATCCTTGCCACAGTCACACCTGACTCTCCAGTATTTCTCTTGCACGGAGTTCAGGTGCTTCTTCTTCCAGTCCTGCTTCTTCTGTACATCTCCTATCCTGACATCAGTGAAGAGGTGAAACCTCTTATTTCCCAGATTTCTGAACAGTATTTCCAGGAGGATGTTGAGACCGGGTGTTGAGATATCATTCCAGGAAGACTGTCTTGGCTCAATGGTGAGCTATGTTTGATAACAGGTGCCGTTTAACTGCCAATAACCAGGCAGTCACTGTCCCTGGAAGCAACACAATGTCCTGTCTGGTGGTTTTATAGTCCATACATGATACACAGGAATTGCTTCAACTCATCCAGTCTTACCTCTTGCTTTTTCTGTTCTGCACACAGGGCTGGGACACTGTATTTAATCCTATCCTAGCCTCTCAATTTACCTTGTAAAGGATAATGTACTGTGTCAATTAGCCCCTCTAGCATTTTGCTACTGATTGCTATCGTAACTTCCACTCTCATCTTTGAAATGAACATTTGTTTTGACTCTAGGATGTGACACGTGTTAACACGGGCCCTTCCCTGCCCTTTTGGAACAGATGGAGCGGCAGGGCATAACACGCAGAGAGGGTTTAGCTTGTAACTTGCATGCCCTGGAGTTGCTGTAACCTTCAAACTTTCTACTGACATTTAATTTTGTAGCTTCTGATAACATTAGAAAGCAAGTGACTCACCAGGGGTACAGATGCAGAGAGTAAATTTCTTCCTGTGGCGGCCATTACAGGAGACACTTCCCTTACTCTCAGCTCCCCTTTGTTCGTATCGGAAGCGTTGACTCAAACGCCAGCGTATTTCTAGACTGGCACTTGGACAAACCCTGGTGATATTTGTCTCCTGGGGAAAAGTGGTCTTTTGGGAAGTAAGCTCCTGATAGCTTTAAGGAGCTCATGAAAATGAGCTATTTACATTCTGGATTGAAAAATGCTATTTTATACATTTCTGCATTTATTGCTAAGATTTGCTCATTGTAGCGCAGGGTATGTCCCTACACCAACTGTAGGCAAAGGAAAAGTTTCCATTGATTTCACTGAAATCAAAAGGTATGCATGAGATACTAAATTCCGTGTAAAATTACGTAACATAAGCAATATAAAACTTACTGTTATAACAACAGTAATGCAGGACTGGAGCCATTCTAAAGAAAGAGAATTAGATGCATAGGTGTATAACCTAAATCAATCTTATTACAGAATCGTACTTGTTCACCAGAATTTCTAGGAGTGAAAAGAATCAATTCTTCCCTGTTTGTTACTTTATTGGCAGATCATTCGGGAGAAGCCCTGCCTCTAAATTAACCTAGTATTTTCCAGGAATGATTCTGAGTTTATAAATATGGGAACTTTGTAACTAAGTATTGTGTTCCTTTACTTGTCTCTCGCATCCTTTTGTCTCTTTGTGTTATTTAACCAAGCACAAACAACTCACAGGCTCCCACCCTCAGGCCACATTTCTGACATTGGCGAGGAAATTACTGAGAAGATGCATCAAGGATGATAGAAAGTATTAAATTTTTATTTTTATTTTTAAGAAATGAATTAACAGAAGCTGTGGCTTTTCCTTAGCCCTTGCTTTGTCCACACAGGTTTTAGCTGAGAGATACCTTGTTTTGCATTACATCCAACACAAAGCAGTCTCTGGCTTGTCCTGCTACTGAATTATGGTAGTTCTCTAAGAGTCACCTCCAACTACAAAGCAAGCAAATAAACAAACCAACCAACCCAACAAAAAATCCCTCGCCAAGAAGAAACAGCAAAGTTTTAATTTAGGCTACCAAGACGACTTCAGCTTATTTTGTCATTCACTGCTGATTTCTCCCTCTACATTTTCTTACTCTGAAAGTAGTGAAGCTGAACTAATATATCCAGAGACAAACAACTGCAAGGTGAAGGGAAAAGAGAATGGGGAAGATGTGTTACCAACAAAAACTATTTGAAAGGGGAATTCTCTGAGCTATTAGCTTTCCCACTGTCTCTGCTAATGCTTTCTCATAGATTGTCTCTAGAGAAATGAATCATCTCTTGTTTTGAAGCACTCAGATATGCATTATTTGTTTATTGCTTTTATCATTTAATGTTTTCATTGCTAAAGAGTGTTGTTTAGGGCTTTTTACCTCTAATAAAATCACAAGAAGGCAATGCATTGCCTACTCTTTATTTAAAAAAAAAAAAAAACAGCACATTTTTTTATGCAGTCTGTGAACTAAATGGTTGGCAAAGCTTTTTGGCATCCAGACAAACAGTATAAAACATTCAATGGGAGAAATGGTTCATGCCAATGCAGGTTGCTGTTGATACAATTTTAAAATTATATAATGAAAAGTTAAGCCTCTTTTTTCATTATTATTAAACTGTGCATCTTCAGTTGGAGTACTGGAGATTTTTTCCTTTTCTTTACAGAATCCTTTGAGCTTTCAGGACTGGTAATATTGCCTCCATGAATCCAAATATTCCATTTCTTCTCCCTCCCCGATTAATAACTCTGCTAAAAATGGTTCAGTATTACAGGATTCTTTCATCCTAGAAAAGAGACAACAGAAGGAGGATGAGATTAATTGTCTACACAAGGTCATGAGCATGGGTGGGAATCACTTATTCATTACTTCTTCCAAGACAAGATCGGCATAGCACTGAGTGAAGCTAGCCCTGAAAAGACCAATCAAGACAAACAGAAGTGGTATTTCACACAGCGTTTAGGAAACCCTCACTGCAGGACACTGTGGATGCTGAAGGTTTGCAGTGGTTCAGAGAGAGATTGGTCAAATTCACAGCACAGAAATCCACTGTGGTTGGAAAGCATGGGTTTTACTAAACCACTGGTCTCTTCTTAGGCTCTTTCCTGGGTGCCAGTGTATGGCCATTTAGAAGAAATGGCTGGTGGGGGTTGGGGCTTCTTGGTTCGGTTTGTGGATTTATTTTTGTTTGTTTTATGTTTATGTGTGTAATGTTCCATTCTGTGCTGACATGTTTAAGTTCAACAGCAATGACTTCTTCCACAGTGCTCTCTGAGTTTAGATCCCTTGAAATATATTGAATATATTTCTTACTAGCACTGTAATTTGGGAACCACCTTCTTTAAGTAAAATCTTGTAAGGCTCCTCATTTGCCAAAGAAATCAGTGCAAACCTTGGATATCGGCTGCTTGGTGGCTCACAGAAAGTGACTGGCATGCACAAGATGTGCTGGCATATATCAAAATCACTCACAAGATGCATGTGTCATACACCTGCAGGGATGCTGGAATCCAACTGGAAGAGTTGTATTTGATGACTGCTCATTGAATCACTTGCTTTAGTTTTGTCATTTTCTTTGCAGTTTTGTATAATCCAAAGATATCACAAGAGATTTAAGTTCATAGTCCCTACCCCAGATGCTTAAAATCATAATTTAAAATATGGCTTAGTCTGAGAAGGTTACAAATGAGAGGGGTGTGAGGCAGCTAAGAGAACAAAGGACACAGACATGTATGTGTTTGTTCAGATCAAGCAAGTATAAATTTTTTTATATGGTTAAGGGTTTTTTTTTTTTTTCCCCTTGAATGCAAAATATTTCATGAATGTTCCTATAAGGATTCCTTACGGTGAACAAGCTTGCCATGCCTTTAGCTGCACTGCACTGTTTCCGAAAATATACATATTTCAATTGTTTAATTCTTCTTAAAAAAGGACTGTGTGAACTTTTACAGATAGATGATGCATGTTCTGCCTACCTGTCCAGAGATTCTCAGCCTCAGGTGAGTCACACAGAGGTTACTTTGTTATTTTGATACTATTTGTTATATGCAGTAGGATTGGAAGTGTGGTACCTGAGTTCATGTTTTCTTTGCATTAGGCATCCAGTGCACTGGAAGAACTTTGTTTTTTGGTCATGGGATTTCTCCAGAAACCACAGGTAACACACATGAAGGACTACTTAGCATTTCTGAAGCTTGATTTCTCAGTGTGCCCGTGTCTACAGTGAATTCTGAGGACCCAGCATCTGAAGTGTCATTCGATGCTGGAACTAATGCTATCAGTTCTCACTCTGAAATGCTATGTGTCCTCATCTAACACCTATTAAAGATAACAGGGAGACTCCAATGTTTGGAAAATAATCTCAAGGTTGGATACAAGTTTTCCAGGTGTTTTTATTGCTCTAGATTAGAAAAATTATGAGCTCTCAATGGAGAAAGAAATTTACTAAGGAGAGTCTAGGGATATGCGAAGGAGCATCTGCTAAAGCCATCGACTCTTCTACTGGAGAGTAATCAATGCTCTCTACAGAGTTTGAAAAGAGTAGTTACATTGATAAGCAAAGACATGTAACAGATCTGTCAAGGAGGGATGACATTCTAATCCGGTACTGAAGAGTTTATAGCGTAATCAAAATCACCCATTATTATTTTTTTTTAACAAATAAAAGCTTTTCTACCGATTATTATTCCTACAGGGTTTAGATGAAAAAGACAACACCAAAAGGGTAAGAGTTCTATGTATGTTTTATGATCACACTAAAATTGTCAAGAAAATCGTAACACCCTTGCCCTGTTTTGTAGTAAAACCCCACTTTTAATTTTTTTGAACAGTTCTTATTTCATTATTCTAAGACTCATGACTCAGGCAACTCAGACATCACGGTAAGTGGCATAGCACCTCCTTGTGAGTACACGTGTGCTTGTACGTAAAAAAAAGGCAATGTTCCTTTTTGCAGTAGTCTCTCCAACTGTATAGCAAGCTCAGAACTGGGAGTTTCGTGTTTATGATACAGAACGTGTTTTAATAACATGGGAGATCATCAGTACTGTACAGGTGTAAAAAAAACCTGACCAAACGTCCACGAAATCCCAACTGCATCTTAATCTTGTAGCTTCAACATTTAAGAATAGCATCCAATGCTTTTTTTCTGGTACAGGAGTATAACATATGCAGTGAAACAATGCAGATTTATAGAAGCTGAATTTTTATTAATTATTAATTAAATTAAATTGCATGTATTTGTGCATGTCATAAATATGTATCAGGCAAAATAGTACTTAAGTTTCACTCAGACTTTGGATTATGTTTTAAATGAAAATTATTATTTTAAAAATAGCCTAGTATTGTTGCTATAAAAATACTTTCATAAACCAACAAATAAACTACATGTGATTTGTTCTTGCTTTTAAACTGCCAATATAATCTGTTATTTCTGTGCATCTATGTGGATTTTCTGTGCACCATAGGATTTTGAGAAAGTTAAACATATTCATATTTTCTTATTTCTTAACAATCATTCTTATATGTTGATGTCTATTTTTGCTGTGTTCTTTACGTTTCTTCAGAACTATGTGGTATATTTCCTAGAAGGTGATATTGCTGATATCAGGGTCAGCATTTTCATGATAGAGCTGCTCTGGAGGTTTTAATGGTAATCAGGGCACAGTGAAATGAGCGATTTCTGCTGCTGCTCCTGCTTAGGAGGTTACTGCATCCCCTTTCACCCCCATCCTGAATACCTTTGCCCCTGCCTGCCCCCAGAGATCACTGCTTTCTCACTTCTTCTGGTTTAGCTGTTCAGGTGACTGTTTTCTAGCCCAGTTCTCAGAGACACTAACTTAGGTGAGATCCATCATTCTTTGGCTTTATTAACCTCTCTCTGCTGACTGCAAGACAGAGCCCAAGTGGCCACCTGGGATGCTCTTTAACTCCTCCACTACACATCAGACCTCTACTTTTTTAGCTATTATGATGCCACATTGCCTACCTTGGGCAGACAGCGCAAAGCTGGCTCCAAGTAGGCAAGTTCATTTTACCTATTAAATACATGATCACTTCGGTAACTCTAGTTATTCCCTAAGTTATATTTTTCTTTGTTGTATCACTTTTCTAAGAAGTGTTTTAAAAATAATGCTTTTCGTATACATGACATGTACATGAGATGAAGGTTGAAATTTGTTGATGGAACATGGGTTTTCTACTTTTTCTCATTATGGACCTCTCTCCACAAGCCCACGTGGTTGTGTTTTGCCAGGGGGGCACTTATGCTGCGCACTGTGCCACTGTGCTTAACCAGGCTGTCTGCAAGCATAAAGTCTTGTTGAACACAAGGTTTCAGGATTTGAGCTTGTCTTTTAGGTAGAGTGACCCGTGCCATGGTTACAAATTTTACTTGAGAATGGATTCTTCCTGCAAACGGTTTTCTAGTAAAAAAACAAACAAACAAACAACATTTTTCTTGCTGCAATTAAAGTTATTTTGGAGTAAAATTAACTTCTGAGTTCAACAGAGATTGAAGCTGCTAACTTCCATAATATAATCAAAGAAATGTTAGTAGAGTAGTGTATTTCTCTGTACCAGTCTCAGAGGTGGATCAAAGTTGGAATAATTGCAATTGCCTGGGCAAGAAGTCTGTGAAGAGTTCTGAACTTTCAATGAGTAAAGGTGAGGACACATAGCTTTTCCCTCCCTCACTCTGTGAGTTACAATCATAGTGTAAATATAAATGTTGGTACTTGTTTGTTGTCAAGTCAGAATGTTCAAAAAATAAGTTTCTCACTTAACATCTTCAGTTCTTTTTTGGTCCATAAGCCAATACTGTGGGAAGAGACTCTTTTTGCATCATAAAGCCCGAATTTCATTGTTGCTCATGTGTCTGTGTTCATGTCCTCTCAGTCGTCTGTCCTGCATCCTTTGCTGCAACTTGTTCCCCAGCTTAATGAGAGAAGACTGAAGAGATACAAAGTGGACGTATGTAATCTTAAACTCTGCATGCTTGCGTTCTCACACTTTGCGATCCATTAGCTCTTCTAAAAATGTCCTTGTAGACCTTTCTGCTCGTAACATTTTTATTTTCATGATTTAATATCACACTAGTGTATTTTCATTAGAAATGTGAGTTTTTTCCATTCTTTAATTGGGGAAAAATAATTCTGCTGATATTTAACACTTAAAACCAAAAACCACTGAAGTAGTATATGCTTAACACAGAACAGAGGTAGAACACAGAGCCTATGTATCAAAAATGGATCTGTTAGTTCCTTTATAAAAAGAAAAATACTTTCAAATTTATCTGTACCATTATATTGCAGTTGAGTTATATTTTCTAGGGGGGTGTCTTTTTTTTCCCCGTTTGGAATTCAAACGATGTCTACTTAAGCATGTATTATTTATGACTTACAGCACTAAGAATTTCCCAGTAATTTTTAGGCAATTTTACTGTTTAACTTAAAGTGCAGGTAAGAAAGTTGCCTATGGAACTAATTTTCCATAGAAAAGTAGTGTGTTTTGGAACAAAAGTTTCACGTAGAGAGAAACAGCCCCATTGTTTCCAATATATCATAAAATTTGGGTATATTTGCTGCGAACACAATTTCGAATTTCAAATATCAAAAAGCAGTTGGTTATTAATGTCCATGTCTTTAATGCAGCTACGAAAAGAAAAATGCAGTCTGATATATAAGAATACTGAAGGTTCCTATAGAATAAAGTATACCAAAGTCTAAGACCCAGATTCTTCCTGTTTTACACTGACTTCAGCCTGGTTATTCCTTATATTCACTGATATGATTCCTTATATTCACTGATACACAAGTTAAATTAGGTGTACGAATGTGATATTTAAAACTCAGTGGCATCCTCATAAGTAGGGTTTTTCCTTTACTAATCCAGGTAAAGGCTGTGTTGCTAACTCCCAAATTTTCAGTGAACTCTTAATCCTATGAATCTATATGTCAGCTTTCATCTAGTCATGGTTGTGGTTGGTAATACTATCCACTCCTGTCTTTGGATCACTGCATAATGTCAACTATATGCCCTAAATCACATTTTTCTTATCCGGTGACAAAACCTGGCCACATATAAGAACTTAAAGTGTTGGTACATCTTCTCATGGACTAAAATTGTTATGAAAATTTTAACCCACTACCCATCTGAAAGGAAAATACAGGGTAAAATTTACCTTCTGTGATGACATTGATGTGAACTGTATTTATGATATTGGACAAGCTATATACCGGCGAAGAATATGCTTGGAATTGCTCTTTGTGCTTTTAAATGAACATACATGTCAACTAAGACAAAGAATGGGAAGGAAAGCGTAAATGCACAAACACAAAATTGCTGTAATTGAAAAAAACCTGCCTTTTAAAGCCAATAAAGTCCTTTTGCTAGAATACTTTAATATCCTGAATTTACTTCCATTGAGGTTGATGGCATAATTAATGGAAATAGAATACATTAATTAACAGACAATAACCTAAAATTTGTAGTATATTTGGCATATTCTGACAAATTTCAGCCTCTTCATGGCAGTTTTATTTTTAGTGGGCTCAAAAAAGAAACTACAAGGATATTTTTCCAAGTAATAATAATACCAGTCTCTGCAGAGTATATTAGATCATGTGTCTTCATATATATTTAGAGAGTCGTTATACTTATAACAACTCACAAATGAAATTTAAGAAATTGTTTCTCTTTGAGATGTCACGCCATCATGTGACAGACTTATTTTTTACATCAAAGACACATCAAAGTCCATACTCTACAATTCCTTAGAAAAAAATTAAAAAGTATACTAGTTATCTGATATAAAGTATAAACATATACTGATATAAAAAGTCCTTTTTTT
Source organism: Sagittarius serpentarius (assembly GCA_034782735.1). Taxonomy (NCBI): domain Eukaryota; kingdom Metazoa; phylum Chordata; class Aves; order Accipitriformes; family Sagittariidae; genus Sagittarius; species Sagittarius serpentarius. Next base: position 16,898,703 of record JAVKLA010000053.1, read on the forward strand.
TAGGATAGTGTTTGGAAATATTTCTTCCAAAGGAAATTAAAAAAAAAGACAAAAAAAAATTCTATAGTGTTTGGGAATGAGCCCAGAGCAGGCAGATATAACTCTGTGGCATAAGGCAAACATTTTATCAAGCTTCTTTTTGTAAGGTACCTTATTTTCATCAGATTTTTAAAGTAGAAATGAATGAATGATGATGAGTAGTATGTGTTTCCTTAGCCGTCTTTTCAAGTGGCTAATTTTTAGAAGACTTCTCTCCTATTATTTGTATTATTGTCCTCATAACCAGTAGTACATGGCAATAGCAACAGTTAGGACTCCAACCATTCTGCATTGTGTTAACTAGCAGTCTTTAATTTGCAATCATGATGTTACACTTATGCTTACATGTTAACCCAGCTAAATACAGAAGCACATGCATAACTAAGGTCATTATTTCAGTGGGACAGTTCACATGCTCAGTGCTAGGCTCTTTGCTACATAAGAATTGTAATTCCAGCTACAAGTTTGAACGCAGAATTTGTGGTGCTTTCAAATCCCATGTTGAGTAACAGTAACCCACGTTTTGTGAACTACAGGTACAGGAATCTTCTAGATTAGTCCGTGCTATCACAGATAATTGCAGTAGGTTAAAGTAGAGGGTGCAGCAACTTCATCAGTCCTTAAGCAGAACAAGGATGGTAGTCTAACTAGGATTTCTTTGAAGAGGAATGGAATATAGAACTGTCACAGTCATGTCATAGTAATAATTTTTAAGAAAGCAGGCGTAATAACAAAAGCCACATTAGTTCAGACTATATTTTCATCAGTCCAGTATCCTCTGCCTAACAGTATCTTGCTGTGCATAGACAGGAAAAAGGTGGAAGGACCAGGGGAAGTGTGGAGCAATCAGTCCTCTGGTACACTCTCTAGCTTCTGGCAAGCACATCCTAGAGACCTTCTGAGCTGAAGGCTTCATCCGGACCATTATGTAAAATAGTCATTAATAGATTTAACCACCTTTGATTTTTCCCCTACATGCTTTAAATAAATGATTATTTATTTTGGAATATTATATCATTTGTCATTTAGGCCTACAAAGTGAAGAGCTCATTAAATCCCAAGTAAAATGTGTAATATTAAATATGCACCTGAATATGTTTTCTTCTGTAAGGCTGAAGCCAAGAGAAGTAATGATATGCCCAACACTTACAGAATACAGGCATTTTAAAATATTCATAAACTCAATACAAAATCTAAGGAAATGATGAAAACAGCTCTAAATTGAATTGCATATTATAGAAAGCAACTTTTTTTATTTCCTCCTGTCAATTCCCACTGTCACCTTGTTAAAGGTGTTATTTACTGGTATACAGTGCATAAACACCAGACGTTTACAAAATGCTAGCATCTTTGGAGTCAATTTTGTCTGCAGACTCTTTTGGTTTTGGTATTTTTGCATGCACCTTATCTCTTTTAATGTCGTAATAAATCTTTGAAATTCATCCACATTATGCTTATCATATTTGTTCATATGGCAGATTTTGGTGTATTTTAGTATAGGGGTTTAAAATCCTAAGGGATTTTAATGAGGGTCATAGCAATTTATAAGAAAATTAAGAAAATACTGAAATAATCTGCCATCAAAAATAAAAGTATTGCAATTATTCCCTGACTGTGAGAAAGCTATAAACCTGTCTTTCCCGGAGACTCTACCAGATGGGCCGATGGGGAAATGGCATAGGTAAACTTTAAAGCCAGTAGAGGATGAGAGCAACCCTGCCTAAGATGTGCAGAGGAACTCAGATCCCCCAAGGAGCAGCAAGACCCCATGTTCCTGCAGGCTGCCCACCTTTGGTTGGACTATCTGACTCTGCTGTCACCGACTCTGCTTCAGGAAGGGTTAGCTTGCTGCTGACTTTTTTTTCCTCCTCATACAGGGGAAAAAAATCAGAACGTGCTATACATAAACCCACCCACCTGTCTCCCCGACCAGACAGGGAACCGAAAAGGTGGATGAGCGGAGGAGGCAACATGCTTTATTAAATTTATCCTTTCTTCCCAGTTCGGACTGACACCAGATTTTTTCATGAATTTGATTCCTCTTGAGCTCCATCTTGACTGATATAATATGATCTAAGACAGAAGACATAGTCAATCTAAGAGATTGATCAAGATAACTTTTAGAGGGCAGGCATTAAACTCTAAATAAACATACTTCTTCATGAATACCTATGTTTCTATATATGTATACACATGCATGTTTGTGAATATACATGCATATAGACTACAGAATGTATTATGGTTTTTTTTACATCTCCAAACCCTTGGAAGTTACAAGGCAAGTGTTATAATGAAGACAGATTTTAGTTTCAGTTGTTTTCTAATACCAACCTACTGACATGAAATCAAACCAGGAAACTATGTAATCTTCTTAAAGAGGTGTCTGGTTCTAAGTAGAGAATGACATATTAATATGTTAAAAGTCCATAAAATAAATCATAATTCCATATTAGTAATTGCACTCTTGACTCCTTTAATGTTGTAGATCAGTTTCCTTCACTTGCAACAGCTGCCTATTTTGTTTCTGTTTTTATGTTTGGTCACACACGGAATAGAAAAAGTAGAAAAGTAATGAAATATAAACACTGTTAGACACTCCAATGGCAAGGTACAAAATTCTACTAACAGGCAAATGTTTAGCCTTTTCAAATTAAAAAACCCTATAGTACTGAATGAATGGTAGATCTGAGATGGGTATTTGGAACCCAGGTAATGCTAGAATGAGGTGGACAATAGGAATAAAAATCATCCACATGATTTACCTACAGCAAAGAAACTGGGTATCATGGTATACCTGATAAACCAAAGTCAGAATTAAAAGCAAGACTCAAAAGATAATGTGTAGTTTAAACCCTACTTAATTTGAACGCTTCCTTGGATTGAAGCTACTCCTGTGCTTGGAAATGATGGGAGCCATACTGTTCTACACAATTCTTACAGCACTAGAATAGAGCATGGAATGCTTGCTTTGTGTGACAACTCTGGTTATGATCATAGCCCAAGACATCACATGACCTCCGTTTTTAATTGAGAAATACCATCGTTGCTAAATAAATTCCATCCAGGTTTTATGTTCTGTAAGCACAAGATATAAACTATTAAGTTTTTGAACTGGCGTGTCTCTCCACCTGCAGGACAGACACCTCACTCGTATGTCTGGTATTAACACAAGCAATGAAAATACTGTCATTAAATGTATGTGTTCTCCAATCATGAAGGTCTCTTTAAAGCAACCGGATACTTCAGGCTTTGTACTTGTCACATTTAAATGGAATTTCTGTTTTCTTCATCTTTAGTTTCCCCTCCCTTGCTCTGCAGATTAGTAGACAGTTGTTTCTCAGTGTGTGCAGCAAGGACAGGATAGAATATCATAAGCACTGGTCTTTTCTTCGGGAGTTAATCTGAGAGAGGTGATCGTGATACACCTCTGGGAACCAGTCTGGGATCTCATGCCTCGGCTGGAGCCCAAGTCTTTGTGTTTTTTAAGCTCTGCATTGTTGTCCTTCTGCGAGGTGCAAAGACCAACTCTACTTTGTCCGTAGAGACTCTGCTACCGTGAAGACACTCTGATTGTGTCTGGGTAATGAAACCTGGAAGCTCAAAGGCAAAGGCTGCTTGTCGTTACTAGTACCATTCTAAAGCAATCTGAACTGAGCCAAAACTTGAGGAGGAATTTGGCCCTCATTTGTGTGTTTTCTGCTATTTCTACACAACATGAGCTTCTTTTTACAGACATGGAGAAATATATATAAAGCATGCCTTAAGGGGCAAAACTATAGCAGTACTGAAAAAATACTTCTAATATGTACCTAAACAACCTCTCTATATGGATTCACTTAAAAGAGTAGATATGATTTAAAATACTTTTTTTTCAGGAAGAACTTCAAGGACCTGGAGGGATTCAAAGCAGACGTTACTTTTTCTACAGGGTATGGTTTGTCTGACTTCTTTTCTTTTCATTTTGTGATGAGTGTTACAAAACAAAAAGTAGATAAACCAGTGAATTACAGTAAGTTACTGTGACTGAGGAAACTTTTTCAGTGAGAGCGTCCCACTGTACAGGACTATTCAAGATCTGCTCCAGACATTTTCTTGGGTTAAAATAAAGGCACAGTAGAAAGCTTTGTACACTTCTTAATGTTTGTGTATACATGATACCATGCTATGTCTTAATAAGTCATTGGTTATTATGTATATAATTCTGAGAAAAAGTTCTAGAAAATATGCCATCTTGGACAATCCTTCCAAAGCATTGCTTAATATGGTACGTTTGCATGTGATATATACAGTGCCATGCTTACACACTGTGTCAAAACAGCTACTGGGCCTGACCTTCCCATTTTCCTTGTGTTTTGACCAGTAAGATTAGAAACTAGATACAGAAATTCTCATGTGAAGGAAACTAATCTGTTAATCTTTCATGCCATAGAGCTTTTTTATTCCATTTTTGCAAAACTGAGCAAGTTAAAGATGGCAAGTCAAACTTAATAATATTTCTCTTTATTTTGGTTAATCTTTTTTTCTATTCAAATAAGAAAGTGACTAATGAAAAGAAGGCAAGTTTGTATAGATATATTTCTTATGTATCAGGATTGCTTCTTTACAGTTCTTACGACAGGCCAAGGTTATGGGTAATATTAACATCCACGCATTCATGATGCCAGAGTGAAAAGCAAATTCTTATTAAGCTCAGCAAAAGAACTTTCATCAGCTTTAGTTGACATTGTATCAAGTTCCTTTGTAGTACAAAATATTTCTGAAATGACCACGGTGAAATGGGAGAAACTCTCTGCCTGTGTTAAAAAACACAGTCTAAAAATAAAAGCATTGAGTGGTGTATATTTGTTACGTACAACAGACACTTATAATGCAATAACAACAACAATCTGGAAGCACATCTTAAGAAAATGCAAAAAGAATGAGGGATAATGGGCTCTTAGAGTGACTTCTTGTGGCTTTCTCCCCCTTATAAAATCACACAAGATGAGCATAATTCATTCTTCAATCTCTATACAGTAATTTTTATTGTATAATTCTCATCCAGAGGTGGATATTCATTAAACAATAACTGGACTCAGGTTTGTCTTTAATGATGATCATGTTGACAGAACTGAGAAATTTCCCAATTTCTATACATACCAAGTTGGGTGGGGCTTTGTTACTGAAACCAGTCAGTTTATGGAGCACTTACTGGATATTTGTCTTTCAGCCACGCAACGGTAGGAGATCAGTGGATTTTCGCTAAGGAGGTATTTATTTAGTGCTTTTAATCACAATCTATATTTAAATTAGTTTATTTTTATACAAATCAGGCACAATATTTGTGTTGAGGAGTAGTCTCAGAAAGCCTTTAACTGTTTCGTCAACTTAAGATTTCTGCAGACAAGCTTCTCCCAGGTGTGCTAAATTCACATATCTTCAAGTGAAGTGACTAAAAGCTGCAGGTGCTCAGTTCCTAGAACAGAGAACACAGAGCTATTTCAGGCAGCAAGAAATGGAAAATATCCCAGATCTGTAAAAATTTTGGAAAGTTAACAATGATGATACGTGTATGTCAGGAAGAACTGATTCAACTACCTACCAAATACATACTGTCACCCTGGGGGTAATCCCCCTGTTCTTACACAGAAAAAAACCTCACACTGAAACTAAGTACAGACTTCAGGATTTAATTTCAAATCATTTAACTCTTTGGAGAGACATAAAAATGTTTCCCTATGCCAATATTACAATGCTCTGTTTTCTGATATATCTTACATCTCTATCATATTTTAAGTGTTTAGTGTTATATCATACCAACAGCTGAAGCTTTTTCTTATTTTTCAGAATTTTAGATTCCTGACCTTGAACTAAGGAATGCTGTGTATGTGGACATACTGTTCTCCTTATAAAAATTATTCGTTACTAATGTACAATTAAAAATCACTAGAATGTAAATGTTCTTAAATTCAATTCCATTAAGAATTCAAACATTTCTTTACTTTGTTGATTATATTAAAAGCATATTAAAATTATTTGTTTCCTAGTGTTATGATGTTTACAGCTGTGTGTAAATAAGTCACAGTGTATGCATGCAACAGACATTACCTCTAACAACATTGTTATGTACATTTATTTTCCCTTATAAATAAAGGCACTGAGTTGTTTTAATGAGAGTGTTTGCAATGTAGACTCGCATTTTTTTCAGAATATACTGCAAGTGATTTGTACAGTCTTTAAAATCGCAGCTTATCTAGGCAGGTGGGGTTTGCTTTTCCAGGTGATGTTCTCTACCCCTGTACTTCCTTCCCTGTAGCCTGTGGGCTTCTGGCAATCTGCAGGGTCAAGGTAAGCGCTCTGCAGGTGGTCTGCAGAACTATATTGATGATAAAGGAGTGGGCAGTCCTCAATAAGCCTTAAGGTTAATAGTGTTTCACTGGCTGAAAAAAATGAGAATCTCTATTCCCTTAACTAAAGGAAATGGAGTAAGTTGCATGTTTTGAAGAAGTATCTTTACTTAATTCAGCTAAAATACAACAACATCATTTTTTTTTGGCGGTTAAGAACACAGATGCAGTATGGTTCTCATTCAGAAGAAGACTTAAGTGCATTATTTACATTCTTCCAGAATTAGGATCCATTTGAAAACTCAAGTGGGTTTGATGTAGAATTGAAGAAATTCCACTCAAAAGAACAAGTTAGCCTCGCAATCTTCCTAGCTTCTCTCTCTGAGTTTGTTTCCACACCAGGATTGTGTTAAAGTACGATGTTGAGGTTGCAATTATGTTGAAAGTAACTAATCATTCAGTGTAGAAGCAGATTATTGTTTTTAACATTGTATTGGCTGGTCACGGTTTGAACTGACCTCATCATTACTACTCCTGCTTCTGCAAGTTTGGAGGAGCAGTTGAACTTCAGAAGATAGCTGGAAAAACGGATGGGCTCAGAGGTGGAAACCAGCTTAAGAAGTCCCCTTCTTCTTCTCACCCACTTATTTTCACTCTGCCATTTGCTGCGTCTTCAGTTGAACTGGTGCAATTATTTGTGCACTGAGGATCCAGTTTTGTAGGACTCGTGGTCAGAACTAACGTGGTCTTCTGCCACAAACCACTTTTTATATTGTATTGTATTAAATTAGGTTATTTGCTTAAGTTTCCCCCCCCACTGCCTTACGCCTCACGACCGACAGCTGCCACTCAAGCAGGCAGTAGGAGGAGCAGGCCACGGCTGAAGGGCAAGGCAGGGGAGCAGGGCTGCCTCCTTCACTCACCCCCAGCACCAAACTACCGCCTAAAGCGGCCCAGACTGAAAGTGCCCAGCGTTTGATGTTTTGTTTGTTTGGATTTTGTATCTTTTTGTTTGCTTTCTGTTTTTTTCTCCTTCTGAAATGTTTTTAAACGGATCAGTTTTGTCAGCAGTAACCACGGACTGACAGGGCAAATGGCCAGGGCCTGCCGCCGCCTCGCTGCCTTCCCGCCGCCACCGCCACCGTTAGGACCCGTGAGGGCGGGTGGCTCTGCCCCAACGGCCGCCACCGCCGTCCTGCCACCACCGGGTCAGACGAGCGGCCTCCGTGAGGAGAGGCAGTGCCCCGGGAGGAGCCATGCAGGTGGGCGCAGAGGGTGACCCCAGCCCCAAGCTGACCTGATGGGGCAGCAGCTGAGGGCGATGAGGGAGCTGGGGCAGGGGCATCAAGGAAATGGGGAGGCAGCGGTTGGACTCGGGTGCTGGGTGCTTCAAGAGCCATGTCCTGCTGCCTGAGGCAACCGCCATGCTTGCTGGGCAGGGAGAGAAGAAAGGCAAGGTGCCAGGGAGGGCAGGAGCAAAGCCAGCCGCCGGGGAGGGCTCCCTCGGCATGGCCGAACCTGCTGCAGGGCCTCACAGGGCAGAGAGAGCTGGCGTCGCCGCCCCAGTCCTGCATAGCCGTCGCAGATGGGAGAGCAGTTTATGTGGGTTTTCCGTGAGAATACATCAGGAAACTCTGAGTTTCTAGCGGTTAAGAATTAACCGTCATTACTGTCCTGTCAGAGTAATAAAATACTACACTTTGATAGCTGGACGATCATAGATGTATTATATTTAAAAAACATAAATGAGAATTTGTTTTATGTCATTTGCAAAAAAAAAAAAAAAAAAGAACTGCAAATTAAATTTATCAGAAGTGTTACTTACACTGAAGGACTGAAGTTATCCAGCCTGTGGCTTCCCAAACTTGGTATGTGCAGCAGCCCTGGCAAAGCGTGTGGGAACTAACATTATCGTTGGCAGCAGTGAGAAGTGTCATAAGAAGTTTCTTTGCTTGGGATTGTGGCCTGCTAGTAGAGTAGTACTTCTTCAGTAGTCTAGCTTCATACTCCGAAACCAATTTACGTTGGAACATTTTTGTCACTGCTTGGCTCCTTTGCGCTTATACCATCAGATATCTTCTGAGCTTTTTGACGCACATTTTCATTTATTTCATCTGTGCATATTACTCCAACCTTGAACTAATCACTTAACACCAACTTTTTAAACATTGATTTAACTCAGTTTGTTAAAAAATTGTTAAAAGGTTTGCTAGCTTCTCATCTTTTCCTTGAGACTGGAGTTCAGATTGATCAGACACCTGCTTCTGTTATGTTTACTGTGATCTAGGATTCTTGATCCAATTTTTTTTGCTTTTATGTTTTGTAGGTGTAATGGCATCTAGAAAATGTTGAATGTACAACTGGTTACATAAACCTATTGAATGTTACAAACATTAAATAGAAATAGTATAAAATACACCATTTAAGTAAAGATTTTATGTAGGGCCTAAATTTACAGAAAACCACAAAATGTCAAAACCTTTCTGGGCAAAAACTGCCTAGAGCTTATCTTCTAAGTTACATACATTCCAGTTATGTTTCAGTAGTCCTTTTTGTTGCATGGTTTTGAAATGATTTGTCCAGTTATGATGATGATTTTAATTATGTTTTTTAATGCTTCGTGATTCTTCATAATCCTTCTGCCATGGAGAAGTACTTGCCTTCCATGAAGTGGGGAAATCTGATCCTGACTTAAGTAAAAGCACAGTAAAGCACAACTGCATGTGTATCACTCGTGTTTCTTCAGTGGTTGCCTTGGAGGAGTAGTCCTCTTAGTTCTGTGGATTTTTTGATAGCCTGGTGGTACCTAAGTGAAAATTCTGCTTTGGTGAAAGGTTGAAAATGTGCAGTAAGACTAAGTGTAAGACTTTTTTATGTAACTAAACCCTGAAGAATTACACTATAGCAAAATCTTCATTTGGGTTTTTCCTATTCCAGACCCATTAGTGACCATCTAATTCATTAGGTTATATATGGAGCTTCTGTTTTATTTTTTCTAATGGATTATATCAATTACTTTTCAATCCAAGAAGGAGATAACATCACTTACCCTGAATTCTTTACCTATGTTTTCATATGTGGATAAAGTAACTTTGCTAGTATATTTGACTTGATGATGAAATAACCATGTACTTAGAGGCATAATGTTACAGAAAATAATTTTCCAAATATTATAACTATTTACAATGGAGTTGTCATCTCTAGTCCAAAATCTGGATATTGGAGCTTTGCAGGAGGAATCAGTTAAAGTGTTCAGGTATAAAATCTCTTCTTTATCTTAGCAATAAGGCACTAGATGTTTGCAAAGCCGGAGTGGTCCACTAGTAGTGAATACTGGTAGCACTACCCTTGCCTGCAGTCTGCTGAGCCCAGGCGATAGGAGCTTGGAGAAACTGTCATGAACTACTGCCACTTCCTTTCCATTCCAAACCCTGCCAAGCCTGGCTTCGTTCCTCATGCCAGAGAAACTGGCAGAGGTAAGAGTCTTCTTGCAAACCCACTGTACTTAACTTCCTTTTGAGAGATAGTATGGTTCTGTTTACTCTCTTTGTGGATTTCCCATGTACATTTTCATCTAAACTGCAAAGCAATTCTTTTACCTTTGTGAAATTCCTTGAAGCATGTGATCTTCATTAGAGTTTGCTTCATTACTCATGCTAAATTTTTATACAAGAGCCTTGTTGAGTAAAAATGGGGCAGCTGGCAGTTGGAAAGGCCAATGTAGTACTTACTCATGGGCATGGTAGTAATCCAATGGCAATCCTGGATGTTTCCTCAGGTAAAATTTTTGTAATGTACTTTTTATTCATTTGATGTTGCATTATTATGGAATTATGAATATCAGTAAATATATCTGATATACATGTATTTACACAGAGATTTCTTTATGGAGGTTTTCAAGCAAGTTTTTATTTCAGGGCCAAAAATACCACACTTTTTGATCAACTACCTGTTTTAACATCTGCTTTACTACTTCTGATCATTATTCCAGGCCTCCTAACGCATTGCTATTCTGCCATTCCAACAGCAGTCCAGTTACAATAAACAGGTTCTTTTAAGGTGATAATTTCAGTAGAAATGCAGTCTTATAAATAGGATGAAGTTCCTTTATCTTAACCATTTAATTAAAATTACCACAAATGTAGACTTAACACCTACAGAAGTCCTGTGTTATAAACAGTGTATGAAGTAGCTTATGTTGATGCATTAATTTTAATCATTCTTTTAAAATAAAAAGGTATTTTTCTTCTGATTCTAGGTATGCTTTTACATGTTTATTCACAGTGTCAATACCTTATTCTTAGTAGTAACATAAAAATACTGATACAAAAATCTTGTTTGCATAAAGCTGTATTTCTTTAAGTGTATTTAAGTAAGTAGTCTATAGTTTTGGGTTTCTGAAGTAGGTTTCCATATTTGTTTTAGACAATTTTTTAGCTGATATTTTGGAGACTGATTATTTTATCTATGCTTATATTTTGAGTTTTCTTTCTCTCTTATTTTCTTGCTGTTTTCTGTTCAGAAGTGAAAAGTGACAAATGAAAATTCATGATAGAGAATGGTCCATGAAGGTACTGCAGCCTCTAAGTAATGGTCTCCTTTTGTTACATCCTTAATATATGCCAAAGTGAAAAAGGGCTGGTTTGGGTTTAAAAAAGGGCACGCAAGACTGATTCGTTGATTTAGTTTTGTTTCATAATATTAAAACAGGATCCAAATGAAGATACTGAATGGAATGACATACTGAGACATTTTGGAATTCTTCCTCCAAAAGAAAAACCGAAAGATGAAACTGAAGAAACGGTTTTACGCTTGCAGAAAGAAGCAGAAGGCAAGTAAAATTAAAAATACATGTCATCAGTATAACAAAATTTGAAAACTGGAGGTATTTTCAATAATGCTTTTTGTAACTTAAACATTGTACAATAATTATATTTTTATTTTAATTATTTTCACTTGGTTATTATAAAAAGGATTCTGAATTAAACGTACAACACAGTTAGTGACAAACATTATGGCATGTAACATGTACAGATAACTGATTTTCATAACTCCATAAAGGAACCAGTCAGTATAAGTGAGAGTCACGTTCTGAACAATTCGTAGTAATCCACTCCTGTATTTCTGTATTTTCCTGTATAGTTATAGTTAAATAAATTTCTTTTTTTTTCTCTCTCTCACTCAGACTTATGCCAAAGTTGACTGATTTCTGAAATTAGTACATCTTTTTCTTTCATTAGTTCCATGTCTGTATAATAATTTTCATACATTTAAAATGTTTGCAGACACTTTGGAGAACAAAAGGTGACTAATTTTTTGTTTGTTGTTTCTAGGGAAACCGTATGAAAGAATGAATCTTGAAGAATTGGAGGAAGCTGAAGATGACTTTGATGAGGCTGATAGGAAAGCTATTGAAATGTACAGGTATAGTAATATATTTCTTTCCAGATGAACAGTGCACGTGTCACTGTTGTGCATGTACGTGCTTCTGCAAAATAAGCTCAGAATCTTTTGCACAATAATGTCTGCTGACTGGCACAACTGTCGTTTTTCACCTTCTGCTCCTTTGCCAGCAGATAGACAGCACTCACATTACTGTCCTACTTCTTCCTGATTCCCAGTGGCAAAGAGAAGCAGTTTACACCATATTTTACTTTGACATTTTGTTAGAACAGAATTATTCCCCTTTTAAAGTACTTAATTTAGTCTCAAAGCTGGATATTTAAAAGAAAAAAATAGAAGGGGCCACAGTGGAAACCACTGTTACACATCCTCAGTTCAGCTGAAGATATATTGCGCTACTGTATTTTCAGAGGTGGTGTACGTTTGAAGTGTTGTATACTCAACATTTATCTAAGTTACGCAAGTAGGGTTCATTCTCTGTTTGCCTGATTAAACTGTACCCCTCACTCTGCCACTCTGAAGATACTTACTGCCAGCCTTTAGGAGTTAGAGCAATGATGACAAATATTCAAAGAAAGGAGAAGTTCTGTGTCCTGTTTTCTCTCTTTTTTTCTGGATAGCATTTTCTGTGGATTTCAAGCGAGGAGGAAATGGACAGTTGGTCGCAAGTATCCCTATTCTATCATGTTGCACGAGAACATTAGGAAAAACAGGGTCCCAACATACATGGCCCCAACTTTGTGAAAGATACTGAGTGTGTGCATATGGAGTGCATGCCACCGATATCAGGATGGCATGCCATTAAAGAAGAAAGCTGCATTTCGGTGCTGCAATCAAACTGTTTAGTATTTTTAATTGATAATTAAATAATTAATCTGAGTATTATGAGCAAAATACATCTCTGCCTTTTGGACAGCACTCGTTTCTGGTACAATATGCTTTCTAAAGATATTACTGAAATAAAAATGCAATGTAAAATTCATTATGAATTACAGTTTCACTGTATCATACACTGCAGTTTCTATGCTGGAATGGTGGTAGTTGATAAACTTGTGTGTTTTTCAAAAATGTGTATCAAGTCAGCTGTGGACCCCTGATACACAACTACTGTGTTTATTTTACTTCTTATCCAAGATTAATTTTAATGGCTTTTCTATTTCTTCATGAAAATATTAATTTAAAGTTTATATTGAAGGAAGGCTCAGGGGAGATCTAGTCAATGTCTATAAATATCTGAATGGAGGGTATAAGGCAGACAGAGCCAGGGTGTTTCCAGTGGTACCTGATGACACAAACTGAAAATGGCACAAACTGAAACACAAGAGGTTCCCTCTGAACATCAGGAACCACTTTTTTACTGTGAGGGTGACCGAGCACTGTCACAGGTTGCCCAGAGAGGCTGTGGAGTCTCCACCCTTGGAGGTGTTCAGAAGCCGTCTGGAGACAGTCCTGGGCAGCCTGCTTAAGGCTGACATTGCTTGAGCAGGGGGGTTGAATCAGATGACCTCCAGATGTTGCTTCCAACCTCAGCCATGCTGTGATTGTGTAACTCTGTGATATACCATATACTGTTCTTAGGCATAACTGTGACACAACCTTATTCACCTATTTAATAGGAGTACGCCATTCATTTTACCTAAAATACCAAGCTGACTCAATGTTTTATAAATTCAGGTTCAGAAAACTTTGGCACCTTGTATGGAGACTTAGTAATTTAGCTATACTGGACATTCGCATGTATATTTTTGTAGGTATTTTACAAACTACTCTGCTGAGTTCTGCAGAGCTTTGTACTGTAACTAACTAAAATGAGATGTGCTTTACACAGAATAAAAAAGCTAATGTGATCAAAACATTTCCTCTGTCTAGATTCTACCTGTACTTACGGCTTTTGCATTGTTAAAATGACTAACACTGTGTATCTAGTACTCTATTCTAATAGAGCCTTCTTATATTCTTACATATTCTTATATTCTCATAGGAAGATAATAATTCACATAATTATGTGGAAGTTGTGAACTTAAATTATCATGCATTGTTGCTAGAGTATAATAACATAGCACGTATATTATTTAATCTTTTCTGGAAAAGCCACTTCTATAGCGGCTTTCAGCTAGCAAAATTAACACCTGCTTTTAGTTCAGCAAATCTCAGTACGGCATTTTCCTTTTCTGCCTTGTAAGTATTTTTATAGATGAAGACTGCCATCTACTGTTTTTACCTTCCAAATTTTATGAATTATTTTTAAATTGGTAAATACTAGTATAAGTACTGATAGTTCTTCCTCAGATTAATCTCATTTTCAGAATCATAAAAACAATTAGTACCTACTGTAATTTTTTCTTGCTTTGTCTCAAATGATAAACCCATGTGCAACATGTTTGTTAGTCAAGTTTCCCAAATCTGATACTGATGAACTAAGAAAATGTATTTATTGTTATCTTATTGAGTAAAGATTAGCACAGAAGCCTTTCTAGCTCTGAAATTACATTAGAAGACCTTGAGCTAAAGGGTTACTCAAAGCGGTTTTTTAAAGTAATTGAGACAAATGCACTAGATATTATTTTAAAATGCATTTAAAACATTCCAAGGATGCTTATTGTTATTATTACTTTTTAATTAGGCAGCAACGCTTGCAAGAATGGAAATGTCTTCAGAGGCGGCAAAAGTATGGGGAGCTAAGAGAAATTTGTGGAGAGCAGTATGTAAAGGAAGTTACAAATGCTCCGGAGGATGTTTGGGTTATAATTCATCTTTATCGGTCAAGGTAATTACATTCTTGTTTAAGGTGTTGAATACTTCAATACAGAGAATTGAACTGCTAATTAAAAAGCAATACCAAGAAAAATGAAATACAATAGACTAAAGAAATAGCAATTGTTTGGAGGCAATGGAATCACAGAGCATGGGACCTCCTTGATTTGTTAATTCACTTCGTGAGAGTTAATCACTTCACTTTTGTTCAGTTATATGAAAGATTTATTTTGCTGTGTATGTTTGTCACCATGGACTTAACCTCACTGAGATTTCTGAATTTCACTGAGAAAGTGGTGTCCACTGCCTGTGTAAAGGGAAGTTCATTTGCAGATTCTTTTCTCAGCAGGAGTGCTCTAACAGGATTATCCTACCTTTATTTCCCCTTTGACTTGAACAAATCAAAAGCCCAATAGGAGAAGTCTCAGTTATGAAAACTGAGGAAAGCCAGGGAACTTGTTAGTTTATTGGTTCCCCAATAAATTCTCTAACGGTAGCAGAAGTTGTGACAGGATTCAGCAGAAATGTCAAAGGACGCCCATGATTAGTTCAGCATATGTTAGCAATTCTACTAGATGTTTTTCAAAAGCACTGAGAATTAGTATGGAATGTTTAATGCATTTTTTTAGATTCAGACCAGTTCTTTCTTTTCCCTCTTTTTAAGCCTGTTGGGAGGAAGCTTGTATGATTCTTCTCAGTCATCAGGATTTGAGTATTATTTCCAGGAGCAATAGGAAGAGGTCAATCAAATAACAGTAACTTACATTTGCAGATCTGAAGAAAGAAAATAGCAGCTTTTCTTGCTTTTTATTGTTTTTGTTTACTGGAGAACCAGGTCTATACTTTACCATTGCATAAATACGAGTCTGTGCGGAAACTCACAAATGCTCAGGAATGACTAGGAGACCTCCGAAGCCTCTTGTGGCGGGCAGCAGACCTGCCCCCCTGCCTTTGGCCACGGGCGGGTGCTGCTGGAGCCCGTCGAGGCTCCACAGGCTCGATCACCTGCTTTAACTTCAACCAGTTACAACCGAGAGCCTAACTTCAACGAGGTTAACGGGCTGCAGGATTACAAAAAAAATACCCCACCGTTTCGTGGTTTTGTTCTTTTTTGTGTGTGTGGTTCTTTTACTGAGGTTTATATAGCGATTGTATTGCAAATAGTAGTTAGGAAAGTAATGAACAGGCCTATGGTGATAATAGGACTTATACAAAGGTTTCCCTGACGTTACTTAGATTTTAATAAAGGAATGAAGAAGCAATTAAACGTTCAACTGAAAGCCAGTTCAAATAAATTAAAGTAAAATGTATATTACAGAGTAACAACAAAAGGAGCTTTAAATGTTCGTAAAGTACAAAATCGAGGCACAATGCTTGAAGCGCCTTGGAGCTTTACAGACATTCTAGACTGTGCCCATTATGTATTTTTACTTGGCAGCTCTTTAAATCACAATGATCTTAGAGGAAGCTAAATAAAATTTGTAGTGAAATTCTTACAAATTAAAGTAGAAGGAGACTAAATGAAAAGGTACGTTTATTCTTCAAAGTCTTAATTTTTAATAACTACATTTATTCTTCAAAGTCTTCATTTTTAATAACTTTAGCTATTTTACAAGCCATTTACACTGGAAGTGTCATCATACTTTATTCTTTTCTAGCATGCCAATGTGTTTACTGGTTAATGAACATCTCAGCTTGCTAGCCAGAAAGTTTCCAGAAGTCAAGTTTCTTAAAGCCATTGTAAACAGCTGCATTCAGAATTACCATGACAGATGTTTACCCACAATACTTGTATACAAAACTGGTGAAATAAAAGGCAGGTTCATTGGAGTAGCTGAATGTGGGGGAATACATCTTAAAGTGGAAGGTATGAGAATTATTTCAAAATATTTCACATTACAGAAAATGTCATGTTTGCAATCATTAGATCTAAAGATCATTGCTTAAGGTAGAAAAGCTTTTTTATTATTTTTGTAGAAAAAAAAGTCTGCAAAAAGCAAAGAATTAATTTATGTAATTCTCTGGTAAGAATATTGGATAAGCACAGATATTTCGCAATTTCACAGATATTTTACTGAGATAAAGTTGGGTTGTCACAAGGATGGCTCTATTTTTTGTTGTTGAGATGGAGCTTGGTCTTTAATAAAATACTTTTCCTCTTAAGGGAGAATTTATTGCAATTATCAGAATTAATTGTAATGTGTTTTTACAGAGCTCGAATGGAAACTAGCAGAAGTTGGAGCAATAGAAACTGACTTAGAAGAAAACCCCCCAAAGGACATTATGAATATGATGATACTGTCAGTGCAAAGTATTTCTGCTCGTGAAGACACCAATACAAAAAGCAGTGATGTGATGAAACCACATATTACTTGAGAAAATTTTAATGCAGATCATCTGTTCTGACATAAATTAGCTCAAATACAGTTTTTTACTCCTTTGGTAAGCCTGAAACAAATAAAAAAAAAACAACAACAAAGGAGCAAGAGCTTTTGTTTCACTTGTGTATTTTTTGGTTTGGATTTGTAGAAGAAAATTGATGTAGTAAATGAAAGCCATACTTACCTTTAGATACATATAGATGGCTGTCACTAATGCTGAGAGTCTGGATTCTCCATTTCATACAAACTCTGCTTAAATGGCATGGGAAGGGGAAGGTATTAGCTGGTGGGCTCTAACCCATACTTACTTCCTCCTTTTATCCAGCATGGGTGCAAGGTACTCCTTTAATTCTCAGTGAAATGATGGTAGTGGAACTCTGCTCTGCTAAGTACCTTCTCAGTTCCCCTCATGGAAAAGGTGACCCAATGACAACAATGTGTATAGTGATATAAAATCAGGATTTGGCCTGAATCCATTGATTAACAGTTCTGTTTGTCTGACAGGTGTTCAAGAATTTTCTCTAGTGTCAAGGATAATCTCCCCACTATTTTAGAATACTCACAGGTGCATCAGTTGTTCCTTCCTAACAAAAATAAGTATAACCTTAACAAAATAGTTTGCAGTACAACTGTAGATAAGCAAAATGAGATGAGTGAATGAAAAGACCACGCTCCTGATTAAGCATCTTTATTATGAATAGTGAATGAAATTGTATAGCATTAATGTTATTTTTCCTGTGACTCATCATAAAAAAAACAATGTTAATGTGCTAATGAAGATTTAGTTATATACAGCTGACATAGTTTATAGTATCAGGATGCAGAAAGAAAAATGAAACAAACAGTTCACTTGGCACACAGATACCCAGAAGAACAAGAAAATTAACATTAGCCATTTTTTTTTCACCCAGTAGTATACAGCTGTGCTACTGGTAGATACCACTGCCAGAAACTTTTATTTTGCAGATTCGAAGACGTAACTAGTAGATGCATTTCAGAGATCATGGCTTATCTGCCATTATCTGCCACTTCAAACTAGAAAGCTAATCAGTAACTTTAAAAGTAAATAGGTCATCAGTGACTTCAGATATGATTCCACAGTCACGTCAGGGGAGTATCAGTGTTGGCTGCTTTAAAAGGAGTAGTACCACCTGCTTCCTCTTAGAGGTGAGCCTCCCTCCTGCCGCTGTGGCTGCCGTGAGGTACACAAGCACGATACACAACTGTGCAAATGCTAGTGTTGTCACATTGGAAGTAATAAGAATATGTCGCTAGGCCAGACCTCCTCCCCTTTGCTGACCCTTACTTTGTCCAAGTGAAGTGACCACGTGATCATGATTACAGCCATCAGACATGACAAAGCAGTAGCAAATTCCAAGGGAATCTGCAGGTTAAGAACAGGTGTTTCTGGCTCTTGGTCAGTTACACCATTTGTAGCAAAAGGCTCTAGGAATGAACATCAGTCAACCTTGCTTTACAAGCATTATGTAGATTCTGCCAGGCTTTCAAGTCAGCATCTTTGTTAAATCCACTGATTTTAGTATTCTGGGGTGATGTGAAATTTAGTTTCAAAATTGGCTTCCTCAAACCGATCTTCTTTTGAATATGCCAGTGAGGATCAAAAAGGAACATTCTGAGCAATGATTGTTCTATGGCTCTGAAGTGTATCACGTACAAGATGCTGAGGACAGTTCTGTAGGAAACATGGCTATAGTTAATGGAAGTGCACTGGAAATTTCTGCATTTCTGGCCCAATCTAGTCTCATCATGCAGTAATTCACAAAAGACTTGCTGCTCATAATTTGGCAATGTCTGAAAATTATGTTGGCTCTCGTGTAACCTTTGTGAATGAAAGAAAACTATCATTACACACCAGAGCAAACTCATATTGACAGTAAGAGCCAGAAAAATAGCATCTCTAGGTGGAGAATAGTATCATAAACCCACATAATTTCTAAGCTTTCTGTCCTGTTCCTTCAGGAGCCTTTAAAATACTTCTGAAAGAGAAGCAGCATTAAAAAAAAAATTTACCTTGGTTAGGCCAGAACTTCAGCAGAAAGAAAATGCAAATGTGTCATCTCCACAGCTGTGTTGCCTGTTTTGATCTTGTCAGATCCCAAAATGTAAGATGTGCAAGCCACAAAGAGGAATGTGCTGCCACAACATTGCAGTAGGTAGGTGTTACGCTCCCGTACATGCAAGGTGTGAAGAGAGACAGTACAGTATCTCTGTTTCTCTAAAGAATTACTACTGGTTACTAAAGATTTTGTGGCAAATTTGATGCATACAGCTTGATGCTATTTTTAGCCTCTTGGTTTCTTAGCCATATTCTAGTTCTGGTAATTATGCATTTTTGTTGAAAATATTCCTGCATTTTATCCTGGATTTTCTATTCCTGCTGTATCCTGTTATCTTTACAACATTTCATCACAGGAGCATTATCCTTTGCATGAGTAATACAATGATTAGTTTTGTTTATATCGCATTTTCCTCAACTGAAAGCTAGAAATAGAGCGTTGTGGATCAGTAAGTAACAAAAATAAGTGTTTTACTAATGCTTTGTACAATTCTTCCAGTGGAAAAACTGAGCTGCTGGTTAGCTCTTTAGCAGCATTACTGCTAAAGAGGTTCCTCTCCCTACAATACCTTTGCATAAGACTTTGGCCACAAGGTGAATGAAATGGGGAAACTGATCTACCTGAAAAGTAATCCAGAAAGAAAAATCCATGAGATTTTGCAGCCAAGTCAAGTTCCTTACTTCATTACAAACACTAATTAAACTTATATGGATATACATTTGTATTTACGCTTTTAGATATATTGCTGTTTAGATGAACTGAAAAATAAGCGTTCTTGTAACTGAGAAAGAAAACTGGGAATATTTAGATACTATTACCACTGAGCAATGTTTTATTTTACAGAAAACAGGTTGCTGCTATGTTCTGCTGCATGCAGAACAGGTTTGTGCTAACATAATCACTGCGCATTTAAGCATATTCCAGTCCTGCAGTATGGCTGGAATCCGTTACAGTTGTACCTGAAGACTGTGTGCAGTATCAGTTAGTCATCTCTCTGATTAACTCTGATACCTGATGCTGTTTGTATTTATTAGCTGGGCTGTTCCACCACTTTCTCTGCAAAGTCAATAATACGGGTACATCTTACAGTTTTTATAAGCTTTATCAACACACAAACACAGGAATGCTAACTTTTATTATCAGAGATAGTCCTGCAAACTCTTAATACAGCTGTGCCTTCCTGTGCTGAAATGATCCATTTTCTGAATGAATCTACACCTCATCGCTGTGTAGTCTGCCTAACAAAAATACTTCATCTCCATACAGGACACTTCAGTTTATCAAGTTCACAAGTGCTCTTTTACCTTGCAGCCACACAAAAAAACTCCCCCAAACTCTAAGGATTAGCAAATGAAAAGAATGGACTTAAATTGATGCTTTTCAGTCAGAAAGCAGGAAACTTACTTGCTGTGAGCCTTCCATCCGTTTGGCGGTCCAGAAGTCTCTCAGACCTCAACAGCCAATATTAGTACTGCACAATACAAATTGTACAAACTGTGCAATATTAGTACAGTATGTTAAAAGTTACAGGATTTTATTAGGGGCTGAGATTTTAAACTCAGCTAGGGTCATTTCTTATTTTTAACGTAGTATCAAAAGCATTGCACACAGACAAAAGGACTGAGATGGTCAAGCCTGTCCTCTGCCACTCCGTTAAGTTTTACCGGTTTATGGACACCGACAGAAGAAACCACCGATCACGGCCAGGCCGGGCTGCTTGTATCCCTAAATAACTCGTGGTTCTTCTCTCAGAGAGCATCCGAGAGGCTGCTTATTCCCCAGCGGGAACGAACGTATGAGCGCGTACCGTGTCATACGTTGGGGCACTGCCCGGAGCAGCGGTTTCTACCCGGTTTCAGTAGGGAAGCGCCTCCGTTCAGCGCAATCCTTTCCGACGGCCCGGCTCCGGGTTCTCCGCCCGCCTGCAAAACAAGCCCCGGAGCATCACGCCTGGCAGCGGCGGCGGCAGCCGCCCCGGCCGCCGGGCCACCCCGGCTGTGCCGCCAGGCGGCATCGCTCGCAGCCTCCCACCGCGCCGCTGCCCGGAGGCGGAGCGCGGCCGGGCATCGTCCCCGCTCCCCGGCTCCCCACCTCGCAGCCCGACTACCGTTCAGCCCGGACGAGCCCTGACGCTCCGAGCCGGAGACGTGGCGCTGCTGGGTCTCGCCGAGTCGGGCTTCCCCGATCCCGAGGCGCCCGGACACGATCCCGCGGGAGCGCCGCGACCGATGACCGAAGGCCTGCGCCCCCCTCGCTAACGCGACCGCCGCCATTTCCTCCTCGAGGGAAGCCAGGCGAAGCAGACCGGAGCGGGGTGAGATGAGGAGAGTTGAACCGAGGTCAGGCAGGCGCGGCGCCCTCTGCGCCTGCGCAGGCGCCCCCGCACCCAGCCCCTCAGAGCCCAGCCGGCCCCCAGGCGAGCGGGTGCGCACGCGTAGAAAGGCGGGTGGAGAGCGGAGGGGGGGGCGGAAAGACTCCTCTCTCCGGCCGCCGCTGCGTTGCGCATGCGCTTGCGCGGCAGCCCCGCGCGAGGAGCTGGGGTGCTGCGCCTTGCAGTGCGCCTCGGCGCACGCGCGGTGGCGCGAGGCGCCGCGGCCGGCGGCGGTGGGCTCGGCGGCGCAGGCGCGGTGGCAGCCGGGGCCGAGGGGAGGGAGGCGCCCGCCCGAGAGCGCCATGGAGTCGCGGGGGGAGCCGCAGCCGCCGTGAGTGCCCGTGGGGGGG
>JAVKLA010000053.1:16921127-16978346 GCA_034782735.1 Sagittarius serpentarius
GGGGGCCGCGGCGGTAGGTGCCCGCCCGCCCGGCAGCGGCTGGGCCGTGACGGGCCCCCGGGCCCTCCCGGCGGCGGGACGGCTTTGCGGGGCCTTGGGCTGCAGGCGGTTAGAGGGTGCCCGGCGCTCCTGCGGCGCGAAGCCTCCCTGCGGCAGGTGGGCTGGAGCTGTGGGTTGAGGGTTGAGTACGCACTTCGTGGGCTTATTTTCTCTTTTTTTTTTTTTTTTGTTATTGTTTTTTCGTCTCCGGTAATTTTATGGCGGTGCCTACAGCGTGTTCGTGCTCTTAAATGGGAGGACTTCTTGGTAGCTCCCCGTCCTCTCCTGACTTAATGTGCGTCCCTAAAGTCAGTGTGTCAAATGCTCTGTGCGTGCATGTGTGAAATATGACCAGTGAGGGACTGGAAATCCGTGGTACTTCACTTTTGTGTTTCTGATAAGGTAGATTTGGATTTTTGGTTGGCTTCACTTTCGAATTCCTGGTACTTTAGGCCTGGGTATAAATTAGATATTTGTTTTTTCCTGAAGAGGTGTGCTTGTAAACTAATCAAATGTATTTGCAGTGAGATTTTTATAAGGCAGTTGTTTTCACATACGTGTTAAACATTGACCTACTAAGAGGCACAGGGAAAATCAGCTATAGTTCTAGCTGTGATATGAAGTGGCATGTAGAGGCGGAGTGGCAGATCATAGGTCCTGATCCTCTAAAGGATCTTTCAAGTAAGTAATTTTTTTTTTTTTTTGGTGACATAGTTTGACAAGCAGTGCTTTTGGTGGCAGTGTTGACTTAAAAAGGCCTGTCTGTACCTTGCTCCCAGCTTATACGTCTTTGCTGCCCCCTCAGCTGTACCAGCACAACGGTTTGTGGAACCCTGTCCCGTAACTGGGCTGGGGAAATGATCCAGGTTAAAATTAACTACCTTTTTTTTTTTTTTTTCAATGTGGTTATATTTAACCTAGATCATTTCTCTGGGTGACAGGTGTGCCAGAAGGCAAGAGGATTGTTTAAGCAAATACTCTAGTGAAAAAAGTGCTTGAGAAATACACCTCAACTGTGGTAGTCCTAGCAAAGGTTAATAGGAGCAGTTGCAGTTGTTTCACACTGTTCAATCTCACAGGAATAAAATTAATTTTATTCTATGAATAAAAGTCTATGAATATCTGTGGGTTTTGGGCCTCTTATTTGAAATTAGAAAGCATTTGATTGTTATAATAGAGGAATTCTACTTGGCAGGACAAGTAACTGCAATTTTTTTTTTAATAAACTATTGATTTTCATATATATGCCTCTAAGATACTTTCTCAGAAGTGTTACAGACACTGCTTTCAGATTACCAGACATTACATATTTGGGTTAGGGTTTTTTTGTTGAATGTGGGTGCTAGCGTTTTTAAGGTCTGAGAATTTTGTTGGTAAGGCAAGAGTTACCTTTTCTTAAGAAGCAGTCTAAACAGTAAAAAAATAACTCCTGGGTTGATATTTAATAGTTTAAGATGTCATTCAGCCATGTCTTGTTTTTTATTCTGCTTCATGTTCTTACATAGAAAAATTTAACACACACAGGTAAAATAAAAGGATGTGAGGAAAGCAAAGAGTGTTTGCTTTATTAATGCTCTAAGGACCCCATAAACTCTCTGTTGTAGCTAATTTTACTCTTTTTGTTCTCAGCAATTTAAAAACTGTGTGGTAATTACTTTAAATTTAATTTTTAGTGTTGGTTAATTATCTTGTTAGTATAGAATTTCACTGAAGTCATGAATCTTCGTGGATGGATTGGTCTTGCCAAGGAAATTACTGCTTTCAGGAGCTTTGAGTTATGCTGGGGCTTTTTTGGCCCTATTCTAAATCCGTGCAAAAAGTTGAAGATATAAATTAGTAGTAGACAGATTGACCCCCACCCTCCCCACATCTTCTTTATATGAAATGTTTTTATCAACTTGAAAAGCTGTGAATTTTTTATTAAAAATAATAGACTTGTGTTGAAAATAGTTGTGAATCAAAAATGCAATTGTCTTCTGTAGGTAATTTCATCATTTGAAAACAGCTCCTTTTTTAGCTATGCACCCCTTCAGGAGATATGCATAATTTGCTGTCTAAAGCCTCACAGCTTCAGTCTGATTTTGTAGATTGAAGACTATAGATAGTTCTCTTAGAATAGAAAACTAGTACCGTAACACAGTTTTTAATACAAAACACACAATATAATTAGGAAGAAGGGGAATTACAGCCAAGGTGCCTTCCTTTTCATCACATTGTAATGACTTAGTTTTTCTTCAGAAAAATACTTTGGCAGGTGTTTGAAGTAAAGAAAAGTGCGTTTTAGTGTTTCAACCTTTTTAAAGTACTGGTTTCCATATGAACGCTAGGAATTCTAACGGCCAGAGAATAAAGCGGACCTAGAGATGTTTCTGAGGATAGATGGTATTAGTAGATAGTTGTGTAGCAAAGACAGTAGTAGTTGTTCCTGCCATTCTCACCTTCTATTTATTTATTTTGTGAAGTATTTTTAACCTTTCTGTGTTAATTGAGCTGGTTCACCCTGTAGAAAGCTGTACTGGCACCAGCGAAGGGGTGGCACAAGAACAGGAGAGAGTTGCCAGGCTGCTGGGAGAGCAGTAGCTGTTTTAAGGTAGCTTTATCTCTGGAGGGGAAAAAAACGTCTGTGAGACTACAAACAGCAGCCAAACCATTCAAGCATCTCTCTCATCTTCTACTAATACTGAATTATTTTTATTAGTATTGGTATTATTATTTTGAATTTAGTGGTCTTTCAGAATAAAAAGAGGTGTAGGAAGCACACCTTCAGTCACCTAGCAGTTTTAAATGAAAGATTCTGGTGTTTCAGTGTAACTCTGGCACAAGCAAAGTCGGCTATATCCACTGGGAAGATATCTCATTCGCCTCTGTGGGTGGTCCAGGTGGGGAAAACAACTGACTATTGCAGTTGGTTATTTTGTTAACTCAGTTAATGGGGCTCTGTAATAATTTGAAACTGTTTGTTGGACATTCCCCTGTTCGTTAGTTGCAGGAGTTAAAGATGTGAAATGCAAAATCACAGAAGAGGAAGGAGACTCATGGTTAATGCAGCTGTGTGCTGCCCTGAAGGGTTGAATTCTCAACCCCTAGTGCTGCCACAAGATTCCTTTGTAATGCAAAAGCCACTTTAATTTTGGCATACCTCAAGCCTGAGTGTTTAATTTTTATAGTCCTAATATTCTCTTACCATACTTTTGTGTATAATATAAATTCTTAATTATAGCCGCTTTCAGAATATATAATCATATATGTAAAAAGTTTCGGTGCTCTGCGGTTGTCATATATTTAGTATTATGTGGAAGCAACAAGGCTTCTTAGATTCTTTCAGCAGTTTAGCATTGCACGCTTTGGACTCTTTCCAACTGTTACATTTTGTCATTAAAAACACTGAATTAGTTTTCTTCTTCTGCACTGATGTTCGGAGGAGCGTTGCTGAGTATATTATAAAATCATCAGTAGTAGTATTAATATTTTATTAAATATAGATCCTTAAAAATTAGATATACCCATGAGATTCAAGACTGATAAAGACATATTTAGAGAGTGAAGCTTATGAAGCTTAATAGATACTATGGGCATTCCTCATCTTCATGATAAAAATGTAGCCAAATTAGGCATAAATGTGGGTACTTAAATGCTTTGTCCTTAACACTATGTGTTTAATAATCTCAGAGTATGTGAGAAAGCTTCGGTGTTGAGGGTAATATTTTACTCATAATGACAGCCTGGTACCACAGGATAAATCGTGCTAGACTATTATGCTTATATTAAAACTGAAGAAAGCAGTTCCTGGACTAAGATATATTTAAAGTGGATTTTTAAAATAAATGTGTGTGGCCTTGTTCTTCTATAGAGGTCCTTTTAGAGTTCCATTAAAAAAGGTGCTTGCAGGTTATCTCTGAGAAGATTTTTGATGTATGTTGTTTTGGTATATGACCAGATCCATAAAATAATATAGAGGAGTCAAAATTGTGATTCAGATGGGGTTTGAGTGTCTAGCCCCAAATAAAATTGTAGCCATGTGTTGGCTGAATTTCACAGGTCTCTAGGTTTTCACTAGTAAAGTTTTCCAACCGCCCTGAAGTTTTGTTCTCACTCAGATCTTCCATAATCTTGTCGCAGCTGAGCATCTTGGCATCTAAATCTGTTTACTATTCATAAATTAGGCAATCTGTAAATTAGGTATTCACTTGTCCAAAGGCATGTTCAAACCACACCTCAGGCACGCCTATGGGATTGGACTCAGACCAAAACCCTGTGGTGACTCTACCTTTTGTTCAGAAACACAAAGAGGTGAGGAGGAAGAGGTTTTGTTGATGTCTCCTTTAAAAAAAACCCCAACCAACCAGCAAAAGCCCAAACCCTAAAAATTCATGTTTCCTTGTGTACAAGACAATTAAAGTCTAATTGGGCCAGAGAGAGATACTAGGCCAGTTATTTTCTTTGGAGAAAAAGGAGGTGAGTACCTGTGTTCTGGCCTGTGTTCCAAAAACTATTTTCTATTTTCTTCCATTTAAAATTTTAAGTGCCATTAGGGACTGGAAAACAGGACTCGTTTCTCTCATTTGGATGCCCTTCTCCTTAGAGAGGCATGCACACTGCTGGTTCTGCTCTGTGCAGCAAAGCTTTACTTGTTATTTTTTCTTCCATGTTCTGAAGATTGCCACTGAAATGAGAAGTTATGAGTTGATGCATCTTCCCAGTGCAACGTGCAGCCTGCTGAGAGATTACGGTTTGAACCCCTTCTGGCAGAGTAGAGACTGGCTTTCAGATTTCTCTGTTCTGGGGTACTGTGCTGTAACCCTGTGCTGCTGGACAAAATGAGAGCACCTCTTTTTCCTCCTGCTGGCACATTAAAAGAATATATTACTCCTGTTTTGATGGGAAAAGCTTAGCTATTTATGTCAAGGACAGGGACCAGGATCATGAGTACTAACCTTACCTGTGTCCTAGGCCTTGAGCAACAGGCGAAGGCGTAATACTGTGTTCACTCGTTATCTTTATGGTTCGCATCTCTGCTAACTTTTTCAAAAGTCTTGCTGAGCGATGCAACTCTCCCTGGCTTTGGTACTTTAGAATTGTGGGTCCTGTTGTATGAAATCCCCTTTTTGTGTCCCGCTGATAGTATCTTTTAGTGAAGACTATACTTTAGGGTAGTATTGCCTATTGCAGACAGCAGAACTCAATTGCTAACTCATCATGTGGTAGTGGTGTTGCTGTGGGTTGCTCAGAAGACAAGTACCTGGGAGTGGGCCCATCATCCAGCATGACGTCTGAATTTTAAGTGCTTTATAGTAGGGTATAGTATTGCTAATAACATCATCTACAAGAGTTTTTAGCTTGCAGCTCCACAAGTTTGTGAGTATATCTCAGTTCCTTGCAGAAGGATGATCTCAGATCCCATAAGCATCTCATTATCTGCTGAACTGGTAGATATGCAGAAAGTTCCAGCACTTGCTTTTAAATACCATCGGGGCAAGTATTTGTGAACATAGAGGAGGCAGGCTAGCCTGTAACAAGTGGCTCTTGTAGGAGGGAGGAAAGTTAATGTGTGAATTTCCTAACGTGTACATTAGAAATCTTGAGGAAATACGTATTTTTACATACTAAATTGTGATCTTTGAGAATGACAGTATGAGATACTAAGTTGCCTAATAAAAAACGATATTTCAAAATAAATTCTGTTAATATAGCTCATTTTATATTTCCAATTCTGAGAATGCTGCTGTTGTAAATAAAGCACAAGTTGCTGTTTTTACATTTGACTAAAGTTTTTAATGACATAGTAAATACTAGTATCTGGTGTTTAACAGCATTTGATGTGTTTGGTGGCTGTTTCATTGCATGTTTAATGTAACGTCAGAGACTGGCTTTTGCTTTTTGAGTTGTGGCTATTACTGATGTGCAGCCTGACAGAATAATATTCCATCAGTTTGTTGGCTGCTGGCAAGAAGGTGGTTGTGGATTTGGAGAGGGTAAACTCCTGCTGGTGTGGTAAGGTAGGAGTTTGTAATTTTTCAGATGAATCTTGTTAGAGAAATGCCAAAGCTTTGGATTTTCATCCGTCATCCAAAAACTTCAAGATATATTAGGGGAAAAACTGTCTTGTTACATGCAGTAACTTTCCCAGTCCTTAGTCCCCTAAAGGTGTATTTGAAACCTAAGTGTGAGGTTGTAAAAAGTCAGAGAAATCAGAAGACATATCACCAAAATCTGCTTATTTCCCTGGGCTCAGTAAACAACCAAGAAACTCTTTCCATTAAAAACTGTAGGGGCTTGCCTTTTTTTTAAGCCTGATTTCCTAAGAAAACGTGATTTATGCTTTTTCCTTGTTTTCTCTCATTCTTTCCTTGCGTATTTGCTCATAGCTTTTGAAATCAGTTGCAACCATGTTTGTAAGAGGGATAGAAATCTCAAAGACCCTAATGTTCCTGAAGGTTTTGGGAAAAGAGGCAAACTGTGTAGAGAGAAACATGTGTCACTACCCTCGCTTGAGAGGGAGAGAATGCAATGTGAGTTTGGCATTGACCTGTTTTTTTCAGCACGCGCTGGGTCCATGTTGGATAGGAGAGCAGGAGATGGTTGTATGTGCCAACAGGGCCTGAGGAGACAGTCAGAATGTTGGGCTGTTTCGGAAGGGGATGGGGACTGAGAATATTGTGGCATGTCAGAGGGACGACGGGAGGGGAAGCTGTCTTCTCGTGGTGGAGAGGAGAGTAGAGCTATCAGAACTATGCTTTACTGCCCGCTGAAGAACTTGCTTAATGATAAGCTGGTAAAAGATATTTTGACCATTAACCACGGAATGACTCTCCTGATGAGAATTAGGTGATGCTATGTTTCACTGACTGCAGGGTTGCCTGACCCTTAGTTTGGTTTAGTATGTAAAAGAAATCCTTCTGAAATTAAAAGAATAGCTTTAAGCTGTGATTAAATTCATATTTTCCCATTGTTTCAGGCAAAAAAATGTTTGGTGTATTTCTTTTGAAAAGACTAGAACTTAGACCTCACTTTCAGTAGTAAAGAGGAAAAGAAAGTGTAACTTGAGCTTAATAGGACTTTTCCATTTAAAGGCCATAGAGAGTAAGTGCTTTTAATAATGTAGAGAGAAAACTGAAAGGGTGCCATCCAAAGATTCCTGTTTATACCAGTTACTCTATGAAATACGTCCATTAATAGCCAAAGAATAAGATTTTTCTCTCAGCATAAGGACAAAAGATAGTACCTCCCAAATGGGATTTGCTGTAAGCCCACTCCTCCATCTTGTAACAAGGAGTTACTGGTTGAAAAGCAGGAGGAGCTGAACTTCTGTCTGGAATGACATTTCTCTGGTTCTTTCCTGTCTTGCCTATATTTGCATTACCTATTAATTATTATGAACAGCACACTGAAATTTGCCTCATTATGTTCAACTTGTAAGATTTTATCAAGTCTCAGTGGAGAATTGTAGTGTGTCCTGCTGATAGGTTTAGAGAAACTTCTCATAGACCTAGTAATGGTGAAAGTGAAGAAAACTTTATTAGCTTGCTACTTTCATTTCTACAGAATTCGCTTCTCAGTAATGTCAAATACACTTTTCAAGCCTTCTGTAACCAATATAATATTCACAAATTTTATAGTATTCACAATTTTTAATTCATTAATTTCAAGTATTAAAATACTTCCGTTTTAAAATATAATAATGGACTGCAAAATAGGTGACTTTGACTTGTGCTTATTTTAAAGTAGTTTTCATAGTAACAACAAATATTCTAAAGGAAACCGGATTTTCCTCTGACTGTGAGTAGAAAAGCAAGTAGCAGCATGAATCACAGCTTCCAAGAACTGTCAGGATAGGAATGCAGACACACTCACGCTCGCACACTTTCCTCACTGTCAATTTTAATGTAGTAATTTGATTTAATAAAGTTTTTCTTGCCATCCACAGCAGCAACATTCATTATATGTAATCAAGCTACTACTAGCAGTTGCATGGTTGAGGATGAAACTAGAATTTGGAACTAATATGGTAGTTCCAATGATAACTCTCTAACATCTCAGCAATTTTGCTTAAAATATGTTTTCTGAAAATGTTTTTGTTGTTAAAATACTGCAGTTCAGTTTTCTCAAATTTTTTTTTTTCTGGCTCAGAAGCATTAGTTAAACATATTGTGCTGCGCTAAAGCTTTGCGTGATGTTTCATAGGTAATAGGATACAGTTCCAGCCTTGAAAAGCTTATGATATGGATTTCACTGACATAGACAGTGAGGAGAATGACCTCAGAAAGGGAGACAAGGATTCAAATAAATGAGTCATAGTGAGCAAATTAAACAAGTTGTCGTTTCTAAGAACAGAATAAGGTAGATCAGCAAGGAGGAAGATGAGAATATAGAAGCAAAAGACAATATAAAGCAAGTCCAAGTAGTATAAGGATTTGAAGGATAAGAGTGAAAATGTGTTATTTTGCAGGATCTGGAAAGCATAATAAATTAAGAGTAGTCTGAATCAAGGTTAAGAGTAACAAGAAGGTGTTAGGAAATGGAGCAGGAAAAAGTTATGTAGAAACTTATAAATTATGTTGATGGGTTTGTCTTTTATGAAGAAAAAAAAAGATGAGACAGGAAAAGGATTTCAGAATGTGCTGGTTTGATCGGTTTGCCAGGAAAGTCAGAACACAAATTCTAGTACTAAGAATATTTTTTTAACCCCTTAAGAAATTTAGCTGTCAATTTAACTTGGTTTTGAAGTAAGCAGCAAAACAACAGGCAGCTGTGCCTGAAAATTCAGTCTCACACATCATGTTGCTCTGTCGCTAACTCCTATTACACCAGTTTTTGTATAAGCTGGAGGACTTTTTATGAGTATCAGCACAATTGAGGTGGGGCTATAGAAGCCTCTAACATCAAAGGTAACTGAGGCACTACCACTTTATTTAAGTCAAAAGGATGACAAACTTTTTTTCGTTAAAGTAACTTAAGTTGTTTTTTTGAACTTATTTTAAACTGGTACTACCTTTATATGGACAATTAAATTTGTGGGTGATTTATATTGAGTTATGTTAATCTTTGTATTGCTGGCATAAGAAATGAAAAACAGTCTGTCAAACTTGTATAGATTGTTTTTTAAAATGACACCTAGACACTTTTACCGCCCCATAGAGTATAGTTTGTAATTTCTTATCTATATAATGGTATTTGATTCAAAATGCTGATTTCTAACATTAGAATATTTCATTTTACTGTATGGAAAAGGAGATAAGTAGGCGATGATGGTCTACTTTTCTTATCCCATTAGGCTTGTACAGTAGACCATCTTAAAACATTGGCATTCTTTTTCTCCAGCTTGACAGCTTCTTTTCTACATTGTATGTAATGGGGGACAAAGTGGTAAAGAACAGGGGTTTTGAAGTTCCTGGTTTTTTTGTTGTCTTATGTGAAAGGAAATCTGCGTATCCTTGCATACGATGGAAGGAAATAGATTTATGTATACCTTAAAGGATCTACTTTGCCACGTGGGAATGCTGAATAGAAAGTATCAACAGTGATAACTAGCAGTAGTTTTCCCAGCAGGATTATCAGCAGTGAGATTATATTACCATATTGGTGCATGCATATTTAAAACACAGCACTGTGCGTAGGAATATAGAATTTGTGATCTGTAGTAGATGAGGAGCTATTTCTTTGTTGAGTAAGTAGCGTGTTTATGTATAGAAATCTCTATTGTATAGTTAGCTTCTGCTCACTACATCTTACTGAAATTAGTTTTTCATTAGCAAGGGGAAGGTGTTTGAGTCTTTCTTACGCTGTTGTGTGCCATGTTCTGTGAAGAGTTTTAAACTGCGTTCTGAGGTAGATCACGTGTCCTGTTTGAACCATAGTACACACACACGGTTAAGACTGTATTGATGTATTTTCTTTCCAGAAATTTGCCTGGTGTATTAATGATGTTCTGCAAAGTCATAATATACCCAAAAGCAATTGTAATATAATAATTGTAATATTAATATTTTGTAGGCAGTGTTAGAACTGTAACTTTAATGTTACCATTAAGCTGTTGCATTTGTCTCGCAGATTTGGATTTCAGGCAGTGCCAGAGCTACGTGTAGAAGGTGGTATGCAATTTTGAAGTATTCCTTCATGTGTATTTACTTCCTTATGTTGAACAGAGGAATTGGAAAGTGAAATTGTGGACAGTTTAGGGATGGAGATAAAGTGAGTGAAATGGCAGGAGACAAAACAGAGAGTAGCAATCAAGGGCTCACCTCTAAAAGTTGTTTTGAATGGATTCATCTTTATAGAACTGTCGTTTTTTTGTTGTTGTTTTTCAGAAGACTGTGCCAAAGACTTTTGCTCAGATGACATCGCATTTGGACTACTAATGCTATCTACCCACTCTACAAGGCACAATGCATTTCTAGGTAATTTAAGTAAGTATGTAGATTTTATTGCTGCTAGAACAGTAGTGCTTTGAACAGAGGCATCTCTTTTTCAACCTCAGGCAAGGTAGACATTCCACTTCAATCTGAGATTGAAATTAAGGTTGTGTGGGGGCAAGAATAAACTTCAGATAAGCTTTCAATAAGCTTTCATCCTGTACACTGGGGCATGGAACAAAACAATTGAACTAACTGTATCTCATCTGACTTAGAAACTAGAAAGGGAAAAAAACCAAACAAACCAACCTCTTGATGGCATTGTCCCCAGCAATGAAGTGTGCTAATGTGGCCCTGTGGTTTCTGGAGACTGAATTAATATCTCTGAGGGATATGTTGCAGTGAATGAGCCTATGTATTGCTATGCTCACAGCTTTTTTTGGGTGTGGTGTTTTTTTTTTTTTTTGCAGATGCTCTTACTAAAATGGAGATGGGCTTAATACCCCATTAATGTAAGAATATATAGAAAGCAAAATGCATCTTAATAGGTTCAAGTAGCAATATCTCTGTTCACATGTGATCTTATTTGCGAAAGGGTTGCATTTCCCTGCTTCTTTGATTGGATGCTATGTACTCTCTAGCTGAAGATGGGCCATGAGGTGCAGATTTTAATCTTTGCAAGATTTGTCTTATCTTGCAGTAAGGTTACTGATTGCTTTGTACGTCCATGGTCACGCAAAGAGAAACACACGACAGACAGCTTAGTTTGTTTAAGGTTCATCTTATGAGTGACAAAGGGGTTTTGATTCGATGTATCATGAGGATCATGGTCATGGCCCCCTGTAGCCTTCATGTATGTGTTTATATGCTTTTTCATTGTAAGTGGATGCTACTGTTAAACTTCTTCAGATATTCTGTTGTTTTTTTGACCGGGTCAAAAAAACCCCAAGAAACTGATCTATTTAGATAGATCAGACATTGTGCCAATTTTGCTGAAACTGGATTATTTTGTCTCGCTGGCAGAAAGCCTTCCTATACTCCTAATGGCTTATCATGCATTGGAGATGTTTGGTTGTGCATGAAGTTTGGTCGTGAATGGAATTACAGGTACCAGTGCTTGTAGTTAGTGATGTTTGAAACTTTCTAAGACCCTGGTTTTGGTTGCTTATAATTTAGCAAGACTTAAGTCATTGAGCAGTAATTCTTTGTGTAACGTATCTGCTTCAGCTAAAACTTTATCAAAAGTCAGCTTGTGTCTGAGAATGAGATGAGGGGGAGGAACGTGCTGTTTTCTTGATTCAAAATGCAATGAAAATCTTACCACTGGAAAGATAAAGTATCTGCGTATGTTAGAGCAAGCACTCAAGGTTTTAGGAGAAAACTTAAACTGTTATACTGTGGTATCAGGCTATTTTTTTTTTTTTTTTTGGTGCCGTCCCAAATTCGTACATTAGGCGGCATGATAGATTTCTGAAAATACGGTTTGGACCAGTTCAAAGATTTGCCTAAATCCATTTCATCTGTCTAAATCAGGTGAGGTAGATATATTCCAAATCCTTTTAATCATAACGAGACAGAGCTACCGAGCATGTTCTAGCCGACTGTGAGAGGTAAACAGGCCTAATCTCCTCCACTCCAATGTAATGTCAGGTACAAACACTGAATAAGGAGACTTTCTTTTGCCCTCCTTGTGCTTTTCCGTACTCCATTCCCCATCTACTGTTGATGCTGTCCTTCATATGCTGCTTCAGTAGTATATTTTCATAACTGTTGTGCGTTTTTGTTTCAACTTTTCTATACTCCTTGATTTTCTTTTTTATTGCTGCTCTTGTGTTCAGAACACATAATAAAATAGACTGTTTTGAACAATGCATACTGTGTATGGTTAAAAGTTACAAAAGACTTCTTTTTTAGCACCCTGAAAACTTACTTGTGCTGTGTATCTTTGGTGTTGCTTTTCAAGTAACCTTTTGAGACCATGAGGACCTGCTTTGTTTTATTAAGAATTTGTGTTTTCCAGGGCATACTTCAACTTTATTAACTGCTTATCTCTTCATGGGCTGTTTTACTTCACCTTTACATTTTCATTTGTCCTTTTACTTATGTTTCTTCCTCAGAGCTTTTTTTTAACTTGTGCCAAAAATCCTCACTTTAAACTGTTCTTAAGTTACAGAACTTTTGTATTTACTTATATAAAAACATCATCTTAATGTTTTTTTTATAGAACCATGAAAAGCAAATAACTAAATAGAGGGAAAATACTTTTGACACTGAGTTGTAGAAGCGGAAGAGAGATTTGAAACTTGTTGTACTCTTTCTCACTGACTTTGTGTGTGTGAGTGCTTGCAGTAGTACCTCTGTGCTTCTCTGGAAATGTGCCCATGTCACTACTTGTGCAAAAGCACATTTACTCAGGAGAACAGTGAAGTCAAACCACTCTCTCATTCGGATTTGTTCTTATACATCTGTAGAAGTGCAATGAATAAGGAGTAGCAGCAGCACAGAGCCCATCCACAAGGAATGGGAAATGCAGTATCATAGGGCAGTTAGTTATCTTGGTCGTAATTATTGGAGCTACTCTGCCTATCACAGTAAAGAAAAATTGCAACTCATTAAATCAAAATTTGTTTAATAGGGTATATAGAGAGCTAATGATCTGAAAATGGTCTCTTGGTTCCGAACTGAGATTTAAAGGAATATTGTTTCTGAGCAAGCTAAGAGATTATCGTAGGTTTTATATTTGGATCAGAGGAGCTGACTTTAATGAAATAAAGTAGTGGAGTTGCTGACCAAAGCAAAGGTATGCTCTGGGCCAGGCGGAGAGGAGGGAGAGGTGCTATGTGGGGAGAAATCACCACCCTTTTTGCCTAAAGATTCAAATTATGAAACAAATGATGATAGACTTACAAGACAGGCTGGAAACTTCTAGTTCCACTTTCTTTGTCTGAAAGTAGAATTTATAGTGTGGAGGATGATTTTAACATTTCCACCGCTCCCTTTTGCTCATTATAGGACAGCATTGAACTTCCTTTTCAAATATTTTTGGTTTTTTGTGTTGAAGTGACCCAAAAGCGTCTGGTGTTCATGAATTACAGAAGATGGAATCCGTGTTCAGTATAGGAGTAAATGGAATGATTTATTGCTTCTTAGATTTTTATGGATTAAAAATGTAGTATTGAATTCATATGAAAATTCTGTAATTGCTTAACAGGGTGTAAAAAAAATCAATGGAATAAGTTGTATTTAATGTTGATGAAAATTGCTGCTAACTGATTTTTTTTGTTATTAAAACCAGAATTACTTACAAACTCTGGGTTTTGCTTTGAAGCAAAGGTCCAGGTCCACACAGAAGGAAGCTTCTGAAATCAAAAGGATTGTCGTTATACTTAAAATTTTGACCTTATGTACATGTGAAAGTTTGTATAGTGTAGTTTTGTGGTTTGTTTTTTGTTTTTCTTAAAAGACAATTTTTCTTTAGGAATTGCTTTAAAGAAATCTGATTTTCTTTTCATCTAAATTTTAGCAAATGCAGAGTGAAGCCCATTCTTTCACTTGCAAAAATCTTCTGGAAAATTACTTGGATGTTGTATATTGAATGTCAGTGAAACTAGGTGAGTCTCTGAATGTTTTGATTATTCTAAGCAAGTAATGAGTTAATTGTGTGTGACAAAATCCTGTTTATAACTTACAATGCTAAGAGAAACTCTGGCATTTAACCTAAAATCTAAAGATGAAATTATTTTATAAACAAATGACATAGCTCAGAAAGGAAAAAAAAAAAAAGGCAAGGATTAAGCAATGTATTCCTGGCTTTACTCCGAAGATAAAAAGCTGTGTATACGCCCAAATATATTTTTATCTAGTGTTTCTGTAATGAAGCTCTTCCATAACATAAATTGCTTGATCAGTTTCCTTTAGCATTTCTGTGTTCCTGTGGCTGTTCTCTGGGGTGATGTTTAGAACCAGGCTAATTTCAGTGTTACAGTAGACTAATATTCCTGTGTTATTAATCTGATTTTTCTCAATTCACATGGTTGCTTAGCACTGGATTTAGAGATCAATTTGAATGATTGAAGCAAACACATGTTCACCTTTAGCCCTTTTAAATTTTGTTTTGAGTTAGGGCAAGTTAAATCACAGTGGTGGTGCTTACATGCCTGTCTGTTTACACCACCTGAATTTCCAAATAAAAAACAATATTGACAGCTCTGTCTGAAAGTTCAGAGATAGCAGAATCTTCAGTTTTCTCTTGCTGTATTTAATAGCTCAAGTAATAGGAGGAAATACATAAATAAATGAGAGAAAAATCTGAAAGAAATAAGGGGGAAACAAGAAAAGTAAAATATTTAAAAGGGGGGGGAAAAAAGGACATAAAAGATGGAGTGAAGAAATGAAGAAAAGAGAAATGAAGCCAAAGTGTTAGGGATATCCAGTTTTATGTCTTCTACCGAATTCTGGAGTAGGGGAAATAAATTCTTTTTTTTGGTAGCCAGTAGATTGCCATGTACCATGATATCTCTTTTTTTTATTGTTTATTTTTTATTTATTGTGGTGAGTAATTATGAAGAAAAGCTTACAGAATTTTTCTAGAGTCTTTCAGTGCTCTTAAATATTCTGTTCTGTGAGATGGCACCTGCTTTGGTTAGTCTGGTTCGGAAGGGTAGGATATAATTTCGGTGTAGGCATTACCACTTTGATTTGGGTCATTAGTACAGTTTTGGAGAAAAATCTCTCAATTATCTCCCCTTTCCACATACTTGCTCAGAGTGTTTGAACTACATTCCTTTTCCAGAAAACAAGTTTGTAAGTTCTGCTGCAGTTGCAAAGTGCTCTTCTCTCTCTCCTGGGTACATACAGGTCTGAATCAATTATTAAATCCCTGGAAGACTTTGAATGGCCTGTGTGATGCTGATGTTTGCTTCTGGAGAACAGATGAAATCTAATACAAGATAAACCCCCTTGAACAGCTAGCATAGGAGTGTCAGCACCAGCTGCTTTGATCTACTGATCCATTTCTGCTGTTCCAGATTACTTGCTAATGGAGACATAGCCAAGATTGTTTGCTTTGGTTGTAAGTCAGTGGATGAGGGCAATGAACATCTGTTGTGATATTTATCTATTTTACAAATCCAGTTACAGGTTTCGGTGCTAATATTTACAACTTTCAAAGTACCGCAAATGTTCTTTGCAACTTCTGTTGATACAAACTGTCAAGGAAACAAATAAATACTACGTGACAGCGAACCAAATGACTAATTTGTAACTACCTTTTGAAATTTTTATTGTTTAGTTTGTTTTTCTTCCCTGCTTATATGCTTAAATTGTTAAAAATAGGAGTCTTCTGATTTCTTTCATGTCATAATTTTTATATAGAATTCTAAAATTTGTATACTTCCTCCCCCAAGTGTTTTGCTTGACCTGCTCATCTGCATTGAAAAAAAACCAAGTCCAGTGTTTTATTGCAGTCATTAAGTAGGAGCAAAATAAAAAATGAAGAGATGGCCTTCACAGGTGTTTGCCGTTATTACCATCTTTCTGTGCATTGAGCTGTCATGAATCCAGACAGATTTATTTTTTCCCTGAACTAAATTCCTCAGTTTGAGATTGTAGATGGCAATTGTTAAGGTTTTGAAAATTTAAGTAATGTTTAGTTGCCAATGTTAAATCATTTTATCTTGAAGTAACAGTTATAAGAGTTCTCCCCATCTGCCCAATGTAATATTAAGTTCAGAGATTCCCAAGAAGTTTTCACACTTACTGCTAGTGTAATATCCCACATGTCTAAGCCAATGATTAGGACTAAACTCAGTTATATTTCTTGTCTGTTATATCTTTGCAGAATCTAGGCCTTTGCTTTCGGCACCTTACCAGAAAATTTCCAAGATTCAAGTAAGATTTCTATTGATAGGGAGATTTAAATCAACAGCCCTTTAATGTGATCATTAAAAAAATATATATATAAGGTTGTAGCAGCACAAGTATCGGCAGCATTTTGGAGAACTTTTTTTTTTTTTATTAAAGCCAGTGACTTTTTTTTCAAACCAAATTATTTGCAGTATTTCTTAAATCGTTTTTATTCAGTCTATTCCCTCATGTTGTAACTAGCATAAACATATAAAAGTTAGCATATTTTTTCCTAGGCTTAAGCATCTCTCCATTCAATTTATATAATCCTTTCTGAAAGAGTCATTATTACTGCCACGTGTGTATGTAGCAGTTTAGCCCAGAGAAGTGGTTGAGTCAGCATCCCTGGAGGTATTTCAAAGATGTGTAGATGTGGTGCTTAGGGATGTGGTTTAGTGGTGGATTTGGCAGTGCTAGGTTAATGGTTGGACTTGATGATAGTACAGGTCTTTTCCAACCTAAATGATTCTATTCTACTCTAAAAAAACAATGCATAAAATAAAAATCAAAATTTAGTATTTAGCTGCTTCATATAGCAGCTTCCAGAGATGGCCTCATTGAGGCAGGTACAAGCCTCAATTTAAAATGAAGAAAAATGTTGAGAGTCAAAACATGAGAATTGTAAGCCAGCAAATTATGAAGAATCCTCATTATTTTAAGTAATCTTGTCTTACAAATACTGCACTGTTATGTTGAAGTGTATATTTAATTTTCACTGTATTTGCACATTTGTTAATGCGTTAGGCATAACTAAACTGTTTCAAGCCTTATGTATGCTTAAATACAATACAGCTGTTTTCATTAGCCTGTTAGCATGCGGCCTCAACATAAATTATATTAATTTCAGGACTTCCTGTGAATATTGACAGCTTTTGCAATCCCATTCCTCGATACCAGTGTTAAATAGGCTACTAGCAAGATCCAAGGTCATTGAAACCATATTCACCGTGTTCTGAGCAGAAGAGAATTGCCATTGGAAATAAAACCTGCTTATAGTTTTACGTTTTGGTAACTGATATATTAATCGAAAAATTGAATAGCTATAGTGCCTTTATAAATACTTTCTTAATGTTACTTTTCAGGACTTAAGCGTTGGATGACCTAAGTCAGGTTCTGTTAATAAAGTGGGATAAGAACCTATCAGGGGGTAGATTACCACATTTGCTTTGATTTAAAATATTGATTGTAAAATACATCTAGTGCAACTTGATTTTTAACTAGGTCCTGCTTGCTAGTTGAGATGGCAGTCTTTTAAGCAGTGCTAATTTTAGCATCTTCAGTAATGACCTGGAAGGGAAGGTTGTAAATGTTTGCAAATAAAATATGGTGATACTAATTTGGGAGGTGTTGAGAACTTGAGAGTGAGAGGAGGCTTTGAGGGGCAAGAAGTAAGCATAGAGAGACATGTAGACAGAAGCAGTGTGGTCTGATCATTCTGTGAAAGAAAAGCTTGGGAAGTGGTAAAAGAGAAAAAGAAAAAAGCTGAGGAAAAGAGTTTCAAAGTCATGCGAATGTGGTGAGTATGGTCCCAGGTAGTTGATATGATTTTGTGTTGAGTACTCTAGATGGTAAAAAGGACTAATAGTTCTCACATACATAACTTGGGAGGACTCATTTGAAATTTTTTAAAGTTTATATGGAATTGTCGTGACAGAATCTGAATTTCCAAAAATACAAAAGGAGCTGAATTTGTGACCTTTTTTCCCCCAAACACCTACTCTTGAAAATTCTTATCTCAGATGTGGTAACAGCAAAGCTTAAAAAAGCTTGGCTGAGGAATTCCTCAGTGATACTATGTTTTATGTCTTTCAGTCAATATAATCTTAAAATATTTTCGAAAGAACCAGGGGGAATGGGAAATAACTGACGAGTTTTTGCTATGAGTGTTGAATTAATCTGCAAGGTCCTGAAAGCCTTAATTTAAAAAATTCCCAGTGCCTGAAGAGTAATATTGTCGTCATAATTAATCAGCTTAATTTACAATTAAATTGACTGGGCCCAACATTTTGAAGATCATACTGATCTGTGGGAACAAGGGCTTTTTTGGTGGTCTTTCGCTGCTTCTCTGGTGACCTTCATAAGGTAAATTCAGTAGGTTTTCTGGACTCAGTCAGCACAAGCTCTGAAAGTTTCTGCTCATGTCAGCAGCAGGCCACAAATGGAGGAGTTCATGCTGCTGTTGCTCAGGAGAATGAAGAAAGAATTTGAGCACATTTGATAACTACATAAATTGATAATGTTTTAGAAATACAGAATGGTAAAAACGCCAGTTGGTTAAATGTTATAGTGCTACTTCAAACTATAATTTTCCTTTGAACAATGTTTACTGAACATTCAGAAATTCAGTTGTGTTCAGTGCTCTAATATTTGAATAATTAAGTGAAGCTGTTCTTCCTTTCTTATTTCAGTATATATAAGAAATATATATGCAGAATGATTACAGTAAAATTACATTAAATTTAGAGTTGACTTTATATGCTTTTTTCTATACTGCATTGCTGTTTCTGCTTAATTCATGCAGTACTATTCCTTTTGGTAAAATAACGCATCATCTTTCTTGCCTGAGCAAGTCCAATTACTGACTAAATGTTGGCTGATGTTCCATTTCCTTTTGGGGCTTGCTTATAGCAGGATGGCGAAAGGATACTTAACATCTATCCCCGAAGTGGTTACAAAGTGTTTTGCAAAGTTTCCAGGGAGTAACTCTAGTGTTTTGCATAATGAAATTAAGTAGTGCAATACAGGGGTTTGGAATTTTGTAGCTATAGTATTGAGTTTTTATTTAACGTATGAACTTGCTCTTTCTATAACAGGTAGTTGTATTGGGGGAAAAACTGAAGGATTGACCAGTAGACACCAGAATTTTAGAAAAGTAAGTCTTTACTTTTGTTAAATCTTGTTAATCTTGTGAACGTAACAGTAAGCGTGCTAATACAGAAGTGTATTTTGCCACAACTTTTTTGAATACCCTGAAGTTAGCATCCCCTAGCATTTCCCTTGTTTTGTTTTGTTCTGGTTTTCTACTACCTCATTCTTTTTTCTTTTGTTACCACTTTTTAGTCTCCAGGATCATGTGCAGGACTTCTAGGGGAGAGGGGTGGGGGGAGGCAGGGAGGAGATGCTGCTTGTTTGGTAACTTTTGGCTTGGACTGCATTTCAGTGTTGGAGCTTAAAATGTTCCTACTCCCTCATTTTATGGAAATGTGAATGTGAAGTCTCACTTCTTTCTTTTTGAAGACACTTTCCAGTGAAGTGCACTGCCTACTCTGTTCTTCATGCAGTCAAACAGTCCACTCTTCACAAAAGCTTTACAGAATAATTTAGCTGTGCATGAGTCACCCGCGCTGGGAAATGTAAGCATCAGAAGCACTTCCACAGCTGCACAAATTGAGGATTGTGCAATCAACCTGGAAAAAAAATGATGCCTATCACTAAATAATTTTAGTGTTTTATTTACATGTTTGCATGTCTAAGAGATGGATAATTAAGTCTGAGATTAAATATTAGCTTTCTGAAACACCTGTCACTTGTTCTTGGGTGTTGCTGTTAGCAAGTGTCATAATCTTATTTTATATATATCCATTTGGTACACTTGTACATTTCTGAGAGTTACAAATAGCTGCTGTTGGTATAAATCATTCTTTCATTAAATGTTCTTAGTTTCATATTATTCACTTGGGTGAATACCCTTTTATAAGTATCTGTACTGAGGATCATCTTAAAACAGTCACAGTTCATGCTAATTAACGTTATTTGATAGACAGGTTGATAACTAGTTAGCAACACATCAGGTACATATATGCCTGCGCTTTACATTTTGAGTTTCCCATTGACTCTGAGGCTGAGTTCTGGACTTATTTTCATATCCAGAGGCTGATCCATGAGTCTGGAACAGTATATGTAAACAAAACTCATTCTGTCCAGAAATCTCATTTGTCATGGGTGGCCACATGAGATGCAGCAATGCGTGGGAGAGTACAGGTGTTTTATTTAAATATGGAGCAGACTTCTCAAGCAGTAGCTACAACACTTGTTTCTTTGAGCACAAATTTGAATCTCATTTTTCCTAATTTTGTTCTCTGGTTGTAATTTAACACATGGTGTAGGTCAGCATGAAATGGCATTGTTGCCAAAAGATGTCTAACCTGGTGATTCACTGCTTCCCCTTCCCCTGTGCCAACAAAGCTTTTGAGCAGCCAAATGTGAAACAAATGTGGTTGATTTAGCTGAATGAAACAATATTTGGGTTAGTTTTAGGCTGGACCAGTTTTAGGCTGTGTTGACTCTGTGATCACAGATACTAATGCCAGCAGAAGAGGGTGAATTTAATATAGGTGTGGAAATGAGTGGTCAAAGTAATGATCAAAGACTAACATTATGAAAACTTGACCAAGTCTTGACCAAGGAGTTTGGTAAAAGTGCTTACAAATATAAATTAACTGTTAGGGTGTGAAGTGCCTAGTATCTGTAGCCATGTAGTTACCTGCGTGGTCTATGTATATATTGGTCTTGCTATCTTACGCCTGCTAATTCTTCACCTGCGGACTGATTCAGAGGAAGTACTTAGTCTGTTTCTCCCACATTCTAGGTGAGTACCCTGTCCATGAGTTAGGAATAAGTCTTTGTCACCTGTTTAAAAAAAAATAATACTTGAGTTCATTTCATTGAGTTACCTGGCATGGCATGCTGCTTTCCCTCTGCCACTTCCGCTCGTTTTTAATGTGTGCATAACTGAGAGGCGGTAAGGTCTTTCTGGATGTGCTAGATAATGTTATCTTAAAGGAGTAAGTTGTTGATATGAAGTAGTTGGTTGTCCCTTAAAAGGTAAGGTGAATTATAAATCAAGCAAAACTGATTTAAGACTCATAGCTATATCCTTAAAATTTCTCCTAAATAGACTATAAAGGCATTGGGTGCAGAAATAACTTGCATAACTTAACTTCTTACTCTTGCCCATCTGTTGTTGTCTTGGATTTCTGAAGGTTTCGTAATGCGATAGTGAGAATAGAACAAGAAATTTTGACTGAAGGTGTTTCCAGATTAGTCAGTACTCTTCATGTAAGAAGTGTAAGTGTTCATTTGGATATAAAAGCTAATAATCTTCACTGAGTAGATTTTTCTGGTGTAGGATAGAATTCTGGATAGATTCATTTGTGTGAATTTCAAAAACGGATTTTTAGCTACCTTTGCCACTTCACAACACACATGTGCATACTAAAAGTCTGGCAGTTAAGGTGCTCACCTAACGTGTAGGTTCATGGTTTTCTGCAAGATTAATTATAGTGGATAGCTGAGTGTTGCTACGGTCATAATTATAAAGTCTCATTTTCTAAATTTAAACGTGAGTTTATATCAACACTGAGCAGAAATTTTGTATGGAATGGAAGAAGAATTTACTTGGCATTATATTGCTGTGAATATGTAATAATTATGTCTGTTGAATTTGATAATTAATTTTTTCCAGGATAGTTTTCAAAAATTAGTTTCTATATCTAGACATTCTTCCCTCTTATTACTGGGGTAGAAGAAAAACAATGTTTAACTCTTTGATCTGTCTCATTTCTTGATGAATTTTCTTGTACGTTTTTCAGTGTAGGAATAAAGTATTTAATAGATTTTTCCCCTTTGGTTAGATTTATTAGTATTCTTGGTATTATCTGTCCTCTGAGGAAAATGTGACAAAACATTTTAGACAAATTGTTGTTTAAACTAACAACTTATCTGATACAAAACATGTAAAACTGCTAATCCTCTGTTTCATAAATATGCACATTTCTAATTGGATGAATCATTTCAAAGTGTTAACTCCAAGATAGATACCTTGATACCCTGTTTTAAAGTTTTTTCCTTAAATTTCTGTTAATATTAAGAAATAATCAAGTAACAAGTTTTTTTTTTTTTGGTCTGGTAACTATTCTGTAGAAAATCATTGTTTTGTATGTAGCAGATAATTTTCTGGGATAATTAGTAATATTCAGTGGGAGTTTAAACATTTGAGCATGTGTGCCTGGTATTTTTTCCCCTTTGTGAACTTCTGAAAAAAACCCTGTCAATTGCCTACCTTTTCAATTCCATTTAAGACGCTGAACAAATAAAATCCCAGCTTCCGCCTTTCATTGTAAAATACAGTAAGTTTAGATGCCTCCTGTGAGAGCAAATAGCAGGCTTTCCAGATTTTACACCATCTATAGCACTTTTTCTGCAGCATGGTGAGCGTTAATTTGGAATCTGTTCTTGAGCTGGCTGGCTGCAGGTTGTTTCTGCCCAGAATCCCATTAAAGTAAATGGAGATTTAGAGAGACGTGAAGATTTTCAGTTTTGAATTGTACCGCTAACAGCTTAGCTTCTCTTGTTTAAAACTCATGTTGTGAAGTACTGTTTTTTTGTTAAGCACCATT
This sequence comes from Sagittarius serpentarius, assembly GCA_034782735.1. Taxonomy (NCBI): domain Eukaryota; kingdom Metazoa; phylum Chordata; class Aves; order Accipitriformes; family Sagittariidae; genus Sagittarius; species Sagittarius serpentarius. The sequence goes on from JAVKLA010000053.1 coordinate 16,943,818, forward strand.
TCAAGAGGCAGTAGCTGTATTTTTCAGCCAGGCTTGATTATGAGCTAAGTTGTATTTTAGATGTGCAAACACAGTGCATACTCTTGAGTCTAACCGATGGTTCACTGTTACAGATCCAGCAGTGGCAGATGTACTTAAGACGTTCCTGCTGCTTTTTGTAGAGGGGTGCTGTTCCGCAGCTGTGCCAACTTTCAAAGTTACTGGAAGCCACACTTTTTAATAAGAAAAAGATAATAAAGATTCTATTTAAAACTGTGTGATATGTGGGTTATTTTAGACACATCATTTCACAAATCTGCTTCAGTGTGTGGCCAAAGCTGAAGGGGTGCACACCTGCAGTTAGAGCCAAGGAAGGGTGGCAGGAAGCAGGGTGGAGGCTTATTAAAAATGGGTGCAAGTGGAATCATAATGTGTAGCCACAGTCCTTCTCTTGTACAGACTAGTTGCACAGGATTTACAAGCATTATTTCTGCCACACTTAGGGCTTTGTTATTGAAGGAAGGGGATCTCCAGTAAGGAATTGTAAATACAGAGGACTGAGAAAATATTTTAAATGAGAATACAGAAGAATAGCAATTGTTTCTGAGGGCCAGGTCATTAAACACTCGGATTTATTTTATAAACTTAGTTAGGTTTGTACTATTTTGATTATCCTTTATGATTTTCTGAGACAGGGACGGTGTTCACTGACAAACTCTGAAAATCATTATTATGATCACTTTGTTGTAATATCTTTGTTAATAATTAGAAGGGGGCACATAAACAACACTTTGGGTATCTCCAAATGTAGTTAATTTGGATCCTAGAAGGGAAAGATAATACAGGCAGCCTGGAAAGAGATGGATGGGAAAAAAGCCTGATAAGCGCTTCAGCACCCCACAGCCAAGGACCAGTTATTAGAAGCCTGGCACCCTGCTGAGCGCTTTCCTGGTCACTCCCAGAGAGCTGGAGGGGCAGGCTGCTCCCAGGGGAGGGCAGCCAGGCTCAGGCAAGAGCCCAGATTGCCAGCAAGTTCCTGGTGAGGATGCAGGCCTGAGGATGAGTCAAGAAGTCAAATCACCGAGTCAGAGGCCAGATCAGTGGGGTACGTGGCCAGGCTCCTGTGTAGCCCAGGTGAAGAGACTGAGGCTTCTTGCATGTATTTTCACTGCAGTCTGAAGCAAGATTAGAGAACTGCACTGTGTTGGGGAGAGAGCTGTGGGCCCATCTCTGTGGTGAGGAAGGGGAAGGAGATGTAGGCTCCAGAGAAGAGTGGAAGAATGGCAGTAGAACAGCTGGTCAAGCGGAGATGAGCCCAAATGATCTGGAACAGAGGAGTGGTGGGCAGGGGTGTTTTCTTTAACCAGGAGCCAGAGAGATGGAAATTGCAAACTGCATTCAGTCCCAAGTCAGAGAGCAAACCTCTCATGATGGCAGGACAGTCTAATATGTGAAGAATGCAGGACATAATTGCTTTTTCCTCTAATCCTCATCATCTGTGTTTCTATGAGGATATTATTTATTTACAGTGACTTCTAGCCAGACTTGTCAGAGCAGCTTGCTTAGGTCCATTACCTTTGCAGGGATTAGGCAAGGACACATCTGTGTGATGAACCATTTCTAAGCACTTAACCTCTTTTTACCTCTGTGGTTGCTATGTTGTCTCCTACTCATGGTGATCTGTACGCTCTTCTAGATGCTGCTGTTTGTTTGGACTATGTACAATTAGGTCTGTGGGCAAATAGAATGCAGTCTTTCAGGTGCCGTTATAACTCGACTAAATCTGTGATATCTCTGACCACTCCCACAACAGGCAGTTCATCTCTCCTATAGACTGCTTGGACTTATCTTCTCTCCCAAAAGTCCCTCAGGAACAGACTTGAGACTGGATGAGTTGCTCAGATAATGGCAACCCACACCACCTGTCATCTGTTCTACTGCCCTTTCTTCATTATATTGCACACAGATGTCTCCTTGTCCGTTCCTTCCAAAGGTAATGGACCGAAGCAAGCTGCTCTGCCAGAGCAGGCTACTTATGTCCACTCACAAATTTTCACATTAAAAGCCCATCTGGGATAAAGCTGTGTGGATCTCTCTGCTGGAAGCAGCCCTCTCCTACTTTGTTTTCTTGTGAAGCAGGTGAAGATACACACCTGCTGTTATAGCATGTTTATCTACAGAAAATTACATTTCTGGGATATGTCAGCTCTTCTGCACGAGTACGGACCAAGATTACAGTTGATGTGTTGACATGGTAGAGGGAAAGTTGCAATATATGACTATTCCCAGCTGCCAGAATAACCTTTTTCAGCTGCAAAGTTTGGACAGCATTTCTTGAAATTCCTTTCAGCCCTATCTTCTGATGGTTGGTTTTGCCTTTTTTTTTTATTTTGAGGTAGAAAATGAGAGAGATGTATTTCAGTTTTAAAAACATAATGTTTTAATAGATAGCCTTTGATTAGTGAGAAGGGATCAATCAGTCAGTACCTGAAATTGCTTTCTCTTTGTTTGTATACCATTGCAAGCAGAGGAGCAAGTATCTCAAAACCTACTAGCTTGTTCTATTAGGCCAAACTATATCTGATTAGAGAGCAGGTTATGGTCTAAAGATCTCTTGCTGTCTGCAAAAGTCCATGCTTACCAGGGAGGAACTGAACCAAAGCAAATTATTCCCCTTCTCCTCCCCTCCACCCCACCTCCAAAAAAGAAAGAGCTAAAGAGAAAAATGGTTGGGCTGGAGGTAAACCGATGAAGCAAAGAACAAAATGGAAAACACAAGTGATAGTGATGCGCTATTCTGGGCATGAGATAATGGATGGATCTCTGCTTGCCCGTTATGGTGTAACGTCCTAGTACAGTAAAACCCCAGAAGTTCATAATCCAGGTTACCAGAAGTAAATGTTTCTTTGCTCCTGGAAAGGACTGTCAAGGTTTATAATTCTCCTCAGAATCTGTATAATGAATAAGGATTTCGGTGCTGTGCTTACGTTGGGAGTCAGGTTCTGGCTCAGCTGTTTGCTCACAGTGTGATCTTTCTGCTCCTTGGCTTGGTTACCCTGGTACGTAACTAGCGTTAGAGCTCTGCTAGGACATCAGGTGCCGTGGAAGTGCAGACTGGTGTGCTGTGATTTTGATTCTTTAAACAAGATCTTTTCCAAAACTAATCCTCAGTGATTATAATAACTAGTTTGTTCCCCTGGCAAAATGGGATTATGACACAGAGATCAGGTTGTATTAAAGAAGTTAATCTGTTTCTGTTTGAAGAAACTGTAGTGTTGGAAGACTGTATTGTTTCTTGTATTTTTCCTGTGGTCTTTCCTGGGTGAAATTATTTGTTTTAATAATACGTGTCACTTCGCATTAATTCTGTCTGAGGGCTGTAATCTGTAAAGTCATGAAAATATTACTTATAAAATACAGTCATTTATATAAAAATCTTCTTTACGATATAGGGTCAATACTGATTCTTACTCAAAAATATTTAGCAATGTTACTGTTAAGGTGAAGTGCTAAAGATGTAGGGGTTTCAGTCACTGACTGTATACAAAATTAGGTACAGGCAACGCATTGACCGTTGTCCCATCCGTTTTGCAGTCCAGTCCTGACAGAACATCTGTCATGAGCAAGACTGTAGTGTAACTTCAGAGTTCGTTCAATCTGAATTTGTCTCTAAGACGTAGGATCACCAACGTGCATACCAGTATTGACAATAAAATTGGACTGAAGTTACTGAAATTATTTCAGTTTAAAACATGGAATGTTTTATCAGATGGTGTGAACTTTTCAGGGTTACTTTAGGTTGGATTGTGGCTTTTTACCCTAGGACTTATTGAGAACCTTGTTTCTTTGGCCAAACAATGACTTGGCACCCAATAACTTAGTGCCTCTCCATGACTGATCAGTCAGCATGGTGCAGAAGTTACAGTGTTGATAGCTTTTGTGATTTTTGCTACAGATTGAGCAATGTTGTGTATTCATAGTTTGTACATCTGTGGCAGCAACTAAGGTTTTTGATTGCGGACCTCAGCTTTTGTAAAGATAGTAAATTTCTAGCCTTCTTGGTTGCAGAAAAGTTTGAAAACATGCACTGAATGTGTACAAAAGTTGTAGTATCTAGAGACAAATACACATAATTCATTGTATTTAAAAAATCCTCATGGATTGTGGAGACAGACCCATGACCTTTGAACACTTGTGGCTGACAGTGCTGGCGTGTAGGCGTTTTAACCTTTCTGCTGGCTTTCACACACATGCCATTTCTACTGAGTTAGAGATCTATGTGGTTTTGGTTTCAAAAGCTTTTCCACTGTGATTAGCTTTCCTTTTGGTCTGGTTTAAGCTTGCTTATGTTCATCTATGACATAAACATATTCCTTTCCTCCTCATCTTAAAATTGCTTTTTGAAATATCCTCAAAAACTTCTTTTTAAGTTCTGTTTTAAACATTATCAAATATGGTTCTGTGCTTAAGTCCTGTAGTGTTTTGTCTTAAGTGTTTAATTATGTTTTTTTTAAAAAAAAAAACACCTCTACATACTGCAGAGATGAGGTCTAAAATTTTCCTCGTTAGAACTCTGTTAGGAGCTGGGTGAGAGTTGGCAGAGTTGTTCGACTCCAAGCAGTTTAAAAACACAGGTTTCATGTTGCAGTCTCTGTAACCTAGACTTCATGGGACTCTCTGTCACTATTAATGTTTGCACTTGTCAGATGGAACAAAACAGAATAGGAGAGGAGGCTGTAAGCACCTAAAAAAGTAGGTCAATGGGCCAGCAGGTTATTTGGCTAGAAAAGAACGAGCAGCTTCATTGAATCATGCTGTAATTGTTTTTCTCCTGTTGGCAGATTGTTCTGCTGTGCTTTAAACTTACTATGTTAATATATGCATCTGTATTTTAACCACTTAAGAGCCTCTGTTAGGTGCAGGGGAAGGAGAAACGTTTTCTAATCAGATAAGAGATAATTCTGGTGTTTTCCATAAAATCCGTTAATGAATTTAAGAGTCGCATAAGCTTAGTTTTTAGATCCCAGCTTCCTTTTTAGAATTTAATATGCTTTAAAACACAATTTTTTGGAAGTGGTACAAGTACGTTGTATAGTCAATACATTTTATTTTAAGAACAGTAAGCAAGGCAGATAGAAACAGGATAAAGATAAGAGAAAAAACTGATTTCATGTAGCTTAAAAATACGAAAAGTAGCGTGGTTCAAGGGAAGGAACTGTATAAATGAAATGTAATGGTATAAAGAGAATGGCAGTTGGTGATCACTTCTACTGGTGCTGACTTTTTTATGGAGGAAGTGCATTTGTGAGGTGAGTTTGGAATACATTCTTGAAAGTGTTTTTGAAGTGGGTTTTGAAAGAAGGGATCTGAGGGAGTAGCAATAATGCAGCTGGGCAACTTTGCTAGTTGTCAGCAGCAGCATTCTACACATTCTGGAGTCCTGAGACTGCCAATTTTGGAGACTGGGAGAGGAGGAGACATAACTGAGAAAGCCAGGAGAGGCCCAAGTAAGAGTTTCAGCAGAGAAGGTGTTTAAATAATGGTATAAAGATACACTTTGAAGGTAGCAAGTAGAAGTGAAGATGTAGATGGTGTGGGTGGTACCGAATTAAAAAATAAAAATGACATCAAGATTAAAGATAAGCATAAAGTGATAGCTTAAAGCAGAGATGAAATTGTGTCAGAATATCCTGCTTATCAAGGAGAAGAGCAAGGTGAATTTGGATAGTGAAATACTTGGGATATTTTTAATAAGCAGAATACTGCATTTATAAATCACTCTTGTTGGAATGATTACTTCTCTTTTATTTAAAAAAAACAAATAAGTGATCATTTTAAAACTCATTGATTTTAGAACTCTCCTTTTTCATTTTTTTACAGTTTAGAATTTAATGCTTTTCTGCAGAAGAGGCTACATCTAACTCCACATTGTTCTTCAAGGGAACCAGGTACATCCCTAAACCACACACTTCAACAAGTCCCAAAGTGTAAAAGGTAAAATTGTATTCTTATAATTAATAAGGTTCCTATGGCTTTCAATTATCAGTGAAGGGCTGAGTAGCAATGTTAAGTAGTGTCTTTTGTTCTCCAGAACGCGACTGAATTTGAATCTTAGAAGTAGACATAGTCTTGGTTTCTGTAGTGTTTGCTTTAAACTTGACTAGTTTCATTGGAATTATCTCTGCAGTCTTACCCATTGGCATGTATAAGTGCTGAGAACGTTCAGCCTCTTGCAAATTTGGATGCAAAGACAGAAGGTCAGACCTTTGAAAGTGAGAAACAAATGCAATACAGGTGCATTTCCTGTAGTCTTTTAAGTTCTTTTAACTATTTGTCTTGGGTACCAAAACTAAGTTGCCAGTTCTGGCATAGGATCTCTATACTGTAACAAGTGAATGATTTGGTTGAATTCTAGAAATTGAGTGCTTTGTTAAAGTGAAAATACTGACTTTTAAATTCTGAATCTGCGTAGTGAAGATTTCAGTTATGTCACAGGTGAAAGTTTTCTGTATTTAGCTGTTCATATATTTTTCTTTTGCAGATTAAGGAAACAGTATATCATTTGTCCTACAGAATTTCGTATTACTCTTGATCCCTATAATGTTAGGTTCCAAATGCATTTAAAAACTAACACAGGGCTAAAAGTGTAATTAGTGCATACCCATGTTAGCACATACTATGTAAGCTAAATGAAATCAAGTTTCTAATTGGTGTCTTTATTTGAAACTTAGTTCCATGCCAGTGATGGTAGTTTGTTTGTACTGCTGAGCAACCTGTCTGTTGTGTGCTTTTGACAAAAATTCAAACAAACATTTCATAATTTACTTTCCTCGTGCCATTTCTGGCTGGTTTTCAAATACTGCAACTGCATTACTTTATAAAACTTGGCCAACTAATTTGAGGAATGTAATTTGTCAGTATGGCCAGTGCAGTTGTTATTTTGAAAAACTGGAGTGAAGGAATCATTTGCTTCCAGCGTGTCTTCAGAGCACTAGATTTTGCAGAATAAACGCAAGACAAAGTTGGGCCATAGTAATTGAAGAAGTGGGTAAGAGGACTCATGGGGCATTTGGGCAAAACCGCATGCGCACCTTGTGATGCACCTTGAAAGAGATTGTGATGCAGCACAGCTCTGCCACTTACTTTCCTACTTCACTCAAGTTACGAAACTTTGTGGGGAAAAATACTAGTCTTGTGAAGCAAACCTGCATAGTATGTGGCTGTTGTAGACTCTGAGACAGTTTGGCTGAAACATAAGCTTTCTTCCTCAGTTTCCCCATATATTAAAAAACTGGGATAAGATTTTCCTGGAACATTTTGCAGACTGTCTCCATCATGAAGTTGCTGCCATATTTCTTGTGGTATTAACACTGCAAGTTCCACTGGATTTGGCACTCTCAGAAACAAACATATCCTTCCTTCCCAGAAACTATGAGTCACTAAAGTGACTAAAACCAGCTCCTTTGAAATAAATGCAATGCCTTTTTACTATTAAGTTTGTAACATAGTAAAAATTCCCAAAGATCTGCAAGTTCAGCTAATATAAAACTTCTTGCTGCATGCAGCTGTTTCTTAATCACTGACAGTGTTACAGTCTTGCTGCTCCATTTGAGCAGCCTCTGACAACTGACTTTTCTGTATCAAAGAAAAAGGTTTAATTGTATTGGTTTATGTTTGACTTTCCGCTTTTCCATAACCTGTGTAATTTTTGGGTACCTAAAAGTACATACTTGTTTAATTAAGTACTTATTTTAATTTTATATTCCTTCTCTCACTATTAATATTCCATTCACGTTCTTTATTCAAAATCATGTGTACAGCTGGAAAACCAAAAACTTCCTGCTGAAACTTTGTAATGAAAAAGTGACTGCTTTAAGAAATGGCTAGGTTAACTAACTTTCTCACAGTGTGGAGATCACATTCTAATACGTATCTTATTGTTATCATTTCACATGTCACAACAATGTGCTCAAGAAAAAAATACAGTAAGAAATAAATTATAGCTGTAAAATACTATATCCCAAATGCTTTCTCTTTGCACAATTTCTAAATAGAATGCATTACCGCTGAGGAGTGTATTTTACATCTGTTCAACCTTCAAAATTATGAGTCTTTTAGGTAAAAGTTAAAAATGAAAAGCTATATCTGAATTCCAAGTCAGAAAAAGGTTTGTATTGATTTAGTCCAGACTTACTTATCGTGGCATTTAATAAAACAATGTTCTGTTGAACTCTGTCATGTAAAATGAGATCCTAAAGTCCAGGTTATGATGGCAATGGAGTCTGCATTAGAGAAGGTAGGACAGCAGAGCAGAAGGTTGGAAGAGAGGGGAAGATTAAGAGCAACTTACAGAGCGAATGAAAAATTCAGTGTCCTCTAATGAAGAATATGTTTGTTCCTCCAGAGTCATGTTTTGATACTTTTTTTCTTCTCTTATAGGCAAACGTACAAATGTCTACCACAAGACTAAAGTGTGATATGTTGTGTTTTTTACCATAAGCACCCATAAAATGAGCTCCATTGCAGACAGGTATGTTAATAGGTATTGAGACTTTTGGAGGAATTACTGTTCAGTGCTTTCTTTAATAATCTTTTTCTTGTGGTTAATATATAGAGAATATTAATTTATGCAAAAAATAAGAGTGAGTTTTTGGCTATTTTTGACAAAGCTATTTTGGTAGTTGTTAGATGTGTTGTTTTGTAGTCGTTGGAAATAGTGATTTTTATTGTTTGAGATTAATCTTAAAATGTATTACTTGTTTTCAGCCATGGAACAGCATCTGTGCAGGTTGAGCTGATTTTTTTATGTTTACTTGAATATTTTTTTTAGTACTTCAATATTTGATTAAAGAAAACAAATACATTTAAATGATTAGTGATGCTGCAGATAATAGTAAAGTGACCTGCTAACCTATTTCAAGGGAAAAATAATAGCTGAGACATGTTTTCTACTTGAGTCCTTGAGCTGGACTTTCTTAGCAGCTTAGGTGAACATCTGTCCTTAATATTCTGTGTGTTACCATTTTTGAGACTTCAGGAAATGAAACTTGCATCAAATTTACCAAAAGTTAAACCTGATCTAAATAAATAACAATAAAAGCAAAGGGTAAAACTTCTAAAATGCTTGTGTGACTTGTCAGTTCTTTTAGTGAAGTTTTGTGGCATTTCACTGAAACTTAAGCCTTTTTGAATATAGGAATTCCTTTTAAAAAAGCTTTATGTTTATGTAGTAGCATACAAAATAATTACTACCTAACATCACTGCTTATCGTAATGTACAATTGCTTGATGATTTATCAGTTACAAATCAGAGAGATGAGGTAAGATTTTTAGAAAAACAGTTATTTGCCTTAAGGGAAGGAGACGTTAGGATACAAAAATTCAGGGTGGACACACAGAGTTCAGTGTGGACAGCAATAAATAGACTGAAAGCAGACAAAAGTCAGTGAAATAAAATGTGAAAGTCCATTGCACAGCAGTTTTGGAAAACAGAAGAACGGTTTTGACTTGACTTTTAAAACAAAAGGAAATGAAACAAAGATGGTATATGAAGTATACTGAAGCATCTTCAAAGGAAAACACGTTCATATTTTGATATTTTAATACCTCTTTAGCAGTACGTGGACAGTTGTCAAGCTAAGGAAAAGTAATGTGATACTTTGTGAGGAAGCAAATATAATGAATAAGTACTGTTGCTGTTTAACATTGATATTAATTGTGTATTTATAAAATTACATATGTGGATGAAGTATAACATATTCCTCAGCCCTCTTCCATTAATAATACTTCAGTATTTAAGAAAAATACACTTTCTTACTATAAATATTTCCTATAATTAGAATAGAAGTTGCCAATAAGTAAAAATAGATTATATATGTCCTCTCTCATGTTTTCAAAAGTGTAAGGTAGTGCAAATAACCAAGAAGACAGAGAAAGAAAATTAAGGAGTTTTCAATTAAGTGTTTGCATAGGGTTGTAAGTTCTTATTAGAAACAGTCTGAAAATCCTTTGAGTTGTGTCAAAAATGGAAGGTTTTTTTGCTTTCTCTTTAGTAAATGTCCTACAAGGAGAACTTATAGCAGACTTTGCTTCAGGTTATTGATGATGGTCCTTGTGAGACATCACAGTAAAACAGTGCTTTGCTTTCTTGATGTAATGGAGAGATGAATAATGAGCTCTTCCCACCCCCCGCCCCCTTGTGATTGGACTCCACAAGAGAAATTTTACACTCCAACATTTATTTCTTTTTGTTTCTTTCAGAAATGATGGAAGCATTTTTGATGGGCTGGTGGAAGAAGATGACAAAGATAAAGCAAAAAGGTAAGTTTTTAACTCATTTAAAGCTAAGAAATGTCCTGTACTTGTACACTTGAACTTACTAGGGTGATTTCTAAACAATAAAAATGTGATTCTTTTATGAATAACTGTACTACTCAACAGCATTTCTTTTACTGTTATTCTTCAGATATGTTGTGTATTTATAACTGTGGTTCACTGATTTGCATTTTTGTAAAAGGGTGCTTTATTCCAAAGGCTTAGCTGCACCCCTCTGTGAGAAGGAGGAAGACACTCTTCAAAAATGCTGTCTCAGCTATGTAGTAGGTGTTAGTTTCTGACAGTTTTCACAGCAGAAATTCTTAAGGGGCTGTTTGCATCAGGAACCTGCCAGTAGTATGCAGATTATTATAAGAAAGTTTCATAGTTGTTATAAAACATTTTCTGTTTTCTTTTTCAGAGTGTCTAGAAACAAGTCTGAGAAGAAACGTCGGGATCAGTTTAATGTACTTATCAAAGAGCTGGGTTCCATGCTTCCAGGTAATGCTCGGAAGATGGATAAATCCACTGTACTGCAGAAGAGCATTGACTTTTTACGGAAGCACAAAGGTAATTATTTGTAACAGTAAAAAAGATTTGTAAATTCTTTATTTTTTAAATGATATTCACTTAGTACCTAAAACACTAACAATTTTGCATCTTCTTTAAGGAAATAGTCAAAAAAACGTGAAGAGCTCCTGAAGAAAGACATTCTTAAGATAATAATTTAGGTAGCAGAGATGTAACTATGTTTTTGCTAATATTTTGCAAAAGCCAGTACTAATTTTTTTTTTGTCCCATAGTTGTCAAAGAAGTCTGTTTCATAAAGAGAAGCATTTATTTTTGAAATAACCTTGAAGTTTTTTGTTCTGGACAGATGGAGACCTTTAGAATATAGTTGCTTCATGAGGCACAAGTTGTCAAAAGTTTTGCTTCACAGGAAAACTGCTGATCCATTTCAGTGGAAGTACTTGCTGGAAGTACTTAGCTTGATATTTAGATAAAACTGGTTTGAACAGTTGGTTTGTTTCTCCAGGTTCCACATAAAGCAAGATAAATCACTGGAAAAGCTAGTCCAAGGGAACTTAATGCTCCCTTTCTTCATGTCGGGTATCTACACAACTGGCTGCTTTAACAAAGATGATAAGACAATAGGGCATTGTGGTCTCCAGCCAGTGTTACTGGGTGGCATGTAGTGAGCATAGAGACCAGGACCATGGGCATTTTCTTTTTTCCTTTTAGCTGAACTTTCTAATTTTCAAGACATACCTGCTGATGTATAAGCCAATGAATGTGTGTTTGTCATTTTCTAAACTATCATGTGAAATACAGAATCATAGAATGGCTTGTGTTGGAAGGGACCATCAAAGGTCATCTAGTCCAACACCCTGCGGTGAGCAGGGACACCTTCTACTAGATCAGGTTGCTCAGAACGATGAATGTCTTTCAACATTCTTGATATGTTTTGTTTCTCTGGTTGTTCACATCAGCTGATGGTGGGATATACCCAGATATGTTGTACTGAAGTTCATTACAGATCATTATTTCTGTCACGAAAAAATTCTTCCACCAAGCATACACTTATTTATGGCTGTTTGATATTTATGTATATAAAAATTCCCTGTTCCTGCTCCTACACTTGTTCTTAATACGGCACCTTGTGGTTCACACTGCCAAAAACAAGATTAAAAATTCAAGAAAATGAACTCTTTTGCTAGTTAACCCATTTCCCTGAGTAATTTCTGAGCATGCAAACTAACTAGAAAGCAGTAGGGACAAAAGAAGCAGCTATAAGGTTATAAAATAAAATAAGTAAAGCTATTAAGTGGATGAATAGGTATGTATTTGTCAACAGTATGTGTGTCAATTTAAAGTATGTTAAGGTCTGATAAATATTTTTCCGTGCCCTAGCATGTCTCTTCCATTAGTGTTGTGGTTCAAGCACACCAGATGTGTACTGAATAGTGCCATTAAAAGGGTAAACGTAACAGTGAAAATGGAGAGGGAGGGGGCAGTGATTTGTGTGAGAATTCATAGGTTTGGGGTTTTTTTGCCAATTAAATATAGATTATACTGTTTTAATTCTCTGGGACATGTTTGTCTCTTAACAAAAAGAAAAGCACTATGAAGACTCCTTTTCTGTAAAAGTCAGTTCTGTAGGTTCTAAGGCCTCTGTGAAAATCGATTCTGTTCCAAAATCACTTTATCTTGTGTTGGTGATTCCTATCATAAAATATAGAGTGTGGAATGAAAACATGTCAGCCAGTCAGCAGCACCAGTCATACTTTTTTCTTCAAAGTGCTTTCTGAGATTATTTTTAAAATTTATTATTATTTTTTATTTTTTTAGGATATAGGGGGAAAAAGTAGCTCTGGAGATGGATGATTTTTAGGGCATGGTGCTTTTGTCCTTCACCTGGTGGGACACAGTGCAGCTTTGTGTGACTGCACATACCATATTAAGGTCTCTAAAGCTCTGACTGCCAGTGCCTACTAGCATTGCTCTGCAGTGGTTTACATTAACATGTTTTGGACAAAATGCTGGCAAAAGTCAGAAGCATATTTTGTCTCCCGAGGTGCCTGGATCCGTTACAATAAAGCAGAGTGACCCTAGCAATAAATGAATTGTTCAGCACTGCTTAGCTGCTTTATTGTTGAAAATCCTACTGTGTTCAGCCACCACCAGGTTTTGATTAACTGCGTTGCTTCTGGTTCTTTCTGGACCATTTCCACATTGGCCAGGCTTGGTACTCTGGCAGCAGGTCCAGATGAACTATCTGAGCTGGTTATTGGCCAGTGTGGATTCTGTTTCTCATTGGGGAAAAAACAGCAGGCTAAACACACTGAAATTATGTTACTGAGAGGTTCTCCTTGGCTAATACTGCCTACCATCTTCCTTTGAATTTGTAAACAAGAAATTTTTGAAAATTTTGAAATACTGAAGAATTTCGCTGCATATAATTACAACCGTAGACTGATATTTATACAGCCGACAGATAAATGCTACAGATCTTGGCCCAACTGGCAATTTCTTTTGAGGACGCTCAGTGCTGATGCAGATATGCTTCAGATCCAGGATTTGAAGACTGGAGTTTAATGTGCAAGTTTGGTTATGCTCCTCTGTCTGGTGTCTAGCTCAGGAATGTGACCTCAGTGCCATTTATCTTTGAATACAACCTTCTGCCAGAATTTTTAGGCATTCTCTGAAGTTACCAAGTGAAACAAGTTCTTTCCATGTTACTTTGGCTCTGTTTTCTGGTACCATAGTTGTAGTTTTACTTACGGAACATGTAAAAGAACACCTGTGCTTGTGATAAGACAATTCAGAATGGTTTGTTAAAGGCATGAACTTCAGCTTTTGTTTAGTATAAATCCTTCCTACTACAGAAACCGGAGTGACTTTTTTTTTTTTTTTTTTTTTTTCAGTTTTGAAGTGGGATGGTTATATGGACCAGAATGAGTCAATGAATCAGACTTTTCCAGTTCTAAAGTGATTATCTGTGTCCCATAGACTGAATGCATTAAGTTCCTTGAATTTTGCTTCTACTTTGGTGGCAGAGCTTTTCATTTCCATGTCCTTTGACTTGCCTCTCAGTGTTCAATATATTTGTTCTGACTGAAAAGTTAGATTTGGGGTTATACTTAGGTTATCCTTGTTCTCCAGCCCACTCTTACTGCTTTGTGATACCATTTCAAAACAGATAGCAAAAGCCTGATCAATTTATGTCTTTTGTGAGATCTGATCATTGGAAATTCTGGTCTGTCTTATTTGTTGATTTTTTATTCTTTTTCCCCCATCCTCACAGCTCTCTGCTTCTTTCCAGTTTCTTGCGTGACGTTGCTTTGCTGTTGTTTACTGTTCTTTTAGTTAAGTCTAAAGCTCTTTTGTAAAGTTTTCCCCCTTCAGTCTGGGAACCAAAATTCTGAACTGTTCCAGCCCTTTGCGTATTTAACTCAATTTCAGGTTTTCTATGGTCTTTGAGCCATCTCAACTAACAAGCTAGCTTACGGCCTTTGTACAGACTTGTGCTTCAGAAATCAAAAGCCTTAAAGACATGGTTTGGTTCTTTTGATTCGTCTAAATACTTGATTCATGATTACTTATTCAAGGTTGTTCTTAAAACCAGTACTTCTGTAACGCTTTTGTTACTCGTCAAAACTGAAGTAGTACACTGTCTTGCTTCTTGTTGTTTCAGTTATCAGTTGATAAGGAAGCATCAGCTTTCAGAACATGGGGTCTGGTTTTGCTTAGCAGCCATTGTTTCTCTCACCTCTGTATTAGGAGTTAATCTATATATTTCTCTTCAGTCCTACAGGGATCTCTGTTCAAAATTTGTCTCTGTGTACGAATCAGTAATTCTGCAGTGGAGTCTGTCATACCACTCTTAACAGTCTTTGTTGAAAACCTACTCTTTTTTTAATGTAACCTTATTTCTTTACAGAAGAGAGTGGGAAGAAGAGAAAGGACAGTGGCAATTTTTAGTGCAAAGGTTAGAATGACCACGATTGGCCAAGATACCTTTGAGGATTAGGCGTTTTAATGACCTAAACTGATCAGGAATTTTGGCTTTCTAAATCTTTGAAAACAACACTCTCAATAAAACATTTTATTATAGTCTCAGAGGAAAGAGTATTTTTCCGTTGTCAAAATCCATTACTTACTGTCATTAACTTCAGCATTACCTTGAAGTCTAGCAGGACTCTAGCACAAACTGATAGAAGGAAAGAGAAGACAAATCTAATTATGAAAAAGAGGAGAAGACATTTTCTTTTTAAGGAACATCATCTATGCATAATGAATGAACAACAGAGGAGACTGGAGAACCTTCTGCTATTTCCTACTGTGTGTATGTAGCTTAGCGGGAAAGTAATGGAAGTGTGAATCCTTATATTGTATATATGTTTGATTGTAGAAATTACTGCACAATCAGATGCCAGTGAGATTCGACAGGACTGGAAACCGACATTCCTTAGTAATGAAGAGTTCACACAGTTAATGTTAGAGGTATATTATTTCTGTTTTTCTGGGAGTAGAATACTTCCTCACAGGGAGTCATTCCATGATGAAGTTTTTCAGTTTGATGATGTAGCTTTTTATTTTCATATTTTAATTTTAACTATACCTTTTCATTAAGATAAACAGTCAAAATTCCTATGTATGCAGTGTAATGCAAAACAGTTTTTCTTCTAACTGCATTTTCAATTATGTAAAACATTATAACAGAGCAAGTCCACAAATGAACATATTTACTGTCAGAGTAAAGTGGGTATTTTAAATTATCAATGTAAGGAAGGTACTAGTTAAGTAAAGAGTTGTTATGCATAAATTAAAATCTTAATTGTAAAATAGGCTCAACACATCTATGTAACTTGTGAGCAATAAAGCATTTATTTTCTTTGCTTGTTACGCTTTCCAAAAATGGTGTGTGAGCATTATTTTGCTAAAGAAGATGACATGAATAGTTGGATTACTACTAGAAATAAACTTTCAGTATAAGCTATCATTTCCTTGGAAATCAGGATGTGTCATTTGTATCTTGTTAGTGAAACAATTTCTAGTAACAGTGAAATGGAAAATATTAGCTTAAATCATCAAGCACTTCTTATTTTCATTCCATAGTTAAACCTTTTCTTTGAGGCACAGATGTAAAAAGTAGAAAGTTCTGATTTTCTGTACTTAAAAAAATTTCAAAAATTCCTCTGTGGTGAATTTGCATATTTTTTCCAAGAAGTTAGTGAAGTAGTTGCTTCTGTTTTTCAGGTTTTTTTGTAGCTGTTTTTGGTGTTTCTCAAGTCCTCTTACAAAATACGTGTCTGCAACTAGTTACTGTAAAGCTACAATATGATATAAAAATTTTTTTCAAAGATGTGAGCCTTATAATTTCCTATTTAGAAATACAGTTCTGTCATGCTTTTATGTTTGGTAGCGTTCAACTAAAAGATAGTTGTGTTATGTTCAGTGAAAATAAGTTTGAGTTAAATAGAAGATAAGGCAGTCAGACCTGTACCTCACAGTTTTCAAGTCTCAGTAAAATCTTGCTACAAGTTTCTTTTATTGAGGTTGGGAATATTAACATTTTAAATACTGAAATTTATTGTTTTCACCACCTCTTTTACTTGTTCTTATCTTAGTTTTTCCACCTCTTATTGCTTTTGTCTCTAGTTCATTTTTCTGAGTTTTCTGATGTTTAAAATGATGATGGAATTAAAAATACCAAGCAGGCAGAGTGGGAGATGGGGGAAACAGTGGCTAGCTGTATATGGACTTGCTTCTGAAACCACAGATTATTTAAGAACAGAACAGTATGGGAATTGTAATGCTCATAGTGTAAAAGCAAGACTAAGAAGTTTTAGTAGTGAAAGGCATTCTTATTTTTATAATAAACTAAATATGGTCTAAATTATTTTCCATGTTGAATATAGCTTAACATTTTTAATATGCTCTGTTTCTTTTTATTTAACTGCCCATTATGTTTAATTTCAGGCTCTTGATGGTTTTTTTTTAGCAATTATGACAGATGGAAATATAATATATGTGTCTGAAAGCATAACTCCCTTACTTGAACATTTGCCAGTAAGTACAAACTGCTTTCGGTAACAAATCAGTTTGTCTATGGATGGTGTTCTGCTATGAGTACTAATTAATCATTAGCCTTTTTGGCATTGTAGAACAGATGTATGCTTTGTTTTAGTACTTCTGCTTTTTCTTCAGCACAACTCCTTCCTGCTGGTCCATCTCCTATATAAAACATTTCCTTTGGAAATACAGAATGCAGTCGGCGCTCTGTTAGGCAGGATTATGAACTGCCAGACTAGCACCAGTTTCTCTTCAGTGTAACTGAAATAACACAGTTGACTGCAGGAGAGCCTTCAGAGTTCACACCTATCACAGCCTCTACATGAGTCAAAAGAGTATTGCTGAAAAGTTATATCCTTGTAATTTTTTTAAACTACTTTTTTACTCCTTTCTTGCCAAAGAACTTGTATAAGAAATACATTAGTGCTGGTTCTGCTTTTTAAGCTAGGTATGTACTTCAGGTTTTATCACATTCACTCATCTTTAATCTTGGTGTCATTGCTCACTGGTAAATTTAACGTTCTAGTTTTTAAAGTTACTTTTGAATAATGTTACTCTGAAATGACACATATTAGTACTCAAAAATGCAAACGATGAGTGAAACAGTTCTTTTCTAGAAGAGAAGGACAAGTTATTGTTAAAGGCTAGTTATCTTACTGTGATAAGAGTATTTTGTAAAACTTGGAGTGGCATATTTAAAAAATGATTCTGCAAAACACAAATTCCCCTAAGGTATGCATGATACCAGCCTGAGAATTTTGAAAACAGTACAGGTAATTGTGATTTAAAAAAAAAAAAAAGGAGAATTTACCAAGTTCTCAGAGGCATATTTGTTCTTTGGTTTTAGGTGTGATTTATATATTCTAAATATATATTCTGTGATCCCTGTTTTCTGAATACTTAATCAAATGCATTTATGTGTATGATCAGTTGTTCATTTGTTCAATTTTATTGCATTCATCCCTGTTGTTCCCAGTTTTGTGTACATAGTTGCAGAACTGATTATAAAATGTATTCATAAAATCAGTTGCAATTGGATATAGTTATTGGTAACATAATAAACTATATGATGTAGGGACGGTCTGTCTTCTGTGCCAAGCTATCGTTTCAATGTATTGGATGCCACCAACCGGTTACAGTGCCCTAGAACAGCACCCTATAATTTCTAATTAAAATGTTCTAATATAATTTCTAATTAAATTATTGCATCCCAGGGAGGTTAATACAAGCTCCATCGTACTTCAACATGTATATGTATCTGTTGCGTTCATGATGTTTTTCATTAAATGGTTTGCAGCGTCAAAATTAAGACAGGTCAAAGTGAGATTTTTTTTCCTTGCAAAATATTCATGTATATTCCAGCAGGTGGCTTTGTTGAGTCAGTAATATTCTTCTCAAGTGTGGAATTGTTTTGCATTAAAGGAGTAAGCTTTGTGACATTGTATGTCTCGCATTAGTTTAATGCTTACTAAATCTTTTTCTTTCAGTCTGATCTTGTGGATCAGAGTGTATTTAATTTTATCCCAGAGGGGGAACATTCAGAAATTTATAAAATACTGTCTTCTCATCTACTGGAGAGTGATTCATTGACACCAGAATACTTAAAATGTAAGTAATTATTGTGGGTTAACCTTGGTAGGCAGCTCAGCCCCACACAGCCGCTCACTCACTTCCCTCAGTGGGATGGGGGAAGAATCAGAAGGGTAAAAGTGAGAAAACTTGTGGGTTGAAGTAAAGACGGTTTAACAGGTAAAGCAAAAGCTGTGTGCACCAGCAAAGCCAAATAAGGAATTAATTCGTTATTTCCTATTGGCAGGTGGGTGTTTAGGCACTTCCAGGAAAGCAGGACTTCATCATGTGTAATGGTTACTTGGGAAGACAAATGCCATAAGTACAAATGTCTCTCCCTTCCTCCTTCTTTCCCCAGCTTCTATAGCTGAGCACAATGTCATATAGTATGGAATATCCCCTTAGGTCAGCTGTCCTGGCTGTGTCCCCTCCTGGTTTCTTGTGCACCCTCAGCCCACTTGCTGACGGGGCGGTGTGAGGAGCAGAAAAGGTCTTGACGCTGTATAAGCGCTGCTCAGCAGCAATGAAATCCCTGTGTGTTATCAGTGCTCTTTTAGTCACAAATCGAAAACACAGCACCATATGAGCTGCTATGAAGAAAATTAACTCTATCCCAGACGAAAGAAATACGGTAGTTGTGTTAAAAATAATCTGCTTTGTATCGCATGTGATCAGTTCTTTTCTTCCAGTTTTATTTAAGCAGAAACATATGGGTGAGCCCTGAAGAACAGAAGCACTTTTTTGTGTTCCCCCCCGCCCCCCCAAGAGTAAAATTTTCAGCGTTGCATTGCATTTTACTCTATGACTTTCCCCATGGATCAGAAATGTTCATCTTGTTTGTATAGCTTCCATTTAAACAGTTGTAGCAGGTGGTAAGAATAAAAACATGGCAGCCTAGTGTGTTTTAGAAGTGCATGCTTTAGTAAACTGAAGTTTAGGGCAGCTGCTTCTTTAAAATAGTTCTAGTTTTCAGGGGGTTTTAGGTCATTAGCATTCAGGCCCTTCATGTATGAATTCTAGAGGAGTTCTCCTTTTCTTTAGGTTAGTTAATATCACGCTGGTTAAAAGCAGAGGCTGTAGCCGTTTGTAATCACAACACTTACAGTATCTCAATAAGTGTGCAGCTTAATTATTCCTGCTTTCCATTTCATGTTGCCTGTGTGCTTCATCAGGCATGTAGCCTATTAATTTGTTTATTCTTTTCTTAGCAAAAAATCAACTAGAATTCTGTTGCCATATGCTGCGAGGAACAATAGATCCAAAAGAGCAACCTACATACGAATATGTAAAATTCATAGGAAATTTCAAGTGTTTGAATAACGGTAAGTAATTTCAGCGATGTTAGAGCGGAATACTTAGGCAGCTTCACAGCTAAACAGGCTTGGGACCATTGTGCAAAACTTAATGGTGAACTAAAATCAGTCTTTCAAAAGAAGAACTTGAAGCAGAGTTATATCACTTCTATATTGTTTTAATGAAAAAGAAGAAAAACTGTCTATCAGGTATTACAAGTCTGTGCATTTGAATTCAAAATGTAATAATTCTGCTTAATGCTTTCAATTAAGAAACTAGTATCCTGTAAAACATTTTTTAAAAGAATGTAAGAGAAATTTAAGCAAACACTTTAAAATAAAGAGCTTGAATTTAGTTAAGCGTGATCCATACTTAAGCAGGTGACTAAGTAACTGGAAGATCAGTGGTGCTTAGTACCTGCAGTTCTCATTATGCAGTGAACTGGGAAGTAAAATGTTGATTTCCTCACCATTTCAGTTCTGTACTTTCATGGAGAGGAGTTACTACTAAGATGAGTGGATGGGCCAGTACAGTTTTCTGCACCGAGTTCCATCTCCCTTCCGTTGAACATATTTTTATTAGTTATGTACTAATATTATTCCTCTGTACTACATCTCTAATCTGTTAGGCCAGCCTGTGCTAATTACTTGAGAGGCATGTTTATTTGGTCAGCCAGACAAATGGGTTGTGCAGTGTGGTCAACAGTAGATCTTCACAAAGATCACCCCCAAAATTATTCTCAAAACCAGAATTTTGTAAATAAACCTATGGGTTTTTATGTGATACCACCATTTTTCTCACAAAATGGGGAGAGGTTGAGTCTTAGTGCCAAATGCAGGTATATACTATTATGGGAAAAACAAGAAACAGGCATGAAAAGGCCAAATACGGTGCTAGTCTTGGGAAGAGGATGAAACCCATCAGTTGCAATTCAATATTGGGAAATAGTCCAGAACAAATAATTAAACTATATTTGAGCTTCAGGAAGCTAACAAGGAATTGAATAGCAACCATTGTGGATTTTTTAGGTAGAAACAGCATCAAATCAGTTCAGTTTCCTCTACCAAAGAGTAACACCCTGTGTGGATAAGAGGACAAAGCGCAAATAAACGATGGACTTTTTTAATATGCTTTTGACAGTTATCATATTCTGTTCTCACAAACATGGAAGGGAAGCACATGTTAATTGAAATTGCTGGAGAGTAGCTGCAGAAACTGTTTGGAAAGGTTACTAATGTTCACTGTCAAAATGGAGTTTTAATGGAGTTTTAATGGCCTTCTGGATTTGATCAGTATTTTAATTAATGGTACAAATGATGCACTGTAGTTTGCAGTCATGAACTGATGCAAGAACACTAAAAACAAGATAAGAATTCAGCCCCAAATTTAGAAAATAAATTATTTTGGGGGGAAAAAAATCAGACAAATTGACTAAGAACAAATGCAAGTTACTGCATTTAGGAATGTGAACAGGGGAAAAGGTTATAGTCAGCTAGATAGTCCTTCAGAAAAAGGAGTTACTGTGGATTGTAAACTGAACATGACCAAATCACCATGATCAGTCACCAAATTGTGAAAATGCAAAAGCCTTTCTAAAATATAGTCTAAACCACATAAAATAATCCCACTGCACTTCTGAGCACCCATATGTCCTCATCCAATTTTTGACACTATTTGTTGGGAGTAAGTAAAGCAGTTGGAGAGAGTTCAGAGTAGAGGAATGAAAACAATCAGAAATTTAAAAATATAACTTGCAAGGCAAGATAAGCTATGAAGATCAAAGGAGAAGGGATAAGATAAAGAGGAAGGAAATTACCTGTTTTCTTTCGGATGGAAAGAGCAAGGAGCTGTAAGCTTAAATTGCACGAAGAAACTTCAGTAGAAGTTCTAATCTAGAGTTGAACTAAAACCAGTTAAGCTTGGAAGAGCCTTGACAGTGTTTTGGAGTTGCCATCATTACAGCTTGGTATCTGCTGGAAATGAAAGATAAGGTTAATCTGTTTTGAGGTCTAGTCCATCCTTTGCCCCCTATGATTCCATCCATCTCTGTGACTCAGTAAGTGGAATTTGTTTGTTCTCAGCTCGGCGTCCTGATTCTTTCACATAAATAATTGTTGTGCCTTTAATTGTTCTGTTACTCAGTATATCTTCAGCTTGTGTCATCTGAATGTGATGGAAGCCTAGAAAAGAAATACTTAACCTCAGAGTTCAAAAGAAAACATTAGCAAAACCAAAACCTGATACAAAAGAGAAATTTTAAAGATTTTTTTTTTAAGAAGGTGTATTCCAGTCATTTTTAGTAGTTACCAAGAATGATTAGAATTGTTATTAGTTTCTCAAAACTGCTTTGTTAGATAATATCATATTAACTGTAATTTTAGTTCTTTGAGAAAGCTACTTGATGGTCGTGTTCCCATTACTACTGTACAACTACTATTCCTGTGCGTAGATGTGTATATATTATATGTAGCATTTTTGTAATGCATGTTAAGTTATAAGCAAACCACATTAGATAAATATTGGGCCATTTGTCTTGTGATATTACTGCCATTTTATTCCATGCTTATATTGTAATGTGTTGACCTCTTCTCCTCTATCTCCCCTCAGTTCCCAACTCAGCGCACAATGGGTTTGAAGGAACTATTCAGCGATCGCACCGGCCTTCATATGAAGACAAAGTTTGCTTTGTAGCCACAGTTAGATTAGCTACACCTCAGTTTATCAAGGTATGTACAAATGAAATCACTTTGGTATCATTTTTAAATGTACTCTGAATCAGAAAACTTCAGAGAGAATGCATGCAACATTTCAAATATTATTAATGAAAAATGTAAGAAGTTTTATTATATGAAACTGAAAGTGTCGGTGTTTCTTACTTCACACACAAATAAGTTAAATGTTACGCAGAGCATCAAATGAAGTTGTTATGGTGAATGCCATTTTTCAGTAGTCATATAAAATAGTCATATAAAATAATAATATGCAAGAAATTAATTTGGAAGTCCATAGGAATATAATTTAGCAAGTTTAACCTGAACAAAATGAAAGATAACATTGAGATTCCACTTTCACTGGAGAAATTAATAGTTTCAACTAAAACTTGGATGTGAATTTCATGTTGCTGATGGTCTTACTGTAGTTTGACACAGAAGCAAATCTGGTAGGGCTTAATGAAATCTAACATTGCTTGTCAGTAACCGAGGATTGGGTTTGCTGTAATAGAACTCTTGTTTTGTTTCAGTATTGTTACTCGGTAACTCAGTTGTTTAAAGAGAACATTTTGCTTAACTGCTAATGTACAATGAAGGTATCTTTCCAAGTTTAGCATTGGATGTGTATGAAATTCGTAGTTTACTAAGTATTATCCTGTTCCTTACCAAAATCAGTCAAAATAAATACTTGGGATACAGTACAGGATCATCTGTGATTGTGATTCAGATTTTATGTTTTATACAAATATATTAATCAAGGTACAGGATAGTCTACTATCTAACATTTGTTCTTGCAATTCAGTTGTAAAGAAATGCCATGAAATGTATATGGCACATGGTTAAGCTGCTGTCTGTCATGCAGAACTCTTTTAACATTTAAATATTCTGCCTGTAAGTTGAATGCACTGGTGTCTTAAGCTGAAGATTGTTGGTGGTAGCCTCTGAAGACATGGTTTATATACTTGGCACTTTGAAAGTGTAGTAGGAAGCCTGTGGACAAATCATATAAACTTCTTCAGTTCTGTCAGGCTGAATCGGAATTGGATCTCTCCAGACTGCATGCCAGAGAGAGTTTGTTGTTTATTTTTCCTGAAGCATGGAAATCTTTCATCTGACAGTTTTCTTCCCATGCGGGTCTAAATAATGTTCTTGCTGTTATGCCTACAGTTGGTAGAGATGTTAAATGTGTGATTTTTGCTTCATGAAATACTTGCGGAAAAAAGACCAACCCAGCAGGATTTGCAAATATTTTTGTTTTCTGAAGACTGACAGTTTAGAATGTACTATAATAAAACTTTTTATGTTTCCTACTTCTGGAACAGGACATTTGGAAGTTGAGGAACATCCATTTATGATCTTTCAGGTCTCTCAGTCTCCTGAGGGCGAAAGCCTTACAGATTATACTCTGGCCAAAGTTTCATTCTTCTACCTGAACTTCCGAGCCCCTAGTGCCTAAGTAAGCTTTCATGTTACAGAGGTTTTAACATCCTTTCAAGGGTTTTGACTAGCGCTGTTCATCTGGGAGATCTTGTGAAGAAGACTAATGTTAGAGTGAAGACTTCCAATCTGACAATAGTTGATATCTTTTGTTATTATTGAGGCTAGCATTGACTAGACTCATAAGTGTTATGTCAAGAACTTCACCATCTCAGTAACTTTTCTAACAGATGCGTGACGCAGCCAGTAATGAGAAGTATATTTTAGTACTGGATTGCCTTATTTAAGGTAGAACCTGCCTGCTCATCTGCCACTTTTTCTCTTTATTTCAGATAGTATACGGTTCTGGATTTTTTTTTTTTTTTAACCTAGAATGTAATTTCTCAAGGTTATACAGTGGTTTTGCAGAAAGCCGTAGTATTCCTGAGAATAATCTCTAAAAGTTCACATTTTTATTTTCTGCATATAATCCCACCACTTTTGTAATAAAACATGCCACAAATTTTGCTTCCCAATGAAGGTTTTGGCTCTACACATTCCTTAAAACATTTGTCTTGCATTTTGACTGGTAAATGATTGAATCCTATCAAGAAGGCAGGATTAACCCAGCCAAACGGATTCTACCAGAATACTTTTTGTTACAAATGAAAGTCCTTTCTTTTCTAGATGCCTTGTTGACAACTTCAACAAGATGCCTTGTTGAACAAGATAGCTTCTGTCCAGGTGTACTTTACAGTGGAATATCTGCAAATCATTAATATAAATGTATTGAGTAATCAGATACTAACCTGCTGCCAGCTCCTCTCCTAAATGATGTTTTTACTGTGACTTTACTGCCTGCGCTTACGTTATTTTTAGTTCTGTTTTGACTTGTGCCAAAATAATTAGATTAAAAGAAACAACAAATCAAAAGTATATCTCAAGGGTATACGCTTACTCTGTCATTTCTTTTACTTTGCTATGAGTGGTGCTTTATTAAATGCTGTAATCTTAGGAAAGTAGATGAGCTTTGGGTTTTAGGGGTAGTTTCAGTTCTGAAGGTTAAGTCTTGCTAACTGGAAGTCACACCAAGAGTCATAAACTTGTGCCCAGAGTGATTTTGTTCATTATCTCCATCATATAACTCACTTCGTAGTCATTCTCTTTAGATTTTACATTGATGAAGGTGAGGAAAAAACATTGCCTAGGTATGTTAACTTTTTTTTTTTCATAGAAAGCAAGCTTAGAAATAATCTATTTAAAGAACTGCAAAATATCCACTTAAACTCTTTGTATTAGAACATGAAAGAATGAAAAGGATAGTGGTCCCTCTGTAGGAACAACGGTTAGTCTTTTACTGTATTTTTCCGCAGGACTATTTTAGTAACAGATATTTGCAGAGCAGCAGTGTGCTCATCTGTCCACATCTGACATGAATATAATGTCAGTGCAGCAGCGGCTTCCATATTGTAGTCCTTAGGAAGCTGTTGTGGTATCTGATCATCAATAGATTCTGCTGTGTTCCTGGCAATGGGAATACTATTGCAAGCTGCTACAAGTGTGACAAATGTGTGCAGGTGTCCAAAAAAGGAAGTTTTATTGATCTCTAATTTTATTGTAATTCTTTGAGGGGTGTAATTTTATGTATGCATGTATTCCGTCATCCATTTTTCTTCTTGTAAGGCAGTACTAGAGGAGTTTGCAAAAGAATCAACTGGCTTGGGCTACTTAGCTCCGTTACTGTCTCAGCATGAGGCACAGTACTTGGCGGGGCATCTTTACCTCTCTGGAAGGGGATAATAGAAATTGACTGACATACAGCGATTGCACATATGTCTGAGTGGAATACAGTTAAAACGAATCCTTGAGGATTGTTGTAATAGTGGAAATACAACCATTCTCTTACTTTTCATGAGTTCTAAACATAATAGTGTGTTACTTGTAGTATGTGCCTGTGCCCTCAAGCCAAAGTGGTTTAGAGTACTCTGTATCCACTAAAAGGAAGAATCCTATTCCTAAACCCAGAATAATGTGACCATCTTGCTAATGCTGGTTTTTGCCCATTACAAGCATATACTGTAATCAGAGTGTCTGGTGGGTGTATTTCATCTCTTCTTTTGCTTGTTGCAAGTTAAAAGCATAACTGCAGGAACTATTGATTTCTGCTTGTACTACTGTGTTTGTAGATACTGAGCTTGAGTTTAATCTCAGGCCAGGGCTGTTGCATTTAAATCAACTGAGTGTCAGCCTGGCACAGCTGAGATTCGATTCTACCTCAGTACTATGCTTCTAAACAAGCAAAACCAATGAAGCTGTCTAAAAATAACATTATAACTATTGTGGAGTTATCTACTAACTTTAGGTAAGTCTGAATTTCACAAGAACTTATGAATTAGAATAGAGCAGTTTTGAGAGAGATTTTTATTTTTTTACTTTTTAGGAAATGTGCACTGTTGAAGAACCCAATGAAGAGTTCACGTCTAGACATAGCTTAGAATGGAAGTTCCTATTCTTGGATCACAGGTGCAATTCCTTCTATATATAGCAGCAATAGTAGCTGAATCACAGTGGTGGTGATAATATTTAGAGTCTGCTAATCAGCATTAACTACTCATAGCTTGTGTTGGGTTTAGTTTTTAATTTTTTTCGGAGCACATACTGTAAACAAGAAAACTTATATAATTAAATAATTTTGTTTGGTTTTTTTTGTGTGAAAATAAAATGACATTAATTTTTGTATTAATTAGGGCACCTCCGATAATAGGTTATCTTCCTTTTGAAGTTTTGGGAACATCAGGCTATGATTATTATCATGTGGATGATCTAGATAATCTGGCAAAATGTCACGAGCATTGTGAGTACGACTAAGTTGCTAAAATGAGCAAGTTTGCTTTATAGATGTTCGGTTTAAAGTTTGTTAAATTGTACAACTGTCGTAGTGAAATTTTGTGCTATATTTGAGTGAAGCGTCTTTACTCCCATTCATTTGACATTATTGCACTGCTGATCTTCATCTTTTTTCTTTTGATACAGAACTACAAACCAGATATAACTTTATCTTATAATTTAGAGTTTTCATTGTGGTAAATTGGAGCGCACAGCACTATGACTAATACTTCTCCAGTTCTTCCAATAGCATTTAAAAGGCTCTGTGATGTTTAGTAAACGCAAAAATTGTTTAAACATGTAATAGAATAAGCTTTCTGTTCAGCTGTGTTTTTCTTTAGAAAAGCTGTATTTAAATTTTTTTGCACATAAATTTTTCACCGTATGTAAAAAAAAACAAACAACAAACCACAAAAATGGAAGTTTGAATTCTGCAGTTTTCTGAAAAATGCAGTGTAAATTTTTTTTGGTAGAAAGCTACAGTTTTAAGCCTGTTCTTAGTCATTGTAATAATACTGGATTTAGACATGGGTTAGGGCCATATGAGGCTGGGAAATGATGTTTATTATGTAATTGCAGTATTTACAGACTGGAAAGACAGTCAACTTTATTCTTCATGTTTATAGTAATGCAATATGGGAAAGGGAAGTCATGTTACTACAGATTCCTTACAAAGGGACAACAATGGATTTGGTTGCAAACACATTACTATATCACGTATCACCAGTGGAATTCCAGGCCGGAGTTTATTGTCTGTACGCACACTGTTGTAAGGTAAGTTATTTTTAAAAATCTGTATTAGAGAAATTCTGTTGGCATGAGAGCTGTATTGCTGGTCTTTTTGGAGGTAGAGAAACCATAGCAGTTTAAAGAATCACTGGAAAACTTCCTGAGATAGTCTGTAAGCAAGGTAGCTCTGAGAAGTTTGTTTTTTGAGGTATGTTTTTTAAATTATCCAAGAATATAGTAGTCATATTTGGTTTGTTCTTCTAGTTATGCAGAAGTTAGAGCAGAAAGACGACGAGAACTTGGTATTGAGGAGTCTCTTCCAGAGATAACAGCAGATAAAGTGAGTGTGTTATATAATTTTATTTTACCTCTTCTTTCTTTCATACTAAAAATAGTATGTAAGCAAATACACAGCAGCAGGAAGTGTTTTGTCCTGTTACAGATAAAGTAATTCTTTTGATCTCTAAATAATATGACTACTTAAAACGATAGAGAAGTCTAGGTTTAACTATATTCTGCCCTGAACACTTACCCTCCTCTTTTCAGGAGTTCATGTGCATGTAGCTATAACATGGCAACTTCCGTAAGTCCTTATTAAGATCTGATTCCTACAGAGTTTGATTCATAAATAAATGTTCTTCCTTACTGGAAGCACCCAGAATCTGAAAAACCAAGGTCAACACACAAAGATGGGTTAAAGGAATTCACAAGAGGAAAGCAGGAGCTATTCCATTGTGTGACTGTCCCACTTCTTAGAAGTATACAAAATTCATTTTGAATTAATGTCCTTGGAAGCTCAGTCTTAGCTAAGCCAGCTTGTGCAGATGCTCTGTCATGTTTTCCCCTGGCAGTTCAGCAATTTTCATCTGACAGTACTCCTTCTAGGGGAATTAACTCATCCTTTCTCTAAAGAATAAGCAGTTCCCTCATTGCACTGGTGTTCAGAGTGAATAGAGTTGCTAGAGAAGGAGGTCAGCTCAGCAGCCAGTTTGTGGCCTGTTTTGGTTTCTAGGCATATATGGCTTTGGTTTCATTTCTTTTCCAAGGATAAAAGCCACAAATGGAAACTGAGCTTACAGTTACCAAACAGGCCGCTACTTCTGCACAGTCACCTGTGTAAGGAGGTCAGTTAGACACAGCATGGACTTAGATATTTGCTAGCAGAAATGTACATTGTGTGCTGAATCAGATAAAATAATTGTTGTGTGTGTCCCTTCAGAGTCAGGACTCTGGGTCTGACAATCACATAAACACAGTGAGTCTCAAAGAAGCACTGGAAAGGTTTGATACCAGCCCCACACCTTCTGCTTCCTCCAGGAGTTCAAGAAAATCTTCACATACTGCAGTATCAGATCATTCATGTAAGCACCAACTGTTGAAAATACAATTGCCTTCCTAGTGAAGGCTTTCTCTTCTTTACTTACTTTAACTAAATGCATAGCTAGCAGTTAAACATAATTTTATGAAAAGTGTGTAAATGAAAATGTCCTTTTTGATGGTTCAGAGATCTGCTGACCACTCAGATTTTCAGAGGTTGTATAGTGATGTTAAACCATGACAAGTGACTTCTAAAAGTACAATAGCAGACCCTAGAACACTCTTATTTCAGTCCTTCAGATTGCATTATTGTTGAATAGTCAGGATAAAAAAAGAGTCCAAGCCTTAAGCTTTCTTTTTATTCATGAAAAGCTTCCTGTGATTTGATTATTGCATTGCATAACTGAGATAACTGTTAACATGTCTGTTTCTGTTGTAACTCTGAACATTGCCAGCAACACCAACTAAAATGACACTGGACACTAGCACTCCTCCAAGGCAAAGCTTATCTGGTCATGAAAAGACTGCACAAAGAAGATCATCTCTGAGTAGTCAGGTAACTCTTCAGAGAAGAATTTTGTAATTCACCTTTAAAGGGTATTGTTAAATCCATATAACCTTTGTTTTATTTCTTCTGAAAACACATAATTTAAACTGTAACAGTTTCATTTGGAATATGTGACTATCAAAACTGTATCATCAATATGCAGCTTCAGTATACTACATTGTAAGGGAATAGAATAATTAAGCATATAAGTATTTTTGGCATTAGGGTTTGCAAGCTTTTGTGTATGAATCTCTGCTTTCACTCACACATAACTTCCTTCCACGATTCTGCATTTTTAATATATGTATGTATATAAGCAGTTATATACATATATATAAAATTGCCAACATAATGCTGTGTGTGTCCCTATAGAGAATTCATATAAATTTATGACTCTGCAAATATTAGTGAATATTTTTGTATAGTTTCTGAAATCTTGGTAACATGAGAAAATGTCATGCTTCATGTACTTGGTGCTCATGTTCCAGTTGAACTAATACATTCATTTCAAAAATAGAATGCTTATTAAAATATGTATTTTTAAAAATCATTAGTTTAATAATAAATCAAAGGTGTCAACTTCCAAACTTGTTGAAAAAGTTTTTCCCTTACTACAAATAAGACTTTTAAAACAGTTTTAATTGTAATTTCTGTTTTTCCTGGTTTATAGCTACTGCTTTTGTATATTTTTAGCAGTGGAAAAATGATATATGTGTTATGTATATAATCAATTGCTCTCATGTTCTTAATTCTCTAATATTTAAGATTAGATATTTCAGGAAACATTTACTTGTTTTTATCATATGATGCTGTTTTGGAATTGACACTTTACGTAAAGAAATATTTCATGGCAAGTGTGAAGTTCATTCTCTTCCAGTTATGGAACAATTTTTTAAATCCTAGTCTTTAAGCTCCCAGTCTCTTGGACAACCAGTAGCACAGCCAACGATGTCTCAGCCTGCAACTTTACAGCTCCAGTCTGGCATGTCCCAGGTATGGATTAAGTTGATTTATTATTTATTATTTTTTAAACAGCCTTGTTCTGAATATAAGGTTAATTTCTCTTTCAGAAATTGAGTTCTTTGATGCCAAAGTCACCTTTAGCATTATTCTCTCGAAAAGAGCAAATTCCACAATTTGACAGTTTTCCTTTATTTTTTTCTTCCCGTTATTTGTGTGGATATAATTTTCAGCCTTGGCCATTAGAAACATAGATATAAACACAATTCAAAATAAAATATTTTAGGACATGAATTTAAAAATCCCATCAACTATGCTGAAGGCAGCTTAGTCTATGAAACGCTTTTGTTGAAGTAAGGATACTGGTATCAGGTCCAACTGAAGATCTGTGTCCTGTAGATAGCATATAAGTACCAAAAGGTTATATTGACTTGTGGCCCATAGCAGATGCTGAGGGAAGAATAGAAGTGGCAAACATAGTTTTTCTGTGGGCTCAGCCTTCAGCAGTTTGTGACTGGGGGTATTCGCAAGTTACCTGAATATGTTTTAGCTCTGGGTGAATTTTTTTGGTAAACTGGTAGGTACAATTCTAATTTTTAACCTGAGAGAGTTTTAACATCCGCAGTACAATGTAAATTACTAAGGCTTTTTATAGAGTCTTGGTGATTTGGACACCAGTCAGTTTCTTTTGCTATGGATTTTTTTTTTTCTTTTTAGTTCACCAATTCTGATACATCAATTAAATGTGACATCAATTAAATGTGAGTTCTGTGACATTTTCATACTAATGAATTTGTCCTCAGATTATGGCTATTAGCAGTTTAAAAGGCAGTGCTTGATTTCTTTGCTACTGTGGAGGAGTGTGTTCACTGCTTATAAATTACATGTTATTAATTTTGCTCAGCTTTTAATTTATTCACTGCACTACAGCCTGTGTTTCAGTTTTCAGCTCAATTAGGAGCTATGCAGCATCTAAAGGACCAGCTAGAACAAAGAACACGCATGATAGAGGCAAATATTCATCGGCAGCAGGAAGAGTTG
Organism: Sagittarius serpentarius; assembly: GCA_034782735.1. NCBI lineage: Eukaryota > Metazoa > Chordata > Aves > Accipitriformes > Sagittariidae > Sagittarius > Sagittarius serpentarius. The sequence continues at coordinate 16,975,156 of JAVKLA010000053.1, forward strand.
CGTAAGATTCAAGAGCAGCTTCAAATTGTCCACGGTCAAGGACTCCAGGTGAGTTAGTGTAACTCTTACAGGTTTGATCTGTAGAGAATTTAGGCATCTAAAATGAGACGTGCGCACTGAATTCCACAAAGTGATCCTTCCTACCCCCGGTCAGCTGCCATGTGGACCTAATGTGCCTAAAATCCATAGCATCTGAAGCTGCTATACCTGAGGTACCTGCCATTTTGCTTCTGAATGTATCTGGACATGCCCCAGTGGTGAGCAGCTCAAGCCTAGCTTATGCCTAAACCTAAATGTAAAAGGATGCAGTGGTTGTCACTTTTTGCAGAGTTTTGCAGCCATTAGAATATTAATCCAAAATGTGCAAGATAAGCATTTATTTCCTCTTTTAGCTCGAGGGTGTCAAATTGATACCTTTTGTTTCTTAAACTGTCCTAACTGTCAGGCTGTGGTCCTCCTACGCACCCTCCTGGTGAAGTGGCTTTCTACTTTGCATGGTATACCGAAGTAGTTACTGAGCCAGAAAGACAAGAAGTCTAGAGGATGCATTACTCTGTCTAGCAGCTGACTACCTGATTTCTGTATTTTGACTGGTATATTTTTTTCTAATTTTGTCATTCTCTTTTCCACAGCTGTCTTTGGAAGAAAAGGATGACCCTATTGGGGTTTTCTAGTTAAAAAACCAAAACAAAACAAAACTTCCTGAAAGTACTGAGTATGTTGCTTAAATTCTGTTGCAGAGTAGGAGTTTCTGACATGTGGCATTTTCAGTGTTCTATCATGTCTAGTGTAAGCCTGCCAGCAGTAGAGTGCCTTATAGATGCCTCAAAAGGAGAGATTCACAGCTCTCTTCCCATCCACTGTGGAGGGACCTTATTCAGGACTGTGGAAACTAGGGAAAATACCTAAGCGCCGCACATTCTACCTTATTACCCTGTCTTCTTGTAGTCTTGGGCCTAACTTTGTAAAGACTCAAATATTTTTGTGCTGAATTCAGTTTATTACAACAATGTCGGAAAGTTTAGTATAATCATTATGATTTCTTGATTGCCAGTGAAGATTATGTTCTTGGTGCTATGCCTGGATCTATTGATTCTGAGATTTTCTTCATTTTAATTAGTTTCACTGCTGGAGATCCTACAGATACAATTGTGATCTCAAATATGTTTTGTCTTTAGGCAGTTGTAGACCACATTACAAGTTAGTCTAGTACTTTTTCTTTAAGAACGAATAGTAAACCATAACATTTAGGGCTCTAGGAATCAGGATTCTGATTCTTACCTTAGTAGTTACAGTACAGTCCCTGAATATTGACCCTATATGGGAGTTGGGCCTTTTGCTCTTGGTGGTTGCAATACTGTTTCAACACTTCTAATAACTAAGAGGAAACTTTATCTTATATTGATTTAAAATAATTAAGTTTAGTTTCTCTAAAACACCTTGAACAATTAACAGATTTTTCTTGAAAGCTAACTTGTGGATTTTTTTTTTTTTAAGATGTTCTTGCAGCAGTCAACTTCTGGGCTCAACTTTGGTTCTGTGCAGCTTGCTTCTGGAAATTCTTCAAACGTTCAGCAGCTTACGCCAATAAACATGCAAGGTCAAGTTGTTCAGACTAATCAGACTCAAAGTGGGATGAACACAGGCCATATAAGTACTCCACACATGATACAGCAACAGCCTTTGCAGAGTACTGCCGCACAGGTAAAATTCTCATTATTGATTTTGCTGGATAGAATATATGCTCAAAACCACAGCTGAAACACAATGATTTTTTTTGAGCAATGTCCTTTGAGTCGTATTAATTTCTTCATGTTCCAAGTTTTACAAGTGAAATGCATTTATGTTCCTGGTGATGCAATTTCCGATTTTGTTTTTATTTTAAGACTTAGGAATGTAAATAATTAATAACAAGTAGCTTTTTTGAATGACCAGTATCAAGAAAACTTGCCTTTTTTTGAATGTCTATGAATTTTCTGTTGACAGAACGCATAACATGAGATTTGTACTAGGTGAGTTTAAAACCCAGTGTCCAGGCAGCAAATACCTAGACAAGCATAGGAACAGGACAAGCATATACTGGTGGTTCTGCAGCTGACTTTTCTACTCTTCAGCAATTTCAGTCAGATGCCACAGGTGTACGATATCTGTAATGTAATAGCCTTTTTCTTCTATGAGTTTATTCAGTTTCTTTCAATTCCATGTAAACTTTTGAAATCCACAGTATCTCTTAGTGAGTTCTATAGCTTTACGCTCTGTGAAGTATGATTATGTTTGGTTTTTAAACTTGCCACCCAGCTCATACACTGGGAAACACATTGAGCAGCTATTCACTTTTCATCTTCTCAGTCATACATGATTTCAAAGTCCTCTGTCACATGTATCTCCATAGAAGCCTGTCATTCAAGCTGAACGCTTCTAATGGGTTTGACCATTTTGTGTAGGGAGGCTTCTTATACCTCCCATCTCTGTGGCCACCCTCCTCTGTACCTTTATCCAAATTCCATACTTTCTTTCTGAGATCTGTGAAGAGGCAGACTGGTGGTGGACAGTGTTACCATCTCAGCAGTGAGCTAGTTCCAAACTTTCAAGTAAGAAATTGACTGATGTGATGTGCACATTTTAGTCTAAGTCTGGCACAGAGATGCTGAAGGAGTGGAAAATAGGATCTTGAACTAACAGTAAGCAAGTAGTGTAATAACCTGAACAGGAGAAGGGGTTGATCTAAGAGATTTTCAGATGTCTGAGGGCCAGTCCCACCTCCAAATCCTCAGTCAGTAGAAATACCTGGGTACTTCAAATTAAGAATTCATTTGTAATAGAAAAACATTGGCAGTTGTGAAGTATAGGCAATGACAATGAGGAGGATAGCTGTAGTACCTGGCTATTTTCAAATTACTATCTCATAAAATATTTTTTCTTTTCAGCATAATCAACAAAATGTGCTTAGTGGACACAATCAACAGTCTTCTCTTGCCAGTCAGTCACAGAACACAGTCTCGGCACCTTTGTATAACACTATGGTGATTTCTCAGCCAACGACAGGAAATGTGGTCCAGGTTCCTTCTAGCTTACCACAGAACAATAACCAGAATGCTGCTGCAGTAACCACTTTTACACAGGATAGACAAATCAGGTAAATCTTCAATATTCAGATGACTTGCTAAAATGATACGCTTACATAGCTACAT
>JAVKLA010000053.1:16978356-17002606 GCA_034782735.1 Sagittarius serpentarius
ACATCATATACAAAAGGAACTAAAGTAGCATTTAAAAAATAACGTGATTTATTATTTTAACTATGTATGGATACAACTGTTAAACTAAACTTTGCCCAAAATAATACGTTTGCAGGCTTACCAAAACCCATGTTGTTATAGTGAAGTATGAACCTGACAAATCTCGAAGTGCACGTGATGCTTTATTTTTTTTTCCTAAAGGGATTCCAAATGTCTTTTTCTGTTGACAGATTTTCTCAAGGTCAGCAACTTGTAACAAAACTTGTCACGGCCCCAGTAGCCTGTGGAGCAGTGATGGTACCAAGTACTATGTTTATGGGACAGGTGGTGACAGCTTATCCCACTTTTGCTGCCCAACAGCAGCAGCCACAGACTTTGTCAGTAACGCAACAACAGCAGCAGCAGCAGCAAAGTCAGCAAGACCATCAGCAGCAGCTCACCGCAGTTCAGCAACCAGCTCAGCCACAGCTGACCCAGCACCCCCAACAGTTCCTACAGGTAATGCAGCATTCTCTACAAATTTGTCAAAATCCTGACACTTTCAGCATTGCTAGCTTATCCTAGGGGTGCTTTATCTGAAAACAGAGCACGTAAAATAGCAACCTCTGAACAAGCCTGATACATGAGAGAAGTTTATTCTGTAGCCATTCTCTAAAATCTTATTACTTAAAGGAAAGGTAGTCTTTCCTGCAATTTCACTCTATGCTTTGTCCTATTTTGTATCTTCTTCCCTTTGAATTGCTGCTCTTGCTTGAGTATGGGATGAAGAAACAAATGTTTCCCTTTAAAACAGCTTGCATTTTCTTTGCATTCACATATTCATGCAAGAAGGTATGAGAGGTGATCTCAAACACTTGGAAAGCAGCATGCAGCCCAAAGCAAGACATGTCCCCGTAACGTGAGGCATGAACATCTGTCTAGGCTACAGGGGAGGCTGAGCAGCAAGTAACCTTGTAAGCAGAGAGTAGAGAAGAACCTTGTTTTAGTGGAGAAAGAAGAGACATTGGATCAAAAGAAAAGGAAGGCAAAACCCAGGGAGTTTAGAGATAGGAAATCTCAAAAAGAAAAGAAAGAACCAGAAGGTAGAAAGAATTGATGGAGAACTCTGTTGCCATTTGTTGATTCCAGTTAATTGCTGGCACGAAGCTCACCCAGCAGGTGATGCTAGTGAGGGAGGTGTAGTTGTAGCTAGAACACTAGAGAGGAAGTGCCTCCAAGAAGGCATGCGTTAAAAAAAATCTTAATTTGGCCTCTGATGTTGCCGTCTCCAGAGAAAGATAAAGTCCATGTAACTATCATGATGTAGTTTGTGCACGTTCTTAACTTTCATTAATTGCTCTGGGAATGTAAATTTTTTTTATTGTTTACTCTTTAAAAGTATATATAATTAAAAATCCTTATTTTGAAAATATTTCTTACTATATGTGGTTTCCCATTTGCATTAAATTTGGGATCCTGTGCGCAGGTGGAATATATACAAATGCAGTAAGTAATTGGAGGCTTAAGCTACATTTATACGCACAAGGAACGGTTACAGTTCTGTTTAGGGCTGAGTAAAATTTTCTTTCACTAGGTCATTGACAGAAAATATTGACTTTCCTGGGAACATACCAATTTCAGTCATGCATCAGGCAAAGGCTTGTCAGCTGCAAGTTGCCTTTCAAAAAGAGCTGAAGAGTACCTAGGGATTTGAACTTCAGTACTCATTTATGTAGTGGGAGACTCTTGAACTGAATCAAACCAGAGCACAGATTTGAATGTGTTCTCTGACAAGTCAGATAAATACTGTAGCAACAATGCTGTTTAGCAGGTTGGTAGTGTCTGTTTCTCTGTTTCTAAATTCGAAAGTTTGTACAATTTTGACTTAATTCTGGTGAAACAGAAGATTTGTGAAAGATTAAGATCTCCAAAGGTCTGTTCCTGTCCTAGAATTTCTTTCTAGGCAAAAGTTTAGTATTTTTAATACAAACTATTAAAGTGCTAGAATCTGAAGTGAAGCAAATGCTTGTTAAAAAGGGAGAAAAGTGCTTTTCCTGCCTCTGCTCACTGTGGCAGTGTGATTCTGTAGGTGCAGCAGTCGATGTAGTTTACTTTCTGCTGCAAGAACGTGTTTCAGGATTGAGACGTCCAAGTGCATTTGTACCCATCCTTAATTTCTTTTCTTTAGTAACCACCATCTTTTGTTCTAAGAAGATTAATATTAAAACTACTATTTCCAATAGTAATAAATCTCCTTCAAAGGGGATGTTTGGGTCTGCAAAGGCGGCAGTTTCTTTGACTCTTCATTTTGGCTGTGGGGGATGAATGTGATCTGTGCCAAGTCATGCACTTTTTTTTCATTTGACTGTGATGACAGCCACCTGCACTTGTTCACATAGATTCCTTAGGCCCTGTTATGCTCTTGTGGTTTGAAATGGAGACAAATTGCCGTGTGTTCCTACCCATTGTCACGGGAAATTACGAAGACCAGTTACAGCTGCTTTATTAATTGGTCAGATGCTCTAATTAACTTTATTAGTATGAACTAATCTTTGCATTGTTTGTTTAGCTTAAATGACCAGATCAGAAGTTTATTTTGATTGAACCCTTACGAAAAGTTAAAAAGCAGCTAGGCCTGTGTTGCTCAGTGCAGCAGGAAAAATAATCTTTTTTTCTATTTCCATGTTTTAGACATCCAGGTTACTTCATGGAAATCAGTCAGCTCAGCTTATCCTCTCTGCTGCTTTCCCACTACAACAAAGCACTTTTACTCAGTCCCACCACCAGCAGCATCAGTCCCAGCAGCAGCAGCAACTTTCGCGACATAGAACTGACAAGGTAACTGATCCTTCCAAAGTTCAGCCACAATAGTGTGGGGCTCTGCCTCTTTTTGAAGCAAACTACCAGGAGGGGCCTGCTCCACAAACAGTTGCACTGAGGCTACAGAGGTAGCAGTACGAAGGCTTTCTAACACCGCGGTGTTGAGATCTACTTCCGACTTCTGGAATCTGTCAAGAAAAGCCACAAGTTGATGATGGGGATGTGGCCAACTTTGATGGTTGCCCCAGTTTCTGTGTTCTAAAGAATTTGCTGCCATGTGTTAATTTGTCCAGGTGCGATCTCAAAATGTGACTGAAATGAGAGGGATGCTGAAAATAGTGGTATTTTTATCAATCCTGTACATTTTTAAAGAACTGAAACGGACATGGAGCAATTGTTTGAATTAGCAGAAAAAAATGCCAGGAATATAGTCCAAAAACCATCTAATTTTTTTCAGATGATTATGGGACAGTAAATATTTTGAAAATGTTGTGTGAAATCCAGTTCTCTGTTGTACAGATGCTGTAAAATATTGTGTATATGTCTGCATAAAAGGAGAAAGAGCGAAATATTTTATATGATGCATGAAAATGTAATCTGTTATTTGTAGGTTTGAATATGTTTCCCTGAATTCTCACGCCATACTCAGACTAATGTTTTCCTTTGTTCTACCCTTTTGTTTACAACATGATGCATCATTATTTTCACCCTTAATGTGGGCACAAGTCTCTTGTTTGTGCTTTGTCTGTGATGTCAGGGTTTGTTCGGTGAGGTATAGTGTGTTGGTTTGTTGACTTCTCGAGGTTAAATTATTGATGAAGCTGTTTGAACTGGTGATCATGCATCAGGGTTCAGGACATTCAGATTCATGAATATCATCCATCATTTCATAAATAATTCATCATTTTATTTGACAAATAGGAATTTGCACTGCTTTCTTGTGGATGGTTTGGAATTTTATTCCCCAAAGCTATCTTTTGATATAGTTCATAGTTGGAAATATTTATGTAAAAGGTTTAACAAAAAATGACAGTAATTTTCAAGAATGTTTCAGTTATAGGAGTAATTTGCACAAAAATATATTTACATTTAATAACCTTTTGGGCACTTTTTAACCACTTTCTCTGTGGTGAGAATTGTAACTTGTTAAAATATGTTGGAATCTTTTTATTCTCCTTCAAAAATTAGTCAGAACTAATTCAGGGTCATTTTAACAACAACAACAACAAAACCCATAGTGCCTTGATTTTAATTCAGGTGATAATGTTGAACATCTTGAATTACAATGTCTTGAATCTGTAACCATTTTCAATTTTGAAGTCTTAGTACATTGTCAGCCAAACTTGTGTATCTACTTCATAGATATTTGTGTATTGTGTTGATTTTAATAACGGTCTGAGTTGAGACCATGAGCATTTTTGAGTGGTACTCCCCCTCAAACGCTAGCCAGAAACAGAGGAGTCTCTAAAATCTCAGATGTTGAAGCTAATACTCTTAAAAGATAAAAAAAAAAAATCTAAAAATATAGAACTCCTTTTGCAGGAGGAGGAATAGTAAGCTGATTTTTTTTTTTTTTTTAAATCATTTTCATAGCATTTAAAGTGTGTTTTGGGGGAGGTCACGATTGCATTTAACACTACCAGGCTATTGATTTAAGAGGTGTCACTGAACTAAGACTTCAGAAGGCAACTTCACTTTATAAAGAAAATAAAAAGTTCCAACAGATATGATGTGCTATTTTAAATAAATGTTCAGTAGGTTTTTATGGTACTAGTTTGTGGAAACCAGAACTTCAGAGGAAAATGAATAAATGCTGATAGATCTCATAATTAAAAACAGAAACAGTAAAAGCAGTTAAAATTAGCACTAGGGAGAGAAAGCTGGATTAACCTTGAATACTGAGGAGGAGTTGAATGAATGTAACCAAGTGGTGAGGGATTATTTTGTACTATGAAACAGTTTGATTGTATTTCTGGATGAGCCAAACCCGCAGGAAGGTAATACCAGTTTAGCCAAGCGTGTGCTACAGTTGGTTACGTTTTGAGGCTAGCCTTTGCCTCTACATGGGTCCCACCATGAGGTCTTTGTTATTCCCCAGTTAGAAAGCAAGAGTTTGGCACCAAAAAGCACAGTAGTGAACAAGGAAGGAGAGTGTGAGAAACACAGTACCAAAGAGAATCAGATTGCTTTCTGCTCCAAGAAGCCTCTTGCAACCTGGAGCAAGGAACCGATGCCAATACCAAACAGAGCAAGGAACGCTTCCCCTTCTTTAAAGGGATTTCTGGCATTCTCTGGGCTGGAGTAATTGTCAGAAACCTGTTTCTCTCAAGTTCTATGTAAAGAAATCCTGCCTTGCTCTAGTATCCCTAGCACGCTGTTCCACCGGTTTCTAAATTAAGCTGCGTTGACTAGAGGTCTGTGCTATCAGTACTTCTGCTTAATGGAAAATAGGTTAGATAAAAATGTTTTTAACCAATTACAATAATATAGCACTAAAAAAGAAAACCGGGAGAGCTTTAATAGTGCTGTTAGAACTATTGAATAGTGGTAAAATAGGTTTATTAAGCTATTACACTGAGAATTACAGAAATAGAGATAGCAGCCAGACAGTTAATGATGCAGCTTTTTTATATAAAGCTTTGTTTAAACTTCTCTTCCCATTTCCCCCTTCCCAAATACTCTGGTGTGCTGCTATAGGTCTGTTGGTAAAAAGGCTAAACTAGGTGAGAGAGAAATTAGACGATGACAATAGCGTGACTGCCGAAGGAGAACCGTAGAAATGTATGCTTTGATCAAGAAGCTTTTTGTAACCTCAGAGAGAGGTCATTCAATGACAGAACTACCAGCTAGCAGAGAAAGTATACAAGATGGGGAAATGCAAAGAAACTGGAAAAATACAGCACGCGTTTGAAAAATTCCTGCCACGAATCAGGCAAACTTTTAACAGAAGCGAGTATGTAGAACTTGGTCCAGATTCTGTGCAAGTATGCAGATGCTTTGTTTCACAGCTGGTGACTAAAAAGCGTATATTTAAAAGGTCTGCAGCTTCCCCTGTTGCTGAATCAGTTGCTGAACTGTCCTTGGTTTGTAGTGGGAAGAGGACCAGGCTATCGCCTCTTTCTTTATCAGCCTTTTGCTTCTGCCCGACTCATTTACTTACAGTCATAGACTTATTTGCAACATCCTAATCAATAGGACGATAATGAATGCTGTGATGCTGCAGGTTCTGGAGCGTAAACATTACAGAATGACTCTGACAGAAGGGAAGGAGTCTGTTAAGGAGAGGGTTGTATTTATGAAGAAATGGACTGGTGATACTGAATGGAGTGAAAAAGACAGCATAGTTGCATGGAGTTTAGGAGACAGATGTTGTTTGCCTGCGATGGGTGAGGATTTGAAGAAAAGCTTCTAGGATAACTTCAGAGAAAAAAATATAGCTATTTTTATATTATATTTAATATATATTATATTTGTATATAAATATGAAAGGATTCTAGTAGGAGCTCTCTATATGCCTTCCATTTCATCTAGAAGGTTTACCTTCTGCACTACGGTTCCAGTGTGTCACCACCTTCTGTGGGCATCTTGCCTACTGCCAAACACCAAAATTAGTAAACCAGTATCCTTACAAGAGATAGGTTTCATTTCAGCTTTAGGTAAAAATGAATAAAATAAAGCTATATCAGGCAGTTTTTCACAGAAAAAGAAATTCTCTTAAGACTCAAATAGCACTTTCTCTTTTTTTTTTTGAGTAATAACAAGCACTTTACTGAAAAGACTATTTGAAAAACAGTTTATTTCTTTAGTCAGTGAAACTGTTAAGGGGGGGGGCGTCAAGGAATAACATGCATAAAACTGTTGAGAGACATTTCTGGAAAATGTTTCTTTAATATGGTGATCCTTTGAGGCTCAAAGTGCAAGATTAAAAAGGCTTCTAAAACTGGTTGGCTTTGTGTTTTATGTGGCCAGGGGAAGGGATTAATGATGATAGCTTCCTTGGAAGGAGACTTTTTAAGTTGCACAGTTGCCTATGAGAGAGAATCATCTGGAGGCTCATTTGCCTGCTCAGTAATTCTAAGTGTCCCTTAGGATTATAATTTGTGTGAAAATGTTCTGAAGGTTTAAAGATGTGGCCTTTTTCAAATGTTGAAGTCGATTCAAGAATCATTTATATTTTCAGATATTTAACCCAGGTATTGTTACGAGTGTTTTAAATGTCATGGCATCAGGAGATGTCAAACATGTCAGATTCATAAGTTTCTCTATTTGAAATCATTATTAAAATTAGATGTACTGTCAGAGGGCTGGAAAAATGGTTATTTTGATTAAAAGGGAAAAGAGACTAGTTTTAATAATTAACCTTTTATTTTTTTACTTATCCCAGGTGGAAAAAGTTAAAGATAATTAAGTGAATTTGAATTAAAAAAGACGTATTTAAACAAATCATTGTAGATGAGACAACTGTGAGAGAACATTTGAAATTGTCTTGGTTGTCCGTGAGACTGGATAGTTGCTTTTTTCACTATAATGATTTTTAACACTACATTCCTTGTCTTTTTTTTTTTTTTTTTTTAAACAGGTGATTTTAAGCTCTGCTATGCTTCATGCTATGTCATCTGCATGAATTTTGCCAGCATGATATGCTATATTCAAAGAACTTGTAACTAAATAAAAAGGAGGGGGAGGGAAAAACACAAAACACTGTGTCTGAACAAAATACTGTATGGCCTAATCTGGAGACCCCAGCTGAGTCTGAGAGATGCTGCATTAATAGACAATCAATGGGTAATAATTTATGAAACACTTCTGGGAACGGTCTTAAAGATGTCACTGCTTTGAAAGCAGGTGGTGAGTTGTCTTTTTTTAACAAGAAAGGTAAAAAAATTATTTATTTTCAAATATATCAGATTGAATTTTGAGTTTTTAAGCAGTGTTGATTTCACAGTATCTTGGGTTTCAGTTTTGTTTTGTATTTTTTTAACTGGTATTAGATTTGTATACGTAAAAGAAAACAAACAGAGAAACCCTAGCGCTGCTCATACTGACGTCAGGAAATGTAGATACAGTTCCCTGGTGTTCATGTGACCATTACTAACTGTCAATTTTTTAACTGAATAAATGTAACTCATTTAAAATTTTGCTTTTTGTAGCTTCTAAGGTTCTAGAAGTTTTTCTTCCCGAGTTGCTTGATGTGAGTTTTATCCAAGTTTCACAGTGAAGCGCTTTCTTACCCTTCCCACGACTGTTACACAGGCACTCTCTCTCCCCTACCCACAGAACCGACTTGTGAGAAGTTGCGTGATGTCGATTTTATCTTCTCCTCCCTACCCAGACAAATGACTTGTGAGATTTCAGTAAAAACGCATACTGTATTTTTTTTTTCTTGTCTTCTCTCTGTATCTCTTTATAAATTGGTGCCCCACTCTAAAGGCTAGAGACCTTTGATTTGTGTATTTACATTACTGCCTTGGAATTTACTTACGCAGCACTCATTTGAGTGTGCATAACTTAAAACTACTTTTGTATCTTCGTGTGTACAGTCCCTGTTCTCTCCAAATGATGGAGCAGCACTGCAGAGCCTTTGCACGTCCAGGGGAGGGTTTATCAAGCATAGCCCTTCCCTCACTTTCTGGCACAGGCAAAACACGCTTCTTTCTTTAATTCTTCCAAGACGCCTCCCTGGGTATTTCTCCTGCTGGGGAACTGGCAAAGAGTAGTATTTTCAAAGGAGTAGAGGTGGCCTGAAATGTCGGCTGTGCCACCGGAAAAAGGATTTAGCTGAGAGCACAACTCGTTCAGAGCACGCAGCTCTCGCTTTGAAAAGCTGTGCGGTAACCTGTAACCTGTCAGGGTGGTCCAGCCCTTTCTCCCTGATCCTTTTGCACTGATCAAAGTGTAAACATTGATAATTTGAAATTAATCAAATGTTCAAGGAAAGGGGGGAGTGAAGGAAATCCTGTAATTGAAGCTGAATGCCTGGAGAAAATGGTAAATATGCTTCACCGTTTTTACAGTCTGTAGTGTTTCTCCTTCTGTAACGTCACACTAGATGCCCACGTGAAGATACTGATCTTTTGCCTTTGGGAATTAAATAATTCTTGTGCAAGTTGTGTATTACTTCTATATGCCATAAGCCCGCTGTGCCCCAGGAGTCAAAACAAAATTAGCTGTAGAAGCGCTGTAGTTGAAAACCGTCAACATGCACCAGTGATAAGACTGATGGCATGTAGCAAGTAAGATTATCAGTTTTCTTAAAATTGAACTTTGGAAATATCAATGTATTTTTCCATAAACTTATCAAGAAGAAGAACTGTAACTGCTGCCACACCTGAAGCAATGCTGTTCAATGGCATTTTGCTGTCGTGCAAACTTAGAAACAAAAACCACGCTTACATGAGAATGCAACTGTTAAGTACTTGTAAAGATTAGCAATCCAAAGGTTAGTTGCGCTTCTGACTCTCGGGCATTAGTGATATAAATTCCAGATTTCTGCTGTTCGAGGCTAACATATAATAAGAACAAAAATTCCCACAGTCTTACTAGCATTCTTTGTAGCACACCGTCTCTATCCCTGTCCGACCCTTTGGCAACTGTATTTTCACTTGGGAAGTAAATCTAAATAATCCAGAAGAAATAAATACACATCTATAGTACATGCCACACACAGATGGAAAATGTTACGTGTTAAATGTAACCTGTATCTACCCGTAGCTTGCCAAGGGTGCTGACTTCAGGGGCTGTACAAGGTCACCTATGGAAAAAGGCTGTGTCAGTACAGCCAGTGCCATTACATCATGATTTCCATGTCTCTGGAAATTAAGGATAATGGGTTACATTAAGATGAAACTGCCTGATCCTCTTGATTCAAGATCAGAGATTTTTTTTTTGTTGTTGTTTAATAGACAATATCTGAGACTAATGCGTAAGTAGGCTCAACCACCAACCCCTTTCTAGAAACGTGCTGTAAAGCAGCTCACGTGAACAGGGTGGCAGCGTTCCAGCAGCTGGGCAGCCTGCCCGGAGCTGGCGGTGCAGCCGAGGTGAGGGGAAGCCTGTGGGGCAGCAGGCTGCCTCTTGCAGCGCTCACTGAATACAGCCCCTCGTTAGCTTACAAGTTTCCAGACTTGGTATCGTGACTACTGTATCGCAAAACAGCAAGCCCGAGCACCAGCCTAGCAGATACACGCCTGGTTGCATTACCCTAGGTAGAGCAGGGTTGCTCATGAACTGGACCTGTACTTTGGTTCAACAGGTTTCCTTTGAAAAACTTTGTCCTGGCAGGATGGAAGGTTAGAAGTTTACATTAATACCTTTGGTTATTGCACTTTGCCACATACAGTGTAACCAGACAGGCTTTATGTGAGGATTGGGAACAGGCACCTTTGAAAATAACCAGCATTAAGCTTTTCTCATTTTAAACATCTCAGTTGACGTGAGATTTTTTTTCACCCCAGTAGGACTGACGATCATCGCCGTTTTGTTTCTCATTGCCTGGAAATGAGTAGTTGCAGGCAGCGCGCACTTTTAAACCTCTGCTGTGGCTGCATGCAGTCAGAGATGCAAACTCCTGCTTTAGATGCTGCTTTGGAGGTTCCTTTGGCAGCGACTGCAATGGGCTGTGTCTCACCTCAGCAGGGAGAGCTGCAGGACGGACGGGAAACCTGTGATGGACGGTTGCCTACTTCCCACGCTGCAGATGCAACCATTTGCAGAGCCTTCCCGTCAACACTTAAACACTCACTCGCTGTATTTCACATTCGCCAGCTACAAAAGAACAAGAAGTGGCATAGGACTGTGGCAATTAAAACCTCAGCTAGGTACCTTTCTTTCATAGTCTAAAATGCAAGGCAACCCCTCAAACTTACCTCCATTTAAAAGGGAAAGAGCACTATTACTTAAACTTTCTCTGTATTTTCTTCCTGAAAAGCCAGGCCTTGGCTGGCTAATACACCAACCGTCTAGGAAGCAGCCACGAGTAATGCCTCAGGACACACGCATTTATAACGCCATGTGGGACGCATTGCCTTGCCCCACCAGTACAGCATCAAGCCCACTCTGCCATCTTGAACCTTAGGATCTTGCAGTTCCCAGCCCTGCGCATGGCTCCTCCAACCTGCCCGAGAGCAGCTCAGCTACCGCCGCTGCAGGACTGAACGCTACAGGGGCAGTTGCATTTCTGCCACGTGAGCAAGCTGAGGCAGCCGAAAGCACGCAACCGCCCTCCCCCAGTGCTTGGCTGCAATTTCATAGCTTGAGCATCTCCAGAAACACATCTCCCTGTAGCACCGCCCCCCCCCCCCCATTCACGCACAGATGCTGCTCAGCCTTGGTGCTTTAGTGCACAGGCTTAACACTCCTGCAAGCTGGTAAATAACTTGTCAGGACAGTATCTCGGAAGAGAGGAAGCCCATGGTACAGCTAGCTGCTGAAAAGGCAAAATAACCCCTTCCCATACGCCAAGCTCCGCTGTTGAACACATTCCAGCTCATTGAGGATCTTGAAGGAAGAAGTTCAATGAAGGTGCAACACACGAGCCTACTGCACTGCAGAGCTCACAATCGGATAGCCAGGCCCCGTGGTTCCCACTTTATTTCGTGTAAGGAGAAGCAGAGAGAGAGTTTCTTTTACTAAGAGATCAGTAACTTCTTCCACTTTGGGCACAGGGCGAGGAAAGGCGGGGCAGGGATGAACTATTGCTCGCACGCATCAGCACCTCAAGCCTCAAAAGCCTAGCTTTCAGCTCCCCGCAGTCTGCCTTCAGCATCTCCCGCACAGGGCATTTGCGCCCAGGGGCCAGTGACCCAGCTCACATACTCTCCCAAAATGCATTTTAGCTCTAGTAAGCAGGCTTCCTTCATCTTGCCAACAACGTACCTACCTCTTCAATTAAGACCCGCTACTTTAAGGTAAGTACGGGCAAAGGAAAGGCTTTAACGAAATCTGGAAGTTTTTGATGCAAACTCACCCTTAAGGGTAAGACATTTTTAAAATTTATATATATATATATATATACACACACACATATACATCTGTGTATGCACCCACACACACTCCTTAAGATACTACCCGTATCACAAGTATCCAGGTATTTCAGGACAGAACGGTGCCACACACCTCTCCGATGGCAATGCGCTAGAAATACAAGACAAATATGACAAACACCGCTTAAAATCCCAACCCCTGAACCAGCCGACAGGCAAAAGAGATGGGCAGGGTGCGAGCGCTTTGAGACGCTGTGGAAGGACACCATTTGTGTTAGAGGCAGGGCAGCGGGCACGGTGCTGCTAAAAATACGTCAGTGGAGTCCTCCATCACCCTCAACAGTCTTTGGTTACATCCCGGCTAGATTCTTTAAATTGTGAAAAATTCCACCAGGCACTTGACAACATTAAATCACTGTAACTAGTAGCAATTACTAAAGCACCTTTCAAAGCTTTTACTATAATTTCATGAGCCATACGGTTTTATAATAGATTTCCGGGGTAAGTCAAAGTTTGTGCTTTAAAAAAACCCAAAAAACCCAAGACAGACCACCATTCAAACTCACTCCCAGCTGCCGAGCTAGCATTAGAGAGCAGCCAAATGCTTTGCTGTGACTGGTCAAAAGCAGTATGTAGCATGACGTCTAAGTTTGTAACAGTAAAATATAAATGTGGAAGTTGCAGAGATCTGTTCTGCAACTTCACACATACCTCTACAAACAACACGTTAAATAGCTTCATTTTTCTGTTGATACCGTTTTCATACCAAAACAGCTTTAAGCAGCACATACGAAGTTCGGATGGCTTCTACATTAGAATATGGCCAATTGGTTCGGCTTTTTGGATTTTGCACAGGAATTTTCAGCGGGAGGAACCGCGGCACCACAGTTGCTTTACCCAGGACACATCTGTATGAACATACTGTAGCCCAGAGGCACCACTTTTGATTAATACAACAAGCAGTTGTCCAGTAAACAGTTAAAAGTTTAGGCTCTTCCCTATTTTTGGTTCCCTGTTCCTGCCCTGTTTTAACATGACCTCTGCTACAAATCCCCTCCACACAGAAGCTGAAACACACCAGGGACAGAATGTGTGTTTCCAGGCCGTGGGAAAGAAGAGGCTGCAGGTTTTGGCTACGATGTTTGGTGCAAGAGGAAAAAAGAAAACCGACAAAGCAAACCAAAATCAAATCCCCCCCAAACCCCACCATCAAACCAATGCAGTGCCTCACCTAGTAATTAGCAACAGTACTGCCAGCAAAACCCCTCCGTCAGGCCGAGACCTGAGCATTTAGACCTGGCGCCTGAAACTGCAGCCTGTTTTCATACCATTGTGCATGACGGGCATTGCACTGCTGTGGTCTTAAGAGCTTGAGAAATGTGGCATTAAGGGGTTTTCTGGGCAGAGAAACCTAAGAGAAGGATTAGGGACTGCTCTGTTTGTGAGCTACACATGGAATAGTCAAATTTGTATGCTCCATATTACTTCAGCTTCAACAAAAGGCAGATTCATAATACTAGAAACCACATCCTCTGTTTTACAAGACTGCCACAGAGTAGATCTTAGCAGGTTATTTAACTCATCAGCTCAGAATCCAAATCACCACTCAAGAGCAAGGATGTACTTCTGCAAGCCACAGATCTTCAGTGGTCAACATCTGCAAAGTCTTTGTAACACTGGCATTTATCAGTATCCAAAATAAATTTAGTAAACTTCCCTCACCTTAAGTACATAATCACTAGGTAAACCTTAGTGGCAGGAATTATGGGAGCCATCAAGAACAACAGCGAAAATAATTCAAATGAAGACACTATGTTTTATTAATACTCTTCCAGATTACATTTCTATTCCTAAAAAGAAAAACAGGAACACATCTCAATCTAAGAATTCCATTATTGTTCAGTCCTGGGAATGGAACATTATTAAGCTGGACCATTTTATTACTTTCCATATACTTTAATATTTCAAAATTAAAAAAAAAAAAAAAAAAAAAGTCAAATAATACTAGCTCCAGACAGATTGCATATTGAACATGGGGTAGGTTGTTAATCACTACACACCAACTTCCTGATAAAAATCCCTGATTAAGAAGTTTTCCCTCTAAATTAAGTTTATAAAATTCTCTGTTGGTGGCTCAGCCACTCAATGGTATGGGAACTACTCCCAGGTTTCTTGTTGCTTAGATTATCCAGCCTCGGGCGCACCCTGGAACCGAAGTCCTTGGAGGTGGGAGCCAGCAGTTTTCTCCTTAACACCTTCTGTTGAGCAACATGGAACAAGACAGAGTCTGCTTCAAGAGGCCTTAAGAATCTGCTCTTGAAGAAGCAGGAAAGGTGGCCATGTGTAACAGAGGAAGAAGAGGAAGCCTCAGTACTTATGAGAGTAGATCCTCAAAACGCAGCTGAGCCAGGTCCAGCAAGCAAGAAAACCACACAAATCCCACCAAGGGAGCAGGCACCACAGAATAAACAAACCAGGCAATAAGCAGATCTCCACTGCAGAAGCTGTCCATAAATGTGTCAGTCCCATGAATCATTTGCTATAAAAAGTTCAGTGTCTCATCTTCAGTGCTTAACTATAATTCTGTACATTATATACAAAAATGCACAAGGACAGTTGCTTGATGCTTCCAATCCTTGCTCTTCTGCAGTGATGAAAAATTTTAAAAACCAGAGTCTGGACTTATAAATAGTGCAGAAAATGCAAATGCTAAGAAAACAATGCCTCCTATGATTGTCACTGAAAAGAAAAACAGAAACCAAAAAGAAATTAGATACTGAAAGTTAAGTATCTCCCATGACACATTACAGATTTTTTTTTTTTTTTAATGTCTGATTCCCAAATAACCTTACTTTAAAATTTATGCTGCAAACTGTGGAGGTAGTTTCTAGCTCAGCGTCAGGATGACCATACGCCATCCCACTGTCTAACTCCATCTACAAGAACATATTCTGGTCCTTAGAAGGAAGCTTGGTTTTACTCTTACTACTTTAGCTAGTATAAAACTGAGGTTGACACCTGTTGTTGAATATTTGGCTGTATGGGAGAAAATAAGATACAATATTCTCATGCTGGAGCAAGCCAGCAGTTAGGAGTGACATACTAATTAGCGGTTTTTGCACAGTTTAGGTAACTATATTGAAAGAGAGAGCATCAAAAATATTAACTGCTTGCAATGGCCACAATCTGCTAGCGGCTGGGACAGCCTTCCAGGAAAGCACCACTGTACATGTTCTCCTACTCTTCTCTGAACAAACTAACGGGCTAGATGGATCTTTGGTCTAACCTAATAAGGCTATTCCTGCGGCCAAAGATCCACAATGAGATTATTAGGAGCATATTAAATCATTGTTAGATTAGCATTTTGTCACCAATTTCCTTGGCAAATAAACACAACAGAATGCATGTTTCACTTTCTGCAGTGAAGTTGGTTTTTTACAACCTCTGCAACTACAGAAAAAATATTCTGAATGAACATTTATAGTAAGCAGCTTCATAGAATCCTTCCTGGGAGAAAGAAATCTCACTACGTCACAGGATCGACAGTTGAAGCAAACTGCAACCTAATCTAAGGAAAAAAAAACCAAAACAACCCAATGGAACCCTACTGGTCCTTCCTGTTACAGATAGCAGGTATGATAAAAAAAACCCATTTATGCTACACACAGAGTAGCTTTTAAAGCTTTTATATGGCTGGCATAACTTGTAAGTATGCAATTCTCTTGCTCACTTGAAGGTCTGCACTCAGAACTGTGACAGAATTTCTATTATCCACTGTCAAACACTACATATTGACTATTCAAAATAGTCTGGTCTCCTACAAGCTAGCTAATAGTAAAGAAAAACGTGCTTCACCTGTGTCTATCTTTAAACCTGGAGCTACAACACCCATTTTGATTCCTTAAATCAGAGTCAGTAAACAGTTAAGTTCAATTAAGGCCGGACCCCTTAAAAGCATGCTGGGACTCTGCCTGGCAGGATGGACAGGCAGCCCTGGGAACAGTGCAGGGTCACCCACTCACTGTGAGGGGAGCTGACTACACAGTGGGGGCAGGGAGGTAGGATAGAAGACACAGACAAAAAAAACCATAAAGTTTTTGGGTTTTCCAAAAGTTTTGAGAAACACTGTTCCCAAGCACGTAGTCATTTAGACCACAAACATTACCAGCATTAATGCATTTTTTTGGTTGGAGTGAGTTTTCACTTACCAGTCCTAACAGAAATTTTTTGTGCTATCATTCTCCCTCCGATCACAGCTAAACCAGTGCATAGGCAGTGTCCCACCGTTCCTCCTACTGCCACACCGTAGGGGTCCTGAAGAAAAAACACAGGAAGGAAACATCAGCACAGTTGAAAAACCACTAGTCCTACAACAGCATCCTGCCATGAAGGAGTAATGCCTTGATTCCGTGGTTGCACACTGTCAAGCATGGAAGATACTCTCTATCCATCACTGCCTTAAAGACCAGTAATAGTGTACAGCAGCTAGCGAGACAGACTTAAATCTAAACCTGACTGATACAGGAGCATATGGCATGTTTCAACCAAGAATCATCTTCAAGTCGTTAAATATAGATCCAGAAATTGCTCTGCTGTACTTAAACAATTAAGCAACCTCTAGAGGGAAGGTGGCAGCTGTTGAGAAACACAATATGCATCAGCTGGAAGAACATCAACCTAATTATAAAGAAAGAGAAAAATAAATCCATGAACTGCAAATGAAACCTTTCAGCAGCTAAAACATTCTGGCTCCTTTGTCCAGCTTCACAAGCTTGTGCTCTACACTCTGCACCCCAATCATCCGAAGAGGGAAGTACGAAAGAATTTAGGTCCAGAGGATAACAAACTGTTCTCAAAGTTTATTGTCAATGACAGCTTTCACAACACTGCGTAACAAGCAGCTACTCAATACGTGAACAACTCTACTACATAAAGAGGTTTCTCAGATCTACTTGCAAATTACACAGTGAAGGACAGCATATGCCCTTAACGAAGGCAAGGTAGGAGCATGACTTTCTGCTGTGCAAAGATGAACGAGGGAAAGTGAAGCTGAGTCCCCTGCACATCTCTAAGTGAGACCTTTAGCTCCAACAGGAAAAAAAAAGCTGCTGCCAACAAATGAGGAATGCATGAAATCTCTAACAGGCAAACAGCAAAAGTGTCCAAGAATGGTATGAAGAAAAGACAACACTGACTGGCTAAAAGTACCAAAACCAGAAGCCAGTGAGAAAAGGTGGCAAGCACCTAGCAGAGGACAGGTAGGAAACCACCAAGAAGTGCAGGTCAGAAGCAGGGCTGTGCCAGCAGAACACACTTGCCTCCAGGATCAGGACCCAAAGTTCCTGGAAATCCCTGTTTCCCTGCGGTCAGCAGTTACCTGTACAGCCCCCACTGGCAGAGGGTAGATCTCACCCCCCACCGCATCCCCTGGAAGGCAACAAGTTACAATGGCTTCCCTCAGCATAGCGTCTCCAGGAGCAGAAGTGCTCAGACACAGCAGCTGAGGCAAAGCCAATCTAGTAGCCAATCATTCTTAAACAGATGAACAATTTTTATACATAGTGAACTATTAAGGTGTAAAATCAAGTTCTTAAGGACTGTTGTCAGGACTAGGTTCATGCAGACAGACTTAACTCATTCTGCTGGTGTATGCTCTGAGAAAGCCAAATTAATCACCCTTTTTTTCCTCTGAAGGAGCCCTGTTTGTTTGTTGTGACAGGACGGACATTACTTGCTTAAGGAACAGTCACGTAGTATTTTGTTTTCTTTTCACTGAAGAATGTATGGTCACAGCTGACTTACCACACTGCTCAGATCTCCATATAAAGGTAATTCTTTCCTCATAAGCATTTCTGTAATGCTTCTGCTATGTATCTTAGGGCTTCACAGACAAGGATTTATCTGAATGTATTATGAAACAAAGAGGTATAAAACAATCCCACAGATAAAATAAAAAAGATCCAGATCATAATCATTCACTGATCTGGAAAGCCAAGATCAAGATATCTTCAATTCATTTTTTGTAGTATTTGTTTTTATAGCACTTACACAAACACTTCATATGCTAAAGGCACAACATCCCACAGTCTTTAGTTGCAATGCTGAGCACTTCATAAACCAGACCAGAGTCTGATGAACACTGCCTAATGGGACACTCAGAAAATGCAAACCAGAAGTCAACAACCACCTGTGAAAAGACAGGCTTAAGCAACTTGCCTAGCACCATATAAAAACTTGGGAAGAGGCAGTAATGATTCTCATTTCCCAAGATGGCGTGTAACTGCCTCAACAATGAGATCATCCTCTCATCCTGCTGTTCCCTGCCTCGTTAGCTCTAAGCACCTTCCAGATACTGTAAAAGATACAAGAGGTTCCTACAGACTACAGGCCTCCTTCATTACACAGCCCTGATTTATCCCTAGGGAAGGTCTGAAAGTGCACAGAAAGAAGCATGAGTCCTAGAGAAAAAATGTAAATTACCTCAATGCATGAAAGAGCACCGGCAAGCATCTTATGTTTATTAAAAGGTTGACTATAAGCCTTAATTTTCCTTTAAATATAAAACAGTTATACACATTCCAATCATCATGCTGAATATCACTTCATTTACAGTATTACTTACTGCACAGCAGTTTAGAGTTTATTTTAGTTCTATACACTGTACCACATTCACTTAGATTTTTAAAAAGAGGTATCTTTTTAACAGTTTTAAATTTGCTGGGATGAAGGTCTCCCTGAAAGCTACTGTGTAAAAACTGTATGACTACACAGATCAAAGAAACATCTGTTCTGTAACATCGCTCAACACTAACAAAACACAATTGTATTCAGCTGCATGATATAAAACAACTATTTCCAGAAATGCCTGTGCAGTCCCAATCATGTAACAATAGTTTTAATACTACACAGAGCCTCAGTGTGTTTACTTTCAGGTCTCGGCACAGCTGTAACACTAAGTAAGGCACAGCAAGGCAGCACGTGTGAATGTGATACCTCCTGCAGAAGTATTTGGTCTCTCCCACTTCTCTGTGGGCAACCCAAACAGGGCAAAAGAACAACAGGCATTCTGCAACACTCACCTCTCTGGCAGCCAAGACTATGGTTGTTAATTGGGAACGATCACCCCATTCTGCTAAAAACGTTAAAGTAAAAGCTTGAACAAAGATTGGAGAAATAAAATGTAGCCACTTCTTCTGAGGTATAGTGGTGCCTGGCCCTGATTCCACATCTCCTGGCCCATTTAACAGTTTAGTTCTCTGAAGCTGTGGAGAACAAGGGAAAAAAACAACAAAACAAAAAACCCAAACAACCAAAAGATTAGAAATGTCATCTAAATAACCCAAATGAAATACTTAAACAGTAAAGCTAGCCATTTAGCGTCTGGAATGTTATTAGCCAGTGACTGCTGCATTATCAGTGTATTATTTGTATTAGACACCATTTTAAAAAACTAGCTACATACATGCACACACATATGTGTGTGTACATATGCATACATATATACACACTTGCAATCCCCTCTAACCTCCAGTTACCGTCCATCTTGCACTGCTTGCACTTAGACAGCAGTTTCAGTAGGAATGACACCTGGTTTTTAGCCACAAATTTCCTCCTGTTTTTAAAGCAGGGATACCCCTTCTCCCAAGTGGTGGCTCTCTAATTAAAATTTGATAAAATCAATGGGGAAAAAAAAAAAAATTGATACTCTACATTATTCCTTAGAAGTGGACCAGTGTATTTAGAAAGTTACTGTAACAGAGACTGTTGCTGCAACATTACCAACCTCAGCACTAATATGCCTGACAACAAAAAGAAAAGTAGAGGCAAGTGTAAACTGTTGATATCCTCTCTGCTAGTAATGCATTAAAAAAAAACAACACCCAAAAAAACAAAACCAAAAAACTCCCCCCAAACCCCACACTCTATGGTGAAAGTCCCTTTTCTTCTGAGAAGCCAGGCTTGCCACAGAACTGGAATCACCTGTTGAAACAGCCTGCAGGGGCCACTTCTGTCCCATTTACCACACGTTTTCTGTGTCAGATTATCAATCACAGACACAGCTGAACACCCCAAACACGACAGTGCTGTTCTGCAGCTTCACAGCTACAACTATTTCATCAGCCATAATTCACAGAAAGTTGATGACTTACTTCCTCATCCTTTTTTTTAATTTCTGCTTGAACTTCCTCCAGCTCTTCCTGACCCTCATCTGGACTCATTTTCAAGCCTTCCCGAAGCATTCGGATGCCAAAAATTGCAAACAGCGCCGTTGATACATAGTATGTGTACACACGAGGAATAACTGTGGTGGCATAGCCAAACAAAACTGAAAAGAAAACAAATGCGTCATTTAAAAAAATAAGCATGAGGATCATAATTGTTTTCCCCACATTTAAGAAATGCTTGCTAGCAAAGTCTGCAATTCAAGTATCCACCAATAAATAAATATTGCGTCTTTTGTTAGTTTTATAGAATTTATTTTTTTTTTTCAATATACTCTAGAAATTCCAACCATTACTGGTCATGCCAGGGACTGAAGTCCATTAACACGCAGACAAGGCACACCAGACAAAGCTGATGTGCTGCTATTCCCAAGAGCCAGTCCAAGCAACATTATCTTTCCCATCAAGGGCAATGCAAGTCCTGCCTTTCTCCAAACATGCCATGAATCTATCATCTATAATCACGTTAGATTAGTCACGGTGTATACCAGTTAATTCCATTTTTATATATGACTACACGTTGGATAGCATCTCTTTCCAATCATTTCATTTATCACACAAAGTTAGAATGAGATCTTCTACAAGTTAAATCTACTAGACATACCCCAAAATCATACAGCTGCGTGAATCCATATCTGTCTTCTTTTGCCAAATGCAAATACCTGCACATTACTGTTCCCTTCTCTCCCACACTCCCCACAAACACACAATGTGACCAACTTTGATCTTCCTTTAATTTAAAAGCACTGATCCCACACAAAGACCAAAAAGCTACCCTCACAGTGTATCTACTTTTACGGGTATCGAAGGCAATCAAACCAAGTCAAAACTTGTTCTCTAATAAGATGAAATATGTATCCATAACAAAGTACTTCTTCACAAAGCAACACTAGCTAGCAATTTTGGACAAAAAAAAGGCCTGTATAAATGAGAGGAAATTAAAACTCCACACCTAATATTCAAGGCTGCTTGGACCATGTACTCACAACTGTCTCTGTTGGTTTACTCCACATGCAATCAGCTAAAAGGAAGCATACTACCATGTTTTTTCTTGCACACACTTTCTTAGTTGAAAAATACACTCAGAAGTTATTACATAATCTGGAAATTAATCCACACTGCCACTCCAAAAAGTAAGACTATAAGACCAAAATTAATCAGGCTGTACTATTAGTAAACACAGCACATTCATACATGAATAACAGTATTAGTTGCATAGCTAAATAAACCAGGAGTTAAACTAAACTTCTTTTTAAAGACTGAAAATACTAAAGCAAAGCAATACAAGAAACTATACAAGAAGTTGGGGTTTTTTTTAGCGTTACTTGCATATACAAGCATAGACATAATGAAATAATCAGAATGGTAAGACAGCTTATTTTGTTAAGCAGAGCTTGAAAAAACACCCCAGGTAGTGATAACTTGGAGCTAGTGAGTTTAAGTGAGCATATTTTCATGAAATCAAGGTGGGCAAAACCCCCACGAATTTCCAGACACAGCTTGTATAAAACAAGGGCAGTGGAGAAAGGGGAGATGGGAGGGCGTGGGGGAAGGCTCCTTTCTGAAAAGGAAGAAATAGTTGGGAACCTCTAAACTGGGGGATAAAGCAGAAAAGAAAGCTTTTGTGAAAAAGCATCAAGAAAGATTTGAAGAAAGACTTAGTATAGAAAAAGGGAGAGCCGTAACGGGCAGAAGAAAAGAGACTGCAAGATTTAAAGAACAGCGCATCACCTACGGTACTAAATAACATTAAATGAAGCAAGCAGTGCAAAACTGAAGGAAGAGTCAAAGACTGTTCCATTAAGTGAGTAACAGAAGAAACTCATACAATGCCATCATTACACACAGTGCAAATGCAAACTGCTCTAAGACTGCAATAATAATTGCAGCAGTATATATAGCAATAGCTACACACCCAAAAACCATTCATAGAAACACTCGCCGAGAAGCCTGAAGCCAGTTAATCGGCTGTCTCCAGCGTATATAACCCAACGAACACTATTTCAATTATTTCTGAAATGGGCACGGGTAGAAATGAGCAGGCATACAACACAATTTATGCTGCATCTGATATACCTGAAGGCTGCTCCATTTTACGATCACAGCTACGTAAGCACCCACAGCTACAGGTTCCGCAAGTGCCACCTGACACTTCACTTCCCCCCGCAGCTCTTGGCTCTGTCAGGACCACCCATCCCAAAGGATCGTGGCGGAATGTCATCTTCCACTTACTCAGCTCCCAGCACAAATCCAAACAGCTACACGTACAGGCATACAAGTCAGACGAGGGAAATTTGTCATCATATTAAGAATCTTTCGCCTTAGGAGGAAAAACAGAAGTCACTCCCACATTCCCTTTAGGCATGCTAATTTAACAGCTAAATATAAAAAGGAAACCAGGGACCCAAAATCAAAAGAAGTGCTTAGGCTCCCAATCCCACTCCTCTTCCTTAAATTCACACTGAGGTCTAGGGAGCACAAACACCTCATTAGAACTAAGAGCCTAAATATTCAATCTGAGTCATGGTCCCCAGGAAAACCTTAACACTCCTCAAAAGAGAAAACTGTATATACCTACTACCTTCATTTTAATTTCAATTAAGAGTTACTGATAAATACATACCCAGCACATTTTAAGAGATGAAACAAAAAGAAAAGAGTGCTAACCTGATAAACATGTCATCAGTCCCAAGGCAAGCATAGCACCAGCCAGTACAGTCAAACGGTTGTACCGCATTGCCATGATGGCTGCAATGAAGAAGGTCTTATCCCCCAGTTCTGATACAATGATGACCGATATAGCAGCCACAAATGCATGAATAAAGCCCAAATTAGTCTTGTCAGATGACTCTTCATTGACAATATGAACTGGAGCAACCGGCGAGGACCCTTTCTGTAAGGGGGGGGGGAGAAACAAAACCCCCCCTAGTTAATTAGGCTTGAATAGTTAGTTCACAGAAGTACTAAGCCTTGTATTTCTCGTCATACCATACTGTGTAGTGTGACATTTTAAGTATACACCTCTCACGCAGCATTAATGATCATTAACTAGTTACTGGCTGCCACCTACCTCAAATCCCTAGTTAGGCAGTTAGCAAGATCAGATCGTGCACTGATTATTAAAGCAGCACTTCACCGCACACGCTATTACCAGAACATGAGAACCACTATTACAACAGAATGTGGGGAAAGCTGCTTTAGTTCAGCTCTAATATTGCTGTCTTTACAATCCCTGGTTATTTATTTTATGACTTTGACCAAACAAGCAATGTTCTGATATAAATATTAAGAGCTAAACACTTCAAACTAAAATTGGGTGACTAAGATAGCTTAGGATAAATACAAAGTCCTTTCAAAAATTGTCATATTCACGTTCTTCCCTTACAGAATCTTTGCATCTCAGATGCATTAACTTTTTGTGCACTTTCTCATCAGCTTTTTTTGTACATGCTCTATGCTTGTTGAAAACTAGCTTTAAGACTTTCCAGTGGTCAAACTGGCCAAGCTGACTCCAGATCTCACTCACCGAAGCGTTTACTCTTACAGAGATTAAGATATCTACAATCAAAAGCAAGACCAAAACCAAGTAAGTCAACGTTCACATACTTGACCAGAGATGGCCAAGAAAACTTGTTTCAGCACATCTACCAGCAGACAGATTGCAACGTGTTTTAACACGGTGACTTCCCAGCATTCCACTTTTAGCAGTGCTGTAAGGTTTTGATTTTGATATTTAAAAGTTTCCATGCTCTATATGATACACGGCGATTTCCCAGAGTTCCTTCACCTTTAGCAGTGCTGTAAATTTTTGGTTTTGGTATTTAAACCTTGGCACGCTTACATGCTACATCAAGCCATATGTCAGTAATTTCTTCATCCCTCTGTGTGATTACTCGGCACTAGAATCCCCTAACCAACAACACCACTTAAAAAGTTTTAATGCGAAGAAATTAAATATTGAGGAAAACCTGGCAGGTTTTGAGTGGCAACAAAGCCTGCTTTCATCTCCTTCTGTGAGGAAGATCTGGAGAGGTCGGTTCCTCCCCTCAGCATACAAGCAAGCAGGGCACAAAAATATTTCTGTGGTGAAAAAAACCGCATTAGCCCATTTTTCGTGTCGGACCTAAATTCCCCGCTTTTAGCAGGAAAAGGGAAAGCTGCAGGGCCACCTCAGGTGGCGCTGCAGCTTTCCCGTTTCCTGCTAAAAGCGGGGAATTTAGGAGTGCGATGGCCTCCGAAAGGCGAGGC
>JAVKLA010000053.1:17011228-17072338 GCA_034782735.1 Sagittarius serpentarius
ACCGCCGCGGAGGGCGGCCGGGGCCTGGCGGCGGCGGCGGCGGCGGCGGCGCTTCCCCTTCCTCTTCCCGCTCTCGGGAAAAGCAAGGCCCGCCCAAGCCGGGGGGAGCTGCTGCGGGTTTAACAACGGTGGGGAGAGACAAGCCCGCGAGTTCGGCTGTGGTCTCCTCCGGTAACCCACAAACGACTTCCCTGCAGCTGCCTGTCGTCTCACCGAGTGACCCTTTCGGGGCTCATCTCGGTCGCATGCTTGCCTGTCAGCCACCTCCTTCATGTTACGTGTAGGTGGGGTCCCATGCTCAGAATTTTGTTCTAATACTACTATTGGTTTTGTCATTACAAGAGAGGAAAAACTTTCTTTGCCTTTCTTTTGCCTGGCGAAATGAAGAAGCCAAACCAGCTTGGTATCAAAGGGAGATGCCTCCTCCTGACCCCCAGTGAAAACCATCCTGCCCGCATCCCTTCTGCGCGCGTGCAGGGGCGCGGGTCAAGCCTTCCCTTTGTAGGAGAAACCCGGGTGTTGCTTGGCAGGCCTTCAGGTGTTGGTTTACCTGACCAAATATCACCCAGTCAGTTGTCTTGACTCACGGCCTCCAAGGAGATACCAAAAGGTACTTCAAACGTTTCATAATATGTATGAGAAAAGTAATGATGTTTACTGTGGGCATTGGTACGCTAGTACTTACGAATGCACTACAGTAAAGTAAGATTTTAAGTCAGGATTCTCAGGAAAAAATAGTTGGACTGTATTTCCAAGTCTTTAAATACAGAACAACATAATCTTATTAGTCTTTAGTGCTACTACAAACCATCATGAAATCAATAGATTAAGAGACGGCGGCAATGGCCACCACCTTGCAGCTCACTGAGTTTCAGGCCCGAAGTACCCACAGGTTTTTGACTTCAGGAGGAACTTCTGTTGATACCGATATGCTTCTGCAACACCGGTGTGGCTGCCTTTATAGTGGTGCCTCCCAAGGTATCTTTACAGGTATGGATGACTTTTTCCCATATGGGATTGAATTACATCATAAGCACTTTTAATTGCATCCCTACCACCTACCAAACCCATATAGTATCTTTTTTTTTTGGTGTAGATCAGGCTTGATTGAAAGGAAATGTTTACATTTTACCAATGTACTTTCCTAAACAGAAGTATAAACCCTCCCTAAATTATTTCAACAGTATGACTTTGTTAATCCATCCTATCAGTGAATCATGCAAAGCAGCACATGCTCAGCTGAAGCACTCATGACATCAAGAAGATTGCTTTGGGAAAAAATCATTGGAATTCACATTTTCTCCTATAACCTGTGTTGGTACCTCTCCAGTTATATCTGCATAATGGGTTATAATAAATATTTTAAAGTCAGTATAATTTATGTTAAGGTTTGGAGCTTTTGTCGATTCGGTATAACTGAAGTCCAAATCTGGTTTGGGGATTTCATGGCTAAGTGTTTTGGGTAATCAGCAGGAGATGAAGGTACCAGGCAGGTGGGTGGACATTTTTGGGGAGTGGGAAGGAGGAGCAGGTGATGTGCAGGTAACCCCACAGCTGGAGAGGGCAGGGGGAAGGAGGGAGGGGTGCTGCCATTGCTTCTCCCCAGCCTCATGCCCTGGGGGGCTCAGGCAGCAGCCGCTCTGCCATGGCTGCCCTTGTCCCGGGGAGCAGGCGAGCAGGTGCTTATTCCTGTGTCCCACACAGCCACATTTTGAAAGTGCTGCTGCAGTGACTGGTTTGGGCAGAGCAGGCCGTGTGTAAGCAGGGAGAAGTCACGTCTGCTTTGCAAGCAGCGACGGCATGGGAGCCCCCTGCAAGAGCATGCGGGTCACGGCAGCGATGTGCTTCTGCAGGTGCTGACTCGAGGCACCATGTCCTCTTGTGCTGAACATTCCCTGCAGCTGGAGGCTGTCCACTCTTGCAGAATGTCTCTCTGAAGCGCAGCAGATGCACCTCTTTCTTTTCAGCCTCAGCTCCTTTCTGAAACATGAAGGAGATGCACTGCAGCCTTGTCTCTGCAAGGCTGGTCCTTTTATGGTTTTCGTAAGACAGATAAGGCAAGGGGGAGCAATGGTCTGGCCCATAAAGAGAGTCCTTCCTTTGTCTGAACAACAAACTTTTTTAAAACTTAAAATAGCTTTGCTCAGCAATTTTGGTGGCCAGTTGTGCTGGGACAGGGTTAATTTTCACAAGAAGCTGGGTGGGGGCACAGCCAGGATAGCTGACCTGAACTAGCCAAGGGGATATTCAATACCATATGACATCATGCTCGGTATATAAACCAGGGGAGCTGGCTGGGGGGAAGAGAGATTGTGGCTCGGGAATGGGCTGAGCATCGAGTTCCGGGTGGTGAGCAATTGCATTGTGCATCACTCGCTTTATATGTTCTTTTACTGTTACTATTATTTCTTCTCTCCTTGCGTTGTCCTATTAAACCGCTCTTATCCCAACCCAAGAGGTTTTACCTTTTTCTTCCGATTCTCTTCCCCATCCACCAGGGCAGGGAGGAGTGAGCCAGCAGCCGCGTGGTGCTTTGTTGCTGGCTGGGCTTAAACCACGACAACAGTGCAGATGCCATTTTCATGAAATCATGGTCTGAAGACTCCTGGCTGGGCGTATGGCATGGCCCTGCAGCATACTGAGCGGGTCCTTGGCTTCCACTGCACCCAAGTAATATTCTTCTGTGCAGTTTGGGCTTTGGGGGTGTTTGTAAAGCGAAGGATAAGGAATGTGGCCGTTACAGTGCCCATGAGAAAGTGGAGGCCAGAGGGCCTACAGGCGTGCTGGTGGGGGATGGAGCTGACGAACGACAGCAGGACCCCAGCAGGACAGTCACACGCACCCCGAGACATGCAGCTCATCGTGCCGTGTGCCCCCTTAGGGTGACAGGTACCCAACTTTTCGGCGCTTCAGTCATGTCCTAAATTTAATTAACTGGGAGCTCTCATGGAGGTCAGTGAACTAGCAAATGTTTAATATCAAATACTCTTCCATCAATTAACCTTTATTTAAGGAACAGAGAACAGGAATCCTCTATGCGTGGGTCTGTAGTACACGGTAGGATCAAGGCACTAATTCTGCATGGCTCCCTGTGTCACCGACCGTGACTGCAACGTTACTAGCAGCAAAGCCAGGCAAAGCGGGGTTTAGTAGGCGTGAGCCAAGACTTGCTCTGCTCTCTACCAGGATATATAGGTGGGAAGGGAGAAAAATTAGTGTCTGAGGAAAACTACAGCTGTAACAGACAGAACAGACCCCTTTTAACATCTTAATCCTTGGCTCCAGCACTACTACCACGTGGGGTTTCCTGTGGGGCAAGTAAGAGCCACAACATGAATGCCGTGCCTGCAGACCAACCCATGGCAGCGACCATGTGGAGCAGCTTAAGCGTGAGGAAGGCACTGTGGTCCACAATGTTTTGGTGAACGCTTGCTCAAAAATTACTTCCACCTACTATGAAAGAGCTGCCGAGTCCACCCGTCAGCAACACCCCCCCCCCAATCTCCACAGTGTCCCTGCAAGATATCATCGCTGCTGTAGTTATCACAGTGAACCATAGGTTGTAGGTGGCAAATTTAATGGTGAGAGAAAGACGATGACTCGTACTTACGCACCAATCCTTCCTTTGCTTGTGGACGCCGGTTCTTTTCCCGCTATAACGCAGAGCAGTTTTAAGTTACACAGGCAGATGCTAGACTTCAGGGGGGTCGTTTTGAAAAGCTGGTGATCAGCAGAGGGCTGTGAAGTTGCATCCCAGAGGCTTGCTTGGCGGCTCAGTGGGTGCTTCCTGGACACTCAAGGCACCCCCCCCTCGCCAGCTGGCTCCGGCCGCAGCCGGTGCTACAGCAGCGCAGGGAAGCGGGATCCGACCTCCAGATGTGGTCGGTTTGCCGGCTATTTCCTCAGAGTTCAGATAATTGGAGGAAGAAGGGAAGGAATACAGCTGTGAGGCTGGGAAATGGTTTGAAGGGGAGAGGAATCAGCAGTTGGTCGTCTTAAATATACCTTCTATATTTATATGTGCACGTTATATGAGGAGAAGATGTAAGTTGTACGCTGCTGCTTCTCATAACTCTGTGTATTTTTTGCACAGCAGTAAGAGCCCTTCTCTCTAGGAATTTTTTTTTCCCCAGTGCTGTGTACATCGGTGGCACATACCATCACCCATGTGCGGTCATGGTTTTCCCACTTTTTAGGCGGATAGTTCCCTCTAGGTGGCACCCACACTCTTCGGTTCCCCCGAAGGCCGCCCGCCGCTGGGCTGCGGCTCCCGCGGCCCGGGAGGGCCCCGGGGGTCCCCGAGCATCCTCCGAGCATCCTCCGAGCATCCTTCGAGCAGCGGCGCTGCGGGGCTCTCACCTCGCAGTCCCTCCTGGCGTTAGCTGTTTGTAACAGCTGGTACGCCAACAGCATTGGTAGGCTTTGTAATTTGACAATTGCAAGCGTTTGTGGTTGCGTGTTAGCTTTTCCTGGCAAGTATTTGCTCTTCGGCTCTGTGACACTTATTCCATCTTGATGGGTGGAGTTCAACTTACCTAACTTTACCCCTCTGAAAACTAGATATCTAGCTGAAAGTAATTAGGTGGGTTCCTAATATAATGGGTGGAGGCAGGTACCTCCAGAGGGTTAGGTTTTTTCTTCCTAGACACAGACGTCTCAGCTGTTGAGCTGAGTTGTGCTCTCTGGTGAAGATCCTCCTAATGGAAAGAGAATCCTAAAGGATCCAGAACAAAAATGGGTACAATTATTTCTGCTCCTGGATCTAGCGTTTGCTCGATGAGTGTCGTGCTAAGTGTCATGCTAAGAGGCTTTCACTGGGATAAAGAAAGCACTTTTTCACAAAGGCCAGGCCCATGCAAGAGAGTGATCTGTAAATGTAACTGCTTCGTGTTTCCTGCCTGTTACGGGAGACCTGCCCAGACAGTTTATAGGCTGCTGCGAGACATCACTTGTAACAAAATTTCTTCACCAAGGAGAATGGAGAGAGAGCCTAAAAAGATGCTGTGCAAAAGGTGGGAAGGAGGGTCAAGGCTTGGCTGAACCATATAGAAAATGCTGGAGAGAACAGACAAGAGCTCAAACTTATGTATCACAACGCTGGACTTGTGTGGGCCACTGTGGACCATAATGACTGATAGCGCCTTGTGAAATGCCTGTAGGGGTAGGAAAGCAAAGGTCTGCTTCAAGAGATTCCCAACTCAGACTGTCATATTATTCAAAGGAATTTGTCTGAATGAGGGACAAAAATCAGCATCATTTACTGGCCAGCCCACAGCAGATTTCACTGCAACTCCGGACTTAATAGACTTACTCACTGATTTTATGTTGTGATTTTGGTTTATTTTTTTAATTTGTAAGGGAGAACAGGGAAATTATTCAGTTACTCAGATACTTTTTGCTGGTTGCTTTGTTCAGATTTTTTTTCCAACGAAGATTTTAATTTGCTAACGAAGCCCAAAAGGCTTTGTGAGTAAAATATCTACAGGTGGGTTTCTTGGTAATATATGTGAGACAGGATTCAATGCAAATTTAGCACAGGGGCAACCTTGAAAGTACAAATAGAGGCCACCGTCCTTCAGACCTTTATGAACATGCTTAAAGCCAATATGGGTGAGGACCCTAAAATCTAGATATTCGGTTATGGGACATGATAATCTGTGTTAATTAAGTTGGCTGGTACCAGCAGGTCTAGAAACTTTAATTATTAAAACATTCCTTGATTCAGCTAATTAGCCTAATGGGGTAAAGTCACACACTTCTGTGATTTGTGGGAAAATAAACCAAGAAAGCCAACAGATTGCTACATTTTGAAGGTTAAAATACTAGCCTGTGCTCTACTGGTTTTAATCGTTGGAAGATAATACCAAGATACTGGGGCCAAGAAAACATAAATCACAGAGCACAAAAAAAGGGCGCTTAGAGATGTGAGAAACTTGCACTGAAATGCACTTCCCACCATTCAAAGATCACTCCGTGCCCTTGGCTTTCAAATTAGAAAATTGAGTGTTTCCACTAGCTGATGGAAAGCAGGAATTACCCTCTGATAAGATGAGAGCTCCTGTGTAGGATTGGTGCCGTGCTCCTGGGGTAAATACTGTTATGTTTGCATAACTCATAATGCATAATTCATACACATGAATCTGTAGACTTCAGGGTGTGAATTCTACATCTCTTAGAGCCATGACACTGAGATATATGATTTATTCACTATTCAGCTGTATTATTTGCTCAGTTTTCATGGATCACAGCTAGCAAGTATCTTGCCAACATAGCTGACTTGGAATCTGAGACAGTTTGGAGTTTCACCCTGGGAATAAAAGTAGGTTTATTCCAGCTCATATGCTATGGTATTGATCTTGGGCTGATCACGTGCTGTGAAGGCTAAGTTTGGGCAAGCTGTTGTTTGCTATATGAACCTGCATTTGGATTTCTAAAAAACTATCATTATCTAAGGAATTTTGCAGCGGAGAAAATTACCTAAAGCTCATAATTATCGCTTGAATCATTTTGATTTGCAGAAGAGCTTAATGAAAAATAAATACGCCTTTACTTAAGATTATAGGTAAGTTATGGTTAAAATGAGAGCAGGGAGGATGACTTAAAATTCTCAGGGATGAATCATTAATACTTTCTTTGTGAAAGGGCACCAGTCCATGGTACAACCCCAGGGCTTCGCAGGAGCAGAATTCAGACCCTTTGTAGCAGCGAGTAATTGTCTGACTCTGTACCAAAATCCTCAAAGGACATACTCACCTGTCTCTGTCTTCTGTGTATTGTTTTATGTTATTTTAGAAATATGCCAGAACATATTTGCTTTCAAAATGATCAGGGTTTTCCTGGAATAGACAGACTGCATTCAGGCATGGGTTCAAAAGTAAAGGTTTCTCCCTGAGATTCCTGTTGAAACTTTCAGGCCCAAATACAAGAGTTGAGAGTTCAGGAGCACCGACCGCCTGCCAGAGGAGAAAGACCAACGCTGATAAAAGCTATGGAGGGCAGTTAGTTTTAACAGGGCTATCAGCTGAAGAGGGAAAGCTCTAAGTAGACTTGGTAGTCAATGAGAAAGGTAACAGCAACACTTTTAGCTCACAATTGGGAAGGGTCAAAATTTCCTCAAGGAAACAAAGACCGTTTGTACGCTGCTTTATGCACTTGATGGAGATGGATGGCATTAGTGGCCCTTTCCTACACCCACTGGGACTGTGAACAGAAAGTATTTTAACACTGGTACCTGTTTCGTAAGAATCAGCTGGGAAACAGAAGGGAGTTTGGGACATAGCTGCTGTTCTCTGGGGCTATAGAAGTTCTTCCAGGAGGATAGAAGTTGCCTCAAAACTATCTGAAGATAAATACTTCGTCTAAACCGCATCTTGTGGACCACTCTGTGGCTCCTTTCCATTTTGAGGTTGCTTTTCATTCAGATGGCCAGCCGGAAAGCATGGCCTATGTGTGGCCACACTCCAGAGCAGCCAAGCCGTAACGTGCACGAGCACAGCCAGCAGCTTATTTGACTTTACAGCCTGGAGAAGCTCTACAGCAGCTGTCACAAGGAGCCTGCAACTGGTCCATAGAGGTCATGGACAGCACAGTTTGGGCAGCTGCACTTCTACCACTCATTAGCTAAGGGAGTCATTCACAGCAGCAAGGAGTAAAAACTACCATTTTTTTTCCTAAAATGTGTTATAGAATAATCTTGGCTATGAATTTGCTCTTTATTATGTAGAACTTATTTTACGTAGAAGTCCTCATGCTTTGGTGCTCCTAGATAGAGGCAGGTTCAAGATATGACCGTGGATCTGGTCACATCTCAGATGATACCCATATGGCCCCATTTGGAAAGAAGAGACTCTCCATTTCGTATGGCAATGTTGTGA
Source organism: Sagittarius serpentarius (assembly GCA_034782735.1). Lineage (NCBI taxonomy): Eukaryota > Metazoa > Chordata > Aves > Accipitriformes > Sagittariidae > Sagittarius > Sagittarius serpentarius. The sequence continues at coordinate 17,019,103 of JAVKLA010000053.1, forward strand.
ACATAGAGAATTGTGAATGCAGCTGAGTTTCATTTTAGATACCCGATCTATACATGAAATCCCATACCAGGATGTTCGAAGAACATTACCCGCATTTATCATGGACTATGAGAATGCTATTACTGAGTAGCAGAAGCACCTTCTCAACTAGGCATCATCCCGAGTGGATACACCTGCCTTGGTATGGGAGGCTAAAGAAAGTGCCTGTGTGCCAGAGATACTGCCTTCTTCAACAAGGCAAATGCTAGGTTTGGATTTGCTGGGCTCTTGCCCTGTTCCAGAATGCAGATGTGTATTTTTTTCCATATGTTACTAGTGTTCTGCTGAGTTGTGCCATAACATGAAGACATAGGCTTAATTCATGTATCTGCTCATACTTACCGGTGATCCTGCCTTGGGAAAGATACAGCAGCTCAATGAACCCTTACTGTCCATGACCTGTGACTAGAAAGAAATTCAGGCTTTCAACTACTAAGTACAGTTAACAGCTGTAAAAACAGCTGTAGAAAATCATTTGTGTTGCTAAACTTAAACATGTCGCAGGGGAACTGAAAGCTGTTTATGAATATTCAATTTTTTTCCATTTATCCTTATTGTATAAATATCATTCCAGCAAATTAACTCTTCCTGATTAACTCAGTGCAGTATCAGAAAGATCATTTAACATCTTTGTTTTCTTATTAATACAAGTATTCACACGTTGCTATAAAGGGCAAAAAATGTGGTAGCACAGATAGTATGTAAGGTCTGTGCTAATAGTATATGGTTTGTGCTTCAAACTGCTGAGTTATCTTAGCAGGACTTGATCCTAGATATGTCTGAGCTCAAGCTTTTGGTCTGATGTTGGAAGTTAGACAAACTAGTGCTGGCTTTGCAGTATTTCCAAATGAAGGTGCAAGAGAATGTGATTTCATTCAAAGGAAATTAATTTTATTTGTAGTCTAGTTCTGAATGAAACCAGGAAGGGAGGCAGTTCCACTTTAGCTCACACATCTTTTATTCTGGCAAACCCTTACTTTGCTGTGTACTTCTTACTTTGCTGTGTATTTCTTCCCTTGCTGACATATACTTCATTTTGTATGCTCCTTCTTGCCAGCTGTTCGATTAATTTTTATCGTGGCTTGATTTTCTAATTGATTTTTTGTAGTAACAGATTTTTAAAGGAAATCTTTTTCCCCAGTGTGCTTCCTGACAGAAAATCTCTAGTAAATATTTATCAGGAAAGTGTTATATTAGTACTTTTCTCAATAAATATTTATTAGAGGCTTAACACTACAAACCCCCATAGAATTGTGATAAATATTGACTACAGCCAAGAAAGAAACAGTGCCTGAAGAGCACTGCATGCTGCAAGCATGCTCAGATGCAGATAATCAGTGATAAATATCTGGTGCTTTTTAGGTAGGAGAGCTGAGCTTTCCTTACCTACCAGATCTGTCATGTGCGTGACGGTGCAGGATTAGCTCCTGAGCTGGGGGCACAGAATTAAGACACAAATCTTTTAAAAGGGCAGCAGGCAAACCAGGGGAGCTGGGGGCTGACAGCGGTTTTAAAGCATTTTTAAAAATAAGCTGCATCTTCTCCCAGTGAAAATAGTCTTCTCGGTTTGATAGATGTGAGAAGCCAGAAAGGCTGCTTGTGATACAGCTAGGCGAGCATGCTGGTACTCATTTCATTCACGTCTGTGTGCACGGCTGGGTAAAATAATTAAAAAAAAAAAGTCTGGAAGTGGTAAAAGCAAATAAAAGGTCATCCGCAAATTAATTACTTGTAGTGCCTTACCTACAGATTTGCACTGACATAGGCTGCTCTCTTGCTCTCTGAACTAGAGGCTAGAAAAATAAACGGTTATGAGTGGGTAGATATGATTGAGGTGTGTGCGGTCTCCGACGATAAATAATCTCAGCCCTTGTGTTCAGATACTGCAAGCAGCTTTGGCTAGTGTCATGACTTACTTGCCAGATTCATTGTGTGCGATTCAGTAATTGAGACAGCAGTTAATAAATATTCTTACTGTCCGGACTCAAAACAAAGCTGAGGTCACACGGGGCTGGCACTGTTACCTAGGAGGAGATGCAGGCTGTGCGCTTCAGACTGCTGATTTCTGGGCTATTTTAATGAAATCTTACCCTGACAAGCTTCAAAACCCTTGGAATGAGAGCAACAAGATGACTGTCAGAGCAACAGGGATGTGTTGCTTGCATATGCCTCTGCCCTTTGTGCCAGGAGCATAGAGCAATGTGCTGGCTCTGCTATGCCCATAGCTCTGCTGTGCTTTACACACAGAACACTGTTCCTACTGAAATCACTCCCAGTCCTGAAGTAGTTGAAGGAAGAAAAAAGAGGGAGATTAAAATGGCAGCAATTTGGACCAGTGTGTAAACAATTTAGGTTTTTCTTTCCAACCACGCAGCCCATAGGTGCAAGAAGAGATACAGCCAAGGTAGGATCACTAAACACTCTAGGCTGGCTTCTCTGAGCCAACACGCAGGGTGATAAGTGATAAAGACCTCTCCTGCACTGCCAGTTATTTACACCATTTCAGAAGGGTGTAAGTGTCCCTGTCTCCTGCTCTCATTGACAGGGACGCAGGGACAGACGCACTGGGTGTCCTGCATGATGGGTCTGTGCCTGGTGGGCTGGCCTGGCGAGGCACACAAATGCTGCTGGCCAAGAGGACAGACCATGGCACGTCACAGCTCTAACTGGGCAAGAGTCACTCTCCCTGACCCTTCGAATTCAGTTATCTTGCAGCTGACTTAGGTCTTATTTCAGGAGCCTCTCACTATTCAGCAAAGGATTAAACCCAAGCTTAAGTGGCTTTGCTGAACAGGGATAGAGTTGATCTCGGGACCTTCCTCATATTTATTAGCACGATAGTCAGAGGTCTGGCTGTCATAAGCAGTGTATGTAAGAACAGCGAAGGCCCACTGAATGGCCAGCCTGCTGCTTGTCACTCCTGCATTTTGATGGGACCACCTGTGCAGCACTCATGCCGAGTCCCTCTGCTTGCCTAAGCCCCTGCCTGACCTGGTGTCCGGGGGACAATGGCACTTGCTTCCTCCCTGCCTCTGCAAAAATCTGTTTTAACAGTATCTCCTCTGCCTGCCGGTTCTCAGTGATCAGGGGGTCCAGTGGAAACCTTTGGATTCGGCACTTCCTACCAAGGCCACCCCTTTGGTTAAATTCAACTCCCGTCTTGCTCAATGAGCTCCTATGAAAATCCATCCTGGCTGAGGAAACATGCGTCTGATATCTAGTTTTTCATTTCACCCTGATCCAGACAGTTTTAGCCAACTGTCCTGCCTAATTCACCTCCTAATGGAATCAACAGCTTCCAACTTGTTTGAGGACTTTGGGAAAAGCACAGTTTAATGCCCAGGGACCTGTGCTGGAGTGATGTCTCCGAGGGAGAGGCATCTTCAGTGTTCGTCCCACCTAAAAATGCAATGACAGTGGATGTTTTTCTCTGTTCGGTTCCCTCCTTTTATCTGCATGCAGCATTTGTTTCCACTTACATCTAGAGAGACTTGGAAAGTGATCTGATGAATTAGAAGAGCCTACTTAGGAGGAAATGAAAATAACCCTACGCAGCTCTCTGTTACTTCCTCAAGCCTTTCTGTGACTAGTACTAAGCTGTTATGATACAGGATTTTTGACATGCCAGGGAGAGGAAAACAAAGGGGTTTCTGTGTAGCACTAAGTTTTCCATCCTGGGGTTTGGGATTCCTGTTTGTGGGACTGACACTGCACTATCCCACCGCTGCCCACCAGCAGCGCCGAGCCCTTGCACGGAGGGGGCTGGCTCCTTACACCTCACCGTGCAGGAGCTCCAGTCTGGTCTGTACCGAAACCCCTGAACACTCCCAGAGAAACAAAAGGGTATTCTTTTTTAATTTCTCATTGGAAATAAGGAACAGCCATAAAGCTCAGTAAGAAATACCACTGCTTCTTACTTACCTCCGTTCTTTCTGCTTTGGAAATAAAATGTGGTTGGTGGGTCCTGACAGGGGGGCTAGTCTGAACATGCTGCTGCTGAGGATCCAATAAGCTCTGCTATTAGAGCTTTTTTATAAAAGAAATTGAACTGTATTTTGTGTCTTTCCTGTGCAAAAATCTCCCTCTCTCTCTCTCTTTCTTTCTCTCTCTCTCTTTTTTTTTTAAACCATGCAGGAAATGTTTTGGAAGGGAGAGTCAAGAGACTTAAGTCTGGAATTTTTATGTACACCAGAAACTTAAATGTGTGGTTCAAGCTGATAAACTTACCACACCTCTTTCTGTTTTCTTTATAGACTTATTACAAATATCTGGCTTAGAACCTAGATTTATGGTGTGAACAAAAGAAACATAGACCATAGAGACTTGAAAAGATAAATCTCAGGAGAAGACATAAAAGGGTTTGTTCAACTTTTAAACTGTTTCTTAATGAAACAAAATAACAAAAAAGATCAGAACACTCATTTTTTAAAATGCTGGTGTTTAACGAAGCTGTTGAACATTAATGATGCTGCATATAAAATATCACCTCTATTGTTTTATGCCTGAGTTGAAATTGCCTATAGAGTCCAGTCCTGAGTTTCTTGTAGCATCAGTTTGCATTGCTCTCAGCTGGAGGTTTGTACAGAAAAAGGAATGGCAATCACAGAGTGTTCAAGCTATATTTTAAAACTAGAGCTGGCCAAAATTTCCCAATGGTGCATTTAGGAGCACTTTCTTGGATTCATTTCAGGTGGAATGTTTTGTGAAAATGTGAAATTTAATTGAGAAAAGAAAAAATAGGTAATTTCTGTTTCTGTTTTTACTTTTTCCTTACATGGTATTTTAAATAATTCTAATCAAAATGAGTCTTTGTTACTTCAGTTTTGACAGTGCCATGGACTCTGAAGCTGCGGTGAGCATACAGGCCCCCTTCTTCCCCAGCAAAGATGTGGGACTTCCCTGAAACTTTGACTTAGAACATCTTTTAGGAAAAAAAAAAGGACATTTACTCTTGACTTACAAATTTTCAGTGGTGGAGAATTCCCACAACCTTTGGCAAGTTGTTCGAGTGATTAGTTATCCTCACAGGCAGAGAGCTTGCACTTTATTTCTAATTTGAATTTTGTGTGTCTTCAGCTTCTCACTCTATGGGCTTTATTATACCTTGGTCTCCTATGGATTGAAATATCCAGCTTGTAGATTCAATACAAGTGCATGCACCTATGATCAAATCACCCCTGTTCTGATTTGGTGATTTAGATGAGAATTATCACTTGCGTCTATCTGTGAAAGACACAGTTTCTTTGAATCTATTTCAGTTCAGCAGAGTCACTCATTGATTGCAGGCACCAGAATGAATCCCACTGCTCTGGCAGCAATTTCATCCATGCCAGATAAAGAAGAAATCTAACCTTCCTACTCAGTTTATATTATATGACCAAGAATTGCACAAGCCATCTTATTGCAATAGGAGTTCGTGTTCAAATGATCATCAACCAGTACCTCATTAATACCTAAATACAGTTTAGTAGGAATAAGACAGTGTGTTCATCTGGCTCACCTAATTGTCTGATAGTTGAATTGAAACCTCAAAAATTTTGCATGTCAACATCGTATGTCACTAAAAATGTACGAGGATCATTTTGTGAAGTCAGTGGGTTTCTACTGTTTTCACAAATAACTGGATTATGTCCTAGGTCCACTTTTAGGTTTTTATTGAGGGTGTCTTTGCCTAGAGTGGAGCTCTTCTGCCTTTGGAGGAAGTAAAGATTCATATAAGGCATAGGCTTAAGCTAACATTTTTGAAAAACACGTGTGCTCTAAGTCTATGCAATTCAGTCATCTAATTGCCCAGATAAATAAATAAGGATTTACTTCCCACTGGGAAACCAGAAGATCTTGGATGAGGAACTTAATTGTAGGTTTAATCTGTCCGCATATCACTGGTAAGTGAGAATTATTGACCTTTAATGGTTACTTGGTGTCCCCTGTGAAAGGAATTCTTGAGTCTTACAACCACAAGTAGCCACACCATGGTACTGCCGCTGTGGTTGTTCTTAGCAGGCATCTTTCCCAAAGCCTAGGTAGGTGTTGCAAGGCCAAAATGACTATAGAGACAGACCTACCCATTCAGCCCCATCAGGATGCCTCTCAGAAAAGGGAAATGAGGCACCTCAATAGGAACAGGCGGGGAATTTATGCTGCTCCTACCTGAGCTGTCATTTCCCTGTGGCTAAATAAGGTATTTGCTCCCGACTCTTTCAAGAACACTAAATTAACTTAAAATCGGGTCTAAATTCAAACATAAACAGATTATCTCTGGGCCATGACAAACGAGATTGCAATGAAGAATTATGTAATTCTCAAATGTGACCTCTAGTCAGTGCAAACTTACAAAAGCAGCCTCATCTTTATGGGGATCTACTCTAAGCTTTAAAGCATCTATGGCTCTGTGGTTTTGTCATGAGCACATAGTAAATGTGTCTAAACATAGCTACTGTGAATGTCTGGAAGTTACCAGCTAAGACAGAAGCAGCTAATTGAATACAGCACCAGCAGGCATAATAAATGTGCATTGATTTTAATGTTATGTGGAGGATTTAATATTGAAGTGACTAGATTACTGTTATTTGCATTGCTTATTCTAAAAATGCAAAAGATAAGTAATTACTAAAATTTGTATGTTAATTTGGTTCAAAGAAAGTGATTAAAAGTAGAAGGAAAAAATGAAAACAATGCATTACCAAATTCTTTTACTCACTTTTTTTTTGGTAAACGAGATCCTTCTGTTTTACAACTGCAGTTCAACTAAAAAGAAACACTGATAATTATAAAGTATTATGAGCCAACCAAGTATTTTCCATTTGAACAATGATTTTCACTTAGCACCTTAATGTTGACAGAAAAAGACCAAAGGCACCCTTGTGACTTTACCAGCATGTCATAACAAAATGAAGGCTTAACCTGTTTCTGAAGGATTGACTTTCAAGCAGGAAACTGGGCTATTTTGGAAACTTAGCTAATGACACTGTTATTTTTTCTCCTGAGTGATAAGGTTGATGGATACATACCACTTGTATTTTGCTTAATCCTTTTTCTCCCATGCTCAGGACTATCACTTACACCATAGTGTTGATCAATCAATGTATATTAGTAGCTAGCTCTACTGACAAATACTCTTGCTCCGTCGTTTGCAGCTGTAAATTTATTTTGACAGAATTATCTGACACACAGTATTTTTTTTCCTTCGGACAACTGTAAAGACTACAGTTTTCAGAGGGACCTAGAATTTGGTGAACTCACCTCTTAGTGAAATCCCAGGGGCACCAAGTGCATGTGTGCCCCAGGAGTCCTGAAAAACCCAGCCAAAGGCTAATTGGGATCTTCCTTATGCTCCAGAATAATGTCACACTACATCTCACATGATAGAGTAAGTTTCTGTAAAATGTGGAGACGTAAAGAGCAATAAATATACAGACCTATGAGATTTAGAAACGGCACCAGTAACAGTGGCTACCACAGGTGTTCAAACTGTTAATTATTTTCACTGAGGTGAGCATTTCCAAGCCAGCTCCCCAGAATAAGTTCTTAGAGCCAGCAGATAGCAAAGGATATAATTGGATTCCAGAGCTTTGCAATATCAGTGCTTGGCTTCCTTATAGAATTTAAAATATATTTTAACTGATGGGGAGGAATTTCCAGTTGAAGAGAAGAGGTGCTCAATAAAAACATGATTTTACCATCACCCGACACTTCTGCAAGGTCACAAGGGCAGATAAACAACTTCCTGCAGCTGTGGCTACATCTGGCACACGACTGAGGCAGAGAGCGTGCTTCGCAAAGATAAACATATCAGGTTGTATCTCCATAGTCTCCTACACTTCTGGATAAAGCTTGGGGAACTGAACTTGGCCCTGCAGTGCCAGCAGTAATTAATATCTGAAACCGCTTTGCCACTAATGAGTCAAAGCAGCCCCACAGTGAGTTTAAAACCACCCCACTCCAATAATGCGTGGTGGCCGTGGGCAGCTTGGTGCCACTGCACTGCCCCTGAAGCCACCGGTGGTTTTTCTCACCTGGAGACTGTAGCTACCATCAATCTGCCGGTGAGATGCTTCAGGGGAAGACAGCTGAAAGAGGAGAAATGAACTGCGAATCTGCACGAGGTCTGTAGGTGGACGGTGCGTGCTGAGAGCCGGGCAGCAGACCTGCTCCCAAAACTGTCGCGTGAGCTGTACCTGGGCTGGGGAATGGGTTCCTCGTGGCCTGGGGTTAGGGGCTGCCTCTGTGTTCCTAAGACACATTTTATTAGCCCTTTTAGAAGAGAGTCTCTCTTTGGATAGCTTAAATTCAGCAGACTTGGTTGGTGGGTATTTCTGGCATATTGTCACACAGGTGGTTGGCTTTTTCCTCAGAGGCTGTCAGGGTGCTTTTGGGTGGAGCGTGGGATAGGTTTTGTTTGCTAACTGAGCAAATGGAAATCAATAAATGATTTTCAGCTGATCCCAGGTTCAAAGTTTTTGGCATATGCAATGAGACAAGCCAAGTCAGCTTTAACCTGAATGGTAATAGCAAAAAGGAATTAATTACGGTTTGCATCATTTCTGTATTTGGACAGTAGAATAGTGTTGCACAGCTGGAGAGGCATTTCCCTTGTAGCCCCTTGGGTGAACTGTATGCGGGTGCCTCTGCAGGTTTCTGGAGGGAGATACAGTCCTGAAAAGGTGTCTTCCTCTCTCCCTGGACTATCCCAGGAACCCAGCTGCTCCCACAGGGCAATCCAGACCCTCCTCTGAGGCTGGAGAGGAGCAGACCACCCACTTCTCTGCTAAGGCTGCGCACCCTGCGGGCGTCTGAAGGGGAAGGGCAGGCAGTGCCCAGCATTTGGATTATCTTATATATTACATTTTGGATATTGGTTCAATGGGGGTTGCAGTGATATGGTCAGAGCACTTGCCCACCACTGGGAGCTGCGACCCTCTGAGCTTGAGGGAGCACCTGAAAAGCACCCCACAAGCTCTGTGCAAGAAGTCCTTCGGGAGCCTGCATCCCAGGTGAGGCCCGGACAAGTCTATCCATGACACACTACGGAGGCAGCCCTCGGTGGATGGGACACCGTGGAGGTGCTGGGCAGACACAGAGCTCCCGAGGCAGCCTTTGGCCACCCTCTGTTCCGAGGACCTCTTGGACTGCAGCTGGTGATGGAAGGATCATGTTTGTCACCTCTTGTACCAGCCAGATCCCCATCACAAGGAGCTTTGCCCCTCAAGAGGAGAAGGAAGATTCCTTCTCTGCGCTTAGCTTGGCAGTTTGCAGTGAGGAATAGCTGTTTGGCTGTGTAGCTCTGTTGGTAGGAGCACCGCTTCCTTGCTTGCTTATGTGTTGGGAAATTGCTGGCCCTGTTGCCTGTAGGTGCTTATGATACCTTCCAGGAGAAAACTAAAGTTGCTAGGACCTTGGCCCCACGTTTATCCTATCTGGAAAGAGCTTAGGTTTTTGGCTGAATTTAATTCAGCTTAGCAAACAAAGAAACAAAATGCATGAGTTATAAAACATCTCTTTTCTTTGCAAAAGCCCCAGTTCTGTAACAAGCCTTGTCAGGTAAGTATTTGTCCACACTTCGACACATCACAGGGAGAACTGTAGGAGCCGACAACATACAAGCCATTTGATGTTGTGTTTCTACCCTGCTTCCTGGCAGACACCTCCCGAAGATGACAAGGGAGTATCATTTTTACATGACGGTGTTTCTACCAAACTGCTGATAGAGCCCTTCACAAGATCACAGAAGGGTCCGTATCATCTGATTAGCATTTAGAGAAGCTGGTCGTCCGGGAGGGAACCGCAGGAGACCAGAGACTGCCACCCTTGAGGGCTGAGAGAGGAAAGAGTCAATCAGTGGTTGATAAGGCTTAGCAATGATAAATCACAAACAAAACTCCAGGCTTAGGAATTCACAGAACAATCTGTCATGAATTTCCTTCCCTTCCCTCCCTCCCCAATATCTGATGAGAATTTGCCTTTTAAAATGGTCTCTGGCAGTACAAGAAACCAAGTCAGCGAGAATTGCTGAGCTGTGCCTGGCTTTTGTTAGTTTTCGTAGTGCTCTTAGTTTTTTTTTATAACTGTGTCTTTGTGTGTATGTGTGTCTCTGGGTATATTTATGCAAATTGGGCTGCTAGTAGGCGATAGCAGGAGGAATTTTAAAGTTCAAGGATTTTTTTGTAATGATAAAATACAAAAATCTCATGTGCAAAACATTTGGTACCAGACTATCAACACTTTAAAAGAGGGAGATTTGAAACCTGCCTAGGAGATCCGGTTCCCCACTGAAGCAGGCTGCAAAATCCTTTAAAAAAATCATTTTAGAATTGACTTAAAATAAAAAGACCTTCTCTACAGGAGGTACTTCTGCTGGGAAGAGTGCTCGCCACATCAGTTTTCCCACCAGTTCTGAGTGGCTGTAACACCTTAGTCTGCTAGCTACATGTATATACAGTATACGGGTACGATGGTGTAGGCCAACGCATGGGCTGAAGACGCAGCTTCCCACGCTGTGGCTATGGAGGAGAAGGAGCGCCGCGGTGCCAGTGTAATGGGACAACACATTTACTGAACGCGCATCTCGGCACTCGGCTGCTGTGAATGACGACGTTGCCGTAGGTCGGCCCAGGACACTTCTGCTTCATCCCCTCTTCCCCTTGTTAACCAGTTAATTGATGCAAAGGGAAGATGCGGAGATCTTTAGGTCTCCCTTTGCCTAAGAGTGGTATAAATAGGACTTAGCATAGTATTTCCCCTGATTATAGCGCTTATAGTCACACATGTACATTCTGTCTCTCACTTTTAGGGTACAGTGAGCCAGGGTGGAAGCAGGTCCTTGTTTCATCTCTGTCTCTGGGCAGAGGAGCACCCCTGTGGACTGTGAATCCCCTCCCCAGCACCTTTTCCGTGCTGCCCCATCTGAAGGATGGAGGCAGATGAGTGCTATTAGCCATCTTTCATACAAACCAGTTCCCTCCTTCCCTTCAGAGAGATGCCGGATGAGCAAAGCACGCACGTCTCAGCTGCACGCCGTGCCCCTCGCTTCTCAGACACGTGTACACATGGGCCCAGAAGTGGGGTCAAATAATCCACGTCCACCCAGTTAAGAAGCTAAAAACAAGGAAGAAAAATACTGTTAGAATGGACCAACTGCAGTGGAAAAAAATACAGATTTGAGGGGGAACGATGGCAAAAAAATGCCAGAGACCACAAAAAAGAAGGAAAGAAGAAAAGAAGGCACTTGGAGAAAAATCCACTGTGCTAATCATATAGAAATTGCACATACGCCGCTGCCTAGTTTGAGGGATAGATGGTAGGAGCTGCATTGAGCCTCTCACAGAACTGCGCTTTAAAAAATACATTAAAATGTTGACTAGTACGCTTGCAATGAAACCTGTGGGTTTTAACCTAAACATCACTGTGATCCTCCTCCTCTTCCATGACGGGGATATTTTGGGGCAGCGTTGCACTGGTTTGCTATAGCAGCTGGTAGGCTGAACTGAAAAAAAGCGTAAATGTTCTTTCCAAACTAATGTGAGAGAGAAAACTGTTACCAGAGGGGAACAGTGAGGGTCTATTTTTAATTTTTACCTTGTTAAAAATCATTGTCTGATTGCGATAGCCTGCTTTTTACATCTGTAACAGTTCCTGTGCCATAAGAGCAGCAGGATTCCTCCAAGGGATGCCCAAGAATGCAGGAACGCTGACGCTAGCCTGATGCTGGTGCTAACAGTGTGCACTGCTTACTCTTATTAGACAATAACATGTACCCTGGGGTGTCTTCTGGCTTTTGATTAAGCTCCCTGGGATTCCGGCTTTGTAGATTGGCCATTGTAAATGCAGAGGCAGAAAAAAGATGCGATCGCCTCTGCTCCAAGGGTGGTACAACCACCTCTCCCGGCAGGAAGCGTTCAGATGCCCTTGATGACAATGGGCAAACAGACAATGTTTTTGTTTATTTTCTCATAAAGTGCTGATGAACAAATGAGGCAGAGGCATTAAGAAGCTCACGCTGTGAGGAGAGATTTGAGTTTATCAGCTGCTTCTTGGCAGGGTAAATTTTACATACAGTGAGAATTTTAAGCAATCCCTCCCTGAGGGGTGAGACTCTAGAGTTTTATTTCATAAATAAAAGGGAAGGAGTGCTTTCCTTAGAGATTTGCTCTTTTCTTGAGTCAAGTTTGAATAATACCGTTTGTTTTCTCTGACCTTCTTTGGTGTAACATGATCATGAGACACATCACAGCTAGCTAGTCTATAGCTGAGGGGCAGCAGAGGATGAGAGGAAGCACCTATGGGTAAAGCACGGCTTGGGAAATACTGAGGAAGAGCTTCTTTGACTAATGAACAGGCTAAACTCTGCAATTAAACTTTGTTCATTTGATGAAGGATGCTATTCAAAACTTGGGCTGGTATCTGCTCTCACTGAAGTCATCACAAATGGCTCCAAATACTTTGTACAGAACCTTGCTCAGCAAAAAGAGACAATAATGACCCTGAGCGATCACAGGGATCACATGCAGAGCTCCGTCCTGCCAAGTGGTGAGGGCTGAAGATAACTGAACCTCAGAGCTAGCACACACGAGCCTTCTTTTTCCTGGTGTCCTTACCTAGAAGGGCTTTATATATTTCAGCAGAGAGCTCAGAGTACATAGCAGGTTTGGAAAACATTTTGGAACTGATGTTGTGAAGCAAAGTTGGATCTTCCCTCCGAAGTATCTAGAGGCCAGTGGCAACGTCCACATGATCTCTTGTAAAAAGGTGATGCCATATGGCAGGAAGCCATTTATCTGGCTTCATTGCTGTAGGGAGTGAAAATTGACAGGACAATGCTATCTGCAAGGCTCACGGGCCTGGGTCAAATCCTGCTTACCTTACTTATGTAAATAGTTCCCCGCATCTCAATAGCTCTGTGTTGTTACAAACTGTCCTGATTTGCACTTTGCAAACTGAGAGCAGAAATTGCTTCCAAACCTTCCAAATGGAGCTTTTCCCTCGAACAGAAAAAAGCTTTGTCCTGCCCAACCGAGTTGTCCGCATGACTGCAGAAACCCAGTAGCATTTCACAGGGAGTGTTCTTTTGAAGTTTGGTTGTGTAAGACAGGAGGAAAAGCTTCCCTCCCAAGCGTAATCCTGTAGTGTAAAATCAGCTTTATATTTATATATTTTGACATTCAAACCACTCTTTTTAATGCATATGTGTAAGCTCTTAGGGATTTAGGTCTCCATCACTCGGTGATTTGCCTTTTATTTCTCATAGTCCCCTATACAAGGAAACTATTTTTAAGAAATTCCGCAGTTTCAGTTTTGCTATTCCTTTACAATGGTTGGAGAGGGAAGGCTGAGGTGGGTGGGTGGGTTTAAACAAAATGTTCAAGGGTGGTTTTACAGACTCAGTGGACTCCACAACCAGGAACTCAAACCTCTTGAATTACTGCCAAGTCTTCCTCTCAGATCCATCTGAAATGACTTAGAGCTGGTGCAGGTCAGGTCTGAGCTTCAGCAAGAGCCGTCCTGTGTTACCCCTAGGGAGACCCCGCCATGCTGCACCTGCCTTTGAAAAACAGAAGACCTGCGTGGTGAAGAAGCACTAAAAACAGTAAAGGAGGGTGCAATGGTTAGGAAATTACCCTTGAGCACAGGCTCCGCGTGTGCAATAACCTTCTGTGCTGCAGTCTTCCTGTGCAGCTGCGGCCAAGCCCCCGGGACTGCAGTCCGTAAATGATGGGGAGCCCTAGGACTTAACGGGGTCACCAGCCCCAATGCCCAGGAGTGCGGTGCTCAGCCCCGCCCCGGCACCCCAGCTTTCACCACCGCACTTCCACTGGTGCCCAGGGGTGGAAGGGGCTGGAAGGCTCCCAGTCCTGGCAGTGCCGTGGTGCCCACATCTCACCCATGAGTGACCTGCAGTCTCTTTCTTCCATTGCCTGACATTGTTGGAGCCCAGTTCCTTAATTCCCCCTTGCACCAGACGACACTGACTGGGGAGAGGATGGGAGAACTCATGTTTAGTCTTGGATTCAGGAACAGAGATGTGAGCTAGAAATTGATTTTGAAATGTTTTACTTGGTTGTTTAAGTATGCAAGCATTTCTTCTGAATAAAACACAAAATATTATCATAAGATGGAGCAATTCAGATGTGCTTATCTGGAATTAAATGCAATCTTGATTTGTTAATTTTGGCACTTGTGAGCGTGTGTGAAGCTGGAAGAAGAGGGATTCCTGCAGATCTGTGTATTGGCCTGGCAGGAGACTAAAGAAATCAAAATAGCATAAAACCTGGGATAGGATTTGGTCTGTCTAAATCCCACACTGATCCTACTTTCTTGGACTGGCTAACCTCTCTACTGAAGCCAGAAATCATAAGCATAGTGTTAGCAACCCACACCCACACTTTTAGGCCTGTCTCCCTTTCTGCAATAATCAAATTGCTAGAGGACCCCCCAAAAATGGGGGTCCATGTCTGCCCCAGTCTGAAGGAGCCCCTCTGCCTGCATCCGACCGGGACGTGCCACCATCCATCCGCCTGCTGGGCAGCCGGGGTGACCACAGCCCGCAGTGGCCCTTCAAGGCCAGGTCCTCTTCCTCCGGACAGGGGGATCCCCAAGCTCATGCTTCCCCTCTTGGCAGGCACCCCAGCAGAGGGATGGACACCAAACCTGGCCTAAGCAGATCGCCCTTTGGGCAGGCGTGCTCTCCCCATACAGGTGAGAGGTCCGGTTCACCGGACGAGATCCGCTTCTGGGGGTTGTCAGAGACGCCTTCCTCCTATCATGGCCTTTATTTTTTAATTTAAGAGCTTACTTTCAGAGGACTGAGTCACCCCCTCCTTTATATGTCCAGTTTAAGTGAAGTAACTATCCACATTTGGAGGACTTGATTTTACCACCACATAGGTAAGTTAGGCACCTAAATCAGGCAGTGAATAAGCTAAACCATGGCAATGACTCCGTCTCTTCCACCAGGTGAAGATGTGCCACACAGCGTCCTTAGACCTCGGTACGTCTCCCCTTTGTCTGACACACGGCATGGCTTTGCCATGTCTAGGCAAGGAATAGAATCTTCAGGCTAGGAATGGGTTAGAGCAACTACACCCTTCCATCTCCTACCTACCTAAATGAAGAAAGCTAGCAGGAGATTGTTCCACACATTGATTTACCTGCATGGATGGGGCTCAGAATGTGTATTTTGGAGGTCATTTTGTTATTGACATGCATTTCCAAGTACCCATTTAATCCACACTTACATGTAGGATGAATATTATCATTGTACTTTGGCACCAGTTTCCACATCAGTTTGATCTTCTGCATTTATAATGATAAAGTCTAACATTTTTCAGGGCTTAAAAATTAGGCTCCAGATTAAAACATACTCCTTCTCTGTGGCTTTGTCTGCATAATATAATGCTCTTAAAGCAGACGCTAAGAGCTTGACTGAGTTTCCTATGCTCAGGTATAAGGTGCCATTTGAAATGCTCTGGAGTACCCAGGGCATTCCCATGGGTGGACAGCTACGACAGATGGTCTTCAAAAGATTTACCGCTTCCTGGAGGAGACTAGTGGGATACCTCAGGGCATCTCCAGAGGTACTAAATGCAATTTATGGATAGCTGAGTCAAGGCTGCACCAACTTAATCTGTGTCCTCTCTGCTACAGTTTTAATTGATTGCTGTAAAGACCTGGAAAGCTTTGGCTCCTGAATTGCTCAGCTCCCGAACCGCTTGTTTTATAAAAAGCAATTTAAAATGGTAGTAATTGAGGAAGCACACTTCTACTGCTAATATTTTGGCTTAATTAGTTTACTCTATGGAAAAGTCTATCATGGCTTGTTTTCTTAGAAAAAATGCAATGAATAATGAAGGAAAAATGTATTCAAAGGGATGAAATTTCTAAATGATAATTTATGTCATTTTCATTATGCTTTGTAATTCTTTGAAAAAAGTTCCATTGTTTGGTGTTATCAGGAATTTCAGTGGGAACTCCCTAGAGAAAGGTGCAGTTGGCTCACTGAAAAGCTTTTCATTTAAAACATCACTGTAGATGGGCCCGTACGTGAGATAAGGAGGAGGGGGTGGTTAAGAGGAAACAATAAAATATGCCAAAATGTTCTGAAATGATGGTGCTGAGTTGATTGTTTTTTTCATTTCCCTTTTTTTTTCTTCCTGCATTGTCATATGAAGAACACGGATCATATTTTCATATTTTCATCAAGTGGACAATACAGCTTCAAAGCTCTGGGAGGAAGGGGAAGTCTTTCTTCCAAACTTTTAAAAACCTATGATCTGTCAGTAAAAGCAAATATGTTTATAGCAGAGTAATTAGTTGAAATTTTATTTACTGCAGAGATTTGCACTTCAGTTGCTTGCAGGTAATTCCTTCTTTGGAGTCTGTACCCTGTGAAGCAACAAGAGTTTTCAGACTGGCAGAGGATGTTCCTCATTTCAGGGAGAAATAGTATGTACAACTAGCGATACCTCTTCTGACCCAAATTGTTGGTCTGTGTTGTGGTGGTTTTGGTCGTTCCCTCCTTTCTATCACTTTTTTTAGACACCCATTTAGACATAAGAAGCCCATCCCTACTGCCCCAAATGAAACAAAACAAAACAGAACAAAAAAATCTCAGCATTTTCCTGCTTCATTTTCAGCCCAGTCAGACCCTGTAACTGTGCAGCTCAATCCCAGTCCTTGCAGGTAACTGATATTTTAAGAGATGGTTTCTATTTTTAACCCATCCTGTTCCTTCAAGAGCCTAAATATTTTGTGCATTTACCCTGCGTAAAGGAGAGTGGATCTTATGCCCCTTATCTTCAGTTTGATTTCACCCAAGTCTCAGCATATCCGTGAGCTACAGAGCTGAAGGGATAAAAAGAGCTTGTGTTATAAATTCCTTGCTTAATGTATTCTTCAACGTATTCATCTTTTGCATTGAAATTTTCAATTCTTGGTTCCTGTTCAAGAGACTCTGCTCTTCCCCCTTGCTGCCTGAAAGACTGAAGCTTAAATGCAGTGCTATTAAGGTCAATGTCACTTATGCTGATAACTCAGAGAAAAAAATCCTGTGGAGTTTTCAAATTATGGCAGGCTTTGTATAGTTTTACAGAAAAAAATGCAAGCAGATTACTAGTCTTTGTATTTCTGCAGTGAGGGAAGTATTTCAGGATTGTCTACCGTACTTGCTCCCAGACTTTTATGAGTTAGCGCAGTGCAGTTTTATTTGCTTGGTACTACCAGCTGTTATTAAAGTTACTTGCTATTTCTTGTTGCAGATAGCCCTTTGAATTGATGTTGCTCATGCTGGGTGTCCGCTTCAGGGTACTTCTAAAAAATTGGCGTGGCTAGAAACAGTTTAGTTGTTTTCAAGGCTAAGAAATAAGAATATTCTGCTTTCCAGTCTTAAAATGGTGGGGTTTGATTGGAAAGCTCTCTCTCCTGACTTAAAGAATTAAATTTGAGATGTGTGTTGATCCTGAAAAAAAATCTGCACGTTTTTGTCAAATTCTACATCTTTTGAAAAGTAGCCATGATCTGAAAATTTCATCTAGGCTTTATTCCCACGATCTCAGAAGAGGCTTTCCTCCCTGAACTACCTCTGCCTCAGCCCCACACACCTGCCATACACCACCTCCACCCAGCACCCTTCTCACCTGACAGCAGGAAGCCGGGGCAGAGATTGCACCCCATACATTGACTGTCAGCTCCCGAGTTTTAGGAAGTAAGACAGCAGCCTGAAGCAGTGGAAAACCGCTGTTCCCCCTTAAGGCCAAGATTATCTCTCCTTGCTTGTGGAATCCATCCTTCTGAATAAGAAGAGGAATTTAACACTGACTATGTGTCTCACTACTCACACGGATTGAATAGTGCTTAGGGTGTCGCCGAATCAGGCAGCGGGAATTAATGTTTGTTCATCACAAGATCCTCTGGTAGAGAAGAGAATTTCATTCCTCGGCTTTGCATGAAGATGAATGTTCACTGTACAGGTTATGCTATTTCTGAGTGAAGCAAGTCTTCCCTCCCCAGAGGTTAATGTTCTCAGGGCTTTGCTTTTTCAGTATTGGTAACACTGCCTCCTTCTTAAACACAAGAACTTAAATGTAAATGGGAAGGTCAAAGATCTTTGGAAAATGCGAATTGAAAAAGCATGCTTTTCTTTCTGAAATTGTCATTTTTGATCTGATTTCTCAGGGATTTTTTTCCCCAGCTGTTTCTTGAAACGGCCCACATCTGCACCAAGGACAGCTTCCGTGGGTGTTGCTCCCAAGAAAAGTCAAAATGTTTCTTTTGAAATGTCCCTTAGCTAAAATCAGTGAAAGATATAGACAATGTCGAGTGGGAGGAAGAAAACTGGCATTCAACCAGTGTACATGCCACAGTCTAACAACAGTCAAATAGGAGGGGTAAGTAGGAAAAACAGGAAGGGAAACAAATTCACTTTCATTAGGAGAACTGCAGGATTTCACCTGTAATACTATCTTCTTTCTCTGTGTTTGTGTAACTAACAGGCTCCATGTGAGCAAACAGCCCAGCTGATACCTCTCTTGTCGGGTGTTCGCAGCAAGGCTTTTTCTCCCTAAGTACACATCTTACATGATAATTGATTCCACCTTCCGAGAACGGCAGGATTTTAAGACGCAGCGTGTCTCCAGCGCGTGTCTGCGGCACGCTGCGGGGACCTGCAAATAGCGGGGAGGAATTTTTAGAGTGCGTCTAAAGGCCTTTGCTTGTCATTAAGCTGATAAGTGTAAAAATCGCTCTCCAGACTACTTGTGACACTTTTTATGTTTTTCACACGGTACTTCTGTAACATAATCATCCCCGCATCATCTCCCTGCAGACGCAGCCTGAATGTCTAAGCTACAAGGCAGATCCTCTGCTCGACGGACCTCTGTGGCTTTACGTCAGCTGAAGGGTTTTGTGGTGCTAGAGGGTAACGCTCTGTCTGACCGTATTTGTGTGCTTGTGTTCCATAAAATATTTTCTAAAAATATTAAATGGTGACACCTGGAACAGTGAATTTGACGTAGGATTAAAGGAATGAGCAAATCTACTGTTTATGATGAAGATGCACCTCAAATGCCGTGATTTCATGGGGCATTGAGTGTATTTTTTACTGGGATTAAAAGAGAGATCCCTCATGTCTGTCTTCTGATTGAACTTAAATGCCAGTACACCAGCTCTCCTATACTGGAATCTGCTTTATGACTTGATTGCAGTAATGCTAAGACAAACTATCTCTATCTCCATCTCCATCTGGCAGTGAATACCGTACCGAATACGGAGCACGGAGCTGGGTGTTCAATGGCTAGGACAGCCGTAGCAGCCTGTGCCGAGAGCGCTGGAGATCCAAGCAACATAAATTGCACGGGTCCAAAGGAAAAGCTAATTTGGGGGTCAGCGGTATTGACCTTGAGATCCGTCCAGTTGCCTCTTTAAAATGAGAACGAGAAAAGTAGATGGAGCACAAGATCTGGACAGAAGTAGCAGGCTGATAGGAAAACAGAGCAAACGTATTGCCATTTACTTGAACCTTCATTCTCTAGTTTTATTCCACAACTGGGGCTTATTACTCGAGATGTGACATCACTTACAACACCGCTGGAGTTGTACTGGCCATACTTGCAGTGACTTCTCTCTAGGAGATGCCCCAAGCAGCTCTGGTTCAGGCAGAGGGACATGCCAGCATAGGGGAATGACCTGAGGAGAAGGGGCAGGCCTGTGGTGCCTGGGGAGTCCGTGGGGTGAGCTAGGGCTGAGCAAGGAGCGAGCAGGGAGTGAGCAAGGAGCAAGCCCCTCCGCCATGGTCTCAGGGCTGGGCATTCCTGGGCTTCTTCCTTCCTCACCCGCTGCACAGGCAGGTGTCTCCTGAAAAAGACTTTTGGATTTTTCCTTCTCTTGTCACTTTTCTTCAATAACAGCTAAGAGTTTAACAGAGGGAAAAATTAGTTGTACTGTCTCTGTTCTGAAATGACCTCCCTGCCTGCAATCTTTTTTTTGAATTACTTAAAGGCCACGCTGTGTGCCACTCAATGCTATTTTTTGCAGTACCTGTTCTCCCTGAGCTATCAGTCGGTCATGCCATAACCTAATATGACTTTTTAAGTGATGGCTTGATTCTAAACCCTTTATATTTTGCTTGCCAGTAGTTTTCTCTTAAGTGCCAGCTTCCAGGTTTCTTGCAAAATTCAGCTAGTACCAAATACTGCTTCCCTGCTTATTAACCCAGAAAATGTGGCCCGCTCCCAGCTGTAAATGATACTCTTATTGGCAATGCACTGCTCAAGGTGGTAAACTCGGGAGAGGGATTCTCTTTCTGTTATTTATTTGTAGAGTACCTGGCTGAAGGAGGATTTAATCCCTGCTTGGACCCTTCACACACTATCACATGAGAAACAGTAGTTCAACTGCTTACTCAGCCTGGACTTGTTATCTGTGCAAATCGTCAGACATTGTTCAGTGTCATATAACTACTCCCATTAAGTCTATTTCATTAGCGTGCGTGCTTTCTGACATAACTGCAGTAACGCTAAGATCGATTGCTTCTCCATCCAGCAGCGTGTACCATGCCAAGCACAAAGCACGGAGCTGAGCGGTCACTTCTTATAGCTGTAGGCAACGTGCGATCGCCTGTGGTCACCAGTGTCGCACGCACCGCGTACATCTGTGTGCCGATCAGGCATTTGCTTCTGAAATGAACTTCAGAAACAAATCAAAACGGACCTTGTGTGAATGGTGCTGCTGGTCCATCAACAGTCTTCAACCTTTGTCTGCTACATAAGGATTTTTCTTTCCTCAGCGGCAGGATAATTCTATTGCTTTTCATGGCACTTTTCTTTCCTAAAGCATTTATTTTTATATTTGTGAATTGGTAGGCTAGGGATCTGCTCTTATTTTCCTATTTATTTTTTCTTATTTATTTCTTAAAAAGCTTATTTTCTTTGCAGCTAGTAATGACAGTTTATTTTGTCCCTAACAATGGAGATAAGATTCTATCATCCTGTTCAGCTGTACCATGACCCACATCTTCTTGCAAAGGAGAGAGCTAATTCTTTTCTAGAAATCTCCAAAAATTTTAAGTGCCCTGAAGGTTAAACTTGTGGCATGGTATATGAAAACCAGAGTTCTAGGATCATGCAAGTAAAAATAGCTTAAAAATGGTGATAGAGCATTGGTTAAATTACAAGATCGTGTGAAGATGACATCTAACTTCTCAATGAGGTCACTGTGAAGTGGATGTGACCTCATCTTTTACATCATCTCCACTACGAGATTGCTTGAGTTTCTAAATAAGGCTACGTATGACCCATGTAAAGATCAGCGTGTGATTACGTTTTTACCTCCAAATTTCACATGCTTATATCTTTGATGCTGTTTGACGATCTTACTCTGTGCTTTTTTGAAGGGCTCGTGGAAATCTGAAATCAGCATGTCTAAAGATTACACTTATTCTGCTGTGTCTTACCGTTTGTTACCCAAGCAAGTATAGTTTTTATTATTCATCACAGCACTGAGAAATAAATACAAGGAAAATCCATCTGGAAAACTATAACCACAAAAACTAGAATAAAAATCACAAGTTAAAATCAAACTAATTTCAGTTAAGCAAAAATGGAACTGTTTTGTTTTTCTGCAATATCACATCCTAAAGCTCTTTTCTGTTAAAGAGGAGAGGAAGATTTGTTAATGTGCTTTTGGTCTTTAAAATATTACTACTGGAGACTGTAAATTTCAAGTTATTTGACTGGGTCAAAAGAAAGAGCAGTCAAGAAGCACAGAAACATGACTATGTGCTGAATTAACCTTTTTTTTTTAATTATAAAAGTTATAGCTCTGTGCTGCTGACAGTGCTAAATTTCCCATTTGAGGCCTTTGGCATTGATACATTCTTGAGGAGGTAAAAACTTTTGATTTTTCATATAGCACCAAATGGTTTATTTATATTTAAATCAGTCCTTCTTTGCTATACTTAGTTCAAGCAATTTTTCAATTTTTCACTATGCGGCTAACCAGGCACTTGAACAAGTTGGCCAGAAAGGCCATGTAATCTCTGCCCTCAAAGTTATTAAAAACTGGACTAGACAAGGCCCTGAGCAACCTGATCTAATTTTTATGTTAGATCTAACTTAGGAGCTGACCCTGCTTTGAGCGGGGGACTCGATGATCTCCAGAGGTCCCTTCTAACTTAAATGATTCAATTTTTTTGTGCTTCTATGGTCTAGTTTTAACACTTGTAACAAAATATTGAAAGTCAATCAACAACTGTGCTGTCAAACAAGGCATATTTGCATTCAGAGAAAGGAAGAGAATTTTTCCTAAGTTTTGTGATCATTGGAGCTAATTATTCTTTTCTTGCCTTCCTTCTGCCTTTGGAATGACTTTCAAGGTGGGATATGTTTTGTCGTTGTCCACAGTATGACAGACACTCAAGGGATCTGGAAATACACTCAGCTGTACACAAAAGGAAAATATTCTAAATATAGACTCGTCCATAGTTAGGCTCTTCCTGCTGGACTTAAATTAATCTTGTTTTAAGAAGAGAAGGATCTTGTACACTTCCCATCATCAGACCCAAGTATAAGTGCAGTTTACATAAAATGAAAAAGAGCAGAAATCCCAGTGGAGATTGGAGCATTTTCTTGAGAAAACATTGCCAGTTTCTAATCCAAATTGAGTATGACACAGAGACGAAACTGTATTGTTAAGCAGCCGACGCCACTTAACAGCAACCTTGACGGTTGCCAATGTAAGCACCTGGGTAGAAAAAAACAGGCATTTCTGACATCAAACTATATGTTGGGGTTTTCTACCAAAGGCAGCAAGCTGCAAAATGTTGTCAGGCAAACGCCTTCTCCTTGGAGCCTCATGAGGTAGCAGCCAACATGTGGAGCAGGAAGAAGGTGGGTTGCAGATACCAGGGGATACAAGACCTTTCCTTACTTTAAAGTCTCCTAATATTTTTTTGTGTGTTGTTATTCATCCTGTAGAACTATCGAAAGCTCAATGTTTCTAGTCCCTGTGCTGAGCTGAGTCATCTGACTCAGCCCCAGCTGTGGGGTTGGGCTCCATGGTCCTCATGGGGTCCCCCCACATCACCATGCTCGGACATCTAGTGGCCACAAAGCAAAAAATACAGGGGTTTTTTGAGCTCTACAGCATGTATTGAACCAGCCAGTTATGTCAGTAAATTGTTCCCCTAAGAAAAATGGCATAAAGCCTTCATTTCATGAGCTGCAGAGTGTAGCTGGCCAGACGTCAAGCACATGAACATTTCCCCTGAGCAAGACATGTCATCAGGTATTTTTAAAGATAAATTCGCTGTTCAATGGGAAATATTGCCCCTGTGGAAAATGGTTAGGGAACACAAGGAAGCTACACAAAAAGAAAAAAATCCCTGAGTAAAGTTCATTCCATGTTGTCATGTGGCACTTGAATTTTGGGACCAGCCGCTGTCTGGGGTTGAAGACAGGACAAAGCCTTGTCAGAAAAGCCTGTTTCCTTTGCACTTTCCGAGACAAAAGTCTGTATCTCTGCTGGGTAAACACAAGGTTTGAGTCATAGCTCTCTGCAGAACTACCTGATAAAAAAGGAGCCACTGTACACGGGCGCAAGTGAAAAGCTTGAATTCCCAACCCTTGAAACTAATGCTCACCACCCACTACAGATTATCCCAGTGAGCACTGACCTTTTTTATGTGCCAAAATGACACTAACCTATATGCTATGGTCTCTTCATTTTGCAAGATTCATGACAAATGAATCCAGCTGAGGAAAGCCTCCTGCTAATTCTGTCTTCTCCCACCCAGTGCCACGCTATGGCTTAAATGCTTAAATCTGAGGCACATTTAACACACTCAGAGGCTTTGTGCTATGAATTGAAACAACTCTTTCTAGCTCTGCTGCCAGCCCATCTCATTTTAGGAGGAGCCAGGTGAGAAAAGTCTCCTTCTCAGTTGTCTTTTTGTATTCCCAGGTATTTTGCAACTGAAGGCACTTGTTCAAGTATAACTTGATACAAGTTAGTCTCTTCTACTTGCTAGGCTGGAAAGGGATCCACTTCCGTATTACAAGGCTGAAAAAACTTCACATTTAGCATATATATGTGTATTTTCTATGCAGAAGGCAGGTAATTCAGGGATGTATCCCAAAGAACCGTGAATCCCCAGTCCTCTACTGGCCATGTGCAGAATGAGGATTTAATAAGGAACTTTATTATTGGGCAGGAACCGATAAAACAGGGGGTTGCTAAGAAGGGTTTCATAGAATCACATCCTGATGGCTTTAGACCAGCTTTCATCCAGATGCTTTCTCCTACTTCTCTCCCTTGGCAACTGCTAAGGTTGGTGAGTGGTTGGTTTTTCTCATTTTCTGAAAGTCCCCATTGTTGCTGTCAGTCAAATCATCAATCATTTCCTCAATCCATTGGAAAAAAAAGAAACAACTGATGAAGCTTAACTTAAGTTCATGTTGTACTGAGTTTGTAAATTAGTTTATTATGTTTTAAAACTGGTGTGTCTATTTTTTTCCTTCTTTCCTCTTCTGTTTTGTACGTGAGAGAGGATAAAAAAGTAATGTTTGCCCTTTTCCATTCATTGTGATTCACGAGTCTTTTGTTGGGCTGGATTTTGTCTTCACCTTGTGATCCCCACACATAATCCCTTCCCTGCAGTTCCTCCTTTCTCTTCTGCCCTGATAAAATTAGGCTTTTATCCCCTTCTGAGCTGACACCCAATTCTCCTAAAGCCTCCTGCTAATTCTGTCTTCCATCCAAAGTATTCTTTGGCGATGCTTCCGTAGTGCCACCAACCTTTCCCCTGCCAAGTGTATCGTTCAGGTTTCCTTTCGGATGTTGCCGAAGGGGATCTTTGCGATTTCTCTCATCAGCCTCTGTACTTGCTCGGCAGTTATATTCTTGAAAAAATCTCATATCGAAGTAACAAATGTTAAAATGATCGAACAGTTCATAATTCTGCTGCTGCCGTTCAGGTGCATGGATCGGAAGGTCCTTTTTCACAGAGCTGGGTGTGCACCGCCGCTCCTGTTTTGCAGCCAGGGAGCGTGAGGCAGCGAGTCGTTAGTCGGAGGAGGCGAGGAGGCGAGGTCCCTGAGCTGCAGTCCCGTGCCCTGACCGCTCCCGGTGCTACCTTGCCTTGCTTCTGGGGAAATGAAAAGAAAAAAAGATGTTGGGCAAACATCCTTGAACCTGCTCTCTCTGGTTTAAGGTAAGTGAGGGCCAGCCACGGGCAGGTTACCTCCATGACAGCAGCGTACCAGCTGCTCTGCGGGAGCTGCTGATGCTCGTGCTATGCCCCTGCAGTAAACAGGAGTGGCTTGCTCCATTTTGGAGTTGCCACAGGGAGAGAGCATGATCCTGCAGTGAGGTGGGTCGATACCCTCCCTTGGCAGCGTTTCAGAGTTAAATATCCTTTCTCTACCTCACGCCTTGCTCGGGAGTGTGCGCATACCCTCAGTATGGTGCTGGCAATAGTCAGGATGTCTAGAAAATTTTCTGTGTCAGGAAAATTTACTGGTGAAAATGATATGCTTAAAAAAAAATAGTGGACTTGCCCTTTATGAAAAATACCAATGGTAATTTAAGATTGGGGCCAAATGACAATGAATGTGAAGGGAATGCCCAGTCCAGCTACCTGCCAGAGCTGCAATATCTGAGACAGCTCTTCCTTGTGAAGGCAGCTGAAATGGTTTATCCAGGACAACTTCTCTTCCTCCCCACAGCTGATCGTATGGTCTATAATTCCTTTCTGGATGTGCAGAAAATTTGCATGCCTGACTAGTTCAAGGTCAGTGGATGTTAAAGCTCCTTGAGAGGGTGAGGGAGAAGCTTTGTGCGATTTTATCTTTCCCACTATCTTGCTGCTCTTATTTCATTTATCTCCATTCTGCGAGGCAGCACCTCTCAGCACCTTCCAGGGAGCTGAGAGCTCAGGGAGCTGATCCAAGGTCTGTACCCAAGCTGCCTCCTCTGTAATCCAGGTGGCCCACTGGATTCAGCTGGATAATGGGAGTAATGTTAACTCACCTTCAGCTGGGAGACCAGTGTAACTCATTTTAGTGATACTTTCAGCAAAGATGATATAGAACCATCTGAAGTAAATCAGAGTTGCACAAAGCACAGAGTTAATGCATACAGAATCATCACCGTGGTTTTCCAGGGTTATCCCATTTACCTGGAATAAACATTTACATCTGAGCAAACAGAATGTATAATGATGCTACTCATAAATAAATAAAAGGCAGCAGGGTTCAGGGCTCTTTAACTTCTACTACAAAGGCTCATTTGAAGTGTGTCTCCAAATCAAGATCAATGCACCTAACAAAATCACATCCAGAATCTAAAAGCTGATTATGTGTCTGGTTTCAGTGAAGAAAAACTTCTCCTGCTAAGACTTCACGGAAACTGCATCCACAAAACCAGAGCTGACTTGAGTGCACTTTGCATCAGCTCATACAGAGAGATATTTGCTGCAAGCTGCTCCCAGTTAGTCTTCAAGTCACTTCTTTCCATTGCTGAGGCATCTTCAGAAAACTTTTTAAGGTAATAATGCCACTTTCTTGCTCATCTTTAGTTGTGGTAGTCCTTCTGTTACAGTGCTTACGAACTCCATGTAGTCCGTACTCTGACACTGAATATTATTTTCAAGTCTTTCAAAGATTTGTAGTGGTTAAAGGCAAAATATCCTGATGACTTTAAAGCTCTGTCCTGCTTTACACAATGCAGCCATGCATCTGGCTACAATGACAGGGTTAGAAGACCCTAAAAGTTATAATTCTAGCACCTTGTGTCTTTACTGAGCACCCCCCCACCCACTTCAGCCTGACATTTATGCAGACAGAGGTATTAACTTATTCAGCACCTAGGCATGTATTTTATCACCCAAAACAACAGTGATGCTTTCATTTTAAAGGAATTAAAGCTGTATGTTACCTTCCAAGTCTTCATTAGCATGTGTAGTAGAGCATTAACAATTTGGAGGTGTAAGAAATTTGCTGTCATATCACTGTTCTGCCATGCAAATTAGACACTTAATGAGCAGTTGGTTCTTCCTGTTGCCACAAATATATTTATCTGGTTGTATCTTTACAGTTAGACATTTTTTAACAGGCATTTCTAATTGAATAATAACAAGATTATTAAAGGAAATCCTTTAAAAATTCAAGGTTACTTTCCAGGAACATAAAATATTAAAAGCTAATTGTTTTTTAGTGCAGCAGAAGCTCTTTCCAACTGCACTGACTCTAGGTCTTTTCAAACCTGAAGCCCATGGCTCTACACAGCTCTGGCACTGTCCTACAAACTTGTCTAGCCTTTCTACCAACCTGCTCCAGGGGTGCCTTTTTTTCAAAGCCAGCTGTTTCAGTCCCTCCCGATTTAGCATCATTCTGTGTGCAAAGTCAGCGGTGACTCCTGGGGCCCATGCAGGCTATTTTGTGTTTGCGTGCACTTTTGTGTGTGCATGTACATATCCTATGCATGGATTATCAGTTAAATATGTATTGACATACAGTGTAGGCAATAAAAACTAACGCCAGGGCTTAAATCTTGTCCCTGAGTTTCTCTTTCCCCTCCTGTGTTCTGGTCCCTGCTGGCAGTTTACTGCAGGAAGCTATACACTCATCAGCCTGTAAAACGCTGCTCTGGGAGAGACAGTGATCCCAGCCGCAGGCTGGGGCAGATAATAGACTTGCCTCACTTGACAAAAAGATAAGAGTACATTTTGTTCCTCATTATTTCACTGTTCTGGGGAGATGGGTTCTTTCCCTCTCTTGTTTAAACAACATAAACAATGCCAAGTGTCATGACAGGAGTGGGGGCCTGTCAATGCTGCCCTATAATTAGAAAATTTCCACGCATGAGGCAAAAGGGGTGTCTTCAGACCACTTGCTGACCCGCTCATCCATAGATCAAAAACCCAAGTAAGATACAGATAAGAAAATGCCCGGGAAAGGAAACATGCTCCGTGCTGCTAATTCAGGCAGCCTTATTTATGCTGGGGCCAGGGGCTGCCTGGTGCGGCAGTTCTGCCTAGGCACCTCCTTGAATTTGAAAGGGCAGCGAGGCAAAAGGCTGCTGTCCCGTTGGGGCCGAGCACTTTCCCTTCCTTCCTTTGGTCTTCTTTCTTAACCAGAGTGTGACCCTGTGGATGCAGTGTAACACCGTGGGAGACCACAGACTGGTACTCATGTTGCAAAGTCCAGAATGTGCCTTCCTCTCTCCTCTCCTCTCCTCTCCTCTCCTCTCCTCTCCTCTCCTCTCCTCTCTCCTCTCCTCTCCAAAGATTATTCTGCCCAAATTAATAGCAGTAGAATAATCAGCCAACCAACCCAATGAAACGTTATCCCTGTTTAACTTTTCTACTCAACTACTTGCTTGCTGGCACAATCCCACCGGGTAAGCACCTCGCTTTTTGCGAATGCCTCTGCCGTGCTCTCCAACTTGTCTCCATATGCTACACATGCAGAACGTGCAAGCTCACATAGCAGCCAGCAATATCAATCATGTGGCCACTTGTCAGTATTAAAGGCAAATTAATGCCAGACTGTTTTAAAGTCCGGCTGCTTGGGGCTGGGCTGAGGCAGACTGGTTCGCTGCAGCTGTTTATAGGTACCCAGGGAGAATAGGGCAGGAGCGTTTTACTGACATTGGCATCTGATCGTACTGATGAGCCTGACATCTTAATTTCGTGAAAAGCACCACGGGCTCTTCAGCAAGAACGTGAGGCCAAGGTTCGTCCTGCCGCTTGGCTGAGTGCGTGTACAAACTCCTCACAAGCAAGAGTTAAGACCGTCTGTCAACAGCTCCGTCCCATAATGCGCTGAGAAGTCTGGCCCAGCTCCAGGGCTGATCTTGAGCATACGAGTAGCTTCTTTCAAGTCAGTGAGAGCAGCAGAGTGAGCTGCGGGCCCCGGGAGAAGGGTGCTTGGGCACCGGTACGGCTGGACCCTGAGGAGGCAGGGCGGGTGCCACCCCAGCGTGTGAGCTCACGGGTTGGCAACCCAGGCTCCGCCGTGCCCCTCCCGACACACGCACTCCCAGGGCCTGTCAGCTAGTGCCGGGGTTGCTGGGCTGCTTCTACTGCATAGGATTTCCTGTACTGCACGGTCAAATCCCATGCACCATACGACCAGCATATGGGATATGTCCCTTCCTGTATTTTTGCAGAAACCGGACACTCTTCCGGGTGCCTGGGAGTCCAGGCCGGTGGCAGGCGGGAAAAACGGCTATTGCACACCTACAGATAAATTGCACTGTATGTACCAGACTTACCGTGCCTGCCCTGGGCTTTTCATCTGGGTGTGCACAGGGCGGTCCAGATGCAAGTGTGTCTGTCTGAGAGGAAAATACAGTCGGAACCACGACCAGGGTCTCAAAAGCACCGATATAATGAACCTGGGCAATAGTAACATCTTAACTTCCGCAGGGAACTCCTGACCTTTACCAGTGAGAATACCCACAGCAACACCAAAATGTTTTACAACATTATTGCTTCTTTTTGCTTGGCATGAATGGTATGAGTCTATACATTTTACGTACATGTCATATAAATCACATTTTTTTAGCAGCAGAAGAGTTTAACAGCTTTCAGCTGTTGCTATTGCATTTACCTATTGAAACATTCCTGGAGCTGTGCAATTATTAGAAGAGTAATTTAGTTTCAGCTTGCAGAATTTCCTAATGAAGACCATATCCTCAAAGTTGATACAGTATGCCAGACTTTTATCCACATCGCTCATTATCTCAGCGAAGGGCATGTCTATTAGAGAGCAGCACTTAACACGCAAAACTCTTGTTATCTGAGCACATTTAACTAGTTAAATTCCATGTCTCCAATGTCAGCCAGATAAAGAAGGCTACTGTATGTTTAGCACACAGCCTGCAGAAAAATTCTTACCAAAATACAGGATCATATGGGACTCTGCTTTACTAAAGATGACTCGTCCTTACCCAGCTTTTTCAGATTCCCCTCTAACCTAGTGATTTTTTTTGAGTTTTAGAGTGATGCCTCCCCAGCTTTCTATCTATGCTTTGTTTCTCTTCTTCCTAACTCATTTCCAGCAGATGTAGCCTTTTTCCCTGCCTAGCTGAACAGCAATATTAACATTATGAACCAGTCAACTGTACCAGAAGTGTATTGGCAAATGACTGAATGATTTGTGCCCCATATTATGTTGAACCAGGCACCTATTGTGCTTATCAACTTGATTAATTAAAATGAAGCAGTTTTACTCATGTTCCTTTGTTTTGAACTAACCTGATAAATACGTTGGATACATTGAAAATACCCCCTGAGAAGCACCTTGCTCTCTTCTTCCAAACACTGACGCAGGGCTGAGCATCTTTCAAAACTGAAAGGTCCTCCGGGCAGTCGCATGGGTTTGCTGGTTGCGTGTGTTTCAGCATTTTTTCTTCTTGCGAGGTGCACCATAATCTTGCCTGAAAAGGTTCGCTTAAATTCCTCTTGCTGCTTCAGAGGCTGTGAATTAAAAAAATCAAACCAATCCATACAGATTACAGTCAGAAAACATTGACAGTTACGAATCAGAACCAAATGCTTTCTTCAGAGGTGTTTTCTTTATTTTACAACAAGCAGAAATTCAGGAACTTCTGTTATCGACAAGGAAGCCTGGGAACAATAGTTTTTTCCTGTAAGTATCAGTAAAGTGATGACTAAACAGGCTCTCAGTAGCCAGACAGTAAGCAAGGCTATCTCCAGTGGGCATGCACTGAAGTTAAGGATGGCTGCTGAGAAAGATGGTGAAATTAGACCCTATTTATTAAAATCTACTGCCATATTCCAAGAAGGGGAAAGTGACTACAAAGCCAACAACAAACAGTGATTGCTGGTAAAGTGCAGCAAGGTTATTTGGTAATAAAATATACCCCTACACAGTTCGAGCCTCCTGTGCAGCTGTATCACAGCTGCATTTCACATTACGCTTAGGAAAAACAACTGTCACCTTCTGCACCGGTCTTGTGGACTGCCGGAGACACTGGTTTTCTGGTTCACCCAGACCCTTCCTTGGGGCATGTTGTCCCATCAGCCATCCCCTCATCCCGGGCTTCAGGGACCCAGTGCTGGTTGCCCTACTAGAGGTGACGCACACCGTGAGTGTGAAAGCATCGGTTGCTTTCACTTAGTAAAATGAATGCAAGATTACGAGGACTAAGCCTGGAGAATATCATCTTGCTAAGTGCTTAATGGGCCCATGCCGACTCTCGAAGGCCTCTTTCTTTCCAGACGGGAGCAGATATGGGCTGTTACCGTGGGACAGAGACAGCAGCATCCTGTCTTTTGTAAGGAAAGCAAGTCTCAAGGCCGCAGGAGCTGCTCAGCAGGGATCCAGCTAGCATGAGAAGGAAAGCAGGACCTCCAGGCTGCGGTGCGGGTGGTGTTTCTCAGGAGGAAGATGAGGCGAATTTGGGCAAGCCTGTGTTCCTGCATTGCTGGGGAGGATTTTAGTAGAGTATGTGTTAGACTAAGAGCCTAATTAGAATAACTACAGTTAGTTCAGTCAAGATCGATTGAATAAAATGCTCTTTTGGTGTCACAAAGGGTGGGGTAGTTAAAATAAGAAAACCCAGATTTATTTCATCCCTCTGAGTCTTGCCTTCTCATCATGACTTTTCTCAGTTCTTGATGATTTTAATGATGATTAAAACTTTCCTCGGATTCTGAGGATCTCCTTCTGGCCCAGCCCATGCTTCTGGTTATACCCAATCCTGCATGCACACGTGTGTGCCTACTCCAGGCACTGCTCTGATGTTACCAGCATGACAGCAAGCAACTTTTATTCAGAAACAAAGCTGCATGAATTCATCTGAAAGACTTGTTGAACTTGGCCCGTTATTTCCCAGAGAAATGACTAGTAAACAGATTTATTTGTCATAAATTTTTTGCTGAGTGATTTCTGCAGATAACTTTTGGCTGCAGACCATTTGCAAATGGTTTGCAATTAATATTGGAGATCAGAGGTGGTTTGCTGTAGGTTGCATGAGAAATATCTGCTCTCTTGGCTGGAGGAATACAACGCCTAGAGTCAGGTTTCTTGTAGAAATTCTTATGTGTATAAAATCCATATTTACTTTCTGCAGATTCTTTGTAGTGTATGGTTGATCCTGCCAGGGGCTTAGCACACTGTCTCTGCTCCAGAAAACCACTTATACCTGTGCTTAACTTTAAGGACAAGATTAGTTCCCCAGAAGTCAAGCCAAAGTTAACTTGAGCACGTGTAAGAGAAAAAGCAGTAAAGTTGGTTTAGGATTATATAATTGTGAAAAAAATGTGTGTCCCTTCTTTGTCCTGAAAACGATGCCACAGCGCTAGTCTTGTTCCCGACCTGGCCCTGTGCTTGTGGCACCTCTACCCCTGCCCAGCCACCCCCTGCCCCAGTGCTGCCTGCCCCACTTTTCTGCTCAGCACCAAACCCACAGTGGCGCTGGGAGGGCTGTGCTCCCTGACCCCTGAGGCCTTTTCACCTTCTCCCTCACTCCTAAAACACCGCGTGCCACTTCCACCCCCAGTCCGCAGGAGACAAGCATCCTCCTCACTGGGTCCAAGCAGAGTAGTTTTGAGATGTTTGAGACACAACTTCATTCTCGTACCAAGTTAAAGGAAAGGGCACGACGTGATGATAAAAGCCCTCTCTTTGTAATAGCCTTTTCCAGAATTTCTTCTTCTGTTGGTGCAGGATCACATCACACAGCAGCTACTTTTTCATAACATGAAATATGACTTTATTTTTCTGGAGCTGGTAGAAAGGATTACCAAAGCAACAACCTGTTCTGAAGGGGGCTGTGGTTTGTCTTAAGGACAGTGACGGTATGAAGAGCCTAAGGACCGAGGCACTCAAAGAGCCAAGGTCATCAATCTGAAATGCCAAGTATTTACAAATCCTCAGTGAGAGCTTCTGCAACTCTAGAAGGAACATGCCATACCTTTCAGAAATGCTTCTTGCTTTACAAAAGTCCTATAGCAGAAAGGAGCCTGTGTAGACTGGGCAGAGCTCTCCTGGGGCTTGCTTTGCATCGCAAACACCAGCCTTTGCTTCTCCTCTCTGTGTTACAGCATAGCTAGGGCCAAGGATAATGCCTGTCAACACAGTCACTGTATGATATGTTTTTCATTAATGTTTGAGCATTGTTGGGAGAATTTCATAAAGGCCGTCCATCCCATAAACTCTAAGTATTCTGCCTTCTACTTGTCAGCTCTTCCAGTTGAGCTGCCCGCTGGCTAACCTTTTCTCCCATCCCTCAAAGGCAAAATCAGTTGGCATAAATAGAGGTGATTTCAGGGGCTTTGAAGCAATTACACCAGCTTATACCAGCTCGTACCAGCTCTAGCTTTCTTCCACAACACTTCTTTCCCTCCCGTATAAGTGAAAACTTGCCCCTTTCTAAAACTGGTTACCCCAGGAAGGCATCTGATGATAGACACTGTAACACCATCTAGGAGCACGCTGTGCTCTGGAGCCCAGTCCAGAAATATGCAGGCTAGGTGTGACCAACCGGGGAACGAGGACGCCTCTGGAATCCAGCTAGAAGCCCTCTCCTGTGGCAGTGCACGCAGACCTGCTCATCAGGAGGCAGTGTGGAGCATTTTGCATCCTACTTCATCCATCACGCCCCAAGATGCTGAGTCCTCCCTAACTGCCACCTGTGACTCCTAATTCCTTCGCTAAAGGCTAAACACTTGCACTATTTTCCAGCAACTTAACTTTCTACTCCTGGGCAAAACTCATTGCTCCAGTGAATCACCCTCCAGCCATTCTGTGTGGGAACGATGGTCACAAATGGTGATGCCAGGCGTTCATGGATCTACTTCCCGTTACAGCAGGATCGACGGCCACAAATCCTGGTATGATAGCTGGTGTAGCAAGAGACCATGTTGGCCCATTTTGTCTAAATCTGGGAGACCAGACGTCCCGTGTTCGTGTAGATAGTCCTGTTGTGCAGGAACTTTCCCGACCCTTCAACAAAAGTCTTTGCACTCCTATCTTGTCTTCATGGTTCACAGGGATGCAGGACTGTCCTGGTCTCTCCCTTCTGAGCCGCAGCCCTGGGAACTCATCATTCATCGTGCTGCCACAGGGAGGTGGGGAACAAGGGTCCCCTGCTCCTGCCTGGTGGGGTGGAACGACTCAGCAGGGGCATGGCTTCGTGCAGGAGAGAGATCCCTGTTTCCTGTTTGTTCCCTTTTCAAAAGAAACCTAATCCAACAGCAAATAAAAACCCTCTTGCTAAGACCTTTAGACGTAGGACTGACTTAACACTGAAGCAGGACTTAGCTTCCCTTTCCAAACGTGGTCTCCTGGATGATTGAAAATGCTGGTGTTGCAATAAAGGCTGCCCTTGTCTTTTCTCTGTTAGCAATCGGAGGGCTTCAGAGTTCAAACATCAAGAGTGCCAGCCTACCCCCTTATTTCTATTAATAAATATGTAAAATTAAGGGAGAGCTTGGGGTCCCATCATTCCACTTCGGTGTGCAACAACAGTTGCGGGTATGCCCCATGTGAGAAATAAGTCCTTACAGCTGCTATCCTGTTAAATTTAGCTATTTTGTTATTTTGGCTAAGTTGTCAAAACGTTCATTTCCTGATGTCTGGGAAACTGGCTGAGCAGCATCTACAGCGCTGGGCTCTGCTGCTTGCTCCTGAGATAGAGGGAGCCTGGAAACCCCAGAGTGCAGGCCTTCAGCAAGCGGTCACGCAAAGAAAGGACTGCTCTTAGTTCCTCAGCAGCAATTTTATCTTATCTGCGCACATTGCTCTTTCCAAATCAAGACCAGCCTTTTCATTATTCTAAACAACTGGAGAGTGGGAAAATATTCCCTGAGGCAAGAAGCAGCACTTGAAGTAAAGCACTGTAATGGAAGCTGCAGCACACAGCAAAATTAATCACTGCTTAAGACATATTCCTGCTCTCAGTGCAAAAGTCACTTTTGCCCCAAATGATACACAGCCTAGTGTCAACTCCCTGAGTC
Organism: Sagittarius serpentarius; assembly: GCA_034782735.1. Taxonomy (NCBI): domain Eukaryota; kingdom Metazoa; phylum Chordata; class Aves; order Accipitriformes; family Sagittariidae; genus Sagittarius; species Sagittarius serpentarius. The sequence goes on from JAVKLA010000053.1 coordinate 17,054,114, forward strand.
CAATCAGTCCATATTAGAAGGACAACGTGTTGAGTCACAGCTTTTAATCATGTAAGGCTCAATCTCACGAGATGCTGCAGCTGAGTGCCCAAGCTGCAGTCACACAGCGCACGTCAACATAGTGCATGCCAGCCTCAGAGCACTCTCCCCTTTCGTGGAAGGCACAGGATACACATATGTGCTTAAAACCGAGCACGCATGCTCGGATCTCTTTAGGAGTAGCAAGGGCAGGACCTTGCCAGACTGGGCTGAAACAAACCATTAGTAACTGGACCTGCATGGGGTCAGAGCACAGCTCTTGCTAGAGGTGATGTCCAAACTCAGTTCCCTTCTTTAGGGAAGAAAGTTGCTTATTGAAAAAACAAAGTTTTTGTCAACGAACCCTATTAAATTTTATGACCTCTTCTACCTCTTCTTCCTGCCCTGTGGTGCTGCTGCTTTTATTAGTTGTTATGAGCACCCTTATTGTTATTACTCTTACTGTGGATCTGCTTGTTGCTAACTGTTACATGCAGAATGCCTGGGTGTTTTGCAGTGCTGGTGTATCATTTCACCCAGTATTCTCTCCAGCGAAGTGCCTGAGCCTGCCTGTAATCGGAAGATGGTGTTTGTGAGAGTATGGTCAAAGTGCACCGCACAGCACAGGATGACAGCATCAAAGTCAGCCCTGCAGCTGTGTGCTTCTTTGAAAAAGGTCTCAGTCAGCTCTTACAAATTTGCTGATGTTATTTCATTTCCATCAAGCAGGCCAGGAACCCCAGAGCTGACTCTTCCCCATCTGCTCTTGCCTTCCCTGCGCACCTTGCTGAGACCTTGCTGAAAAGATTTCCTCTTCATTTCAAAGCCGGCTGGCAACTCTGAACCAGGTCACTGTAACAAGGTGCTTGCAAGTGGTCAAAACCTGACACGGTCTTGAAATGTGATTGTATTAGATCAGGACTTTGCTTTTTAGTGATGTGTGAACTTATTTTGATCAACAGCTTGCAGAAGGAAGAAAGAAAAGCAAAACTTGCATGAAGTCAAGGTTGGTGAAAGCTGTTTGCAGAGAAGTCCTCCAGACTCTGTGCCCTCAGAAAGGGAAAGGAGAGTACAAAGAGGGCATCATGAATGTGATGCAGTCTGCAAAGGCAAGAGACACTGCTGCTTATGCCAGTTTTGGAGATAATTTTTTGGAAAACAGGAAGCTTTGCAGGGAACAAGAGCCACTAGTCTCAGTTGAGACAGCAGCATTACAGTGCAATTACATGATTTACCAAATCTGACCTGACTGCTCACTGCCAACTAGGGGGGTGATCTCTGCTTCCCGGTTTTTATCATGCATTCCCTACCCTCTAGCAATTGCATGATTATGGGTTGCGTTGGTCCATTGAGCTGCTCTGATGGAAACCTGTTTCTGAGAAGTGGGTTTCTTTTCTGCCAGATGAGCTCAATGGACCAACTCACTGTAACTGTGTGATTATGGTTGTAAAGAGAAGCAATGACAACTTAACTTATGCCTGGGGGTGTAGGATAGGATTCATCCCTTTCAGTGCAGCCTGGATCATGCTGGAATAGGTGAAATATTCAGCTTCATTTTCAGAGGCTATGTCTGGCCTACCAGCTGGACCAGTGGTGGTTAGATTAGCCCTAAATCCAGGACTGGGGATACCAGTGTCGGGGGTCGGGGGAACTCTGTTTCCTCTAGGGCTGTAGCACTAACGCTGGCCCTAAGAAAGCCACAGGGATGCATGGCTGAGGCTGGGATCATCTTTCTCAGAAGCAGTCTCACCTCACCCCACTTGTGAAGCCACAACATCAGGGCCTGAACCTGCCGCTGTTTGTGGGTGATGCAGGTGAAAGCTTCTGTGTCCTGTTGAGATGAATACTACTAGTAAAACATAAGTTCTAAACCAATGTTGTTCCATTAATGTCAGTACCTGTATGTCATGGTGTCAAGCACAAGATTTTGAAAGCTGACCAACTAGCAGATTTGGCTATTACTACAGCTATATCTGGTCAAAAATCTGTTTAGCTGCCGAAAGACACAATTTCATACCCATGTGCAGTTCCTTTTCCATGGCAGGGGGAACAGTGGCACTTATTACATACACGGAACATGAGGGACCAAGCCACGGCGTCAACAGCACACTTCTGAGTGAATGCAGAGGTCTTGTGCCCGTGTTGGCAGTGACTGACTGTTGAGTACTTTTGTTAGCAACTGGTGAGCGGGACCTGGTACCAGCAATGTATAAGAAAGTAGAAGGGGAAGTTCCAAAACCACTTCTGCGTTCAGTGATGCTTCATCTTCCTTTAGAGGTGTTTATCTGCATGTGACTATCACATGGCTGGCTGGAAGGTCTCTGGCTAAGTCCGTGTTGTGAAAGACTTCGGGAGCAGGATATATAGCTGGTGAGACGTGATGGATTTAGGTGTCCAGGTCCCTATCTGTTCAGTCTTCTTCTTTCCCAAAGGGTCTTGCCCTTACCGAACCACTGCAGTTTATAATCTTTTCACAAAATAGGCACTCATTCTGAGATATTTTATTTGGCTGGATTGTAAACCGCAAAGATTCAAAAGCTGTCATGGGAGCTGGTGAGATGTCCTACAGCAAAAGCAGCAGGTTCTATGAAACGGGTGACAGAAATTAGAATTTTTCCAGCCAATGAATCAGACCGTCTTTCAAAGACAAACCACCACTTCCCTGTTTTCTTAACTATTCACATTTCTTTTAAATCAAGAGACTATGCACAAAATTTTGGATATTTGTGGACTTATTTCCACAAAGAAAAAGTACAGAAAGAAACTTGTTAAAAAGAAATTAGATGTTTAGACGCACCAGCTTCCTCTAATGTTTTTTTTTCTCAGATAGTGAGTACTTGGGCAGTAGAAAAAATGAAGGAAGCAATAACTTCAAAATGCAGGAAAAAATGCCAAAGCTTTATGCGTAATTTCTGCTTGGACTGAGCATTAGGAATGTATCAGAACCATTGAAATGAAAGGCAAGATTTCAGCTTGTTTCACCATCAAAAGGACTGAGCCCCAAATGGGTGTAACTGGTCCATGAAATTTGAGCAGGTACAGTTGTGCAGTGTAGCTGGATTATTTGTGAAGAGCCTGGTATTTTCTGTAAGTCTAGTTCCACTTTAAAGCCTTGAGATGCTTTAACTTCATGCCTTACTGATTAATTGCTCTCTGATGACTAGAAATGCAGTACGCTGGCAGCTCTTAATGAAAATCCAGCTGGGGGAAAATTATATGAGCCTCCCCGGATTTTTCTTTCTTTACTTTTACTCAGAGTTGATAAATTCAGAAATTTCACCATAAAATATGTTTTCACTTTCCCCTTACTTAATCTTTAGTCTTGAAATCGCAGTGTGCTTTAGATGATAATGGAAAAATGTATAGTAATCTTCACTGGCCTGGGATATAAAGCAGCTCCTTCTTTAAAATGCACTATAGGAAGTGGGATGGGGTGGAACTGCATAGAAAATAAGAGCTCTGCTTCCTGGCAGTTTATTTTCCGTCATTTTATTTTGTCTAGGTCTGGGTGTGCTTGCCACTTTCACTAGAAATCCATGTTCAGCTCTGAGTTTTAAGGAAGGATTCAAGAAGTAAAAATAAAATGGAAATATCCCCCATAATGAAGGGGGCTATCAGAGCCTTTTGCTATAAGATTCCTTTTATGTGTGAAATATTTATTAGTCCTTGCCTGTTCATTATTTGAAGGGATATCTGAACTGGTGTATCCTTCGGGAATCATGAGGGGAGCAGAGGGAATGTTTACAATGAAAATGGTGCTTAATCTCCATGAATGACAGGAAAAGATTAAGCAAACTACAGATAAACCATCTTATCATTCAAAAGTATACACGCTGAATACATTGTAAAATAAATACACAGCTGCTCTTTAAATCCTTTGTGCATCAAAGGACCAGAAGCACAAAAAGGACTTACTCACCTCAAACAGGATTTACGTGGACTCTCCATCCAAACATTCAGAAGAACTTCCACTGATCAACCACCTCAGTCTAGCACCTGAGCTGGTTTGGAGGTCCCTCTTGGACCTGGAAATCAGACCTGCTTGTTGGGCTGCCTCCAGAGCCGGGGTGATGCTGGCTCCAGCGGCTCCGTACCCCTCTCCTCCACTGCGATTCAGAAACTAGGCAAAGTGGCCTCTGTTCCTGTGCTGGCTTCACTAGGCTATTATATCGCTACAGAGCCTTTATTTTAGGAAAGGCCGCCCATGGTAGCCCATTTTATATATATAACTCACATATCCAAGAAGTGGGTGACTTGGGTTTTATGCCCTTTCTGGTTAATGGTAATTCAAAACTGTAGTTGCTAACACTGGATTACGACTGTCAGGCTCTAGCTGAACCTATGAAAAACCAAAATATTTAGAGAATGTGACCTCTTGACTGACAAATGGCATTTTGAGCAGAGTTTCATAGAAGGAATAATTTCTGTGCCTGTAAGACTTTTATCAATAAGGTAAGAGCTCATGAGAGATTTTTCTGACTAACATGTTCAGAAGGTTGTCTAAATGTTCAGATACTGTGTTATTTTCCCACTATAACATTCTCTCACAACTGGAACATTTTTCTACCACTAAAATTAACGTACCAAACCCAGAAATTACCAGCAGTTCATTTTGCAGAGCCTTTCCTGGCGTCTGACGCAGAGACAAAAGCTCTTCCTCACGCAGTCCATTACAATTCCTCCAAGGCTTAAAGGCTGCATTTCCAAAGAAGTGCCATATGGCTACAACTAAAGATGACTGCAGTGACTGAGCTAAACATAGGGGTGGCTTCATCTGCCCCTGGAAGAGGACAATGTACAAAACCTTCAGTGGGATGGGTAAAGTGCGGAGCTGTCTGATTTGCTGTTGTGCTGTGTCATCTCCCAAAGTAAATCTCTTCCAGGTTAAGACTTGTCCCCAAATACCACCTCCAAAATTAGAGACAAGGATTTTCCTGTATCAGAAACTCACCTGTCTATCACTGGATGTTGATGTTCACCTGGAAGAAAATGATCTTTCTGTTCCTATGGCATAAAAAGCCCCACTACACTTACGGTAGAGGATTAAGTCTTTCTCTACTCCAACTGATAAAAGTAATGACTTCAGGTAGACACTTGATGAAAGTCAGCCATTAAGAATAAAACCTAACGTGTTCATACTGAAGAAATCTAGATTAACTTCATGGGTGGAACTAACCCTACCATATACTCAAACCAATTGTAGCTGAAATTCCAGTATGTGTTCCTGCCCAGAGAACACAACTTTTTAAGTTGTGGGTCTTCTTTTTATAAAACCAACAGATTTCTACAGGCTGTGCAAACACTTCATGACAGATGAAAGTCGGTGTCCTTCTCTGCATAGGTCCTTTCTCACATGTAACACCGGCTGTTGTGTTTAAGAAAATATATCTGACATCAGCTCAAGGATGAATTTCTTCTTACTAGTTGGTGGAAGTGTCTGTGAGAGGACTCTAGACACTGCAACCAGAAGATCATATTTCAGATGAAGAATTACTTGGCATTTCTTCTTTCATCGCACTGAGCCAAATTCATTCTCGACTTCAGAGAAATTAAGAGTTACTGAATCTGGGTTACTGTCAAAAGGATTATACAGCAGAACAAGTCTATCAGAAATGTTGGGGACTTTTTCTGTGTCTTTTGGCACTCTGAGGGGAAGATAGTTTTAACTGGCATTTTAGAGACGTTAACGTTAACCAGTGAAGGATGTTCATGCAGAGTTTTCTAGTCTACATCAGTGCAAAGGAGGTCAGAACTGGACTGACAGAAGCGTAGTTCCTTTAGAAGCACTGTGGTTTCTTTTTGGAAGGCACTGGCCTTTCATTTGGCTACGACGTGCAATAAATAAATCCAAAGCGCTTCGGCATTTGGCACCTGAAGTACATCTGAACGTAGTAAGGCATTAACACATTGGGGTTTTGAGCAGCAGAACTAGCAGAGCTCAGTTTCCCGTGGGCTTGTGTCCTCTCAGCAGTCCCTGCAGCGTGACCCTGGCTCCCATGCCTACTTCCATGCCCACTGGGCTGGGGCTGTACCTGTGCTGCGGGCAGTCAGGAGCTAGGAACAAGCTGACTGGCAGGCTGATATGCGTATGCCCTTTAGCTATCTGGCCGCTGTCAAAGAGATTACCTGTTCCCTAGAGGGATAGTGAACTGAGTCTTTCTTCTCTGTCTAGCCGCCAGTTTCCACAAACGTAATTATCTGTGCTATTTCTAACCTCCTTTCAACTTTAACAGAAATTGGCCAATGAATGCAAAAGCTCATAAGGAGAGTGGGACTTACAGATGGACAATGTGATGGCCCAGTTTGTTTCCTTAGGATGACAGGCTAAAGCTCCGTAAGTGTGGAAATCTCTCCCAAGAGGGTAAGCTATTTTGTTTCCCAGTTTGAACTGGGCACGGAAGAAACAGCATATTAGACCACTTCAGTTCCTGCCTAGGGGAGAGATCCAGCTGTGAGCAGCAGGATTTCTCAGAGCGGTGCGGTTTCGTTAGAAGTTCCCCGTTCCCATTTGGCCCAAAAGGGACACAGAATGATCTTTGATTTGAAAATATTCTTGATGCTCAGTTTGGATTCCTTCTGAGTTCAGTTGCTTCATTTATGAAACTCATTTTGTCCACAGGTAGCCACAGGTAAGCAGAAGGTGATCTCAGCATCAAGAGAGATGCAGTCCTAGTCCTAGTGCCTTCGGGACAGGGTTGGAGGGACTGAAGTTAGTAACTGTTTCTAGACAAAGGAGCATTTTGTGCTGAAGCCCTCATTAATATCTTCTGGGCTCCCCTGGCTTTCCAAAGTCACCGTGCAGCCAGAGGGTGTTGTGCTGCTCCTTGGCCTGCCTTGTCCTCTTGGGGAACACAGTACTGGGGACTCGTCCGGGAGGACCCGTCTCCAGTGCTCAGTCACTGTCCTTCAATGGTACAGCCTGAACGACAGCAAATGGGCAGTAATTTCATTTGCTGTAGCACCAAGATAGCAGCCATCCCATGAGTTGGCTCGATAAAGGTAAGAAAAAGATCATGTTGAACTCTAATGGGACTGAAGACACTTTTTTTTTTCCCCAAGCCGGAACATTTGGGGACAGATACATTTCTCCTCCTGGCTCTGCCTTTTTAGGCTGGTTTATTTCTCTGTTAAACTGCCTGCTTGATGATGTCTCCTGCTTACCCTCTGGCTGCAGCTATTCTCTTCTGTTTCCTCAGAAGCATCATCGCATAAGGAGATGCTTATCGTGGAAAAATTACCAGAAAAAAAAAAATGGGGGAAAAATTTGGAATATTGGAGAAAGTGCAAATGACTTTTTTTACTAGCACCCACGGCAGAATCTCCCTTGGAAGAGGAGGACGGAAGCATTTGGAGATGTGCTGCCACCGCTGTGTGCCATTTTGCGAAGGCCAAGGTCCCCGTCCCCACGAGGCGTTCGTCATCCTGCCCAAAGAGGCAGCAAGCGTGATGCTACGTGGCTTTTGGTTCCTTTTTTACTGTTCAGGAACCCCCTGCTGCGCATTGCAGTGGAAACACTGCTTTGTTTTCCAATCGCGAGGATGGTTTGAACCCAAATACGTTCCCCCCGCACAGCTATCATACGGGCCGATGAAAATAATGAACCCTGGACACGGGGAAGGTACAGGATGTGGTTGTGCTGGCAGAGCCGGAGCGCAGGTGGCAAGCCCTCCCCGCGGAGGAGCCAAGGGTCAGGAAACATGTGGAGCTAAAGGGGCGGAAGAGAAAGTAGTGAGCCCGGACTCAGTTTTCCTGATGACATGCATATCCAAGAGGAAGGCTAGAGGCTACAGAAAGTGACTTTCGCTGACTGCACCAGGCGAGTGTGGTAAACCTGCCTACTTATCTGTGCTCTCCTGGCCGGCCGGGGCCATGCTTAATAGGTCAAATGGATTAAGGAGGGGAAGCAGAATACAAAGTTCTTTAACAGCTTTTAATCAGGACCTGTCATTTTTTTTTTCCCTACTAGCTAGAAACCATATACTTATATTTTCCCACTCGCTTCCGTTAATAACTGGATAATGTTATTATACATTAGTAGGTGTGTTACTCTCCTAGCGTATTTTGACATCCATACTTTGGGTTTGCCTGAAATATTTTTGCACCGGTTCAGTCAAAATATTTTCACAGGTTCACATGAAAAAAACATCTAGCGACTGAAATGATGACAAGAGGGTAGCAAATCTGCAGTTAAACTGTGTGAATAAAGTAAATGGCATTATGGATGAGTCAGAGGGAAAGGAATGAGGAGACAGAGAGGATTATTCAGCATAGTGACTATTCATACATCTGTGGATGTTAGAGAGATTCATTCTTCACTGACTCCAATTGCTACATTTTCTGGGTTAAAAAAAAAATAATTGTGATTTTTAAGAATTTTGACAAGGCAGTTCTATGCATAGATTCTCACCCTTTGTAAAACAAATGTTCCTGTATTTCTAAGCCATCTAAAATGAAGTAAGTTTTGCTGGCAGGTATCAGTGACCCTGAGCTCAAAGTCTTCCTTCCTTGAACTGCTCAGTTACCTTTTTCTTGGCACGCGACAGTCAGCAGATGTCAAAGAATAAGGAGGTGTGTGGTGCCAACATTTCAGTGGTGGCATAGTATTTCCTGTAATAAAGGGTCTAATTTCAGGCTTATGGAGAATTCCTGCTGACTCTCATCCTGTGGCATTTTATGGACAAAAGTCCAAAACCGGATAATCTGAGGTCCATGACAATCCTGTAAGGTTTTCACCCTAAACGGTTACTTGCACCACTCTTTTCTAACGGCGACAATTCTGGCTTCAGGAGAAAGTCCTTCCTACCAATTTAAGCCCAGCGATTTGGCATCCTTGTCTACTTTTGCACCTGTGTAGGTTTGCACCATGTCATTCTCGGACTCACCATTGCCGCCTCACCTCTTCGCCATTGCCCAGCGTTACTCTGCCAGTCTCAGCTGGAAATGCCACCACTGAAGCATAACCTCTGCAGAGAACGCAACACCCCAGAGGACAGCCTGGCAGCCCTCCGCCGCATGGCCGCCTGCGTATCAGTTTTCCCGGTCTGTGGTGTTTTGTATCCAGGGCTCGCCTGGAAAATGTGATCCCGAGGGTGGAAAGGAACAGACCTGGGCGCTCTCCCGGGCTGCTCCCTCAGCGGCAGGATGCGTCTCTAGGAAAACCTCCAGCCTCTCCCAAGGGTCTGGGCTTTCCTAAGAGCTTCCTCGGCCTTGTTAGCCTTAATCAGCTCCCTCTGAGTCTGGCCAGGAGGAAAGGAGAGTTGTCATTGCTTCCAATGAGTGTTACAGGGAAGGGTCACCTTGTTTACTCCCACAACTGAAAGGATGGGAATGGTAATGCATTCCTTACAAGCACCGAATCAGCAGTTCAGTGAAATGAAATAATTTCAAAATGCTTATCGGCTACGTGTACTGTATAGCTAATAAGTGCTATACTAGTAGAATTCCAGAAATATTCCTGACCTCCCACCAAGTACAGATGTATGTATGTACACACTTGTATATGTATATATTATAGCCCCCCATATATATGAGTGTACAGTTATTGTATGTCTACTTAGAATAAGCTCAACACAGTGTTAAAGTTGCTACTAGACATGATCCTAAAATCCTCCTGGATAACGGGCAGGCTCTGAGCCCTTCACCAGCTATTCACCGTCTGGCTCTAACTTCAGCCAGGCTCAAGCTGCTAGTAAATATTCCTCTTCTCTTCTAGTAGAATTTGCACTGAAATAATGAAGAATGGTGTCCCAGTGGGCTCCTTGCGTTGCCTGCGGTTTTCAAAGGTCAGACTACATGTCCTAGTATTTCCTTTTGGCCTTAATGATGATTCTATAAATTTTGTGCACGGCTTGTTCGGGCGTCCCCCTCCAGAAAACAAAGTGGAATGTATTTTTTAACCTTTGGTTGGTGACAACCTTTGGTGAGACAAACTCAGTGGGGAATACAGCCAGTGCCTGGTCACTTCCTTTCCTTTCCTGTTGATGCTTTTCTTCTGGGAGCCACACTGCCGCGCATCAACTACTAAATGTTCAGAGGATTAATTTGGCTACAGCCACAGCAGAAAACAGTGAGAAGGTGGTATGATATTTGCTATGATGTTTCTGCTTGGATGAGAGGCATAAGAAAATAGTCAGGTGATTAAAAAAAGTGTAATCAGTCAACTTGTTCACAAAGGCAAAATAGGTAGGAAACAGAGGTTAGGGTTAGGGTTTCTGGTTTTGGGGTGAAGACTCTGGCTGTGAGCACTGAGGTAATCTGCTTCCCCAGACTGCTGAAAGGTAATTTGCACCCCTGTAAATAGAGGAATTCGATCAACAAATAAGCTGGGACATTCTCCCTGTTACTTTTCAAACCTGATTAATTTCTGTCTTGGAAGGGGAGTCTGAACAGAAGCTGAACTTGCCACTAGTGGAACAGTTCTGTTCTTTGGGACAAATGGTGGCCAATATCTCGTAAAAGTGGGTATGAAGTAAAACAAGTAAAAAGATTAACAGGCAAACAGATGATTAGTTGTGATGAACATTTACACTTTGCCAGAAAAAGGCTTTTTGGACATGGGTGTTAAAAATTAACTTGTGTATTACAACTTTAAAGTGGTTAATCACATTTAAGAGATCTGCTGTGCAAATAAATTTCAACCGTAGCATACTTGAAACAAGGCTGCCTCACTGCTGAGATGAAAATAGTTCTTCAGAGGGACTGTGAGAGCTAGGTGTGCTAGTACCCCAAAAAGGTTTTAGAAGAATTGTACAGTGATGGAGATCCCTCCTGTGTCTGTAGCAGCCCTTGCTCTGCCCTTTTCTGGATCTCACGGTTCTTTATGTTCTTACGTCCCTACATTGTGGGGACCCTACCTTATGTCCCATAAGACTATTCAGTTACCATCCGGTTATCCTGGCTGTGAAAATATTTGCACAGAAAATTAATTAAAGAAGGAACTAGTCTGGACATTTCCCCAAACGCTGTTTAAATGGACTGGCGAGCATTAGCTGAGAAAGAAGTCACACGCTGTCAACACATACACTGTAAACTGCCATTGGCACTGATTTGGGAAAGTTGTTTGACATCATTTCGAACCACCACTATAAAGCGCTGCTTGTACTTTGGCAACTATAGACACATTTCAGAAGTCCCCATCAACTTGTGCCCTGAGGTCTCTCCCAGGAGTTCCTAGCTGGAACTAGGGCTGTGTGAATAATGGTTTGGAGGTTGGGTGGGGTTTTTTCAGTTTCGTTGCTGAACACAAAAAAATGACAACAAATCCCCTTACTCCAAGATACCTTCCGAAAAAAGAAGTAGAAGACGCATCAGCTCGCACTGATCATGTTGGTTCTCCCAGCTGAAAAGAAATACTGAAATGTTTTTGTAGGCTGGATGAAATGTTACACTTGACCCAATAAAGAAGTGCTTCATTTTTGGGCTGTTTTATTAAAGAACAGGAAACCACAAATTGTGTTCCTATCAATCATGAATATGTGGGACTTGAATAAACCTGAGAAGACTGTCTAATAGCTACTTCTATTGTAAACCAGAATTAAAGTTCGTCCCTGACAGAGATCTGTCAGACCCCATCTTAAACACCTCAATTGATGCCAGTCCCAGACTCCCCGGACAACCTTACTCAGTGCTTAGCTGCCCTGAAAGTCAGCAAATGTTCCACTTTATCTGAGATAAATCTCCTGCCCAGAAAATTAGACTGATTATTTCCTCTCTTAGCCTTGGTGGCTAGGGGGATAATTGACCAGGGACCTCCAGCCTTCCCCCACTGCAAGGCTGTTATCACACCCATCTGTCTGATCTCCTCTTCTTCTAGACTGAACAGTCTCAAATCTTCCAGCTTTTCCTCATAGGCTGGTTCTTCACAGTTTCTGACAGTGCTTTGCTCTCCGTTGAGTAGCCTCCAGTTTCAACTTCTAATCCTGTCCTATGAAGTGCTAGCAGTTTTTTTCTAGTTGGTGTGACCTGCAAATTTTAGGCTGGTTTCCTAGGGAAAGAGGACTTACCTAATCACGGTTTATGTCTGTCTGTTTATTTTTTCTATCTACTTGACTCATAATTTTTTAACCCTTCTGTCAGTTTCAAGCAAACGTGACAGTGGTCAAATATCTCTAAGATATTAAGTCCATATATATTTCTTTTAAAATGCGGTAGGATGTAGGAGAGACACCTCAGTAGAGCCCTCACCAGTGAAAGGCTGCAACATGATAAAATCCTTAGCAGACACTGAGGCACCTCCATGGCAGAAAGGTGCTACAAACAACCCAAAAACCTTCAGTTGGAGATTGTTCCTTATGTGATATGGGGGACACCCCACCCTGGGAGCAGGGGTGCATTGCTTCTACTCCTAACGCAATGACTTGTTGTAAGAGTATGTTGGATAGACTGGCTCCCTGTCAAGACACATTCATAGTTTTTCTTTATTTCCTAACAAACCAGTAACATATATTTTCAGGAGACTGTTTCCCAGGCAGTTAGACTTCCACCACTGTGGAAATTCATCTGTGGGAGACCTGGCTTCAGGTCAGTAGAAATCCTTAGGCACCACGCTATAGCGGGTGGGCATTTCAGGTTTTCTGATGGCACTGATCCACATTGAACAAAATCTTTCAATATTTGCAGGGGTGAGGGCCAGAAACCAGGTCTCTCCTCCAGTGTGATGAATGGTGTGATGCTTTCTCCCTTGCTCTCCTTCTCCTTCAGTGAGTATTAAGGGAATTGGCATAAAAACTCAGCTGTGTGGAGGTGAGGGTAATCTCGTGAGATGCAAATCTCTTTATGGGAGGGGATGTAGTGACAGCATGCTGCATCAGTGAACTATTGAAAAAAGATATTTTGTCCTCATCTGGCAGTTTTGTCAACCTAGGCTTTGAGACTTTTTTCACAGACTATCAACTTTGAGCCCTTTCCAAAAAAAAAAAAAGAAAAATAAAAAAATAAAAAAAAACCAACCAGAAAAAAAACAGGAAAAAAAATTGCATGTCACTTACTTCTGTGTAAGAATCTATAGCTTGTCCCTGTCACCAGTTGCCCATCCGTTAGCCTGACTGACCACCCGTCCCGGGGCCCAGACACTGAATTACTCTCCGCTTCCTGGTCAGAAAGTGATGCTTCAGAGCTGCTTCCTGCTGCAAGCGGGAGAGCAATTTCCAGAGACTTCAGCCACATAAACAAGTAAAGGTATTTGTCTCTTCCCCACAAAATCCTTGCCTCACAAAGGGTTTGGTGGGGAAAACCAGCTTGGTGGGGCAAAATTGAACAGCTCCTTGAACAGAGGGTGCGTAGCACCCTGTTGTCCTGGCATGAGCAGTTATACTGGGTTTTGGGACACGATGGGGACAAGCAAGTAACAGTGAAAGAAACTGAATCTTTCAAAGGTGTGTCCCTAAAATTCCACATGCCTCCAACCACAATTAGGTGCCTAGGAGTGGAGAGATGTATCCAAGGCAAGTTAGACTAGTCTGGGCCTTGACAGCAATGAACCTGCTCCTCCAGTTTTGTTACCATCAGCATCCAGCCAAGCTAGAATAAAGCCGCTTTGGGGATGTCCACACACGCCAAACTCACACCTCCTGTTTATAGCCGGACATAGCCAAATACAAGTGACATGTTCAGATTCCAGCAAAGGTCTCAACATTTTTGGCATACTCCGAAAACAGGGTGATTCAAATCTCTACCCTTAGGCAACTCTGAAAATTAGTGGGTTTATGCTTTCTCATTCCTACTTCCATGCCTGTTCTCACCTGGGTCAGTTACTGTTTCATTCCTACCTGGAAGGACAGATTTTGTCCTTTGCAATGCCTCTTGCAAACCAATAGATTTTCCAGGGTCTACACACAGAGTATGTGTCATGCTAAATGTATTTCTGATTTTGCATGTGGTTTATATGAAAAGTGATGACATTCAATGTTAAATTAATGCCTTCTCATTTTCTTCTTGTAGCGGCATCTTGAATGTGCTTCCACATTTGCCTGAGCAAGGTTTATCAGTGCACTAGTGAAGCATGCCTGATGAAAGCCGCACCAAGATCATACTGCCTGGCTCCAGTGGTTGTTGCAAAGGTGCAGGCTGTTGCAATGGTGCAATGTGCAACGTAGACAGAGCTGAAGGCAGCTTCCACCCTTGCATGAGATGCTGAGGTGCTTGCAGCTCCAGCTGTGGCACAGAGGTGTGACTGCAAGCCGGTCTGGCTGCTGGCTGCTGCATCCCAGATGTATTCTGCATGGAACATTGACCACTTGCAAACTTACTGAGCTACATGAGCAAGGAAGCACATAGTCGGTGTTCCCAGTGCCAGCCCTTATCTCCCCCCAGGTTGTTATTTGAATAATTAAGCAAACAAAGGGCGGCCTGGCTGCTCCTGCAGACGTGGTTGCTCTGGCCGGGCTCCTCGGCCGCCGGGCTGCCCAGGAGATGCTGACAGAGCCAGCGAGCCTGGGGGAGTCGTGACAGGTCGGGGAGGAGAGGGGAGGGGGGTTATCCGGTTCCTCTGCTGCTTCTTTCTGTCTTGTTTTTAACGAGCTTTTGGTGACCAGAGGAGCAGATGCATAAACAAAAGCTTGCTGGCCCTGTTTGGCCAAGGCGAGACTTCGTGCTCCCTCCCGTCACACGGACCATTCCCAGGGACCAGCCATGGACACAGACTTTCCCCTGCATGGGGGCTGTGGCAGAAAGAGGCTGCAGGGAAGGAGGAAAATAATCCCAGGGCTGGGAACACACTGATTTCAGGATGGGAGCTGCTCTCCGAGGGGCTCTGGGAGATGCTGTGTGAGCAGGGAATCAATCTGATGAAACACAGAGTGATGCACATGGTCTGATTGCATCCCGTCTGTCGGCTACGAGCTCTCCTGCAAACCTCTGGGGTCCGGTCCCACACTGGGCTGAGATCTGCTCAGTGCGGCAGGAGGGCTGAACGTTCGTGGAGCTCCTTCCAGTCCCCCGTTTCTTTACTGGGATTGCCTGGCCAAGGCAGGGGCAGACTTTTCTGAACTAAGCCAGATTTGAAATGTCTTGAGAGGATTGCCAGCTATTTAAGGCAGGTGAGGGTGCTGAGACAGAGGGTGGGGTAGCTTTAGAAGCCATCACGTGTTGTTTTTGGGATCCCAGGAAGTTTCCTAGTTTGAAACTGTCTCTGGGGAGGGAGGAAATCCCACCCTGTACTCACTCAATAACGTGCATATATTTGGCTTCTCTCACTAGCTCCCCGTGGTTTAGTACTGATAGTCTCCGGTGCAAGCTGGGCTATGCTAGGTACTCCACAAGTCTAAAGGATGACACAAAGGCTGTGCACAAATTACAGCCTAAAAGGCTGGATAAGAAAATTGCCATCGCTTGGGGTTTTGGTTTTGGAACCAGACATCGGTTGTCCCATAGCTCTCACGGTAGCAGTGTGTTTAGATGAATCTTTCATGTGAACTTTAGCTGACTTTCTTCTGCGCTCAGGTCAATTCTTCTCTCAGAGGTTCCCCATGGCATCTTCCAGTGACAATCCACTTGAGAAAGCCCCATCAAAGCTCAAAACAGAAAAATCTGTGTAGCAAAGCACATATGATACCATACATCCTGTGCCGGTAATGTCACCTCACATCTTTTCTATCTCTCACTTTCTCCAGACACCTACCATTTCCAATGATTCTTGGCTATAGTTTTTACTTGATCTTACTAGATCTTACTAGAGGATTAGTCACACCAACACCATGTATATAAGTAATTTGATTCAGATGAAAAGCCCTGCACCTGTAGAATGACTCTCCAGAGTAAAGTTATTCTTGTGCCTAAATTTTTACAGGGTCAGGGCCCTGTTCAAGTATCTGGAGTGTAAAGAAGTTATCTTCTAGTTTGCCTGTTGGTATCACAAATGTCCCTGGTGCTATAGGGATGGCAATTCATACAGTGAAGCAGCAATTCCTGAAGCATTATTCTAGTTAACAAGATTATACTGACAGCCAGGCAAAGTACTGAAGGATTGTGTCCCATTTAGGAAGCACAGTGTAAAGACTGAGATCTCACTGGGATCAGTCAGGGAGCTAAAAACACTTTGTGTTTTTGAAATGTGCACTTCCCTGTGGATGCCCAACATTCACAATGTGCAAGATCCTCGCTGCCGGCTGCTCAGTTCGATGTGTGCACTGACCAGCCAGGAGGTTTGTGTGTTTGAGGGGTCAGCCCCTCTCCTTTCCTTCCCTTCCCTTCCTCAGGACACTGCAGGGGAGGAGGAGGAGGCAGGGGACAAGGCAAACACCAAAGGTCTTGGGGAGGGCTAGCATTCATCTATCTTTGCTTAGATATGCTTAGGGCAAACAGTGAGTATTTGTTCCCACAAAGCTCAGGCACCAGAATAATTTTCAGCAATGTCACCAACCACCCCCCTCCAAACCACTCACTTAATAGCAACGGCTGTGCATGAAAACAGAGCCTAAGTGGTATTGCAGTAAGCTCTAGTCTGACTGACCTGGCTAAATTTCAGAAAAGTCACTTGTTAAAATCAATATAGTGGCATATTTTCTACAGATTGCATTTTTGGAAGCTCATGTAGGGATGCAGAAAGCATTAAAGTGAGGTACCAGTGATTTTATTGTGTTCTATGGCTCCTGCAATAATTTAACGTATTTTTCAACTTACCCATATAATTTCATTTGCTTTGTTGACTAGCTAAACTACTTAGGAGGCAAAGAGTTCTTGCAGGTCATCCATCCCATATCAAAATTTTTTCTCTTCATAGTCAAACCCAACAAAACCAACGTCACCACAAATAAAGTCAAAACTGGCTCTTTAGCAGTAGGTACCCTTGGTTCTCACTAGATACTTGTCACTACCACATAAACCGCATGTGCAGCCTAGTCTCAGCAAGGGTCAGTTGTTTAGTAATCACCGTGAGAATTCCCAAAATCACTTAGAAATACCAATGACCTGACCTGCAGTATGATGGAGGTGGGGATATTAATGAAGGCTACCAATTTTCTGGTTTAAGAGCTTGTAAGAATAGCAAGAACACATTTTATTTGCATGGTGATGACTTTGTCCCTCTTGAACCACATGAGTCTTGTCTGACCTCTCATGGATTTTATTGGATCTCTGGGAAAAATCAGTATAGAAATTTGGCTTCTCCCGCTCCCTGTATCTTTCTGTGAGCAACAGCGGTGTCATTTCAAAGGAAATTACACTCATCCCCCAGTACAGTAAAACAGCTGGAATTGCACAGTGTGCAAAATAAAATCACTGCTTCATTAACTTGGTCATTTGTGGACAAGCTCACATGCAGATTTGCAGGGAAAGAGAAAAATGTAGCATGTAGAAGTACATATATGTATACGCATGCATTGCAATGTACATAGCTGTGTGTTTCTATCTGCCTGATTATCTAACTCTTTATCTCGGTATCTATGTATGCAGATGTATTTATTTCTCCCAGAGGCTTTATGGTTATGTGTATGGATAAAGCATTAATAACCATGTGTTTATTTTTCCCAAAGGACTACCTCGCAAACTTCCCTTTCCACAGTCACTGCTTAATAATTTTGATGAAAAGGTATAGTGCCGGTTGGGGGGGATTCATTTTTGGAAAAAAAATCAAACCTTTGGTGTGAGAGGGGGTTGGTTACTGCCAGCGGGCAGCATCCCGCAGAGAGCGGGATGGGGCTGTTGCGGGGGTGGGAAGGGCGGCTCTCGCAGGCAACTGTTGCATCCCGTTAGACGTGAAGTGGCCCGTTAGGCTGGTGGGTACATGCTACATGATTTGGGGACTTCCCTGGTGTGAGCTCAGCTCTGATACCGCCAGGCACTGCAAACCCGGTTGGATGAAGTCGCTGCCAGCTGGAAGGTGCCCGCGTCTCACTGCGTGTGCCCCATAGGGTGGCTCTTTGGGGTCATTTCTCTAGAGGGGACACCCGCGATGAAGGGCCAGGCGATGCTGAATTTCAGTGCTGACGGCCGCCCTGCCTGAGGCCCTCCCGCCGCCGAGCAGGGAGGAGAGCTCCGGACCCCCCCCCGCCCCGCAAACCCAGAGCATCCCCCGCCGGCTCCACCGCGGGGCCTTGGGGAGGGATCGAGGGGGCGGGGCCACGGCGGCGGGGGGGCGGGGTCGCGGCGACAAGCACCGCCCCCAGGCACAAGAGGGGCGGTGCTGCTCGCCGGGGTCCCGCATCCCCGCCGTGCGGCTCGGCTCGGCTCGGCTCGGCTCGGCTCGGCTGCCGGGCCGCCGGGGCCGGGGGG
>JAVKLA010000053.1:17072584-17104172 GCA_034782735.1 Sagittarius serpentarius
GGTGCGGGTTTCCCTGGGGGGTGTCAGGGCTGGTAGAGCGGGCGAGGCAGTGCGGGTCCCGGGGTGGGACGGGACGGGACGCCCGGCGCCGCGGGCTTGCTGTCCTCTCCGGCCCCCTCCTCTCCCGTCCTCCCGCCCTCTCCTGTCCGGCCGGCCGGTGGTGGCCCGTCGGAGGGGGCTGCCTGCCACGGCATAGTGTCCTGCTCGCTTGGCTCCAGCATCGGCCGTTTCCGAGAGCAAAATGTCCCTGGAGCCAAATGCGGGAAACCCGTCATCAGCGAAGAACCTGCTCGGGATGCCAGCGATCAAAGCGCGGGGAAATACTAGGGAAATTAGGGAAGGTCCCGGTCTGGCCGCACTTTCTTGTTGCCCGTCGTAGCCGGCCGAGCTGTCCCGGTTGGGGCTGCTGGCTCGCCCCGGTGAGGCGGGATCCCTGACGGTGATGGGAGCAGCCAGGGTGGACTGAAAGTCTCTCCCTGCGGTACCCGCAAATGTTGCGCAAGCTGGGCTGTTGCCTCAGAGCAAGGGCTGGCACCTCGATCGCAGCCCTCACAAGCGCGGGTGGCTCGGGGTGGGCGTGATGCCAGCCCTTGCACGAATAAAATCTGCTGGCAATAGGTTCTTGCCTAACTGCTTAGAAGGCAAGAGATAACCTTAGAAAATCGTGGGATAAAATGAATTCATGGGATCTCGAATTTGTGACAAACTGTAAAATAGTTTCTTCACGTAATTAATTCATGGATCAGCAGCCTCGAAGAATGTAAGTATAGTCAATTTATTAAAAGAAAAGTTGGTAGTCCCTTTCCCCAGGGAGTGAGATCATCAGTTGAAGGTTCACTTCGTTTCAATGTCCCACATCCTCTTGTTAGACCTTGAAGTTGGCAATGCAAGAAAACAGGAACTCCACCCTGGCTGGCTGAATTGTGGTGCTCTGCAGCTAGCTCCTGACCATCTGCCTTTGCTTCCTGTTATGACAGAGTATTTGAACTTTCTGGGATGTGTGAAAAGTCATTATTTACCCTTCACTGCTGAGTAGGTGATGTGAAAGTGTCCGCTTAAAACATGCTGCGTATTTCTGTATATAATGCTTTTCTGGTTAAGTAGCCTTTACTTTGTTTATTGGGTTGATCTGAAGGTTTTTATACGTGTTTTTGCAGGTTTATTTATTTCTCTGGATCAGCCAACCCTTAGCATCCAAAAAGACGTCCTCACAATAACTGCAAATAACACTCTAAATATTACCTGCAGGTAAGGGAAAATCTGTCCAGCATGATTTTGATGGGGGTAATTTATGTAGTGAGTTTTTGTACAGAATCGCAGGTGATTCCGTCTCCCTCCTGTTATCACTCCTGTTTCTCCCCACTCCCTTTGTGCCTCCCGCACCTCTTTTCCCTGACAGACTTTAGAAATGACCTTAGAGGGCTGCAGCAAGGGAGAGCTGGGGAGCACAGGGCGGCCGGGAGGAGGGGGCATCAGCAGGGTCCTCGCGGAGCCCGCTGGTGATCCATGCTCTTGACGCTCCCTTTTGGGTGCTGTGTCTCTTAGACTCAGCAGAGCGTAAATCTCAAGTAGCTTCCGTATGGGTATTAACAATGGGTCAATTTATGTGAATACGTGGCTTGATGCTCCATGTGACGGGATGAAGCCCGTTCCTCTCCATAGCCGTAGAAACTAGCAGGGCTGGGGTTTGCTGCCTTAGCATCAGTACTGGCGCTCATCGCATGCTCACGCTCCTCTGTTTGCTTTCCCAGTGGTCAGAGACCTCTGGAGTGGTCCTGGCCAAGCAATCAGAGCAGTGCTGAGAAGCGTATCTCTGTGACGGACTGCAGTGATGGCCCCTACTGCAAGACACTTACGCTCCTCAGAGTCATCGGCAATGACACAGGGGACTACAGGTGCCTTTACAGGGACAACCAGGCCGCTACAACCATTTATGTCTATGTCCAAGGTAAGTGCTTACACAGCTCTTTGGTGGCTCTTCCCCTAGCCTAGAGACAAAAAAGGGATATCAAGTATCTCAAAATGATTTTGACATTAAAGTTTATTAATCCTAGAATTTTTGATCTTGTGAAACTGTTATTTTTCTTGTTTTCATGTTGAGAAATTACATGCCAGTGTGCTAGTTGCCATCAACAGAAAAGCCTTTGCACCTGTAATTTTGAACTGACCTGCCATATGCAGAACTTGGTCTGGTACTCTCCTCCACCTACAACAGAGCGTACGTATCTCCGCTGTGCTCTGAGCCTGTGGTCGTGAATGCAGATCTATTACTGACCTCAGCAGGAGTTTCATACAAGGGAGGATTACAGAGATTGTGTACTTATTAAACACGACAGATCCGATCCCCTTTACAATTTGTAGTATCTGATACCATTCAAAAAAACCCAGCCCCAAAATACAAACTTCCATACATTCAGTGACCGTGGTGGTAAAATCTATTTAGGCTGTAGGAGCTAAGCTTTCAAACTCAGGCTGCCAGTTGTGTTGGTAGCAACACAGCTGGGCGTCACAGACACTGCGAAGCCTCCAGTTACACACTCAGCTTAAGTAAGTGCATTCATTGAGGCATCTGCCTTTTTGCACTGGTGGCTTCATACTCATTTTCTTATGTGCCCTATTTCCTTTTTATTGTTAACTTATAGTTACCATTCTGAAAAATTAGATGTTATTATGTACATGGGTTAGCTTGCTTTATAAGATCATGAACATACTTTTTTTTTTGGTCTGACTTTGAAAAGGATGCTGCCATTGGGGGAGCCAATGTGGCATGTCGCTACTTTTAACTGATATGTCCTGTAATATTTATGCAAGGGAAGTCACACTAGGGTAAATCAGATTTTTTGTCGGCACAAAGGCTGGGGTGGCAGGAAGCTGTTCTCCAAAGTGCGCGGTGCTGCTGCTAACTGTTTTGAGAATATTGATACTGTAAAGCTGGGGGGGGTGTCTGTCAAAATAGGTACCCCCTATTTAGTCTAATCGTTTAAGTGTTTTACCACATAGAAAAGAATAAAACTGACTTGAGAAGAAATAGGCAGGGAAAGAACAAAATTGGGAAAGTTTCCTCCATAATCACGTGACAAATAATAGCCATTTACCAACTGAATGTTCTTCTAGATTACAGATCTCCATTTGTGACTTCAGTTAGTGATCAGCTTGGCATTGTGTACATCACTAAGAATAAAACTGTGGTAGTGCCGTGCCTTGGAACCGTATCAAATCTCAATGTATCTCTACATGCGGTAAGGAAAAAGCTCGTTATTATTTTAAGAGTTAGTTGAAATCTCTAACTAAATACACTAATAAATACATTGCTTGAAGTATAAATACGTTTCTTAAAAACTTCTTTCCATCCTTGGGAATTTTACAGCCTGTGATTACAAGGTGCTGTAACTGTATTCGTCCATGATCCTGCGCTCTCAAAGTGCGGAGTGATTGCCTGTGAAAGGGAGATTGCCTGAGCTAGGATGTTAAAACTGGGACCCTGTGGTTATGGAAAATGTTGGACTTGAAAATTCAGGGTTGTTTGATTTTTGAAATCTGACTATGTATTTTATCAATATTTTAAACAGAAATATCCAGAAAAGATATTTGTTCCTGATGGTAAATCAATTTCGTGGAATAATAAAAAAGGCTTCACTATACCCAGTCATTTAATCAACTATGCAGGCATGGTCTTCTGTGAAGCTAAAATAGATGATGAAAGCTACCAGTCTGTGATATACATAGTTGCAGTTGTAGGTAAGCCGAATTTTTTTTTTTTCTCTATAGCCAATGTTATTTTGCTTGCTACAACATACTGAACCACTTAAATTTGGTTGGACTGTAGGTTATTCAATACTGACAATGCAGCTAATGCAAAATGGATGTTGTAATATATATTACTTTTCTTTTAAATGCAATGTATTGTGTTCTTTCTGGTTCATCACTGGGATACGTTCTTCTATTTTTAGTGTTTTACATAGATGCCAGGAATTTTTTTTTTTTTCCTGACAATGCAAGCCTTTTTCCTAAAATTACTCTATTCTGTACTTTATTCACTTATCCAGGATCCAAGTCATAGCTGAAGGGAACTAGAGGCAGGCATCCATCAGCAGCAGATGGAAAGGAATTGCTCTGAGGGGGTACCAAGGGAATGGGGCATCTGAAGGTCTCACGGGGAGCTAGGTTGTCTTGTCTCCTTCAGACCTGCGTCCTGACTCTCACAGGGGTTTATGCTCTCCTAGCATATTTTGTCAGTTGTTCATCAAAACCCAGAAATAACATGATGATTCTGTGGAGGCTCAAGCCTGAGCTGAAACTGCAGCTATTTATCTTTTGGCTAAGGACACAGTGACCACGTCAAGTGGCCAGATGCCACCAAGGCAGTCTCGCCTTGCTTGGCAGGAAGGCGTAGCAGCCCTCCACCCTTTAATCTGCACAGCAGGCTCTTGCTTCTCCACCACATTTGTGATTCCTCACTCTGATTTGGAGTAAATTCAGAATTTCTGCAGAGTTTCTGCATTCGGAATATTCTGGCTTGGAATATTTTAAACATTTTATTGCGCAAAGTGAACTTTGGATAATTTTGCCAATGCCAGACTGTTATTCTTAATAACATTCCCGCTTACTGCTGGGGAGGGGGATATATCTCATTTAGTTTCAGGTCTCACAAGGGTAAGAAGAAGGTGTCCAAGGCAGAGGAACTGTGTGGGTCACTGTCTCCTGCCTGCTCCCACTGCCGGTGGGGCTCTGATCAAGTGCATACCTCCCGCTGCACCACTGTCTGACGCAGTTCTCAGATGGGAAGTGCTCGGGGCAGGCATATCCCTTCCCTCCAGGCTCCTTTTTACGCCCGCCATCATGCTGCACTGGAACATCGAGGGGCCTCTTTGTAGCTGGGATTTGAGTGGGAGTTTTGGTGAATTCACCTGGGAAATTTGGTGCTGAGTGTTGGAAAGGAACCTCTTCTTACCCCCATGTTTTGTGTGTGCCTTTTTCTTCCTTTAGGGTACCGAATTTATGACCTGACGATGAACCCGCACTACCAAGTAGAGCTGGCAGTGGGAGAAAAACTTGTTCTCAATTGCACCGTAAGGACGGAGCTGAATGTAGGAATTGATTTTAAATGGGACTACCCTTCCATCAAGGTAAATCTGTAATAACTTAAAGGTGCCAACATCACAACGAATTTTGATTTAGGTGTAAAGTCACTCCTCCCTTTTTATAATATTGGCAAAGCAGATGATAATACACAAAGAAATTGCTAGTGTATACAGGCGTGCAAAGGATCACAGGAGGAATAACAGCACAATTCCCAGACACGTCTGTCTTTTGTCTATTACAGGAAAAACGTGCCACCATAAGGGACTTAAAAACCACTGCAGGAGAAGTAAAGAAGTTTGTAAGCACTCTTACCATCGATAGTGTGTCCCTAAGTGACAAAGGTCGATATACTTGCGCAGCATCCAGTGGTCGTATGAACATGAAAAACAGCAGTTACTTCATTATCCATGGTATGGCATCTTCCACTTCAGTTTTGTTGGTTGCTTCAGATTTGGGATTGATTACTGGGATGCAGAAGGCATCTTGGTGATGAATCAAATGACAGAAATGAACCGAACTGCAGCTATGGTATTTCTCTTGCGCCCACTATAGGATTATTTTTATACCACAAGCTTAGCTAATGATAAGATTTTAAAGGACGCTGTATGTTACTGAAAGCTGTAGAATCCCGTATGAAAATGGGCAGTAAAATAAACTGAGATAAGCCTCTGGTCCTCTTCTGTGTTGACCTACTTGAGGTCCTGTAACTGAATTTGTGTACATGACTTTGGATACGGGTTGCTTGTTCTCACTCCAGGTGAACTTAAGCTAGATTCTGGTGGCTCTGCAGGACGCGAGTCTGGGTTGGCATGAGTGAAGCGAGGAAAATAGAGCTTTCAGCTTTTACATTATGAATAGATGAATCAAATGGAGTTTTGGTTGTACGGAAATGATGCAAAGGAAGCAACTTTGGCTAAGTGCATAGATATGTACGAGGCCACATCCTACAGCCTTTTCTCAAGCCCCTCTTGGGCACAGCCCCAGCGACTCCACTAGCTTACTTCTAGAAAAAAATTGCCAGCATGAGACTGGCCCATTTTTGATCACAGAGTCAGACAAAGGGGTTTATATTTTGAAGGAGACTGTTTTTCCCGAGATCTGATTTCAGGGGCAAGAATATTAATGGCTTTTTTTTTTTAACATTCGAACTTATTATGTGGCACAGTGATTCAAGACAGACTCAATTTTCTCCTGGGTTCTTTCTATTTCTCTTCAGAAGCCAAAATAAGATCATGTGCTGTAGTAGGTGTACCAGATATTTAGTCCATACCGTCCTAAATCTTAGTCAAAAGGCTAATCACTATCTTAGTCTGAATGAAAGTTTATAACTTAAAACAAGTAATGTAAATGTAAAGTATTCTGTGGCTGCAATTGTTCAAATACATACTTGAAAAGAGGCTGAAAGTATATAACTTGATCACATTGTAGTTATGATTACTATTATTTCCTGGAATGAGTAGATTGAGCCGGTTTTATGATATACATATACCATATGTATATCGTATGTATACACACACCCCCCCCACACACACAGGGTTGACACTCGGTTGACAGTTGGCGCACCGTCCTGAGAGCTAAGTCTTGTCTCTGCTTCCCAGAGCTTCTTGGTGGGGGAACTGGTCTGTTCCTCTGTGCGAGGGAAAGGACTGGGTTTTCGTGGTGGGTCTGTCTCTCCAGAGCCCAGTTTGGAGCCAGCTGTGCTTTACCAGCAGTGTCCTGTCACTGGCCCCTACCTGTCATCTGCTGTTAAAGGCTAACCCAAATCAAGAGCACTTACACTTTTGCCCGTGTGGAAAGATCATTTAGTTTAATTTTTTTTTTTACAGAAAGTCCTTTTATTCATCTGGAGAGAATGGAGAATGTGGTTGAGACAAGGCTAGGTGATACAGTCAAAATTCCCGTCAAGTTTAAAGGATATCCTCCACCAGAGGCGAAATGGTGAGAATCGGGACATAACGTGTTTTGAAAACAGAGCTATCCTTAGTCAAGGTAAATCTCTAAAGTATTCAAAACACTCTATATTTTCTTCAGGTATAAAAATGGAAAAGCCATCAATGCAAATCATACAGTTAAGCTTGGCTACACGTTAGTGATCACTGAAGCAACTGAAAGGGACGCTGGGAATTACACTGTTGTCCTTACAAACCCTACTAACAAGATGCAGAAGAGACATACGTTTACCCTGCTTGTGAATGGTAAGTGGCATATCAAAGGGGTACCTTTCTTTCACATGTAGATGTGGTGTATTACTGTTCTTAGGATTAAATTCATCCCAGAGCTATGGAGATTTAAGTGGGGGTGGTGGCCGGGAGGAGAGCACCTGAAACTCAGCTCTGGGAGGGCAGAGGTGGCCCATCTCTCCTGGCTCCAGGATGTGCCGGTCGAGAGGCTGCAGGCTCCTGGTGTTGTTGTGATGATACTTTGTGTGTGGGTTTTTTTTTTTTGTTTTCTGTATATTATTTCTTTGCCTCTGTGTCCTGCTCTTTTCCTGCCCTCCTTGCTGGACGTGCTGCTGGAGACCTCCCCCACCCCGCTCCATCCTGGCCCTGTCCCGCCTCGCCCATCCTTCCTGCCCCACGCAGGCTGTCCCTCCTCTTCTGCCCTGCCCTGTGCAACCCTCCTCCTCCTCCTCCTCCTCTTCCTCCTCCTCTCTGCTCCCCAGGAAACAGCCTAGCCCCCCTGCTTTGAAGACGGCAGGTCTTGGAAAGGACAGTGAGGCTACATGCAGTAGGATCAGGGCTGGGGAATAATATGCATTTAATGGTTGGGCATGGTGATGGGAGTCCGAGGGCTGCGTTTTAAACCAGAGTGTAATGAAGGGAGATTTTATAGATCCTAAGCGTTGCGTCTTGAGGGCCTGATCCTCGAGGTGCTGGGCAGCTTCACCTCTTCCCAACGTGTCCTTGGAGGTGATCTGCATTGCGCTCAGACGTGGGGCATGACGTGAATTAGTCGCCGTGGGTCTAACGCGTGCATGTGGTGCTGTTGGGGAGCCATTAGCGGGAGGTGTGACCTGCTGCTCTCTCCTCCAGTCCCCCCCCAGATCGGCGAAAATGCGCTGCTGGCCCCCGTCGACTCCTACAAGTACGGCTCGACGCAGGTGCTCACCTGCACCGTCTACGCTGTCCCGCCGCCCACCGCCATCCTCTGGCACTGGCAGCTGGAGGAGGAGTGCACTTTCAGCCCCCAGTGAGTGCTAAGCCCTTGCCGTCTTCTGCGGCTTACATAGCTCTTGAGGGACATTTGGGTTGGGTTGAAGTTTTTTTGGGTGCATCCCTTGTCTAGGCTCGTTACCGAGTGCAAACCCAATGGCCAATGAAGAAAAGACTGTTGTGCTTAATAGGCAGATGGTTGCAGGCAGGCTCTGCCAAGGTCATCGTTGTCGGCAGAGGCAAGGGCCACCCAGAGCGAGGAGCTGGCAGCCACCTGTGTGCTGCTGTCGTGCTTTCTTGAAGGGCATCTTGACTTGTGCAGGGTTTCAAATGCAGCTATCTGCATGCTCTCCCCTCAGATCTCCCCGTGGGCTGCAGGCCCAAAACTCCATCCCGAACAGAGGAAATTTGCTGTTTATGCTAATTACGGATCCTTGTGGTGTTTTTTTCCTTATGCTCAAGTGCTGAGCGTGATGGTGCTCTTTATCTGTGTGAAAGTGTATCTTGGAGGAAGTGCAGTGATTGATGTTGGAGAATGATAGAGAGAGTGCCTGACTGAGATTCACACAGCTTCCCTTATCTGGGCCTGCCATAAGCCCAGATTTCCTTTTTTAAAAAAAAAGCAAGCCAGAAAAAAAAAAAAAGCATTCTTCTTTCCTGTTGTTGTTTTTAAAATGATTTCCACTAGTTTCTTCCTTTGGTGCCTGGTTGCTTCCTACACAATGGCTACTGTCCTCAAGAAATTCTTGCAGGGAGTTCAGTGATTTCTGTGTCTCTCTGTCTTCCTTTGAACTAAATTAACTTGAATCATCCATTTATGAATGGAGGTTTGTTCCCAGAATAGCTGCTTCCCTCTAAGCATCCTGATTGAGCTGACATAGGCAGATTAATTAGGAAATTCACCTTTAGGCTTGGGGGTTCCTTATTTTACGGAGCACAAAGGTCTCAGAAGGTCATAGGGTGCAATTTAATAGAAAAGTTTCCCGAAACATACTCTTCCCTCCCAGATGTAGGCTGTGGCTGGTGGTACATCTGATTTACAGATAAATATCTGCATATTATAAAGAGAACACAAAACCGCTCTCTTGAAGGGTGAATATTCATCTTAACTAATGTACACATCTCTATTTATATCTCAGGAAAGTGCGCTCAGGAGCCAATCCATATGCATGCAGGAAATGGAAAGTGATCTCGGAGAGAAAGGGTGGGAATCAGGTTGAAATTAAGCACCGAGTCGTTACTATTGCCGGGAAGACAAAGGTGAGCAGAATTGATTTTCTATTGGTTGGGGATGATGAGCCCTGTTCAGCAGTCCACATATCTGGAAATACATCACTAGAGACAAGACTCTTTTCACCTATCATTAAACTTGGGGATCTACTCTCAGCTAGCCACGCAAGGTCCTACTGAAGCCGATAGGCAGAGATACGCACTTTCAAGTCCTTTAGACACTGACCCAAAGTGAGTCTCCACTGACGGACGTAACTTACTTTGATTTCAGTGCTTACCTTTTTAGCGGTCTGAAGTTAGGTGAGTTATTCTTGCCAATTAACTGTAACAGGGAGGAGCTGGAGAGACTGAAGAGCAGAAAAAGTTGTGGGTGCAGCATTTATTAACACATACACTAAAGTCTGCCTTCTGGCAGGCTGCTTTTTCTTGTTTTCTTTTGCCTGATCGTTACACACTTAAGGACAAAAATGTAAACGTCAGGAGGGGACTGTGCTCCCACCGTGCCATAGATTTGTGCTTTGGAGGGATTTTTGGTTGTGCAGATACCTGCAGAGCACTTTGCTGAGCTGTTGGGGTGGTCAGGCTCACCTATGTAGCTTAGCACTGACGCGGTATGAAATTGCTCGATTGTTCTTTTGTAGACTGTGAGCACCCTTGTGATTCAAGCAGCAAATGTATCTGCTTTGTATAGATGTATGGCTACGAACAGAGCTGGGTCAAGCGAGAGAGTTATCTCCTTTCATGTGACCAGTAAGTATACCCTGTTGAGGACAGCCATGTTCATGTTTAGTCTGTTTCGCTAACGATAGGCGCTTCAATGCTGTTGTCTAATTCCTGTCCTTTATAAAATCCTTTAATCCTTTAGGATTTTAGATTTGCCTAAGGTTTTCCTAAGGCAGCCTTTAAAGTCACCACCTAACTTCAGCCAAGTGATTAGTTCTGCTGGCATCAGCAGAGTGGCAGTCCTGTGAAAACGGTACAAAATGGGCACTGTTGTCTTGGGAGTGATTGCTGTTGGGCTTTTGCAGTCACTTAAGAGTTGCAGAGAAATTATGGTAGCATCACAAAATGAGTAAAGATGTACTGTAAAAGCTAAGATGAACATTTTCAAAACCAGTGGCAAAGAGCTTCTGTCTTCTTGAAAACCAGTCCCCATATTCACATACTGAAATATTATTTTAATCCAAATCTAAAAATGAACTATAAGATAATGCTAAGAATCATCTCAGGTTGCTGCAAGTTTCTACAGGAAGAGGAACTGTATTCATTACACAGGCCTTCCTTTGATCCATTTTAAATGTATTGCTTTTAATGAGATTGTACTCTTTAGATGATTGATTGATTGATTGATTGGTCGGTTGGTTGGTTGGTTGATTGATTTTTTCAGTGTTTCATTTCCTTATTTACAACTGGCTAAGATGAGGATAAGGCTACATTCGTAAAATGGCTTTTTCAAGTTAATGTTGGCAACAAAATGTGCAACCTAATAGGAATTTCTTTTATTTTTTTAACTTGCAGGAGGTCTTGAAATTAATCTCCAGCCTCGGAATCAACTCACAGAGAAGGATAACATGTCCTTGCAATGCACGGCAGACAAATTCACCTTTGAGAAGCTATCGTGGTACAAACTCAGTGCTCATGCTTCGCAGACTCCCTTTGGAGGGCTGCCCATGCCTGTTTGCAAGAACCTCAATGCTCTCCAGAAGTTGAATGCGACGGTTTCAAATACCAATGGTGAAAATGTCACCTTAGAGCTCGTCCTCCGTAACATCTCCCTCCAGGATGGAGGGGACTATGTTTGCATTGCTCAGGACAAAAAGGCTAAAACACAGCACTGCCTGGTGAAGCATCTCACTGTTCAAGGTACAGATCTCTTACTGTAAACTAAAAGGGGTGGTTGTGTATGAAAATAACTACAGTAGTGTCACTTCTGGGTATCTTCAGGCCTTGCATGTGTTGTCTTAATGGTGCACCCAGTTTGTTAAATAAATTTAGACCATTTGTTGTAACATGCAGGTCTGGGGCTTGTCCGGGCAGCAGGGACTTACTGTTTTATCAGTACCAGTGAGGAAACACTGACCGAGCCACTGTGCTGTGCAAGGAGATGAGTTTGACTTTTGCACAGATAATGGCATGTGTTTAGCTCAAGAACTTCTCAGTTTTACTTTTCAAAACACATTTTTCCCTCTAGCTGTATACGCATGTGTGTATTCATAGCATTAACGCTACTGGTTTGTGTCGCTGACTCTTGAGTTTGAAGTAGTGTCTATAATTTAAAACTGTCATGAAGTGATGCTGGCATTCAGGCACAAGCAATGCAAGCTGATAATCAGTCAGCTTTTTCACACAAATAGTGATGACTTTGCTTTGGGACCTAGATGTCCAGGCTGATTAGGCAGATTCACGAAAATACTTATGCATGTTCATGGGCTGTCCTGAATGGACGTTTGATGGACCAGCACTATCAGACTTCTTGCAATGACCCTGGAAATAGAAACATGAGGGAAGCAATGTCTCGCCTATTCCCTCTTCCCTCAGCAGCCTAAGCAGTTACAAATTAAACCATCTAAAGCAGGTTACCTCAATAGAGTTATAATTTTCTTGGCTATTGTCATTTTTTCATGTCATGTGGAAGTTTAACTATGATCTTTACGTGAATGCTGTGGCTGTTGATGTTGTAAAAGGATTTGAGACGTTGTTACTGGGCCAAGCATGTAGAGTGTCATCAAGTGCTATTACTGCAAAAATTGATGTTTTCTCTAATGGTCAGTAATTTGGCTGTATTTTCAAACCAACAGAGCCCATGGCACCCACACTCGTAGGAAATCTGGAAAATCAAACAACAAACATCGGTGAAACCATAGAAGTGTCATGCACAGCAAATGGCATTCCTCCTCCAAACATCATGTGGTTTAAAAATAACGAAACCCTTGTTGAAGATTCAGGTGAGGATTGCTCCTTTGCTACGAATTTCCATCGCTTAAGGGCTTTCTTTCATGGGGCTCACTGCTGATTTTCACTATGAAAAGTTTCATTTTGAATTTTTAATACAAAGTGGCATAAAAGTAGCAGAACTAAGAATCATTATTTTTTCCAGGTATTGTTTTGAAAGATGGAAATAAAACACTAACCATACGTCGAGTGAGGAAAGAAGATGGAGGGCTATACACCTGCCTTGCCTGCAATGTCCTTGGATGCAGAAAAGCAGTGGCTTTTTTTTCAGTGGAAGGTTAGCGTTAGCTTCTTTCCAGACTGTGCATGAAAACTTTATAATCACTAAAAGGAAAATCTACTGGCTATCCTCATTGGAGAGCTGAAAAAAATACCATAGGATTTGCGAAAAGTCCTGACCATTCCTATCAAGCTCAAATTGGGTGCTGTTATAGCCATCGTAATCCCAGCTGTTGAGGCTGACGCCTTCTTCTCCAAAATGTTATGTAGTGCTTTTCAACAAAGGCTGAATCTATCTTACTTGCGGTTGCAAAGAAAACTCTGCCGGTCTATCTTACATGCAAACCTATACCACAGAGCATACCTAAACCTGCAGATATCCTGGGGCATCTCTATTGTCTTGGTAATATAATTGTCATACTATGTTTTTTAACAGTTTTATCTTTTTAAACTATGTAATTGCTGTCACAGCATCAAAGAAAAACAGAGTGAAGACTTTGTGCAGTCTGTTGTGATTGCCGTCCCATTTCAGTGGTAGGAACAGATAGTGGTTTTGGGTAAGGGCACTCCAGCCTTAGTCCACCAAGCTCTGAAAGTAGCATTTGAGACCCGTCTCTCACTCGTTCCAGTCCTATTGTGGCACACCAAAATGCAATTTGCAATGATAAACAATAAATCCTAACAAGAGGTTGGTCTGCAGTCTGAGTAACTGGAACCACGATGGACTTTCCACCAAGAGTTGCGATGAGAAGCCTCAAACTAAAAGCTTGTTGCCCTTGATATTAGTACATTTGCAAAATTTAGTCACTGAATCCTTCACAAACCTCTGTCTTATAAGTCAGGGTGATTGTTCATTCCGTTACTCCGTTAAGGCAATTAAAGCAGTTATTCTTATAGGTCCCATTGGGTTATTAAGATTTTGGGCAATATGTTTACACGGGGTGGAAATTGTCTGCAGCTGACATCAATGTAGATTTCAGCTGATGCAGTAAATGTGGCTGGGGCATGTTTGTAAAAGTTGGGAATCTGTGTAGGACATACTGTTTGACTCCAAGAAATTTATAGCGCAGCTCATTGGGGTCATGCAATGGAGTGTGCTGCTGTGTAGGAAAACCTGTATAGTACAAAGGATGAAATACAGGAGCATGATGTAGTGAATGGGAGCTGAAGAAGAGAGCTGCTCCTGTGCATGAATAGATGTTTAAATGGTATCTGCTGGAGACTATTTTACTGGAAAAGGGATGTTGTAAATAAGACCTTATTTTCACGTGTTCTTGTAGAACCACATTTTTTCATGCCCCAGCTGAAGCATTTAAAGAGACAAGAGAGAGATTGTTCTCTGGGTCATTCTCACAGCACTTTATTTACTATATGATGGGGTTTTTTCAGTTTCTGGAGAAAGAGTCATTCATTTTGAGTTCTCTAAAACAATGATTTCTTTTTAAAATGTGAGAATTTACTTTTTTATATTTGCCAAAGGTCCAGATACAGTCCTTGGAACAAAGCTGATGCTAAGAAATTGGGTGGTGTGTAAAACAGCACAAAACTAGGCGTTATATTCCAACGTAAAAACCCAAGCTTTTTGTTTTGTTTTGCTTTCGTTTCTTGCTCCATGTTGCACTTTTAAAACGAACCTTCAGAACAAGGACCTCCATTCTGTACTTTAATGAATGAACAAAACCAATACGCTTCCAACTATCACTCAGATATTCATTTATTTCTTCCCAGGCGCTGAAGAAAAAACAAATCTGGAGCTCATTATCCTTGTTGGCACTGCAGTGATTGCCATGTTCTTCTGGTTGCTTCTTGTAATCATCCTCCGGACCGTTAAGCGGGTAATGAAAAAATTCTTGTACTGTCCTATCAGCACTGGTCTTGCATGACAAATGAGAGCTGACTTGAGGCCTTTTGTGTTGTTTCTTCCCATTGTTCTTAAATCAACAGACACATTTTTTCTCTCCGTGCCGAAACATTCTTGCCTGGAACTGGGGGCACAGAAATTTTTTTTAATTGAACAGGCCCTCGCAAGAGAAAAAATGTTTCAGCTGGTTTTGTTTATTAAAAAAAAAAGCAAGTAATTAACGATGATCACACTCACGATGACATGGTGTAGGGAAGCGGTAGCCTGGCATTTCTGGGAACTAGTGAAACACTACGAAGTGAGAAAATGGCACTTTGCCTGCACTTTGCCAGCAAAAAATCTGTGCAACTGCAACTAACACCATTTTCCAGGCCAATGGAGGGGACATGAAGACTGGCTACTTGTCAATCATCATGGATCCTGATGAAGTCCCTATAGACGAGCACTGTGAACGGCTCCCGTATGATGCCAGCAAGTGGGAGTTTCCCAGAGACCGGCTAAAGCTAGGTGTGTCTTCATTGCACAAGCCATTTAGTGATACTGCAGCCAGCCCTGTGCTGGGGGGTGTTTCAGGTCCTGGCTTGCCATGGGGCTGCCCTGATGCAGGACACCCAGGTGGGCTCTGTGGTCCTGTAGGTTATAATGCATCCTCTCCCCATTACCAGCCCTCCGTTAACTTCTGATACATAAACTCAGTTTGGAGTTGCTCTGTATTCTGCATCTTTTGCCCATTGTGCCAAGTAAACCGGAGTATGTTCATCTTCTCACTTCAAGGTAAACCTCTTGGGCGTGGAGCTTTTGGCCAGGTCATAGAAGCAGACGCGTTTGGGATCGACAAAACTGCTACCTGCAAAACAGTGGCAGTCAAAATGCTTAAAGGTAAAAATTATGACTAAAACTTGACCGTGGATACACAATATAGGGATAACTGCCAACACTATAACCAGCAGAGAGAAAAAAACCAAAATGTTTGTACCAATGGTGTATACAAGTTTAGCTTAACAGTTGGAGTCAGGAATCAATGATTAGGGAAAAGTACATGCCTTTCCCTCATCGATAACTGGAGCAATGCAGCTATGGTTTCTTAGCCATTGCTTTATAGATCTACTTAGTTTCAGAATATAAACTTGCTCCTGCAATCAGTTTGCACTTCTCTGGTTTTGCCTTATGCATCCTGGTAGGGAGCTTTCTGCAAGTCTCAGACAATGGCTTAGATACGCTCCAAAATGAGTCGTAGTTTTGGACAGCTTTCTCCTCGCTTTAAATCATATTATAGTGCCTCGCATTTGCCACAGAAAAGTTGAAAGCTGCGGTTCCCAGACACATTGTTCCTGAAGAGGACATAGCTGGGGCAGCAAAATGGGTCTGCCAGCAGCCAGGGGCTGTATCCCACCCTGTGCTCTCCTGGAGGAAGGGTGGGAAAGCCGGGGGATTTCTGACAGTACAGTGGTGAGCAGTCACAAGCGCAGGCAAGACCTGTTGCAGACTCATTGCAATGGGATGAGTGTGCAGTAATGACAATAAAAACTGGAAAGCCCTGTCCCTCCAGCTTCCCAGTGCTCAGGCAGCCTGCAGAGAGCTGCCCCCTCTGCCCCTCTTTCCCCACTGCTTCAGCTCTTTTCTCTTCCCCTTCTGTGCCTGTGGGATGAGGACACCAGCCACATCTCCAGGCTTTTGGTGAGGCTGCAGGGTCAGGAATGTTTGGCCCTGGCCTTATCTCCCCCAGTCCGTGGACCGATTGGGCACTTAGCGTGGACCCCAGCGATGGCTATGGGACAACTTTTCTCTCTCTTCTTGGCTGGGAGGGTCAAACAGCAGAGTACAAACTGCTTAAAAGGTCTGTAGGAAAAAAAGATGTTTGCTCATCTGGATTGTTCGTGTCCCTGTTCTGATATACTGCCCTTGGCAAACTTCAGAAAATGTTTAAAAGCAGGGCGAAACCAACCCTGTCATGCATGTGCCTAGCTTTCATCAGTGTCCTGCAGCACAGCCAACCTAGGCTACCAACCAACAAGACTTCTCACTAGATGGGCTGGAAAAATAACAGAAGAGAATGCAGAGGAGGGGAAAACCTTTCTGTCTGTGATGCTCCTGATCTGTGTTCTTTTCCCTCTGCAGAGGGTGCAACCCATAGTGAGCACAGAGCACTTATGTCAGAGCTGAAGATCCTCATTCATATTGGCCATCATCTCAACGTTGTCAATTTACTTGGAGCCTGCACAAAGCCAGGAGGTGCGTAACTTCTTGGTGGGTGGGAAGGTGCTATTGAAAACCCTTTTTCTGCCAGTTCTGGTGCATAGAAAATTGAGTTTCAAAATTAAGGGTTGGAAGAAATAGTCTTTTTTTAAAAAAAAAAAAATTCTGATAAGAGTGAGCATGTCCAGAGGTGGGCCCAGAAGCCCCAAGTTCTACATCCAGCTCCATCCCTTAGTTGTTCAATCACTTTGCTTTTCTGTACCGCAGGTCCACTTTTATAGGGGACACCCCATGTGTAACAGACTTTGGGTCTGAGTCTAGTACCAGATTTAACAAGTTGGTCTTGTTCTTGTCACAGGCTGCAGTGCAACTGCAAGTTGTGACTTCCCTCCCTGGCTTTGGATGGGCTGTGGGAACCTCTGTGTGTGTGTAGGAGGGGAGATTGCAGTGTGGAGTCTAGCTCTGGGTGGATGAACCTATTTTACTTTATAATCGGGGACAGATGTTTTGTTTAACAAATCCAGCACTGCACGCTAATTTGGAAGAAATTCAGTATAAAGTAACTCAGTAATAATTTTTCAGGGAAGCTGACTTGTTGGCTAACTGCAGGTTCAGAATTTAATTTGTAAAGTTCCATGACAGAAGTGCAGTAGTTGAGGGAAACATAATCCATAAATATTTCTTTCCTTGTTTATTCCATAATAAAATAGAGATGGTCAGTATCTGGAACCTAGAATGGAAATTTATCATTGTAGCATATGCCTATATGAAGCAACTTGAGAATGAAATACCACATTTGGACTGTACGTTAAGGCACCTATGTCTGAAACCAAGATTCTTGTTTTTAGGACTTAAACTGCCTGCACAAAACTGCGTGGATAATCATGTGTGTACTTTATTGCAGTTGAGTGGTTAATTGCACTGAAGTTCATTCAAATATGTATGTCGCATCCTTACAATGTCAATTAGCATGGGCAGTTATTGGCACTTTAAGTATAAGCACACCACTATACATTTTCACATATTAAATTAGGCCTGTGATTTTCAACAGTATGTGCTTTCTTTTCCTTCCTTATACAGCAGAAAAGGAATCATTTCCCTGCTTTTATTGGATTTTTTTAATTACTGGTATTTTTAAAAACCTCTGGGTAGTAGAACGCTTTTTGAAATGTCTGTATTTCTAGCCACAAACTATGCTGTGAGATAAGGTGGGATATAAACGGTCTTTCTGAGGAATTGCTTTACGCGTTCTACAGGCCCACTCATGGTGATTGTGGAATATTGCAAGTTTGGAAATCTGTCAGCCTACCTTCGGAGCAAGAGGAGTGAATTTGTCCCGTACAAGGTAAGGAGTCAAGGTTAACAGTATAATATTTGATTTGGTGGGTTTTTTCCACACATAATGTTTCTGTTTCTAGTGCAGACCTAAGTAGCAATCCTTGGGGACGCTGAATATCTAGTACTTCTCATGGGAATGAGAGATGGCAAAGACATCAGAGGTCATCTAGTCTTTCCCCTAGCCCCTGCAATGTAGCTGTTTTGTTATTGTTAGCTTAAAATGTGCAAAGGAACTGGGCTTCCACTATTTCCCTTGGCAGATTGTTCTACACTTGGCCGTATCTGTCAGGAAGTTTTTTCTGATTATCAGCCTGAATTTTTTCCTTTCTTAGTTAAGCTCCAGACCACCTTAAATAATTGCACTCCCTGCTTAGTGTATATATCCATCAGATATCTGTAGGCATCTGCTACCACGTGATTATCCTTTCCATCCACTGTCCCCTTGGCTCATTGCTGAACCAGGCTACACATTTTTTTTGCTGTTAATCATTTCATATAATTGATTTATCTCATGAATTTATGTCCAGCTTTTCACCTCCCAAGTCCTTTGCAAAGGGGAGCTCCATCGCAGCACCCCCTCTTTGCACCCCAGTCTGAAAGGAGGGGGAGGATGGAGGCTGGCATTTTCGAACTTGTTTCTGGACACCTCTGAGAGGGTGTCTGATTTCTGGAGAGGGTTGGGAGGAGCCATCCCCTCCAAGGGTCAGGTTGCTGGGTGAAGAGCATGGCTGCGTGTACCCAGTGCTGAGCATCACGCTCAGGACCCTACCCTTTTTCAGCCACAGCCAAGAGAGGGGCCCCTGGGCTGTGCTCTGCCATGCTGGTAGACCTGGGTCTTCCTGCAGCTGCTGTGTTTAGATCAGAGCTTCTTCAAACTGCTTGTTGGTTCTCCAGGGGGTTATTTTTCTTTATCCTTGGAGTCATTGTTTACTATTTTATATTGGCAAGGGCAACTCGCTGCATCCTCTCATGAAGCAAAAAGGATAAACAAATATCTGAGAGGCCTTGAAGGAAGAGGCAGGGTTTCACAAGGGTGCTGACCCTTGCTTACACAAGCGGTGGGGATGGGAATTGGCAATGGAAAAAACCAGCCCTGCCAGGGGAGAAAAGTCAGCAAACCAAAGCAGGAGAAAATAGAAACGTGGTGGAGGAAGCCTGTGAGGCTGGCATGCTCCCTAGATGCGTTCGGTGGCTTAAGGGAAGAAGGAAATAAATCAGATTTTGAGGGCTGCTAGGGTTTTGGCCAACGTAGAGGTTTAGCAGAAGGGCCTTTGCAGCAGTGGGAGGTAAAGCTGTAGCAGTACGGAGAGGCTCAAGTGTATGAGAGGAGGCTTGGGAGCATCCATGCGTGCTTCACAAGTGGTGGGCACCAGGGGGCTGAGAAGGCCAGCCCGCCGGCCTGCGTTTATTCCCCAGTGTGTGGAGATGTTCCTGGGGGGCAGCTGGGAGGACGCGGGAGCAGGCTAAAGCCGTGCTGTGGACTTGCAGAAGGTGCTCGAGCTGATGAGCCTGCGTGGCCACGGGTTGGGGTTTGCCGGCGCTGTCACCGTGCCAGCCTGGTGCCCCAACCAGAGCCGGCTTGGAGTAGAGCGGCCGGTCATGGCAGTGCTGGGCCGCCCTCCCTGCCTTCAGTGGTGCCCGTGGCACAGACCATGGGGAGCGTCATTGCCTCTCCTGAGGAAGCTTCTGGCACGCTTTCTGATTTCTCCCACCCTTCCCTCACATTTCTAGACCAAAAGTGCCAGGTTTCGGCAGGGGAAGGAGAACTGCATTGGTGACGTCTCCGCAGACCTGAAGCGACGGCTGGACAGCATCACGAGCAGCCAGAGCTCAGCAAGCTCTGGCTTTGTGGAGGAGCGGTCCCTGAGTGATGTGGAAGAGGAGGACGGTAGGGTATATCTTCTCCGGGTGTTGGAACAGCTGTCATTGGTGAGGGCTGATCAGAGATATTGGGGACCGTGTGATCTCCAAAGCTCCTTCAAAGTTCCTGAGCTATGAATTATCTAGTTCAGCATCCCAAACCCCTCAACCCAATCCTAGGTAATGTCTTGTCTGAAAAGGGTGGCATGTTTTTAGTGCACTGCCTTTTGGAGATCTGTCTATTTAACGTCCCAGTGTCTTCGGGGAAAATCGCAGAGCACAAATTCCGAAGGCAGTGCAGACAGGGATGTGCCAGGATGCTAACTGAATCTCTCAGTGTTTACCCAGAAGTTAAATATCGTGAAATTCCATCTGCTTCACTGCTTATTAGCAGAGAGGTTGATTTGCCTTCCCTCTGCATAGGTGGTCTCCCAGGAACAGGAAACCTGAATTATCCACTCATTCAAAGCCTCCCATGGATATACATACCCTCCGCAGTAGTTTCACTGATGCATTTGCCATGGTCTCCTGTAGCAGAGACAGCACAAAGTGCCCAGTGATGCCAGCATGTTTCAGAGACCGCTAATTTCAGCAAGGGGTGGGATCAGACTGGTCACAAGGGAGGCCGAAGCTCAAATGCCTGTACCTCGATTTCTACTAAAAATCATTTAATGCAAAGAATAACATCAGTATGTTAACAGGGAGGATGATCTTGCGGTTTCAATGCAACCCTAATAAGTAATGTCAGGCATGCACTTTATGCATTTCCACACCACTTTGGTCCATTTCAGACCTCTCTGGAGTAACCACTGACCCTCTGAGCTGGGCTGTTGGAAGAAGTATGTAGATGTAAAGCAGGCCTTGGGATGAGGTTTTTAGCCACCAGTGTTGCAGTTCTTCTTCAATTTCTTCTTAAAATCAAGAGCTGAGCAAAGTCATTGAGTTGTTTATTTCAGCAGGAACTAAATGCCTCAGTATCTTTGTTGGATACTTGAATACATTATTCCTCCAGGTCGCTAGAGAATGAGGTTAGGTTTCTTCTACCCTAAATTAGCAGGGCTTTTTGCCAAATTCAAGTCTTTCTCCCCATGGCATATTCTTCCCCTGTAAGGACTAGGTGGGGCCTCCCTCTCATTGGTTTCCAAATTCATCTGCTGAAACCACAGCAAGCCTTTCCTGTCCTAGGAACTTGTGAGCTGAGTTTTGGTTGTTTTTCTTTTGGAATTGTTTTGCGAATCTTTCCACTGGTGGGAACTCTGGAAATAAGCAAGGAGGCCTGGGGTATAACCCATCATCTTGAAATTTCTTTTACACAGGACTAGTTTGGTGTAAAATGGGTTGTTAGTGATAATTATACAGCCAAAAAAAGGGCTCGGTTTGCTCTTGCAGTTCAATGTGGCATAAGGTTAAGATGGACTTTTACCTAAGAAGCAGTTACGGGTGAAATCCGTGACAAAGGGCATGTTTGACTGTCGTCTGATTCTTTGCAGCTGGTCCTGAAGACCTTTGCAAGAACCCTTTGACCATGGAGGACCTCATCTGTTATAGCTTCCAGGTGGCGAGGGGAATGGAGTTTTTGGCTTCACGCAAAGTAAGGAACTTCTCAGGAAGAGTGGCATGTTATTTATTTGACTGTAGAAAATAGTGCTGTAAGTCTATAGAAGGAAACAGCATGTTCGTCTTTGGACTAGCAGTCATCCGCAACATTTTCTTTTTTGCCCTAAGACATACCCGAATCATTAATACTACAGAGTGAAACAGCCCATGCATTTATTGACACAAATGTTAGTGATCTGTATAAGGTTTATGGGTCACTGATTCATAGAAGAATGATTAAGTAGTTGGAGGAGGGGAGCTGACTTATGAGGACAATTAAAGGAATTAGGGACAAATCCCTGGCAACTGGAGCTAAGCTAGAGTAAAGGAGTTTGCTCTGAGGAGGTTGCCTGTAACTTGTGCAGTAGGATTGGAAGGGCAGTGTGAGACAATGCTCACCTATGAAACTTCATGGATGACTCCTTGGAGAGTCTCTTGCCAAAGACAGCCTGGCAGTCAATAGCACCTCACCTGCATTTTTGCCTTTTAAAAGTGCTTTTCTGTAGTTTGATCCTAAATACATGTTTCAAAGGATGTAAATTCCAGCAAGAGCAAGGAGTTGCCTGCAGTTGTACAGAAACAAAAAGTACTTAGAAATGGGAAAAGGAAATAGAAGCAGGGAATACAACGCTGCTCTAGAGTTCAGGCTAGGTGTTCAAGAGAAGACTTAAGAGTCTTTTCTAAAAACGTGCATTTGTCTGCATTTCATACATCCTGGTTGATGTGTCTATGTAAAAATGTCTTTCCAGGATCTGCAGTTCTGGTCCATAGTAGAAGCAAATGTGCAGCCACTTTCAGAGCCTAGCTTTTTTACTGCAAGCTATTGAGGCTTGAGTTTTGAAGTCTTTGGAATGTTGGCTAAGCTGTTGTTCTGCATAGGTAAAGACATGGACTTTTCTCTCTGTAGTCAAGATTAGTTTGTGTTGGAAACAAATTGGCTTTTTAGTATGGTATATTTTTCAGAGAGACAGTGGAGTACACAGATTTGAGTGAACCTAAGTAAATCTAAAGGTAATCAGATCTCAAACTGGTTTGTGTCAGCTTCTTAGGATAATTAATTAGCTAACTTCAAAGGCCCTTTCTGCATAGTGGATAAACAGATGTATGTTTGGACTTGGGAACACAAGTCTCCCTGAGCCAAATCAGTTGTGACCATCAAAAAAGCACTTAAAATCAGTAAATGTTGATGCTGAGGTTTCTTTTTCTTAAAAGGTTTTAAGAATTATCTGGCCTTTGAGGGTAGGAGAGCACATATGTGAAAGAGATCAGTCCCGTGGACAGAGCTGTGACGACAGGCAGCATATGAAGTTGTTTACTTTTCTTTGCAGTGCATCCACAGGGACCTGGCTGCTCGTAATATCCTCTTGTCAGACAATAACGTGGTCAAAATCTGTGACTTTGGCTTGGCTCGAGACATCTACAAAGACCCAGATTACGTCAGGAAAGGAGATGTAAGTTTCAGATTCTCTGTTTGAGAGAGAATTAATATGAGGTCAGGACTCCTCTTTTTGTTTTTTCCACCTTAAATGGGCTTGTGGAAACTCCATGTTTTGCTAAACTGTGATACCTTTTTGTTTATGGAAATACTTTCAGGCCAGACTACCCCTAAAATGGATGGCACCAGAAACCATTTTTGATAGAGTATATACCATTCAGAGTGATGTATGGTCCTTTGGAGTTCTGCTATGGGAAATATTTTCATTAGGTGAGTCACTTTAATTTTACTGAGCCATCTTAAATTTTAAACAACAGAGACTGAGGAAAACAGTCAAAGTGTTCTTGGATCCTCTTTAGCATTTTTTTTTTACTTCTTGAAAATTTCCTGTTTATTTTCTCCATCAAAATAAAATACTCAAATTTCCTTAAAAATGCGAATGTAGGAACATGGACTTGAAATGCTTCTTCGAACAAATTCAGTATGTGATGATGTGCCTCATTTACTCAATCAGTTGCTGTTCCCATCATAAACATAAATTGTTTGTACATCCAAGTATACTGAATTACCTTATTAACTCAGGCCATAGCGAATTATTTGTTTGAAAATTAATCCCAGAATTTAAGAGTCTAATGCATTAAAATTACCGTTGCTCTCATTTTAGGTGCGTCGCCATACCCTGGAGTGAAAATTGATGAGGAATTTTGCAGAAGGCTGAAAGAAGGAACAAGAATGAGAGCACCAGACTATACAACACCAGAAATGTGAGAAACTGTTCTTCCATCTGTCCACATTTACCCCACAATAATAGCAAGTGCTGGAGCAAGCAATAGGTGCTGTTTTCTTTATGCTGATTTTTTAATGAGCTTTGTCCTTCTAGGTACCAAACAATGCTGGACTGCTGGCACGGAGATCCTAAGCAGAGACCAACTTTTTCAGAGCTGGTGGAGCACCTGGGGAATTTACTGCAAGCCAACGTCCGTCAGGTACATGAAATGTATTATCTGGTTGCTAAAACCACCAGCTGAACCCCTCCTGTCCTGCCAGCCACCACGAAATCCTGTAGTTGGGTACTGTCCACTGGAGCCACTGGGGAGCCTGGGCTTCTTCCACTGCTCCCGCTACTGACCGGCAGTTGGTGCAACTTGCAGAGAACAATGACTTTAGGGGGCAAAGATCGCAGAGGTCTGTTGTGGTAACCAAAAGCCACCTTGGCCTGCCCGCAAGGGCTTCTCATGATACTACCACTGTGTTTATTTAGCTGTCTTTCTGGGGAGTTGTTGGCACAGGATCAGTTCCCTGCTCTGCTGATGATTTCTCTGCATGCTGCAGAGGTATTTTGGCAGGTAGCTCCTGTTGATCTTACTGTGCCAAAGATGGATGTCTTAGCATATGTGGGGATGTGGGCTGCAATGCTTTTAATGACTCTTCAGGAAAACGAGGATACAGGCATTTCACTGCCTCTCAGCAGCTCCATGCGGATAAGTGTATTAAGACTTGTCCTGTGCACAGGCATTGTGGTAAGAGAGCCCACTGGGTCCAGGTGGGGTACATGGGCCTCCCTCCCAAGTTCTCCATCTTGTGGCTCCCTCTTCCTGTACTGCAGAAATGGACAAGGCCAGGGCAATAGATATAAGCGCACTGGATGAAGGAGGCTGGATTTGGCCACACGCTCTCCTATTAGATGAGTTCTCTCTTTCTGATCTATTGGTAATGATGGGAATTACCTGCCCTTCCAAACTATCGTGTCTTTTGTGCCTACCGGAATTCAGAAAGGGTAGTGTTTCTCCACTTTCCTAAAGAGCAGCTTGAATCTTACATATCACAGACTGGCTGAGGTTGGGAGACACCTCTGGAAGCCATATGGTCCAACCCCCCTGCTCAAGCAGGGCCACCTAGAGCCGGTTGCCCAGGACCATGCCAAGACAGCTTTTGACTATCTCTGAGTATGGAGGCTCCACAACCTCTCTGGGCAACCTGTGCCAGTGCTTGGTCACCCTCACAGAAAAAAAAGTGTTTCCTTGTATGTTCAGAACATACTTTGTGTATATTTGCCTGTAACCTAATATGGTTGGATTGCTAATGATTTAGACCCTCTTGTCATGAGCTGTAGTGTTGTGTGACTATAAAAGACAAACATGATTTACTGTCTGATAACTAATAGCTAATTATGCGTGTGTCATATTGTAATCCAAAAGGGATAGATGCCAAAAAATTAGAGAAAAGGTGGAATCTACTAAAGGATTTCCGATGGGACTATAAATAGGTGTGCAGTACTGAAGGATGCATAATGCATTTTTTCTCTTTATACTTTAGAACAGAAATGTAAACAAGTGGAAGAAATTTTAAAAAGTGGTATCCTTGTTATTCACATCAAATTAGATGCCAAAGTACTGATAGAAAAATTCCTTTTTTGCTATCTCCATTTCATTCTTTTTTTCATTTACTTCTTATACTTAATTTAGTCTTTCTGATTAATACGCTGTAGTCTAATTCAGTCTCAGTTTCAGTTTAAGGTTATTTTTTTCTTCAGGTTCGTGTTCTTTGTGTCATTGGGATTCAAACGTTACTAAAAACTACATTTTTTATTTCAAAGACATCAATAAAAAGTTCAGTTTATACATTATGTTACAGGATGTCATTTAAAAATCTCAATTTTTTTATCTAAAACTACTTGTCAGTGGTTCTTAC
This sequence comes from Sagittarius serpentarius, assembly GCA_034782735.1. NCBI lineage: Eukaryota > Metazoa > Chordata > Aves > Accipitriformes > Sagittariidae > Sagittarius > Sagittarius serpentarius. The sequence continues at coordinate 17,098,197 of JAVKLA010000053.1, forward strand.
TAAGTTTCCTTCTTTTAATGTAGCTGCTCCTGCAAAGGTGTTATAGTGTTCATAGTTTAATAAAACAACCAAGTTAACACTGCATTCTCCACGTACGTGTGTGTAGTTGTTTATGGCTGTGTATCTCTGTAGCCTATTTAATTTTTGTATTTTTTCACTGCATTCTACAGGATGGTAAAGACTACGTTGTCCTTCCTTTGTCAGTATCGCTCAATATGGAAGAGGATTCGGGTCTCTCTCTCCCAACTTCACCTGCTTCCTGTAGGGAGGAAGAGGAAGTCTGTGATCCCAAATTCCATTATGACAACACAGCAGGAATTAGGTATTTTATATGGTGGACATCCTACTGGGGCCTCTGGGCAGGTTTTGTTCAAGCTGGGGGCAGGGAAAATGAAAGGAAGAGACTTCAGCTGCCTGGTCCATATTTAACCTCCTCCATAAGGATAAGAAGGAATCTGTAGATTTTTTTGTAGGCAAAAACTAGTTTCTTATCTCTCAAAATGCTAGTGGTTTTTTAAGAATATTTTTTTGCTACCCTTTCAAGGTTTGGTATTCTCACTGAAAAAAACCCACAGCAGTATTTAGTTTTTAAGAACCAGAATGAATACAAAGTTTTACCGAACCAACTGAGTTGTGTTCACGCTCTTGTATCGCAGCTCCCTAAGATATTAGTGGTAACGGATCTATCATTAATAACCTCTCTGCCATTTCCCCTCCTAAACTGAAATGTTAGTAAATAGGTCATGAATTGATAGCCAAGGGGAATGCGACCTAAATAGTGTTGTCACTGGGTTTTGCCCACTGCTTGCTCCTAGTGGGCTGCTGGGGCATCCACGATGGACCTATGGTGGTAGATACCGTTGGGTATTGTGGCAGAGGTGACTTCCCCGGTGAGGAGTTTGTACTAGTGCACTTAAGCAGGTCTTATGTTGGACCTTGTGAGGACCTCAGGCGTGGGATGTAAGGGAGAAAGGTATTTTCTCATCCAGTGCTGCCTAAGATCAAATTCAGCCACTTAGATGCTGGGAGCCCTGTGTTGCTTGCTGCAGTCTCAGAAGAAGGAGGAAGATCGGAGATGGGTCCAGTCATCAGGGCAGAGATGGACTCTCTTGGCAGGTTTCATGAGGCTTCCACGAAGTGGAGCCCTCTCCCTCACTGCTTGTGTTATATCCACCAAAGACAAAGTTCCCAATGATTTGGGGTACTGCAGGGTGACATTTTTATGTGGTCCTGGGAAAGATTAGGCAGGCACAGTGCATTTCACACTTCAGTTGGACCTATGGTCCTAGAGCTGAACTCTCAACCTCATGTTTTAGTAGTGGGGCGGTCCAAAATATAAATATTTAAAAGACAAAAAAGCATGATTTAACACTGAAAACATCATACTTATTTTCCACTTCTAATACTTCCTATATGGTTTTTCCCGGTCCCCACTTCCTGTTATGAACAGAAGTAAAATCTGTCAACCTTTTAAAGAGACTTTGAACCTCTTTTTCTCTTGTCCTACAGTGTGACAGGGTTGTGAAAGCACTTGTGGAAACCATGCTAGGAGAGGCAAAGTGGGGAGATTAAGGTTAAGGATGGTTAGGGGCTTTTTTTTTTCTCTTCTGGTAGCTGAAAATGATTTTGTAGACATGGCTCTTGCTGTACACATAGTGGAAAAGTTTGATCTGTTCAGTAATGTCTTTTTCAGTCTTCACAAAAGTACTAACTATGAGGAGAGGCTGATAAATACAATTGCTAAATCAAAGCTGGAGGATGAAAAGCAAGCACAGGGAAAACACAGAGAATATTAAAGAATATTTAGATTCCTGAGGTAAATTAAAATCAGCAGGACTTCCTAATATCTACCGTATTTGGCTTAGGAAGTAGGTATGCAATTTCTGAACCTTGAAAGGTTGTCATTAAGAGCAGTCAGGTGAGGTAAAGAAGTTTCAAGGAAGTATAAAGATAATGTCTGTTTTTAGAAAGAACAGAAAAGGAGTAACTCTTAAATCAGGTTAACTTGAATCCTAGGAACGATCCCAGAATAAACAGTCAGATAAACAATGGTAAATGCTGACAGGAAAATGAAGTAACTAAAAATGGCCAGCGTGGATTTGTCAAGAACAAATCAAGTCAAACCAGTCCAAGTTTCATTTTTGGGGAGAATAATTGGCCTGGTAGATAGCAGGGAAGACGGATTTTGATTTTCTGTGGGGCACTTTTGGCCCTTTTTTAATGGGACAGTCTATTACAAAATGCCAACACATGTCAGGAAGTACTGTCGTGATGTCAGCTGAGCCCTCACTGCCACCAGGCAGGAGTCAGACTCCACGTGTGGCCTCTCTCTGCCTCCGCACTCTTTCTGCTCCTGTTTGCACAGTAGCTTGGCTTGGCTTAACCAGGAGGACCTCATTCACTGCAGCCCATGTAGGCTGACTTTTGTCTGGGCTGAGCAGAGGCAGGACTCCCATACCTGGGAGGTCGTTCAGATCAAAAGGCTGGGATTCCCAGTCCTCACCACCCTGGGAACTGTAGCCCTGGCCACGCAGTTCTGTGCCTGCATGGACAATTAAATGCAAGCACAGGGGGAGCTTTCAGGGTAAGGCGGCAAGTTGTGGAATGAACTTACCATTCAAGGTCAGGTTGTCCAGGAGGGTGAGTGGACTAGGTTGTCCATTAGATGGTTTTGGTCCTGGCGGGGTTGGGTGGGAAGTGGGTTAGATACCATTGCAGAGTAACAGGAGCGGACGACATGGTCAGTGCAGAGATCTTGAAAGAACTGGTTTTGTTAAGTCTAGGAAAAGAAGATGGAGAAGGAACGTAGTAACAGCTTTCAGTATACAAAGAGGATGCTAATTAATTATTCTGTGTCCCCAGCAACAGGACAAATTTTATTTGCAGCAAATACTTGGGTTTAATATTTGAAAAGCGTTCTGAAATGTGAGTGAGCACCTGAGCAGGCTACACAGGGAGCTTGTAAAATCCCCACCAGTTTAAATAATTGTCTGTTGGAGGTAGGCAGGGCTCAGCATAGCTAGACTCAAAGCGGGGAAATGGGATAAATGATGCTCTTAATTGCCTCCAGCTTTGTGCTTCAAGTGGCTGCAGGTTTCTCTTCTAACTCCATGGCTTTTTCTTCATTAGCTGTTAGGAACATAAATTTCTACTGTTTAACTGGGACAACATCCATTTTATTCCATATCCACTTAGAAAGCTGAGGGTAGCTGTTTTGTTTGCTGTATTAGTACCTCCATGAAAGTAAAGTTTTTTTTTTTTGTCCAGTATTTTTTATGGATGTCATCCTGACGAGAGGGCTTCTTTTGGAGAAGAGCCTTCAAGAGAGATGTAGCACTCCTTGTTCTGATCCCCACGGTTTAAGGGCGGCAGTCTGCTGAGTCTGCTGTTGTTGTCCTAGGTCCAGCCAGGGGTCTCAGAAGTGCAGTCCAAAGGAAGAGACACATGTCTGTGCTCCAGGCTCCTCTGTTTATTATACTTCTAAGTGAAGCTTGCAGGAAGTGAAGCCCTCCAGTGTAACTGAGGAAAGGAGCTGTTTTCTCAAAGCCATTCCGTAGAATTTGTTCAGAGATCAAGGTTGTCAGGAGCAGAAGGTCAGAAACATGCCACTTTCTAGGCTGTTCATCCTTTTCAATAAATGGATATTCTGAGGTTTGCATAATATGTTTTGACAAAAGGATTAACTTCTCTGTAGAGAGATAAAAGGATTCTGATATCATTGTGCTGTTTGCAGCCAAGTTGTGGATAGTGGACACAAAACTTTTTTTGTTTTGTTTTCTTTTCAGTCAATACCGACAAGGTAGCAAAAGAAAAAGCCGCCCTGTGAGTGTGAAAACATTTGAAGATGTCCCATTGGTAACCACTGTAAAAGTTGTTCAGGAGGTGAGTTTGTCTGTTGTTTGTATGTCTTTTCCTTCTGTTGATGTCTTTTTTCATTTTTTTTTAATCCCTTCTCATTTAATGCATTTCTAACACCTTTGCAGGAAAACCAGACAGATAGTGGGATGGTTCTTGCATCTGAAGAGCTGAAGACATTGGAAGAGAGCGATAAACAAGTGAAAATACCCTTTAGGTAAGGCTCAGGCTGCACATGGGATTGAATATGACCTTTTGCTTGCAGTGTGTCAGAAGACCGATTGGTTTGTAAAATTTTTTAGAAGACAAAATGTTTTCTTACTGTATTTTTAAAAACACAAAGAAAAACTGGGCACTGTATGCCTGCTCATCTGCACTTGGTACCAGGAGAGGAGAGGTAATGCAGCTGTTGAAAGCATCGGCCAGCACCGCAGAAAGGACTTGTATTTGTCAGCTGCAAAAGCATCAACCACCCCTCGAAGGAACTGAGCCGGTACACACAATTGAGCATATTTGTGAGGGCCTGTCCGCAATGACAAAGAGCCCTTTAATTTTTTTTTCTTTTTCTTTCTTTTTTTTTTCTGAAGCTTACTCTTGAGTTTTCAGGATGTACCTGGGTGTATTTTCAGAGCATTGTACAGGGGTTTCATTGTGCAGTTCACAGGAAGCACAGTGGCATTCACGGAGCTGGAACCTCACGTATGCTCTCTGGGAGCTTCTCGGGAATTATTTGTTCCAGGGCAACTTCAGTGCAAACAAAGGTGTATTGCAGTTGTGATTGCACCACAGCTGAAATGTGTGAAGCTTCTCAGAGTTTTCTCCATTTCGTCTGCAGTCGCGATCCAACTGCTTGTATCATCATAAAACTGAATAACTTTTTCATGTGTTAGTGAGGTTAGGGCGTATAAAAAGGTCTCTCCTTATAATCAAATGCATGTTTAAAAAGGCTTGAAGCCAGTTTTGTGAAGTGCACTGTTTTGCTTTGGTTGTGGCTGCGATGGAAAGCAGCTGCCAGCAGGAATCACCCACCTGCCCTCCAGAAGACAGTCTCCACAGCTCTCTCAGTCCTGTTTCTGCTTGTTTTTCGCAGCACGCTGGTGCCCAGCAAGAGTAACGAGTCCGTCATGTCCGAAGCCTCCAACCAGACGAGCGGGTACCAGTCGGGGTACCACTCTGACGACATGGACACCACCGTCTACTCCAGCGAGGAGACGGAACTCTTGTGTGCCCGGGAGGCTTCGCCCCCGCTCTGCCGCGGGCACGGTCTCGCCTACGACGGCGCCGTGCCGCTCGCCTCCCCACCGCTCTAGGGCGAAGCTGGCAGCTCCGGGTCCCCCCCCGGAATGTGCCTTCCTTGCCTGGGCTGGTGGTATTGAGGTTTGATGTCTAGAAAGACGGCGCCCGTGAGGCTAAGAAAAGACGTTTATTTTTCCTGAAGAGGATGCAGAAGCATCTGGGAGCAAAACTGCCCCATGCCAGGCTGCGGGGCGCTTTCCTTGAGAGATGCTGGCAGCCCAGGGTGCAAAGCCCTGGCTGCCGTGGGTGGGCTGTGCTGACCCACCGGCAGAGACAGTGTGGTGGCCTTTGGGACCCTGGTGACATGCCGAGCATGTGCCTGATGCAGGCAGCAGCGCAACATTCAACTTAACTGTTTCTAGTTGTACGAAATAACGGCACAGCCCTGCTCTTTTTTTGTTTGTTTGGGTTTTTTTTCCCCCTTGCGGCTGGACTCCAGGAAGGAAACAGCATGGCACTGGCTTCTTGTCTCTCAGAGTTATCCCTGGCTTGCACCTCCACAAACGAAAAAAGAAACCTCCAGCTCAAGGCTCTGGCAATTACTGACGACCTGAGACTAAACATAGGCTGGGCTAAATATAGGTGGGGGCGATGGTCTCTGTCCTTGGCAGAGGAGAAAAAAAGTTGCTGTACCAGACCTCGTGGGCTGCATTTGCTTGCCAGACTTTTGCGGTGAGGTTGGTTAGTAGGGAGAAGGCAGAGCACCGAGCCAAGTGACGGGACACAGATGCCTGGGGCACGCCTCACCTCTGGGGATGGCTCTGCCACCCTTGACCTGTGCCAGGTGCCTAGCAGCTTCTAAGCTAGCCTGAACCGGCTGCAGCA
>JAVKLA010000053.1:17104209-17126150 GCA_034782735.1 Sagittarius serpentarius
GAATCTAATCTACCTTAGGACCGGAGGGAGGCCTGTGGTCCTGGTGGGGCATCCCAAGGGCACCCTGCCATCCCATCTCGTCCCCCCCTCCCTCAGATGTAGGTCTGTGACGCTTTCACTTCGCAAACTCAAAATCCGTTTGCAGTGGCAGAGGTCTCGGTTTATGTAGTCTTGGGAACCTGTGACTGGTTTCATGACAGCTCCGACCTTCTCTGAGTGGTGAGATTGTGCCTAATTGTTGGACAACTTCTTACCTGTGCTCTTGTAGTCCCAGAGCTCTACTGACAGACACAATGCAGGCTACAAGATTTTAAAATGTAAAGCTATTTCTACTGAGTTCTTTTTTGTATTTTTATAATTATTTTTTTTGTTTGTACTTACTATAATGTCAGATGCTGGGAACCATGAATATAAGGCATATACAGTATTTATAGCCTCTTTATGTAGAAATAAATGTAATATATTAAAATATAAATATATATATTATATAATGGATATTGTACTATTCACATTTTGTATCGGTGTTCTGTAGCATTACAAGGGTCACGCAATTTTTAATAGCTAAAACTTTTCACTTTATTAAAAGGGACCGGAAATTTAGAGGTGGGGGCTACAAGTAGATCTGTTTGTTTCTCTTGCATGTATTTTCTTGTATTCTTTCTGTTGACAGGGATGTTTATCAAGTGCTACTTATTTCAAGTGCCGTTTAATGAATCTAGTTACTTACACCACTGTACAGGTCTGTGAACGTTTCTGTGGGTACCTATAGTAAAGAAACTTCAGCGTTTTTTAGCAGTTGGCAGTAAGTGCCTTTAGAGAAATGGTCAGAGGAATAGACTGCTTGTACAGCCTGAATCTCCTCTGAAAGACTTTATTATGTTCAGTTAGAGAATGGTTGATCTAATTGTATTGTGGCTTTTGCCTAGAGAGTAGCGGTTTCCCTTAAAGCCTTATTCATCTTTTCCCACTTGTATTTCTTCCATCTCACTTCTTATAGCTGAAATGTTGTCCCTGCTCTTGTGTAGCAGTGTCTTACTTTATTTCAAATGTGTACTTGAAGCTCCGCCTTTTCACTCCGTTGTCCACTTTCTGACTTTCTCTTCTGCACTGTGTAGGCCTTTGTTCTCAGTGCAAGGCTGGCCACCGTTGGGGTATCAGGACTCAAAGAATCGTAACAGCTTATGCCAAAAAAAGTGCAAGGGAAGGTAAATCACAAACTGCAGACTTCTCTTTATTGCAGTTTGAACTGAGGCCTTCGTAGGCTACTGTATAGTGAGAGTACTTGTCTAGAAAGTGGGAGATTACTGAGGCTGAATATGGAACTAGTACCTTCTACACACTACGTGCATGCCCCAACTACAAGGCTGTGGGATGTCAAGTTTGAAATGTTTCTCCTTTCCTCTCCCTGAATCTAAAGCATTTTACAGACAGGAAAGCAGGAGCTGGGAGGTCAGGTAGAAAGATAAGGGAGAGGCTTCCTAGATCTGCTGTAAGGGCTTCTAGGAAGGACTTCTATTTTCATGTATATATTTGACATTTATCTTCCTTCCCAGGCAAGAGTCTAGCCAGTAGAGTATGCTCAACAGACAATGCTACGTTCTTTAACATCCCCCCTCCCCGATATTCTTCAATATCTTTAATGAAATTGTTCTTCTGTGTATTATTATATGATGGACATAAAATACGGACACTGGTGGAAGCTTGATGGGTACCCTGCTGAGCCACGTGTTGGAGAGTCCTGACAGAGAGGTGGAGATGGAGATCTGTCATTGATGTCCATCTGCCCTAGACCTGGATCTCCCCAAGGTTTGGGATGTTCAATTTAGACATTTCATTTTGCAGTTTTGTTTCCTCTCCACCTTGGTGTAACACATGATACGTGCCACATCATACATGTAGTCAGGTGCTTCCCTGCATGTTTGTAGTACCTCTAAAACTGCCATCCACCATACTGCAGGCTGATGAAGTTGCAATATAGCCATTTCAGCTAATGACTTCTCACTTACAATCCTTGTCAGGGTCCAAATCATTTTAAATATGCCTGGAAAATGTGGGAACTAGCACACACCTGCTTTAGGAAAGGAAATTAGCTTCTTTAAAACAAAGAAAATAACATATATTCAGTTTCAGGAGCAAGCAAAGCTTCTATGAATTGTTCTTTTCATTGGCATCCAGTAACACCATTCTTTTCTTAGACCATGGCCATTACATCCTTTAAAACACCTGGACTTGTTGTTGTATTCTGAATACAGCACATTCAGCTAAACCCCAGTCAGGCCACATCTGTCTTGGTAGATGCTTTAAATTCCAAAAAGGGTATTTTCAATGAATTGACAGACATACAGGGCACAGATTGGCAAATGGCTTGCAAACCAGTCCTGGCTTTATCTCCAGTCTGCAGCCATGCAGTGAAGTGTCAGCATTTGGATCAGCACCCTTATCCATGAAATACATGGGAAATTCCAGGCTGGATCTGAGACCAATGAGCTGCAAACCGAAGGGACACTCGTGAGATTAGGGATCCAAACATATCACTGTGAGCAGCCGGGTAGGAGTGGGGAGAAGCAGTGATGGGGTTGACTCCTTTTATTCAGAAGAACCACCAGAATGAACTGTAATTGCTGGTGGGTTTGGACGTGGGCAATCAAGCAAGGCCATGCCTGAAACAGGCAGTTTCAGGGCTTGAAGGTGGCTCATGTCAGCTCTTATCAATGTAAACACAGCTCATCTGAAGAATGCAGGGGCATTCAAGTGTGGTAGCTAGGTCCTGCTCCTGCAAAACATACTGTAAAATGTTTCTCATTTTTTGCATGGAAATGTCTTGGCAAATTCAGCCCTTGCCTAAGCTTTTCTTATTAATGCATCTCCAATCACAAGCAACTGTATTTCGCACAAGCATAAAAAGTTTTATAATAATCCTCCATGTCTTCTGATGTGATTGTCCCCAAGCACCACGCCTTCGGACTTTTGGGATGGAGTGCTTGTTAATTCAAAAAGTAGCATGTGACTAAAAAAGACTACAATCACAGAGCTGTTTAAATTGGGGACAAAAATTTCCTGCTAATTGCATCTCTTTTTGATGGTTTTAAGGCTGGAAAACATAATTGGGTAGCATGCATTGCCTCCAGATATAAAGCTGGAATTTGCTATTTTTATGTGAAACATTCCCAAACCGTGAATCATCTGAGGTTTCCCCTCATTGCTGATACTTGAGTACACACCCTGCGTTACCTCACAGTATGGGACCTCACAAAGCAACAGCAAGGGCAAGGAAAACAAAGTTAACGTTTGTTCTTCCTAATTGACAAATTTATTAGGGACAGAAGTTAACCAACAGACCTTTTCTTTGGACTTCAGCCCTGGATTTTCATTCTGCCTGGCTGAACGTTGCATTCTGTGTCATAATATATGTCCTCAGCTCCTCAACCCCTGACATTTGGGCTGATTAAATCCCAGAAGGTCATTGGGAAACATAGCAGGAGCTCCTAACATATGGTGCTGATAAACATCTCGGCATCAGAGATAAGGAACTGGTCAATGTAATCTTAGGAAGCTCAGGTTTTGTTACCATAAAACTATCCAATGTAAAGCCTAATCCTTACACGGATTTAATTAGCTGTTAAATGTATCAGGTTCATGACGAAGGGTGTTCTGGTTACCTAGATGTTATTCACTGACTGCCTCCGGTTGGTTCAAATGCAAAGTATCTCTGCCTTGCAGCTTGTTAGGATGACATGTTATGGTGAATGATGGCTGCTCTCTAAGTTTTGGGGTGGGTGGGGAATAAATGGGTTCAATTTCCAGGTCCAGCCCTAGCACCAGACACAGACTCCGGTGCCAGGAAAAATGGCAGTGCAATGTGGTTTCCTGAGTCTTGGTCAAAAAAGGCTTTCTTAAAAGCTAGAATATATGCACTGAGGTTTAATTATGTTTTCCAGGGGGAGTTGAAGCTGTTCATCATCCCACAGAGCTGTTTCCCTGGGCTCCATGCTGCTCTGTTTTTCGCTATAATCACTCTAATCTGCATAATTACTCTAGCAGTGGGTTCACAAAAGTGGAAATGTACCTACTTTTAGTTTTATTTCTCTCGGTCTGTTTTCACACTACAGTCAGAAGCACGATTGCAACCCATTGTAGACAGACATAAGACAGTTTTCATCCTGCCAGGCTAAGCAGCAGTACCAGCGACGGGTCGGCAGCCTGGGCAGTGGGGCACACAGCAAAGGCCGTGCCACTGGCACCGAGCTCACTAGCAGAAAGCCGGCCGCAGGGCGCACCTCTGTACATGGCAAAGTCACTCCTTCAACTGCAGCGCATCCACGTTTAGGAATTACTGCAGGGATGCAAGTCATACTCGGTTACTGGAGTTTCTTCCACTTCTGGGTGTACTGCACTAACCCATGATTATACCCGTGTCACGCACCGCAGTGGCAAAGATTGTCTGTGACGTTTCATCTCTTTGATTTCAGAATATCATTTCCACAACCTCTTCCCAGATTTGGCTGAGGCTGTAGATTGCAGTTTGTTTTCCACCACTCGTTCCTGGTGTGCTAGACCCTTCTTGAACCCTGCAGCTGATGGGGACCAGCAGGCAGCAGCAGCTTTGGGTTTGGGACAGACACCCTGCCTGGACTCGGCAGTGCTACATTGGCATGGAGCAGGAGAGAGGAGCTGAAAGAAAGCTTTAGTAATGTATACGTCCTTTTCAAATACGCATATTTCCTTATACTGGAGAGTTGTACTTTAGCACCAGGAACCCAGGAAGAGGAAAGGGGTTTTACTCATTAGAGACCATTGGGTTGCACCGTAGGACTGGAAGGTCGGCATTGCTTACTGCTAGTCACCTGGAGGCTGCTTTGCAGTGCGTGTTTCATGCAGGAGCAGGGCCCCTTTACCCCTAAAGTTTGCTAGCGATTCACTTGCAGACTTGCAGAGTGCACTGGTTATTACTCTGTTCACCATGTTGAGGCTATAGTTGAAGAACTGTGGGCAAGGCATTTGAACCGGCAATGGGCCCTTATGTTTAATATCCTTTGATGGATTTTCCACTTGCTTTTTGAACTCGTGTAAAACCCTTAGCATCTGCGACATCCTGCAGCAAGGACTTCTTGCGTACAGATTTTCACTTGATGGCCCCAGCTATTTTCCAGTACACCAACCAAGTACTCCCTACTAATTTTTTCCATGTTATTTAGGATTTTATGGACAGCTATCCCCTCAGTCATTCCCGTTCAAGCCAGACTATTCCTAGTCCATTGTAAAATCTGTTTGCATCTCCCAAAACCTGTAAAAAGGGTCCCTTGGTGAGAAGGTGACATCTGCTTGGCACGATTCCCAAGGAGGTCTCCACAAGATACCCAGCTTCTGTCGGGAGGAAGGAGGGTGTGGGACACCCAGCAGAGGACAGCGGTATGTCAACCGATTCGCGTGACAGATGTACCGCGGCATCAGCAACATCAGTCAATGTCAAGATCTGACTTTGCTGGCATCTTCTCAGCATTGCTATTTTTGGCCGGTGAAGTGTTTCCAAGGGTCGGGCTGGACCTGTCTCCCGTGTGTGCAGCATCACCCCGTTCCCAGGCTGTTTGCGCTGGCTCCTGGCTGGCTGCGGGGAGGGATAAGATGCAGAAAGCAGAGGCTGTATGGCTCAAACGCGGCACAAACAGGGGCACGATTTACCACCGCAAACCAGCAGAACAGAGTGAAAGCGGGGCCTATCTTATCAGTTACTTACTGAGTTAAGACTTAGGGGTATAAAAACCCTCTTTAAAGCCTTGGTAATACCCATAAACGGAGCCCTTAGGAGATAACTTCACAAGTGGAACTTTTCGGGTGCACTTATGTGTAGTTTTAAATTACAATCACAAAGACATCTTTATATTGTCTGATAAACTTCTTAAACTGGCAACAACTATTTAACATTACAGTTTAGTTAAGTACTAAAACAGCAGGGAGTGTGCAGCTAAAGTGATACAATTATTAACGTATGGTTCGGTAATGCTATCAAAACAATGGCTTTAGGCATTTCAAGCCTGCTCTCAGGCTAATGTTGCTAATTTTTCAGGAGGATTATTAAGTTTTATTAGCAATTTGCATCTCAGTATAATTATATGGATATTAGAGAAATCAATATTGTATAATGTAGAGTCCCTTAATGGCTATACAGTTTGTTGAGTCTGTTATGGGACCAGCATTGAAGTCAATTTAAGGAGGAATCTTTATAATTCTGCTGGAATTGGGCTTTGCATGATGAGACAGATGCCTCAGACATTGAAGAGAGGATTGCAAAATCTGTCCTTCGTCTTGAATCTTTGCATTCAAGTGACAGTTTTACAAGTAGACTACAGAAAATCATTGCTGTATGTTTAAACATCTTTCCCCCATTCTGACTCCTAAACTTCATTAAAATTCCTGACCACTACATAGCTTTCAAGCAAATCGATATATTCATGTAAATATGTATAGTCAAATCACTATGCCATGAACATGTTTGTCACCCACTGCAAAAATTCACTGATCTAAGGTGATCTAAGGTGAAGTCTGCCACAGAAGTGTCTGTGACGGATTTCTCATCTGAATTGATGAAGTCCTTTTTATTTTTCATTATATAGCATGACTTTCTTTTGTGCAAAAAAACCCAAGGTGCATCTCAGGCAGCTTTCGTTTCATGAGCTGTACTTGCAGTATATATACCTTCGGTATAGTTCAACCCACTGTTCCTCTGACACGTAACCTGACATAAGGTGGCAACATCACCGGAAGAAACTGCCGTGCCTTTCCTCAGGACCCTCCGCTTAACCCTTACCCCATGCTGCATCTTTTTTTGTGCCAGCAAAGCAGCTGCTGACCACAGAGTGAATCCAGTCAAAGGACAGAGCTGACTGAAAACAAATTTATTTTTTTTTTTTGGTTGGTTGGTCAGTTTCTCAGGTTACCTTGAACTCAAATAAGTCCCAGGACGCAGTTTGCGAAGCACCACAGCTACAAAGGGATGTGGCAGCCGCAGGAGGGAAAGCGGCGGGTGCTGGCAGTGGTGGGGAGGCAGAGCTTCGCTCCTTCCTCCGGCTGACACTGCTTGTGAAACAAAAGCTGTTGTGGCCTTTTCCAGAAGCAGCATGGTGTGGCTGTGTGGCTGTAAGCGGGTACCAGCAGAGCTGCAAAGGGGGAGAGCGACCCACTGCTCCAGCCGGAGTATTTTTCTAAATGGCAAGAAAGTTGTCTTTCCCTGTCCACTACGTACTGTTTTCTTCTTCACTAGCTGAAAGGATTTGGAGATATTCCTGCAGATACTTAAAACCCTCAGCAAAACAGTTCTCTGCATTTCTTTTGTTTGTGTTACAGAGAAGACTGATAATACTTTGCTAGCTCCTCACGAAAGTTGTAAGTATCTCACAGAAGAAGAGTTTTAGGAAAAAGCTGTTTTCTGCCTCCTCCAGCACAAGAACTAGTGAGCATCAGCTGAGAGTAACAAGGGACAAGCTCAAAACAAATACAAGAATATAGTCTTCATCTGTGCTCAGTGAATCTGTGAAATTATTTTCCACAGGTTGCTAATATTTACATTGGTTCAGAAAACTGTGGAAAATAAGTTCCAGAAGAAGAAAGCATTCAGCGGTACTAAATATAAAGATGCCATCACAAGTTCAAGAAATTTCTGAGCTGCAAATCATGGGAAACTGAGATAGGATATTTGGGAGAAGTTTTCCATGCTCTTATCCTGCTCTGCTACTCTTCCTTAGGCTTCCATGATCGAGTGGTAAAGCTCCTAGAAGGGTGCTTTGGTATATAGTGTGGTATGACTCCCCTGAAGTTTTTGTAAGTTAACCTGTAAGCTCTTACAGGTAACTAAAACAGTGCCTGGACACATTAATTCTCTGCAAGAGTTACCGTTTTCAGGCTGCACGTAAAAGATTGTAAGTGCGTGTTTTTCAACGCACTCCTAAACTGCTCTGCACTGAGCACCCTGTAGATTCGTAAACGGAATTCTACTAAAATTGCTCTAAGTGGTCCTGAGCCCTTGGCAAAGGAGGGTGTCTCCAAAAGGAGAATGAAGGGGCAGCGGGTCGGACGCCGTTTCTCGCATGTGCGGCTGCAGCCTGCAGTCCCATTTCGGTGATGCTTCAGCGCCACCGTGTACCAGCTGCCCAGCTTATACCTCATGTCAGCAGCGCGATGAAGAGCCGTGCAGCCTCAGGGTGAGAGACTTTAGGCCCTGGTTTTCAGCCTTTTGGCTGCAAATAAACAATGCATTCCTGACATTTCAAGTACACAATCAGAATATCCTCAGCTCCAGCAGGCTGCTGACAAGTTGTGCAGAGGAAATCTACCACAGCCTCAGGAACTGATGGGTTTCCTACTCATTCTCAACAGATTGACTAGTGCTAAATATATATATCCTGTATTTCCACACAATCTTGGTAAAGAAGTCAACCTGTTTACTCTTTTTTTAAGACAGAGAAAAACATAAGGGGAATGTAAAGAGGCAATTAATAAAGGAAAAACTAAATCACATTTTTCTTACCACTCATACTTCTAGCTCAAAGTTCGCTAAACACTACATCAGACTGTGCTCAGCAATGCGCAGAGAGAGAAAACTCATTGACATCATTGGGAAGCGTGTGTAGTTAGTAATTTTAGAAGGAAAAATTTCCTGGAGACTAAAGCATGGAAGTGCTAAACAACTGCGGCAAGTCCATGAGGTATAAGCCCTGTTTACTTCAGTGCCTTTGGATGTTGCCTTGCCATATTAACCTTTAACAGATACTCAGATATTCTGGCCTGGGGAAAACCTCCCGTGACAAAATGTAGCTAGATACAGTGAGCTCGGTCCTGAAGCTGCTAGGACTCGCACATCCACAGCCTCGCTGCAGGGAGATAACTACCCTGAATATGAGCCTGAGCAGAAAAGCCCCGTCAGATTTGAAGCTCGGTATTTGGTGCAGTTGAGCACCGAAAACCTGGCAGTATTGCTGCAGCTCCTTCAGCCCGTGCACAGCACGTAGGTGAGAGATCTGGATCCAGGGGTTGTACAAGCCATGTGTGATGCATACGGGTAAGAGACCTTCACAGGACTGTAACACAGCTGTTAACCTGTCTTGACTTCTTCCAAGCCTTTGCCATAAGGCTGAAGAAACCAAGAGGACAGCCTGATAAAGCTGCGCTCCGGGGAATCCAGCTCCCTGTTTCAGCTTACACCTACCTCGCTATCCGTGTGCTTTTCCAGCAAGCCACTGTCCCACTTTAAGTCTCTTGCCCTGGGAGAGATATGATACGAGCTTGTAAACAAGCTGCTTCTGCAAATATTCCTGTAAGTCTGGGGTGGGGCCCCGGGAAATTTCAGAAACAACCTTACTTTGCTCCTCTTTTAAAAGGACTCTACCTTAAAATTTTAAGATTAGCCCTAAGGTGTTAAGTATTCAACTAGTTTTTTCTTGCTTACTCCCTTGCTTCACACACACACTGACACCTTAACATTTCAGTCATCCTCCCCACTATCTTTAGAGCAAAGCTGTATAACCTTGGTCTAGCTTTCCTTAATTATTGCTGGGGATAGACGGAGATGCAAGTAAGGCTGTGATTGCCATTGTCAAAGCAGCAGCTAACCAGGGAACAAAGGTTTACTGTTCTGCTAGGAAAGCAGTAGGGAAAACTCAGGTCACAGCTGGATTTCTCTAAACTCAGCCCTCCCTAGATAACGGCATTTTAAAATAAAACTCATTAGAGGAAGAATATGTTAATATTACCTGAGACTGGAAGAAAAGGGGAAAGCAAACAGGTCTGCCTTCAGAGCCTGGAACCAGCAAAGCTGAACTGGCTGCAGCTCCCACTCTCGTGGCCAGATTTGTTAGTGCCTAATAAGTTACAAACTCCATTTGAAGCCTTTCTCCAGCACTGGAGTATATATAAAATAATAAAATGGAAAACTAACGGATTAAAATGGTCAGTGGATTAAAAAGTTACTGGAGGGGGCAGGAAGGGAGGACAGGCAGACAGTGTGATTACATTTGAGTGATTTCCTGCCCAGGGTCTGCAAGAACCATCAGAGCAATGTTATGCAAAAAGTTAAATGCCATGCATAACATGCCACAACCACTGAATACTTTTTTTTAGAGAGTCCAGAGAAAACGTAAGAGTTTTCTCTGAAGTTCACGGATTTTTACCCTCATACAAACCTCCTCCCTGTGAGGAACATCAACCTGCAAAAGGAACTGGTGTGAAACTCTGTCCTCATTGAAATCCTGGAGCGTTTCACCTTTGATTTTAATCTAGCCAAGATTTTACTTGTTGCTGTCTCTGCAAGATCTCACAAACTGCGCACAGAAAAATCACCTTTCACTGGTCTCACAGTTTCTGAAGCCCATGGGACAGTATCTGTGGAAAAAAACAAGGCATATTAGACAACAATAACCCAGGCTTCTCCCTACAAAACAGCAGTCCCCTCCCAGGGCAGCTAAAGGAAGCAACAAGCCAGATGAGGAAGGTAAACTTGGGATCTGAAAGGAAGGAGTCTCTGGTATTTATAAAAGTCAGAGGTTCACACGGAAACTTAGTTACAGCACTGATCCTCTCCAGTCTATTTCAGGACACGCAACCCTTTTTCGGCTATAGTATTTGACTCATTACTGTTGGAATATTTCTCTTCTTTTTAACTCTTTGAGTGGAAAACCTTGTACTGCTTTGAAACCATATTGACAGCTAGAATACATGAAGCAAGAGCTGAGACCTGAAATTCATTGCCTGAGTAAAAGCGGACAGAAAACTAAATCACAGCTTCAGCATGGGTCCTGTAACCCAGGGAGCCATTTGACCCATCATGGTCTTCCGTGACCAACAAACCCATGGCATGGAAAAAGAGAAAGGGAAACTGCCTGCAGCAGGCACTGTGATGAAGTGCAAAGAATGCTGATGCATACTTCATTTCAAATGTCAATATCTTCTGAGGGAACAGCATGGGCTGCATTTAATGCCTTCTCACAGGATCATGGGGTAACTCAGGTTGGAAGGGACTGCAGAAGGTCTCCAGTCCAGCCTCCTGCTGAAGCAGCGCCAGCTCTGAGATCAGATGAAAGTGCACTTCACCACCCCCTTGGGGTCATTGATAAAGGCATTAAACACAAGAGGTTCAGAGATAGACCCCTGTGGTATCCCACTCATTACCAGCCTCTAAGTGGAGGATGCCCCATTAACCCTCTAAGCCTGATTACCCAAACAACTTTTAGCCATCTACTTATCCACCCATCCAGACCGTAATGTCCTAGCTTGGGATACAAGAACGTTGTGAGCGACAATCTCAAAAGCCTCACTAAAGTGAAGGTAAACAACATCCACTGCTCTCCCCTCATCCACAAAGCCAGTTATTTTATCACAGAAGACAATCAAGTTGGTCAGGCATGACTTACCATTGGTAAATCCATGCTAACTGTTCCCAGTCACCTTCATTCCCTTATATGCCCAGAAGTATCTTCCGAGAGGACTTGCTTCAAGATTTTCCCAGGGATCAAAGTGAGACTGACTGGTCTGCAGTTCCCTGGATTGTCCTTTTGGCCTTTTCTGAAGATGTGTGTAGCATATGCTTTTCTCTAGTCATTAGAGAGAGGTCTCTCCCAATTTCTGTGACTTTTCAAAGATGATAGAGAGGGACCTTGCAAGGACAGCAACAAGTTCTCTCAGCACCTTCAGATGCAGCCCATCTGGTCTCTTGGTGTCACCATCTTTTATCTGGCAAACATGTAGGTTCTCTATATATTGATTGTTAGTACTGGCAACCTGCAGTAGCAGTAACAATACCAAGAAACTGCTAAATAGGATGCTAGAATTGGAAAAACATACACAAAAGGATTTTCATTGTGACAGCAGGTAAGCGAGGATAGCTTGCTTTGTCATCAGAGAAGGCAAACTAAAGCAAAGGTTGATCTCATCATCTGTTCCTTCAAATTAAGAATGAATCAACTGCCAAGGCTTCACAGTGGTATAGATCTGTAGTGGCTCCACATTTTAACCAAAAGAGCTTTTCCACAGGTTTTCACCTCATTTAATGGTATGGGTAACACTGAAACACTCATCTCTATTAAACATAGTTGAGGTGGTGAAATTGTCCCTTGGTTTTTCATAAAATCCGTCTTCCTGATACCAGCTGAGGACATCATCTATGCAGAATCTTTTAGATAAGTCAGCTGCTTTTGACATTCGTCTCAGTGGACTGTGGCTACAACTTCTGGAGGGACTAGAGTCACATTAATCCTTTAACCACAGAAAGCCAAGAAAGTATTTAGAGGTAGTTGGTCCTCAGCCTTACGAGCTCCTCTGGGGACTACCACAAGGGTCTAATCTCTTACATTTTCTGTTCAATATGTTTAAATGGTACTAGGTGGGAAAACACAGGCTCTAGCTGTGGTGATACATAGATGTCAAACTGCAAGGTTAAAGGATCAAACTATAGATACCTGTTGTTCCTGTTGTTCCTGTCCAGGTGATAAATTGACTCGAAGGAGTCAATACTTTCATTTAGAAAGGATTCAGTAGTAAAACCTGGAAAAGAGCTAGCTGCTTCAATCCACAGAAGAGGAAATATGCCTTGGTCTACAGCAGGGATAATTGGGAAGCAAGTAAGATACCCTAACGAAGGCGTGCGTCCGTTTATAACCCTGGTGTAAAATGCCTCTAGTTTCTGAAAGATTCAGGTAGCAGCTCAGGACAAAAGTGCTCTTTCCATCCATAGATGACTGTAACAATTAATTCTGGATTATTCATTACTCACTTGCACTAACAATGGTTCTTGCTTGGACTGGCTGAACTGAAACGTTGGATTCTGCATTGTTCTCACCCTGGCTCTTGCAACCTTTCTGCTGCAGTTAGTGCAAAAAGCAGCAGCTGGCCCAGCCGGAGGCCACCGTTACATCCTTAAGTACATTACACCATTACATAGACCCTACTGCCTTTCAGATACTGGGAGGAGACCAGCATGTGCAATTTCATATTTAGGTCCTTGGAAAGCTCAGAACAAGTGCCTGGATCCTCAGAAACACTAAGGCTTCCAAGTTCATAGAAGAGACATGTGTGGTCTTGATTTGGCCCCAGACGATTTCTGAGAGCCTTTTTCCAGTCACGTGTGATATCATCCTGGGAAGGACAGGCACTCTTGCTGAAACTCTGCTGTGTGGAGGATACCCTTCCCATGCAAATGCTGGTTAGGCATGAAAAAGATGCAGGCTCAAATTTCATCTTTTGGCAGGTGGTTAAGTCTTTCGTCATCCTGGAGAACGTTTCTTGGCTTTTTGCCATTGTACCTGGACAATTTCATGCAAGTAAGTACTCTTGGTTGTGTTGACCAACAGAAATTGTCTATAAGGCTATGTCTGCATCAGCATCAATGCAGCTCTGTAGAGCGAATCGGGTGGTGCCAAGGACTCAGTGACCACACTGTATGCGAGGAGAGGAGGTTGCTTTGAACAGTTTCTAGTCTGGTCTCATGGCCTGAGTGACCATTAGTGGTTGGGACATGCCAGTCGTGTTTCTAGAGCTCACCTTTCTGCCCAGTGTCGTATGAAGGGACCCCAGTTTGCACACTCTGCGATAGTGCCCCAGCGTGACCAAGGGTTCACCGATGGGGGGAGTGGAAGATTTGCTTCCAAAATGTTCCTTCAAAAAGGAGCAAAAATGCTAATGTCGGTGCAGCCTGAGTTACCCACCATGAATATTGTTCTTGTCTGTAGGAGTTTCCGTATCGCTGTTAGTCCAAGCCCCTCTCCTTGCCCAGACCCTTCCTGGGACTTGTTAATGTTAAGTCTTTAGCTTTTCTCAGCAAATTGGTTTGAACTTTCTAACCTCAAAGGTTAAGCCTGCTGCTCAGTGAGTATCTTATATTATCTGCCTTTATAAACTGGAAGAGGGCCTGTGTCATCCCAGCTGTAGATGTTTGCTCCACTCCTGGCAGGATTTTAAAACTGCGGGTTACACCTGTTTATCATCTGGAATGAGAAAAGCAACGTGACTCTCTCTGTAACAGCACTGTGTTTATCGGAGAGCTCAAGCTCAGGATCGCGAGATCCTCAGGAGACCATATTTCAACTTGGTATCCTGATTTGTGGCCTCTAATTGTTTGTTTCGAAAACAGAACTGTCACCAACATCCCTTGAAAACAGAGCTCTGGGCTTTAACTATGTTGTAGCAGTCACTTGATATTACTGCTAAAATGAGAGTGCATGTCAGTGTTAATTGAGGTCAGCATCAGATGTGTTTTATTGGCTTCTGATTGCTACCATTACAAGTGTTATTACTACCGCTTACCTTTCTATAACCTCCTTGCTCATCCATTAGCTAGTATATCAGTTAAGCGGGTTTCTTCCCACCATAATAAATGGCAAACGAGAGATAATAAGAAAGTCAGCTTCTGCTCCTTGAGATTAACGGAAGCGTTGTCATTTCACCAGCATAACATCAAGCTAATAGTGCTGAAAGAGATATTATAGCACTTCCCGCATTTAAAAAAAAAAAAAAAAGGAAAAGAAAAAAGACAGGATTATGCACTTAAATCAGTCCTAAAACTTAAAAGCCAGGATTCCGAAAAGGAATAAAGGGGAGGGGGGCACCTGTAGCACCATCATCTTGAGCAGTCCTGACTTCTGGTCTAACGATAAGCACTTTTCTCTGCTTTGACTTTGGGAAAGCATCCTAGTTTCTAGATGCTTGAAAATAGTTACAGGGCACATACATTCACAAGTACCCTCAGGTATGGTTGTGTCGTAGGGAATTCGATATATAAGTAGCATAATGTGTTGGACAGAAATGTTGGGGACTGTCATACCATTCCAGACCATTCCAGGCCATCTCAAGCAAGATCCTGAGATGGTGGAGGAACAAAGTAACATGGTCTAACAGGCTAACACAAAGTTCAACAAAGACCTGCAAAGAACCGAGACGTTCTGCATCCTGGTGCCATAACCCTACACAGCACCATGGGCTGGGACCAGTTTTACGGAAAAAGGGAGACCTGCGGCAGGAGAAGTTGAACCCAAGCCAGCAGTGAGGAGATGCTGAGGTAGCTGGGTTTGTTTATCCTGTGGAAGCAAAGGCTCAGGGGGACCCGATTGCTGTCTTCAGCTACCTGTTATGGCATAGAGAGAAGTTAGAGCCAGGTTCTTCTTGCAGGTACAGTGTAAAAGGACAAGAGGCCACGGCCATGGGTAAAAGCAAGGGAAATTTCACATGGGTATAAAGAAAAGCTCTTCACCATGAGCACTGGAGCAGGTTGCCCAGAGAAGCAACCTTGCAGATTTTGCAGATTTTGCAGATTTGATAGAGACAAGGCCCTGAATAATCTGATCTACCTTTAAAGTTAGCCCTGGTTTGGGCAGAAGGATGGACTAGATAACCCCCAGAGCTCTTTCCAATCCTAAATTACTCTATGATTCAAAGTGTTAGGTTGTACTGGGAAAATATTTCAGCAGAGAGTTGTCCATAGAACAATTCTGCTCTAGTAAAAAGGAAACTATTTCATGTATTTTGACATGAAGCTTTTAAAAAATCTCAAAACCACTTTTGAACAACTCCAGACTGAAATAAGTCATATTATTTCAGTTGTTATGTTATCTGTATACATTTTTTACAAATTCATACGATAAATATTTATGTATATTTTCTATTGTAACTGTGAAAAGGAACAAATTCTACAATATCAAATGACTGTGATAAGATCTGGCTGATGTTTCCAAATTCACACCGTTTGGAATACTTTCTGCAAAAATTTACACACTTTTAGTTATTTTCTGAGAAAAAAAGTCAGACGTACCTGAAAAGGGGCAGATAGATGAAATTCCATCGTCTATAAATCATATACTCACAGAAGTGATAAAATGTATCACACCAAATACATCCTACTTGGATGTTGCCTCACACAGCAGCCACCCATGGTTTTGTTCCAGAGAGAAAATCTGCTATGTTATCACCGGCTGCTTTCAATTCTGTTCTCTGTATCATCTGAGTGATAAAAGGGATGTACCACCAGGCTGAGGCAGGAAGTCTTTTTCTGCTTCATGGTTCAGAAGCTATGCCACAGTCTCTTTTCAAAGTATTTGGTGAATTTCTCCAAAGAAACAGGATCTTCTTTCGCATCAGCTGTTGAAGTCCCAGGAATCCATCCTCAAAGGGAATGATGAACTCGGCCCTTTGTGAGCAGGGCAGTTTGAACAGCTCTAGGTTTTGTGCGTGGCATTGGCATTCTAGCAGTTAAAAGTGGTCCCCAACTGCGTTCCTCATTTGGCAAAACAGATGATTTATTCTCTTTCTGCTCCTGCTAGCTTGCATTTATCTGATTGTCTGGTTTTGCTTCCATTTTTTAAGTCAAGTTCCTGTTGTGTTTTTACTCTTAGCCGTAATTTTGATATATTTTGATTTAGTTTTCAAGATTTTATAAGGGAGCATAAGAGGAGCCAAGTTTTGCAATAACCCAATTCACATTTGCGGGGATATAATAGAGTTACAAATCATGCTTGAACATTCACTTCTCTGTCCTCGGTAAGCAAGGCTGAGAAATCACCAACCATGGGCTCAGGGTTGGAGAGAACTGGCCTGGGAAATTCATGTCCTTCACCTCCTGGATGAAGTGAGGACAGGTAAAGATGAGTAGGCAGGGTAGCAGATATGTTTCTGCCCGGCTGGCCCTACTACCCAGAGAGACTGGAGGAGTGCAGTGAAAAGGATCCAAAAATAACAGTGAGGTGAAGGCTGTGTCCTTGTGTCAGCCAAGCTGAACATTATAGTTGGGGCAATCTCTTCAAGAGGCTTGGGAAGAGATAAAAAACCTGTAAGAGAGAGCCTTCTCACTCCCTTTCCTCCAGCCAATTTGGGTAGCTGGAAAACTTACTTTCTTTTGCCTTTGCTGTCGTTTCCCACACAGCACTAGCAGAGAATTAACTGAGAAGCGTGACGAGGATAGACCTCACTCTGGCTGGTCAGGGCTTTACACCCTAAACCAACAGGGACAAGTCCCAGGGGCTGAGGGGTGTGAAGTAAGATGTGCTTGGAGGGACAAGGTTTTAACACCGATGCCATGTCCGAGCACTTAAAGGATAAGGGCCCATAGGCTTGCACATGGACGAACTGATTTTACCATCACCATTTGGATGTCATTAGCACTCACCTCATTTGCCCTGGAATTAAGCTGCATGCTTTTAAAGTAAAACATTGTGTTTACCTTGTGAACAAAATGACTGGCAATGTCCTAATCTTGACATGTAATATTTTCACAGAGAAAAAAAAGTTTCACTAACAAAAAATTGTAATTAATGGCAAGAAACAAGTGATTCATTCATAGAACAACTGAACATAACTGAAGAATAGCACCTTAAACCAATCTGTTGAAAGACCTTTGGAAGAAGAAAATCATCATTCATCTTTGCACGTCTTTTGATTGAAGTTACTTTAGGGATCATCTTTCAGAAGGAAAACAACCTTAGCATATAAACCACTTTGACCGATGTTTATCCAAGGCAAAACATGAGGACACAACTTAGGTGTGTATAAACAGTTGATTTCATGGGGAATTAGTCTGTATTTCAGGGATCAACAGGGCAGCAAGGTACAATATGCTTCAAGCTGCCATTGAAACTCAGAAACGTCTATGGCAAGATTTTCAGTGGAATATGTAATGTTATTCAGAATATTTATCTTTGTAGTAATTTTTCCACTGTGATATAAATTTTTACCCGCAATGACACCCAGCAACATCTGAGGTAACAGCAAAAATGAAAAAAAAACTGAAAGAAGGTGTACTGGTGCTGGCTCCTGTGAAGCTGTTCATGTCGAGGTTTGAAAACATCCTCTCCCCCATTTACAGTTGGGAAAATGAAGTGCAGAGATTAGAAATGACAGGCTGAGTGCACGGCTTTTCTGGCAGCCGAGCCCCACGCTACTGTCCATGCCATTTCTGGAGCTAGACGCATCTCAGTGACTGACTGAAAAGACTCCCACACACCAAAATTCTCAAAATCTTTAGCGGCATTTGCAGACTGTCGGGTTTCATAAGCTGAAATGTACTAGGAACCACCATTGTCTTCAGCGGTGAAAAAAATCTGCACTGCAGAAAAAGCTGCGTGAGAAATGTTTTCCTGCTTCCTCACGCGTCTTCTACACGGGGGTCTTGCTGAGAGCAGGAGAACCACAACTGCCCAGTGGCCAGAGAAAAACTCAGAAAACTCACTTTCCATGCCTTGAAAAAACTGAGAGAAGGACTTGAGTAGAAACTGACAGAGGAAAAACATTTAAGTAATACTAGAATGATTTCTTTAAATGAAATTTTAAGGAAAAACTTATGGTTAAATAAAACCTGTGTCTCTTAGGGAAAAAAATATCCCTCATGTTAATCCTTCCCAAGTAGAAAACTACAACAGCATTAGTAATATTTATACTGATTTTTTTGGCCAAAAAATGTATTTAAGATACAATCAATAGACAAGTTTACGTCTGAAGGGACATAAATTTTAAAGGTGTATTTTCTATCTCCACCTTTTCAGAGTAACAGAAGAAGTTGATGAGAATTAAAATCAAAAGCCACATCCAGGTTTTGCCTGTAGCTACTCTTTTTTCACTAGCAGGTTTGGGAACTTGAGAAGGTAAAAAAACCAGAAGAAAAAGTATGCAATGCAATTGGGAGCATGACTTTTCTCTGCCTGGTCTCTGCATTTGGCCCATTTACTCACTGGGCATTTACCTGCTAGTGTGTAAATCTTCATATAATCCTGGTTGCCCCATTTTATAACAAGTTTGCCCTGTATTTGTTTGATGTGTCTATGCAATAGTAATGGACTACTGACGGGCTACCGGGACAAAGAAGTGGATTTTCTGCTTCAGCCGATGCTGAGATTTAAGCTTTGCCTGCTGGTACCCGCAAGTGAGCTTCACAGCTGCAGAGAGAGAACTGCCCCCCCCCCCCCATCTCTGAATGCGGCCCTTTTCCTTCAAGAAAACTCTGCCAACAGCTCACAATTACCCAGTGAGGGGGCTGTTCCTCGCGTTCGAGCCGCAGGACTTTGACATGAAACTGCATATGAAAACCTGCCTTTTACTGGCTGGGAAACTGGTGACGACAGTGGAACGCGAGGCTGTTGTCGTCTCAACGGCTTCTGCTAGCTGGGGCGTCATGCTATAAAATTATAATGACAAACGAGGTGACTGTATGTATTTGGATACATAGCCCTGATTTGTGTTTTAAGTTGGAGTGTAGCCTGTAAGTCTATTTGATGTTTTTGACTTTTTAGAAATCTCTTCCATTTCCAGCAATAATCCTTGTGGGGAATTCCCCTGGAAATGCCCAGCTTTTGAGAATGACACTTATTTTCCTGGACATTAATTATCCAGGGGAATATTTATCTTGTTCCTACTTACTTGTGACTTTTAAGGCTAAGATACTTCTCTGAGGGCTCTGAAGTCAGTCTTTCACATCACAGCCTATAACAGTATCTCTTACATAGAAATGTATTACATAAAAATAAATATAAAAGAATCAAAGCAAAGTATAGAATTTACCATACAAATTTTGTATTTCAGGCAATTTTCAAATAAAATCAGGAACTGACTGATTATGCTTCTGTATGATATGGCATTTAGCATGAAAAAAACAAGTCAACAAATCCATCAGGATTTTTACTTCCAGGAAGTAATCTATTTTTAATGTTACAAATGCTTTCCTGTTTTCTTTTTTCCAAGATTTCTCCAGTGCACATGAAATTCAAGGGTTTAAACATTTGTTTTTTTCCTTGGCCATGGTATGCAATCAGGGAGAGAGATCAACATTTGTTATTTATTTTAAGGAAGTCTCTGCACTATATCAGCTGAGCAGGATAACACTGATAGGCTTTATGGTTCACAAATATCACCCTTGTTCTAGGTGAAAAGCTACTGCTGCTAGAAAGCTCGTGCACTGCATGTGCGTCTAGTGTACGTGGGATACATGTTCCGAGACCGAGAGTGGTCAGGATATCTACTGATCTGCAATTAGATTATCCATGTTATTATTTTTAGTTCTTATTGAATTGGAAGCAAAGTGAGCTCAGAAAGAAACCATCAAATGGCTCCAACTGAGATCAGTGATAAACAATGGCTTTTTCACACAGCAAAAAGCAGAGTAAACACAGCCCAGGTTTGCTCTGGTAGCGATGCTTGTAATACAGCAAGAACATCCTTTTCAAATTCTTGTCCAGACTGCTGCAACAGGCAGAGAGCAGGGTGCGTGTAGAGAGACTCCTGCAGGCTTTATGCAATCTCCATGGAGTTGCAGCACAGTCTGGGTGTGCCAGGGGATCAAAGTATGGATATGCAACGGCTGCGTGTACAGCAGATACTCTTCTCATATAGATGGTTGGCCAACATGTGGGGCCCTGCAGGTTAGGAGGAAAATCCGGTGATGAAGCTGATTGCCTTTGTTGGATAGTGAATATCTACAAGAAAATCACATTCTTTGTTTCAGCTCCACAAGAACTTCAGCCGGTAAAGCCAGCCAAGAGGCTGGTGCCAGGAAGCAGCTTGATCATTCCCTGATTTTGCTTTGCAAGGTACCTTTCTCAGTGAGCAGATGCTATAACAGTTTCTGAAAGCAGGTTAACCGGTTTTGCTGAAAATTGCCCAAACAGTGCACAAACCACTTTTTAAAAATAATCTTACTGTTCAGATTTGCCGGTGTATTATACTACTCCTGGCCTTTATTGCAAATTCAGAAGATGTAATGCTGTCCAAATGGATTTGTGAGTTCACCGCTTCACTGAGTAGTGAGATGTCTGGTTTTCAGCCCCAGTTTTTGCCAGAATCCCTCAGTCTCCAGAAGATCTTGCATATCTTGTCTTACGACCACAGTGTTTGTTATTCTTACGCATTGTGTACTCAGTAGTGAAAAGCCTACAATTGTCCTTTACGCATCCAGACTTAACCATAAAGCTGATTTTCATACCCTCAGATGCTTTCCCTTCTGTTCAGTGTCCACTTCAGAGGGTGGTTTGTATTTGTGATGCTCCATCCTCTTCTGCCTGGTGACCATTTCTTTATTTTTGAAACTGAATGCTTGCCCCTTACAAAATGAATTTAATTGTTTTCTGGTTCTTCACGCTTTGTCATGAGTCACACCAGAACTGCTGATTCTCAGCAAGAGGCAGAGCTGGAGTTACTAGGCTCATAATGATCTGCACCCATCTTCCTTGCTAGCACCTGCTTCCTTTCCTGGTGCACTACTACAACAAAAAATGTAAGTAATACGGCAAATTCCAGAGCCATGCGGAGTCACCTGGCATCCATCCACTGACCTTGGGCCACAAGCTGAAGACCAGCTGAAAGCCTGCGAGTTGGTTCATTGCCAGTTTATCCTGGAAATCCTTGGTAGTTTTCTTATCCGCTGCGAATACGTGACTTTAGTGGTCCTCCAGCAGCTCAGGTAGAGTCATCTGTTTTCCTCCCAACCCTAAGCCCCCATGCCTTTGTCTTCACTCTCAGCTGTTTCCCTGGGTTGCTCATATTGCTGGCTGTCTCCAGGCCACACACTGATGGTATGTACATGATCCAGGTGATTCAGTCTCTCTTCAAGGGGACTGTTCTGCGACACCATGAGAGATGCACCCTTCACTCAACGACATTCACAGGCGCTCCTATCTCTGTTAATGTTCCAATGATTACAGTGAACAGAGATTAGCAGATTTAACATCTTCGGGAATGACCTAGATGATAGGAGAGGGTGCACACTCAGCAGGTTTGCAGGCAGTACAAAATCAGGAGGGGTGGCTGATACACCAGATCATTGTGCTGCCACGCAGAGGGACCTGGACAGGCCAGAGAAATGGGCTGGCAGGAGTCTCATGAAGTTCAACAAGGAGAAGTGCAGAGTTCTCCTGGTTTTGGCTGGGATAGAGTTAATTTTCTTCCTAGTAGCTGGTACAGTGCTGTGTTTTGGGTTTAGTATGAGA
>JAVKLA010000053.1:17136497-17156497 GCA_034782735.1 Sagittarius serpentarius
CTTTTCTCCAGGCTAAACAGCCCCAGTTCCCTCAGCCGCTCCTCACAAGACTTGTGCTCCAGACCCCTCACCAGCTTTGTTGGCCTTCTCTGGACACAAAGGTCAGAAGGGCAGGATTCCCACATACATCTTTTCTTGCCGTTTACTCTTAATTCCCCACATTTTTCCCCATTCTGTACTTTAAAGATTTTATCACCTTTTCATTCTCTGCCATGTCTTCTTTTTTTCTTCCTTTTCTTTTCAGTCTTTAGGAAGGACTGCCTGACGACACTGACTGCCCCATATGCATAAACAAATGGTGGTAGGTCCAACTTTCTATATTTGTTTCTTCCTTATGACAGAAAATACAGGGGTGGAGCTGAGCAAAGACCCTTTTATTTATCCAACCCTCTGGAATACCTCAGGGGCCAACTATACCTAGGCTAGCCCTAGCAGATGTTGGGCTATCCAATCCCTAAATACAGCCAGAACATCCCCATTCCAAAGGTAAGAATTTCATATTCTCCCTGGCCAGCCTTTCCCCTGTGGTTACTCATTTTCGCTTGGGCAGTTTGCTCTCAAGTATAGCTTCAGTCTGTTTCTTGCAAATTTAGGCGGCTTCTTTTCGTCCTGCCTCGGAAAAAACAGAGGCATTTGACCAGTGGTGCCTCGGTTGTCATATTTGCCTATTGGCAGACGTGCCTCCCCCGCTGCTTTTTCTCTGTACAAAGTGCGTGTAAAGCTTACAGTCTTTCCTGGCCAGCGGGGTTTGCAGGACCTCAGTGCCGTGCTTTCTGCTCTCCCCTGAGCTGTCTCCTTGTCTGCCCCTTTCTCCAAGAGCCACGGCACAGCTGGATGCTGCTTCAGCCAAGGCTTAGCGAGCGGCACATCAGGGCAGCACCAGGGCTGATGGAGCTGGTGCTGAGCTTGGGGGGGGTCGAAACAGTCTGAAGGGCTGCAGAAAACCCAGAATACAGCAAGCAAAGAGAAGCCCCAGTGCAGGGTGCCCAGAAAAACCGGACTACGGGGTCAAATAGGAAATATTATGAGCAGTTCCAGGTAGCTCATGAACACTGGTGGCCCTCTGGGTAGAGGGAGTGATATACATAACATGTATATGCATGTGCACATTTCCTGCAGAATGTTTCAGTTCACTCTATACAAGATAATGCTTAATCGTTTTAGAGATGGAATAAAATTGTGTCAGTTGACAGACTAGGTGGAGAACAGGTTAGATAAATGTAGGTACAGTTTTATTTTGTGACCAAAGTACTTGTTTCAGGCAACAGAAAGGGTTTATGTAGATGTCTGTTCTGGGTCTACTTACCAGCAGTTTAAAAAGAATGAAAAGCTTGGAGCTAGAAAGCTTCCCTATTTCAAAACTAGGTTTGACCGCATGGCATTCGGCTACCGGTGTGTTTCTCTTGTATGTGTGGTGGTATATGCTGTCCAATATGACCTGCAAAGGCAGGCAGCTCTATCCTAAACAAGAGAGGACCTCAGAGGGATGCCTTTTATACTCAGCTCTGTCTAGAGCAGATTTGAGTGATCCACTTTGGAAGTGATGAATAAATAAATGACAGACAAGCTGCTATCTAAGAACGGAGGCAAACATAAATATAGAGCTGAAATGGTCCCATCATAGGAGGTATATTGTTCCCTAAGCGTATGAATATCCATGTTAAAGAGAGGCATTTATCACCCATGCCTCTGTTTAGGCATCTGGAAATAAAAAGTGCAACAGGATTTTGAAAGCAATCTGGCAGAAGGTGGGTAACCTAAGATTTCCACGGAGATGGTTTATTTTTAGGCTGGTTTCCTAAGAAACAAAGTGTGTGTGATCACACTGTCTGTCTCCCACTAATAACTTCTGAGCCTGCTGGCCAGGTTTGATGGAAGGCTAGCAATCTCGAAGATACGAAGCTCATATATGTTCCACGAAAATCAGTCACTGGGTGGAGGAAAGAGACCCGAATGAGTGTCTCCATGGAGAGACAAGTCATTGAATGAAGTCAGCTGTTGTTGATATGGTTTGGTGTACCAGCTGGGCAATAAGTAGGTACTGGGAAATAAGTAGGTACTGGGCAAACTATAAATAAATGAATGCATGCACGTTGCAGACCCAGGCACAGCACAGCACTGGCTGCTGCCTTTTGGGGCTGAGTTGTGTCCAGCTGCTGGGCAGAAACGGGGTGTCCCAGGGGGAAGGGAGGAATAGGAAACAGATGGTGGCACTGGAAAGGGGAGCTCTTACTCACAGGAGTATGAACTACTGTTAATGGTGCCGGTGAGTGGAAGATCTTGTAGTATCTGAAGTGGAAGAGGTATTCGGATCAGCATATGAAATGTCTGCAATGGTCTGACAGTGTGGATTATGTTCGCTGTATGCTCTGCCCAGCACGGGTGGCCCAGGAACCAGGGGCACAGCGGGCACCTTGGTGAACCCATTGCTGGTCAGTCCCAAATCCCTCTCTACCTCCCATCTTACCAAAGCTCAGTCCTGAGCTCTTGATGGTACTGGAGGTGACCTTCCCACACTGCTGGAATCTGCAGCCACTAATTAAAGATCAGTCCTTGATGAACCCTTCTAGCGATTGCCCTGTGCTCTCATGCTTCCCCCCTCTCAGCAGCCTGTGTTTCATCTCCCCTTTAGCAAGCTTCTTAAGCAGGTCACAGTTCTGGTATCGTTCCTGTCTTAATTGGTATTTCTTGTATGGCACCATGTCAGATGCTTCACTGAAATCAAAACAGAGCAAATCTGCTGGGAAAAATCAGCTGTCTTGTCAAAGATACTGGGTTAGTGTGGCACTACCTGCCTTTCAATAAACCCACACACTGGTTTTTCCCCTGTTTGTAGCTTGCCTACAGTTTCCACCCTGCCATGTGACAGCTCTTGGGAGGGAAGAGCCCTGTACTCAGATCAGGGCAGCACCAGTCATCGCTCCTCTTGTAAAAAATAGAGTCCTTGAGCTGGAACAAATTGTGAGTGTTCCTCAGTAATTACTAGTACCTTCGGTCATAAACAGGAATTAATTCATGACAAAAAATCTACACCAGTATGACAGCCTGATATGCTAGCATTGTTTTTCTTTAAAATAGAGGCAGGTAGCACTAAGGAGTCTTACTGGCACTACTTGCTGGACTAGCCCATCAATTTGTGTGCCGGAAAGAAGCGTGTGTAAACTTTTTTCTTTCCAGCAACAGTGGTCAGATGAAGAGATAGATGAAATTTCTTTTATTCAGAAATGATTAGTGAAGGTATCAGTCAAAACAAAAGCAGTATCTGGAACAAGCTATTGAGATGACAGTGATAATATAACCACTGTTCACACTGTCTGGTACCAAATTCCTACCTCTACAAAGTGGCAGGGTGTGTTTGACCCGCCTGCTGTTACTACCAGGCACTAAGAGCCTGGCCTTACTGCAGTGGGTGCCAGAGTTCCCCAGGGATCATGTTCGGTTTGCAAGCAAAATCTGTTTGGTCCTTTTGAGATCCTTACAGACCCACCAGCTGCAGTGGGTCAGCTCTCTTCCCCTTTTCTCACCGAGGCACAATTTTCTTTCCCAGCACCACGCATCTCTGAGTGGAGACATGAGCCGGTGTAGCCAGGACGGCAATTCACTCCTCTGGATGTGTCCCCGAGGTAGGGGATTGTTCTCTTTTCTCTGCACCTGAAGGTTGGGTCACGGCCGCATGATGCAAGGAAGTCTGGTTAGGTCATATGACATGTTCAAATACTGTTTGGCCAAGGGACAAGTCTCGTTTCCCATGAAAAGGGAACAATGACTGGACAATGCAGGCTATAGTCTTGTGCCCTTGTTCTCTGCGGGGTACTGGGGAGATAGTGGGAGAGAGGATATGGTAGCAGATCACTGCTCATTTTTAGTAAAAAGCCCAGCACATTGGAAACGACATCTTTTGTCTTTCAAACAATGTCAACAGCTAATACAGGAGAATTATTGCAATACTGCAGCCCCAAGCAGCGGTTACCCCCTTCTCCCAGTACACTGGAGTGAAGTGATTGTTTCTGAATAAGCATGTGTAACCAGAGCCCTGAATCTCTCTGAATTCATAAAGAATTATTGGCAGCAAGTTTCACTGCCATTCTTCTGGAGCTTTTCAGCTGCCACTCTGCAGCAGGGAGATAAACACAAGCCCTAGGAGTCTCTCACAACTTTCCCACATACTGTAACGTATTTTGGAGATCCAGAATACCACAGTGGAGTCCAGTGGAACTGAGCAGCACTGCAGAACTGCTGGTACTGGGAACCTGGTGTGAGGGACAGCCACTGCTTCTCCTACACCACAAGCTTAAGTTTCCTGGTGAGTTTTGCATGCACTTGGGCATTTTTAAGCAAACAAACAATTCTCAAGCATTTAAACAAACTTCAGTAAATACAGCAGACTTGAAACTCTGATTTTAAAATGTTTGGATCAGCATTCAGGTAATTGTTATATAGAGCACAGTAATAAGAGAGAGATGACTCTTACCT
This sequence comes from Sagittarius serpentarius, assembly GCA_034782735.1. Classification (NCBI taxonomy): domain Eukaryota; kingdom Metazoa; phylum Chordata; class Aves; order Accipitriformes; family Sagittariidae; genus Sagittarius; species Sagittarius serpentarius. The sequence continues at coordinate 17,140,971 of JAVKLA010000053.1, forward strand.
GACTTTAGGTGCCTCTGAGACACATCTATATTCCAGCTTGGTGGCTAGGCACCCTTTAGAGTCAGCAGAGTTAATGAAATATAGAGAGCCATTACTCTTCCTAAGGTAGTCAGCTAGATTTGGCCAGGTGGATTATGAAATCTCGGCTGACAAAGTCTCCTCTGGCAGAACGGGCACCTAGACATCAAGTTCAGATGCAGACGGCTACCACCGCAGTCAGTGTCTAATATGAAGCAAGATGAACATGGTCCAGGTATCCAGTCCTTCCTCAGGGTGACCAGGTACAGCCGTTACAAGAATAATAAAGAAGATGCTATTAGCAACAACCAATCCACTGCCAAAGCAAAAGCTTTTCAGAAGGAGCCAATTTCTCCACTGCATGCTGACAGGAATAGGAATCGGAGACCCTGAAAACAACAAAACTCCCAGAGAGCTTAAACAGAGGAAACTAAAGGACCCGCCTGAACATCAGAATTCAATTATTTATAACCCACTGAGAAAGCATGTCTCTCCAGCAGCACTCACGGCATGCCTTCACTTCAGAGGTAGCGCAGGGTGACTGACGAGTTATCAGCACCTGCCCGAAGCAAAGCCCACTCTGAATTGCAGTTCCACACTGGTGAGGCCCGCGCTGGGCTGGGGCCACGTTCCCCAGCTCCCTGGACTTCCACTGGCCTGCCTCTGAGGGAGGAGGTGAGCAGGGGAAGGCAGACGGCTTTTGGGCGGCAGCACCTGCAGCCTCAAAGCAGGGACACGGGTCTGGGGCTGGGATGAAGAAGACGCTGCCCGCTGCCCACACCCAACCCCCGGGAGGCTGCCCAGCGATAGGTGCGTCCCAAAACACCTGTGTGGTTCCCAGGAGCAGCTGTACCGATGTGCCAAATCCTTATTAACAGCAAAGAGCAATTAGGTTTATCACAGGGCTGTACTTTTCTTGGTTGCTTACTAATTGAAGCTCACCCTTCCTTTGCTTGCACCTTCCTTTCACAGGGCTTTCAGGTGTAAGCAGGAATCCTTGCTGCCTTTTCTCAAGAATCCCCTTCTTTTTCTTTCTGTCTCTGTTAATGGTGGGACCTGCACGAGACCTGAAGCAGAGATGCTCCGTGGTCACAGGCTGGCGACAAAGTTTCCTCCTTGTAAAAGGACTGCATTTGTTTCTTAGATATATGTCATTTGTGACCTGCTTTAAAGAAAAACAAACAAACAAACATTTATAGGTGAACTAAATTAACCTAGGACCACAAGTTACATATATACCTCTGTGTGTGTATGTGTATGTGAGTATTCTGATTCCAGAAACATTCCTCCTTCGTTTCCTCTCCAGAAGTTTTTTACATCCTCATAGTGAATAATGTAAACTTTATTAAACTATCCATGATCATGATATTACAATGTAATCACTACTGGCCTGCACAGAATGCAGATATTTACATACATCAATTCTTTTTGTATATGACAGGCATTATGAAGTATACCTAAAACAATTTTCAGTTCTGGCCAAATTTTGTTTTAAGAAACAAGTGGAATCAGACAGACGGCATTAGCATATTTAGGTCATTGTTTTAAACAATATCAAGAGATTTAATTAGAGAAAATCACCCCGTGTTGTGAGTAACACTGCGTGACTGTAGCATGGACAAACCTAAGCAGTTCTTTGATGAATGCTGCCTCATATGTTACTAATGTCAGATGAATAACTAATGCTATCCCGTGCTCCTGAAGCCTCGTTTCTCAGCAAGCAGCCTCCCTAAATGAAATGCTAAAGAGAACAGTACAAAGATTTACATAGGTCAGGATGTAAATCTCAGGGGAAGTGACAGATTCCTCCAAGCAAAGAAGCAGGAAAGGGAAAAACAGCAGCTTTCCTTCTTCCGAGAGGGGAAAACAGATAAAGGGTCCTGGTGGCTCCTGCCAAGTCCTCCCGCCCGCTGTGCCGCAGACAGTCCTGCCTTTCATAGGCCGCAAAGCAGTGGCCATTCATTATTAGCAGAGAATTAACTGCTTTTCCCATTTATTTTTTCCTTTTGAAATTATAAACCTGGCTCGTGGGAGAAGCTAACACTTCGGTTTGCTGTATCTTGCCAATAAAGATCAACCAAGAGCATTAAAAAGGAGAAGCATGATCCATTTTGTTTGACTGGGCCTTCTCTCCCGCCTCCTTGATAATTATCAGTCCCTGTAGTTTGATAATTGAAGTTAGCGTGCTAGAGAGAGAGAACTTTGCCTGCCCGGGAGCCATGGGTATTGTGGTTTAACCCCAGCCGGCAACCAAGCACCACCCAGCTGCTTGCTCGCTCCCCCCCGGTGGGATGGGGGAGAGAATTGGAAGGGTAAAAGTGAGAAAACTCGTGGGCTGAGATAAGAACAGTTTAATAATTGAAATAAAATGTTTAAAAGTTAATAATAATAATAATAATAATAATAATAATAATAATAATAATAGCAGCAATGAAAAGGAAAGTAACAAAAAGAGAGAGAAACAGGAAAAAGAAGTGTTGCACATGAAAAATGATTGCTCACAACCAACCGACCAATGCCCAGCTAGTTTTGAAGCAGCGACCCCCCCCGGCCAACTCACCCTGATTTACATACTGGGCGTGATGTCCCATGGTATGGAACCCCCCTTTGGCCAGTTTGGGTCAGCTGTGCTGGCTGTGTCCCCTCCCACCTTTCCTGTGCCCCTCCAGCCTTCTTGCTGGCTGGGCAGGAGAAGCTGGAAAGTCCTTGACTTAGTCTAAACACGACTTAGCAACAACTGAAACCATCAGGGTGTTATCAGCATTCCGCTCATGCCAAACCCAAAACACAGCGCTGTACCAGCTACTAGGAAGACAGTTAACTCTATCCCAGCCAAAACCAGGACAGTGGGTCATGGCAGCCTGAATGCCCCAGAAGCCCCTGAGGCCAGCGGGCAAGAAGTGATGTGGCACTGACAAAGTGAGATGTCAGAACAGATGTGTTCCCTGACAAGCCCTTCCATCTTGATGTCTGGGCACTTTCCCACACAAGACGCTTCAGTGGAAAGTTGATTCATATCTGTTTACAGCCAATCTCATCCCTATAAGGCAGATGTACGTTAAAAGCCAAAAAAGCTTTGGTTGGCGGAGAGGGTTGCTAATGCAATAGCGAAATGTTGACCCTTCGCTGGTCTAGTTGCTCTGAAATCTTCTACTGGTGAAATGTGCTGCAAAGGGTGGAGAAAGGAGGCCCCATCCCTCCCCAGAACATCAATGCTTTTTGTGATCTCAGGCTGCCGAAGGACTTTTTGTCAGTTTTATAGCCCCAGAGAGGTTCAGGGCTACACCTAAAAAAAGACTGAAGTTCTTAAAGCAAAGCTTGGGGGGACTTCAACTGCCAGAATGAAAGTTCATCTCCCAAGCTTTGCTCCCCAGTCTGTGTACGGTTGGGTTTGGGTTGCCCTTCTAAGGGACCTCACTATCCCCCTACGCAAAATGGGAGGGTAGGTGCCTGGGTCTGGGCTCTGCATTTCCACTCTGTAGGTCAGAGCCTGCAGACCCACATTTGCCCCACAGAGGAGTCTCTGCTGCTTCATTTCAGGAGCAGGCTTGGCTGGTGGCCCTGCAGTGCTCCTGCCTCCCCCTCCAGCCTGCAGATAGGCCGTAGCCATTCCTCTGCTCTCGCCCAAAGTCATGCAGAGCCTGAACTCTGACTTCCAGCTCACTCTCTTCTGTTTGCTTTCAATGCCACGTGCGTCTCGATCCCTCTTCACATTCGTGAAGCCCGTGCATACCGCGTCTTTGTGGGAAACACGATGCGGGGCGGTCCTCCTCGGTTAATAACCAGGCGATGTGCAAGCCCTCAGCTCCTCAAAGCACAATGAGGAGTTTCTTAGGTGCTTTCCAAAATTTTGTTGCAAGTTCATGAAAACTGTCCCAAGAACATACCAGTGCCCTTGCACCTTTCAGAGGCTGCAGGAAGGGGGATTCTGCAGAACCGCCTTGCGTTCAAGCTCTTGCCACAGAGAGGCAGCCTCTGCCAGTAAGACGGAAAGAGGACAAGAAACAGTGAATGGGAAAGAGGAGCTTTGTAGGAAGCATCGGTAAATGGAAAAATTGGAACGGTACAGTCGGGTTGTGAGGCTGTGCCCGACCAGCTCCCGAAGTGCCCCTGCGCTTTGTACTGTGGATGGAGGCAGCACTGTAGCGAGGTGTTTTACCTACAGTAACAAGGTTAAGTTTCCCTGACCTGTGAAGGCAAAAAGAAGTTGTATCCGGTGTGAAATGACAGCGGCGTCTTTGCAGCAGCTTGTTCTCAGTGGTACCTATCCTGATGGTTTCTGTGCCCCCCCTGAAGAGCTTGGGGGATTCCTGAGCCCACCTTCAGCAACCAAGGGACCTCGCCGGTGGCGACCACTCTGTTCTAGCATGGTGGGCAGTCTAAAGAGAGAGTAAGCAATAATTTGCAGCAGGTAGGGATTTACTAAAACCATGAAAACCGTATATAAATTTTGTCCCTTATATTAAAAGACCAAGTTGAGGACTTGTTTTTTTTCTAACTGAATATATGGACCTTTGTTCCTTTTTTTTTAACTGGGAACTCTGTGATATCAACATTCCTGAGGACAAAAGTCCTTAGCTTTCCACCTGCAAGTCAAGGATGTTTTTCTATTAAAATCCTAATTGTATCAATGAGGTTTATTCATTGTTTCAAAGCTACTAGTAACAATTAGCATGCTGATGTTCACTGATTAAGAGAAGAAGGAAAAAAAAAAGTCTAAGGTAAATAAATCAACTTAAAAATTATCCCTTTCTGCAAACAACAGCTGCACAGGAAAAGGAAGACTGTTAGCCATCTTTCACTGATGTACTAGGCTGATCCAGTAGATGCGTTTCAAGTACTCTGCGGCTGCAAGTTAATATATCCTACACTCCACAGGAAAGAACCATGCAGGAAAACAAAAAAAAAAGGCAGAACAATTGTGTGAACCAAACGCCCCATCTTATTCTGAAAACATCTGGGCCTCTGAACATTTCATTCATTCATTTGGTGTATTTGGTGCAAAAGCTGCCCAAGCATTAGCAGCCTGTCTTGGTTGATAATAGAAAAAGCAAATGTTGGTGTAGAGATCCTTTGCCTTTTATTTGGTAGGACACGGAGTCGGAAAACAGGAACCGCTCAGGGACTGAGGCTATATGAAGAATGACGAGATTCAGTATGGGGGAGGACAGCTGGAACGTGCAACACTGGGATTATGGAGGGGATAAGGAATGCCAGCAGTTTTGGAAATACTGGTTTATTGAGAGCCTCAGCTCAGCACAAAGTGCAGGAGTGTTGGAGAAAAAGACTACAGGGGTGAAAGAAATAAATGGAGGATGAAATGCAGACTCAAGAAGTCTGGGATGATTTTGGCATAAAGCTTCCAAAAAGCCAGGATTTTACCAGTCAGAATATCACAGTTTCTGACAACTTCTGCCAAGCTCAGCCATGGGACTCTGCTTCAGTGCTGAAGAGTGTCCTGTGAAGGGTTAAGTAGTGAAAGAGCAACTCCTTCATTTTACACAGATAACACAACAAAGCCTGGAAATGCAAATACGTTCAGAAAAAGCCTTTGAACAATTTTTTTTTTTCCCTCTCAAAGTTGTTACGTTATAAAGGTTTAAGAAATGGTCCTCACTGTTTATTGTCGAGTGTTTATTACTGCGGACGTCAGGAATGGCTGACAAGTTTACAGAAAAAATTCCAGATCTTAACATTTTCCCAGTTGTTACATTTCCTTTTCAACTGCTTCATCTTTACAGAAAAAAGGGGATTAAAGTGATGTATTTTGTCGCACTTTTTCCTGCAGTGAATTAACTCTTGGCCAACAATGACAAGGAAGACAGTGCAGCTATATGGAAATTAACTTGACAGCCAATAAAGACGAGAGCCTGTTGTTCACTGGATTTTATTTTAAAAGGCATTAATAAGGCTTTTGGGTTAAGTAAGCAAACGGAACTAGCCCTGAAACTATCATGTCATTTCATAGCCCTTTTCATAGGGATTAGCTATCAGTCTGAAAGGCCTGTGAGGCTTCATCTGGGTTTTTAATTCAAATTGTACTGAATCCGTCGCAATTCCCTTTTCCTCCTAAAATCTACAAACAAGTAAACAATATCCATTGTGGATCCTTATATTTCTTGGTACGTGTCAGATTTTTAATGAGAAATCTGAGGTTGGGATGGTGCAAATCTGCACTACGGGTAGAGCCTGCCTAATCCCAGATCTTAAATTAATGAGACTCTTCATTCTACAATGATAATTTCGCTTTAAAAAATGTCAAAGGTACATGCATGAGCTTAAGGAACAGCTAAGCCTGTTTCTCCTCTTTTCAAATATTAGGTACCGTTTGTGCACGGGCTGAACTTGAATCGGCTACAAGCTCTCTCGGTTGGGGTACCAAGCTTGTGTCGCTCTGCAAGTTATCAAAAATTGAAGTGGCATCTCGCTACAGACCTTGATGCTATGGTTCTGCTCATCCTCCTTCTCAACTATCTTCCTCTTCCAGAAGTAATACAACAATTAACAGCTGGGTAAGAACAGGAGCATACTGTGCACGATTTATTTGGGGGCAAAAGAGCACAGAGTAGCCAAAGAATCAAGATGAGTGGTTTTAATAATGACTTCTGACTGAGAGCAGGGTATGGGAAATTAAAACAGTGCTTTTATACATGCTCGGGCCGAGCAAGTCTTCCAGTCAAGAGAAACCACAGAGCTTCCTAACGGGACAGTCAGGAGCTCGCTGGAGGCGTTCCTGTCAGGCCCACGGCCGGTGGTGGTGGTACCGCGCTGGGTGGCCCCGGCTCTGCACAGAGGCACCAAAGCCTGAACACTTTGGTGATTCTGAGCACTTTAATGGAGCTGTACCGCATGGTGCCTGGCATAGCAGAGAGCAGCCCCCTATTTCAAGCCAGCCCTGTAGAGCTGAGACCACACTGTAAGTGGCACAGTGACTGCACCCTCCCGTGCCCAGGAAACAACCGAGACTGAACGGTTCTGGGCAGAAGTCAGTTGGTGCTGACACCTGGTGTAGGACCGTACTGATGGTCGCTCGTCACGTGCTGCAGAGATACTGCGAAATCGGGGCTGAAGAAGGGTGGTCAGAGGGTGCTGACATTAGAGCACGCGACAGGAGGATAAGTCATGTAGCGCTACCGTGTCCATTGATACCGTGTCCGCTTCTCAGAGTACTGAGTGGATGGAGTTGGGTGATTGATGGAAAATTGTTTTCCCAAGGGTTCACGATTCAATCAGTCATGCTTGCACCCTTTTCACCTGCCTTCATGCAATTGTTTGTTTGCATAGATATTTGTGAAGAGTCTTTTATTTATATGAGTAAGTATTATTCACACACAAGTGAAATGTATTGACACGTGAACAAATGGGTTCCCAGATGTACAAGCGCACTCTCTCTGGAAGTGATTACCCTGCCACCCTATACGTACACATTCACTTGATGAGAACGTGACTAGAGAAACCAAATGTAAAACATGCAGGACAGCCAATAAATGTCATTTATGTGTCCCAGTCAGGAAGGAAACAAGCTATTTTTAAAACAGGGATTAATAAATATAGCCAAATGTAAGGCATGCTCTAAAGAGGACAAGCAGGAATCAAAGATGCTCAGTGGCTTTCCTGGAGCACACAGCTTATTCACCATCCCTGTTACTGGCCCAGACCCAAGTAGAGCAGAGCCGTTCTAACGTCCTGTTAACGCAAGTGTCTTCTGCTATTTTAGCTAGTTGCATCAGCACGTCAGAAAAAGCCTGCAGAAATATGCAGGACAGGGCTTAGCACTTCTGCGTGGCTCTGTTGCAGATTCCTGACTCACGAGCGGCTGAGGGGTTGAGAGAAGCGTTTTCTGTGTGTCTGCCTCATGCTTTCATGCATAGATGCTCACCCTGTCTTGTGGCACACGTGAAACTGAGTGTGGTTCTTCACACGTTGGGTCAAGACAGCGCCTCTCCACTTTCTTTCCTCATTTCAAGTATTCAAAAAGGTCCAAATGACTTAAATTGCCCTAGCGAAATCCCAACACAAGCACCTATGCCTTAAGGCTCATTCAGCACTCTTGAGTCACCATCAGTACCTTCACTGGCGGATCCTGCCGTGCAGCTCCTGTAAGAAAGATGTCCCCAAGTGAGGTATAGGTGCCTGGAAAAGTCTGTATTTCTGTGCTAAAGAACAGGAATGTAAATATTGTGTTCAGATCTTGTATTTAACATCTCTGCTCTCAGCAAAGGGGAGGGGAATGAGAAGGAGGAGGTTGTCATGAAGAAAACAGCAATCCTTACTACCCAAAGATTTCTATTTCAAAGATTTTCAAAAATATTTCATGTGTTATTTGCAAAGTTGTACACTAATTAAAACATGCACTGAAATATTTATTAAGATTCTACATCTCTCTCTTGGCTGCCTCTCTCAAGCTGACTCGGAACTATTATATCAGTTACTTTGGGGGTTTATGTACAACAAACAGCCCAGAGGCTTAATTTTGTGCAGAGCTTTGAAAAGCTATGACTGCAAGCTGTGGTTCAGCAGAGTGTAAGGTTGAAATGTCGCAGGATATTGCTGTTTCAATGTTCCTATCACATGGGTATGTAAGGCATGGGAGGTAACCAGCAGCTGGTTATTAAAAATCAATTTACTCCAGTGTTCTGCAGTGCAGACATCTACCATCATAAGTAATATAAAAAAATCTAATTTTATTGTGAATCTCCTAATGGATAAAATCTTTTGATTTTTTTTCTTGGAGCTGCAGTTGGACTTGGAAAGGTGATGTGGTAGCATTAAAACATTTCTGGACTCATAAAACCAACAAAGATACTGTCTTCTTAATGTCCTGCTTTGAAACCATTCTTATGATTTCACAGCCTTTATTAGTAAATTCACTTATTAGTGAATTTTTGGGTTTCCCAGTCCCACCAGCATTGAATACATGCAGTAATTAGCAATTAACATGATATTTATGTTTTTAGGTGATTTTTTCAGCTCTACCTAAATTTGAAGACTTGATTTTGTTCTCTAAATTACAGTTACAGCCCATAGCATGACCTTTTAGTGGGGCCATTCGAGAACTGTATTTTTAATATCTGTTTTCAGTACCTTAAAAGACTGTCAAATTTCAGTCAGTTTGAGGATGTTATTTTTCAGAGTGGCAGTCCAACTTCTCTAAATGGCTGGAGGAAGAGAGGAAATGCTTGGCCTTCTTAACCAAAAGAGATGATGTCCCTCAAGAAAACCTATTGCCTTCACGCTTTGAAACGATGGCTTACTTTCAGGCACACAACCCCACCATGTTTAAATGGTGTTGTTACGATGGCAAACTCATGCATCCAAAACATCAGAAATGCCAGAATTATAACAACATATTTTCTGGAGGGAGTTATTTGTGTGTTGTAATGTTGACCCTATGGACAGGCTCGTGTGCTAGTTCTCTGTAGATGCTACGTCTTGCCCAGCACGTTGCTTTCAAGTGACTCAGATACATCTGATTTAGTTATAAATACTGGAATAGAGGAGATGAAGCTTCTCTCTTTTGTTCTACAGTGCACTGGATGTCCCTTTTCATTATCATTGCAAATATCCAATGGTATTATTCCTTCATGTCTCTCCTACAAGCCCACACAGCACTGTGCAGGAACCATTTATTGTGAAATTACAAGTATCTATTTAACACCAGGAAGGATATTTGATATTTTAAGAGCTGGATTATACCAAGGTAAGTGAAATTTCTTTCAAAACTGTTATAGATTCACATTGCTGATGGTTTGGGGAGAGGCGAGCCTCGGTTGCAGGTTCCTTTAAGGCATTTCTGTAGCCTCAGGGCTCCTTGGACTCATGTGCTCTCTCCAACTATCTCCCTTAGGCAAGGAGCAGGCACTGTAGCCAGTGGCAAGATTTTCTCCCCCTTACCCTGCGCTCGCCACATATGATCAACCTGGCAGGTGAGCGAGGACTGCTGCTGCAGAGAAGGGGTTCAGTGGTCACATACCTTTTTTTTTTTCCAAAAGCAACCACAGACTGATCACCAGTCTGAACTGCAAACCCAAAGCAGACAAGACAATGCAGGAATGGCAGGAACCTCCTTCAGAGCCAGTTTCAACTGAAATGCAGCGAGCCCACTGCCTCCAGATTGTGCAGACTGTGCTACTGCATGTGCATGCTGGTTCTTGACTGTATTTCTTCAGAGAGGAGTTTTTGCTCAGCTTAGTTAAGTGGCAAACAAATGTCAAAAAAAAAAAATCATTGCAAAAGGTACCATACTAAAACTACTTTCCAAATGCCTCATGATTAGGACAACAATCTTTAAGGTCCCTTCCAACCCAAGCCATTCTATGATTCCATGATTCTATGATTCTATGAAATAGCAGTAAAGGAAACCAAGGGTAAACTATTCCTTACTTTCTAGCCATCCTGTGAAGTACTGCAGTACTAGTGTGGGAGGCTGTTGAAATGCCGTCCTGGAGGGCTTTAAGGACAGGTTAGCAAATGTCTTCCAGAAATGAATTAGGAGTCGCAGATTCTGCATGGGGGTAGAAGAACAGACTGGGTGAACTCTCAGTGTTTTTTCCTAGCATTCGTTTCTATAACCCATTGAACACCAGAAATGGGGCCGCTATCCCAGTTTAGAAGGGATCCCCAGAGAAACCCATACTGTTCATTGGCACTGTGATGGGTCTTCCAAACCCCACGTCGAGCAGCCTGCCTTGTGCGGTCCCCAGCTCTTGCTGCTGTTTCACACCGTCACCGAGCCGTCAGAAGGAAGAGCCCGGCCATCACCACCGGGGAGAGCAGCTGGGTTGGCGTGGCAGCCCGGCTCCAGCAGAGCCTTTGGCTGCGGTGCCACAGGCAGTCACTCCAGCAGAGCTATTTCAGGGGAAGGTGCGTCCTCAGCCCCTCAGTGGCTGCAGACACCTCTCCCTGGTGGAACCACAGCTTAGAGCCAGCTACGCTGCACTGCAACGTGTTCAAGTGCATCCAGCAGCCACTGCTCTGCACTGACTTGACTGAGTCACCACTATTGGAAACCCGTACTTTGGAAGAGCAAGAGAAGTCCATCTCGCTTTGCCTGCAAACTGGCCTGATTGTCTTCCTACAAGGAAGAACAAACAACATTCTCTTTCAGGGACTGAATTTCAGCCCTTCCTCCATCACACTCCGTCATCGCTTCAGCCATTGCCACAGTCAGCGGTGTAAGGAGGCATAAAAGCTTTAGCTTAACTACTGCACCATGCTAACGGTAGACACTAGTGAAAAAGACTAGCTGATTTTTTTTTTTAGTTCTTTTAAAATCTCATTTTAAAATTTTAAATCTCAAAAGAAAAAAAGAGTGTGAGTGTGGCTCACACCGTCTTGAGGGGACAAATGAGCAAATGAACAGAAGATGGGGAGCTACCGAGCAGGACAGCTCGATGCCAAGAGCGAGCAGGGAGCTGATGTGCCACCAGCTTCATCTGAATATTCAGGAAAGTTAGTTAAACGGTGACACCTTGTCCTGGCACATGTCCCTATCCTCTCCTGTAAAACAAACCCTGGCACACAGCACATGTCGTGTCACTTGCCTTTTTTCTTTCAGAGGAAGAGAGAAAAAATTCAGCACATTTGTGAGACATCTGCATTTAAAGCCACAATAGCAGGGAATGTAGATGTCTGCGCCCTTCAAAAAATAAATCCCAGGGCATATTTTCACAGAGTGCTTTGTGCCCTGCCCTCACTAGACCAGTCTTAAGACCACAGTCACATGGATTACGGCAGAAGCATTGCACAGACTGAAGAAATCCGCCACACTAGGCAAAGATTTCTAGATTAAGATGCGTAAAATCTAGCAGTAGCTGAGACGGCAGAGATTTAATAATGCTCCTAAAATTGCCTGTGTGTGTTTCCTGGCTGTCCATGGCCTGGAGGAAATGCTTTCTAGGACCAGGGTGGTGCATGTGAACCAGCAGTTCACACCTGCCAGAGAATTTGCCGGGCAGAGCCGTGTAAAAGAGGGGTGTATTTGGGAAGCTGTGGGGAGAGGTGGCAGGCAGGGTAAGTGGCACAGGAGTGGACGGAGGAGTGGGCTGTGCCAGGCTGGGCAGGACACGGGGCGGCTGGCAGAGGAGACAGGCTCCTTTTCAGAAATAACTCTGAGGTGCAGGTCTTGGTGGGGCAAAACAACCGCTTTGTTAGTGCAAAGCGAGGGCTGTGGGGAAGGTGGCAGCTTTAGGGGAGCTCACCCAGAGCTGAGTTCCCCTTTCCCGCCTGTCCACCACTTTCGCTTGCAGACCTGGAAAGTGCTTGGCCGTGACGTGTCCCCCCCTCGGCCAGCTCACCTGGGAGGACCCCAGGCAGCAGCCACCAAAACGCCTCCCGTAAGTCCTCCCTGACACCCTCCGTGCCCATGCACGCCCCTCGGCCCTGCTCGGGCTGCCTGGGTGGCTCGCGTGGTGGCCGGACACCGCACGGGATGGTCGGTCACGGAACAGAGACTGGAGCCTGCCAGCTCCACGGCAGCAGCTGCCGAGCTGATGCGGCCACCGTCGGCAGAAAGGACTGAACTCGGGAGCAAAGAGGGTGTTTTCTGAGGAGTGTTTGGCACTTAGTGGTTTGTCTCCCAGATGACAGTGTCGGTCAGCGTAGCAGGGACTATGCGTTAGCCGGCTTCAAACACAAACTGAAACACAAATCGTCTTGCAAATTACAGATGAAACCAGAAAAGGTGATCAGAAAGACAGACTCTTGAAAACTCAGAGGTTGTGTCTCTGGCTTGATGGAGAAGCAGGTTTTTCTCTAGTAGTAGGTAATTATTCTTCTGTGGAGTGTAGGTTTTGTGAAACACCACGAAACACTATCATAAATCAGAGAAGGCTGAACACTAAAACCTCACATCAGAGACACTGGGTTCAGTCTTCCCCTAGAAACTTATCTGTCTGTTTCTTTATCCAGGCCGAATCCAGGCTGAGGAAGTGCCCATGTTAATCCATTTAAGAGGGAGGATCACAGCAAACATCTCATGACAGCAGCTGACCTTACAAGAATGCCTCCCTCACGGTGGCAGAGACTTGACATAGATGCCTGAACTTGCAAAGTATTTGTCATTTTGAACTGCTGCACTGGGACAAGAGTTCATAACATCCTTGGGATCCCCAAGCCTTGTTCTCTAATTGCTCTTCAACCTGAAACCGAGTCTGTTCAGAAGAATTCAAGTAAGCATTTTGGCGTATTTATTTTCAAATACCTGAACTGATCTGGAGAAAGCAGATTTTTCATCTCCACAGTAGCCATTTCTCAATGGAAATGGAAGGGAATTACTTTTAAAGTAAAGAAATAATTATTTTCAGCTGGCTAATAATGAAAAGAAATTGCATGCAAGAGTTTGTATTGTCAAATCCTTCTATTAAACGTAGAGAGAGAAGGGTTGCAGAGCATAGCTCCAGGCTGGGACAGTGATACAGCATTATCCCTGTTCCCCCTCTATTACCGCTTTAAAAGTGATCTGCAGACTGCAGACTGCACCTCAAGACAAAGGGTCTCATGGAGCCAGAGATAAGCACCATGTTTTATCATTGCAAATGCCTTCCATCTCCTGGCTGACTCAAATAGATGCGATCTAGACTGAAGGCCTGATGTTCATGTACCTTTTGATATCTTTTTTACTGTGTAAAGAGACCACAGATGAGGCATAAGTGTAATTTATACATACTGTAACCTCACTTTTCATTGCCCGGTGGAGGCTTCCTGACTGTGAGACTCAGGCCCAGAAAGTTCACATTAATTCAGGCATTTGTTGTTTCTTCAAAGTATAAAATGGCAGTTGTACAGCTGAAAACCCCAGTGGCAGCCCTGTAGCTTCACAGGAGGAGACAAATAAAGGATTCAGTGTTCAGAAAATACCACAAGGGCCAGTCTCGGTGAATCTGCTGATCTCCCCAGCATCCGTCAAGCAAAGTCTTCTCAGAGAAAAAGCATCTGTGTTTGAGACTTCTCATACATCTGACAGCTCAGGAGGTGACTCACACACTGGGGGGCTGGTGTAGAGTCAAGCTGGCCAACTTCGGTCAAAACAAGCTCTGAGAGCAGAGAGAAGAGCGGGAAGAAAGAGAAATGGCCCCATTGTTACAGCCACGCCGCGTGACCCGGGCCCAGACTGGGGCCAAGGCAGCGGGGAGGCTGCCACCACTTTCTTTGCCTCTACCCAGAAAATCTAGGCTTCCAGACATTTTGATTTTCTCAGTTGCGGGGAAGCCATTGCCACTGGGCTGCCTGAACATCTGAGTCCGTACAGCCAAGGGATCAGTGGCGGGCAGAGGCCGGCGGTGACTACTTACACCCCACAACTGCTCTGCCAGGCGGTGCCCCAAGGATCGTGGCACTTGGCGACTCGGTGTCAGCAGAGCCAGGATCCTGCTTGCACTTGCTGTACCCCAACCTGCACCCCCTGAAGCAGGGAGGAGGAGGAGGAGGAGGAGGTCTGTGAGGAAGGGAGACCCAAGCAGTCAGCACAGGGTCAGGGAGACTTCTGGGGTCTGATACCGCTCCCCTTAGAGCATCCATCTCACCCTCCTTAGTCCTCTGCACCAAAAATGTGGTTCACAATTAAAAGTGGTTCTTAAAAGCGTGCAGGCTAACTCTGCTGTTTAACAATAGATAGTAGCAATGCATAGATAACTTCTCTTTAATTCCTTAATCTTACATTAAGCCAGGGATGTGTGTTTACATTTAGTATTTCTAAGTTTCATGCTTCTCATGTGTGCCTGATTTTTAATGATCTCCTGAATAATTCATTCCAAAAGCCTCTTTATTTTGTTTTCTCCAGTTTAATTAACCTCTTGGTGCAGTCAGTGGGATTTTACCGTAAAAGCATAATGCATTTTGCATTAGCATGTAACTCATGCTGTAAAAATCTTGAGTACAGCCACTGAAGAGTTAATAGCAGGTTCTGACTTAATGCCATTTTATTATGGATGATGAATAATAACAGAACACTTTCTTTATATGCCTGAGTACTACCTCAGGATATCCAGGAAGGAGTACTCGTCCTGCCCAGCACCACTGGCCAGACCTCGGTGCACAGCTCCTTCCTCACACTGAGGCAAGGGCAGCATCCTGTGTTAGTTTTCTGTGGAGTTCTCCCTACCCTTCCCAAAAGGCTGAAGAAGGCTCCCAAATATATGCTGCTCCTCTGCCAGAGCCTCAGGTGACAAAAATTAGGGGGGATGCAATTGCGATGTCAGGAGGCTCTTGACTGATACGTGCTTTTGGGTTCCCAGGTAGAGCCTTTTTGGGTTCCTACCAATGGACCCCATTGACCACTCCATCCAAAGACTTGGACTTCATCAGCAGAAAAGAGCATTTCTCCTTTGTGCTGCAAGTTGGCAGCAACTATCAAGAACCGTGTGAGCTAAAGCTCCTAGTTCAAGGAGCTAGACTGCTTTCTGCAGTGAGAAATATTTTTTGCTTTGCAAATGGAAGTTGCTGTAACATGGTAGTGGACAAGTCTTTATGAATGACCATGTATGAGGTATCTTCTTATTTCCAACATGTCT
>JAVKLA010000053.1:17161497-17167548 GCA_034782735.1 Sagittarius serpentarius
TCAAATCTGGTATTTAAATGTTGATAATGCTTCTTTGCTCCAGCATGACAGTATTTTATGTAAGTTTTTGAAGTACGTGCCTATTTCACTAAATATATACAAGTAAATAAATAAAGTGAATAAATAAATGAATGAATAAGTAAAGGTAAATAAATAAATATAAGTAAATAAATTATAAATATAAGTAAATAAATATAAGTTATTATAAGTTGTGATCTTGGCTTGGCTAGTACTTGAAAACCTGTTTGGGTAATGATTTGGAAAGTAATGGACTACACAAATCCTGACCTCCAAAAATGAGACCAATCCATAGGGAGAAAAAAGTACTAAAAAAGAAAAAAGTTAAAAATTTATGAATTTTCCCTGAAGAAAAGGGATTTTTGATGATTTTTTTATTGAATTCTGACAACTCCTGCTTGGTTTTGCCAGCCACTTTTTTTTAAACAAGGGGTGAACTGCTTTATTTTTTGTGTAGATTTGTGTACATTATTTTCTAGTTGTCTTCTCCTTTATTCAAGTGTATTTTCACCATGGCCAGGCCCGAGGAAGGAGGCAATTTAGGGTTTGGAAAGAGAGTTGCGACTAGATGTAGTCAGCAGTGTAAATGGGCTCCCTTCTACTCAACTCCACTTATTAGATCTTCGTTCAGGGTGTTGCAATTAGATGAAGTAATGTCTGAGACTAAAAGAGGGGGAATGACCTTGTTCTAGAATATTTTTTTTTCGTAAATAAGACTTTGAAATGAAAACAATGCAATGTTGCACTGGAGAGGAAAATGCAGGAAAGAAGTGGCCAATCTGGTTAGTGAGAGGCTACTGAAAATCTGTTTCTAAACAGGAACTTGGGGTGGAAAAGGAGAAGGAAACACCCCTAAAGGTACGGTCAGTCATGGCATGCAGACTAAAGATAAGAGCATCAAAAAGAGAATCTATGCATGGCAGGCCGGTGGTCAGAAACGACCCCCTACTTTTTGGGTGGGGGGGTGAAGAGGAGCCGCTCTCACCCCTGCTCCTGCAGGCACCTCTCCCAGCCTGGCTGCACCGCCGTGCCTCCTCCTTGGGCTGCCTCTGCCCAATCCCCTGAGACCATGGGAAAGACTTCAATAAACATACTAAATCCTGGGAGACAATCTTAAAAAAAAAAATTACGAAAAAATAGAGGCAACCTATGCAGTTACTACCCGCCCGATTCAAGAGGTGACTTTTGCAGTCATTTTCTACCCGATTTCAAATCTCAGAATATAATGAAATACGGTTAAAAAAATTCCTTAAAAGACCTGTCTCTAGTCACAGCCACAGGTTGCTGTTCCCTGAACAACAGGTAAATGTAGGTTAGGAAACAAAGTGGGAGGCAAGAGCTATGATACTGCTTGATTTCAGCTGGTTCTTCATACCATGCAGCACAAAATCCTACCTGCTGAAGGACCGGATGCTAGTTTGTGTTGTGTCTGAGCACGAACTGAAACCTTCTTTAAACAAAATGTAATGGGAACTACCTCTGCTTCAATAAGGCCCTTAATGGAATGGCACTGGCATCAGTATTTGATCTGTTTTTATTTAATATATTTCATTATTCATGACCTAGAATTTTACAAAGGAGTCAATTAATTACAGTTGCAGAAAAAACAAAACTGGAAGGTACATTGCTGTGCTGCTGCCAGCAGTTAAAGTCAACTGCTTCTTTGCCAGGAAGACTTTTTTCCTTCCAGCCAAAATTAGCAGTGCAATTACCCCAAATTGCTCTGTCTCCTTGTCCCCAAAGCAACTCCTTCAGGCAGTGGAGCTGGGTGCCATCAACCCCATGGGGTGCCTCCCAAGGGGGCTGTATGTCTGATGGCAATGCTTGTGCCAGGCTGTCTCAGGAGCTGTGTGACTATGCTTCGAGCTTGCTTATTCAGACTGTGCAGACAAAATAGTATAGAATCCGTGCCTTCTGAGCCCTCAGCACATGTAGCCTACCTACTTTTATCCTTTCTGTATACTTCTTCCCACGTACTTCTGGGGCAGGCATGGAGGAGAAGGGGAGCAGATGCACAAGGGCTACAGGTGGGTGCTGGAAAGCACTGGTGAGGACGTGATGAAGAAGATGCTTTGGCAGGAGCCATCCTAGTAACAGCGAGAATCCTCAGAGGCATCCAGTTAGTTTAGCAAGTTGCACCTGCGGGCAGTTGGTAAAACAGTTCTCTTGATGGACTCCTCAAAAATAATCACATCTTTTTTCATGACAAAAGGCCCCTGGACAGCAGGACGAAAAATGCTGCACATGGGCTAGGTGGAAAAATCATGTGAATTCTGAAGTATTTCTTCTTCTTGTAAAGTCTCCATGGTAAGTCTGTCATGCATAGTCATGTCATAATATGCATAATATGCATAAGTCATAACACATAGACTTAGAGCTGGCTGTCATAGCAGCCCTGTACAGCCCACTTTCTACACTTGGGTTAAAATGCTAAAATCTATTGCAAAAGGATTATATTGAGTGTGTCTGCTTGGAAGTGATAGACTTCCTGAAGCTGTACTGGTGTTCAGGAATGGTCTTTTCAAGTACAGCATATACTTAGCCAGGAGAGAGGATTTGGACATTATTAGACAAAATGAACCGTATTCATATGGTGTTTATAAAATACATTCGGTTGTTATTTCCCACTGCAGCAGATGGTACCCAAAATAAGAAATGACCTGGAACCTCATTACCAACTGCATAAAGTCTGCACAAAACTGCTCAGGGAAGTAATATTTGACTTGTTTTCTTTTGAAGAAGGCTTTCCTTACTTTTGGTCTCTTAGAAAAGAAAGTTTGTGGAAGATATTCATCACAAATACCCACCGTGACACCGAGCAGGACGGAAAGTTAGAAGAAATACCCAGCCTCATGCTGCAGGGTACCAACTGCCAGTCACTGCCTTGGGTTAAGAAGACACATCCCTGCCATGAGGCAGCTATTCCCAAGGTGCATGTGGTGGGCGACTTTTTTCCAGTCTCCCCTGAAGCAGCTGATGGGGCCGTTGCCCAAGACTGCAACGCTAAATGCCAGCATTAATTTTCCAGGGAAACGGCTGGAGTCTCAGATGTTGCTAGATAAGTGTCCTGGTGTCATATGATGTGGCCATCCCTCCTTCCCAGCCAACAAGGGCTCTTGAGGGATGCAAATAAGGGTCATTTTCCAAAGATCCAGCCGTCGAGAGAGTGCCCATCTCTAACACTTTCCTATTTTTGGTATCGTGTGCTGTAGGTTGCTGGAGTTAGCAGCCAAACACACAATCTCCCATTTCCATTAGTTTCTGCCAGTGTCACGAGTTACGGAGGACAAGGATGAGCACGAAGCACAGGACTGGTGCGGTGCCAAGCCCAGTGCAAAGAGCAGTAGGATGCAGCCAGGAAAGGAGCCTGAGCCCTTGCAGCAGCTCTTGAATCTGAAGTTCCTAGTGACCATCTGCAGCTGTGTTTGCCCGTTTAAATGTCAAACGCAGCCTTGTCTGGTTTTGCTTCATTTGCTCTTGCTGGTTGACCCTGCCCTGAAGGACGGTGGCTGTTGTCAGCGGGGGCTGAGCCAGCAGCACCCAGGGTGCGGGAGCCCTAACTTTCTCCCAGATGCTGGGAAAGCCTTTTCCCTTCCCTCTGAATTTGCTCGCCTTCCCGTGATCGCTGTAACCTGTCTATACAGATGATAAGCTTTGAGGCTGGATCTCTCCATGTTTTGGGTCTTTCTTGGGTGTCTGACACCACAGACCCCGTTCTCAGTATGGCTCTCACAACTCTGCCTTATTGCAGGGCAACTTCACTCCTGCAAACCGCTGCTGTCTTGGCTTCCCCTTCCACGTGCATTTACAAAGTCTGCCCGTGCCTCCCCACGAGGCGGGAATAACCTTCAGCTACGCTGGATTTCACAGGAGGCACAACCGCCCCAGTACTGGCTGCTTGTCTGGCTGGCCAGCTGTTTTTCGCCTGTTTTCTAAAACTTCCACTGAGCCCCAGAGGCTGTTTGTTTTGTCACAGAGGAGAAACAAAACAGTTTGTGTTCAAGTTCCTTGTGCAAAGGAGCAGAGATGTTTCCTTCTCCAGCTGATATGTTGTAGATCAGCTTTAACCATATTTGCAGGTATCGCTGCGGTTAGGCTTGTACGTAACCACAGATTACAATTTGGGTGCCAAACAATCTAGATAGCTTGTCATATGACTGTAACGATCTCACAGCGCAGTGCAAGCGGGGTCCACGGTTTTCTGTGCCATCTTCTTTCCTTTCGCACTGGCCACACGCAAGTATAAAACTGCAACCTTTTCACATCTCTTCTGCCATTGGAAGGAGAAGGCTTGGGTGGGCAAGCAAGGTGTGCTGATACTCAACCACAGTCCGAATTTGTGCATATCCGTGCGCTTGGGTGAAAAATGAGGCTCTGCTCCAGAGAGGCTTTCGGTATCAGAGGAAGAAATCTCGAAAAGATGACGAATCTGCACGCGCTCTCTGGGCTGGTGACACCGGCCGTGTGGTGCGTGACAAGACCTGCAGGCGTCGGGCCAGAAAATATCCTTGGCGGTACTGCAGTGTTATTTCTGAAGATAATTCTCATGTAATATAAATGTCTCTTTGGACTCTCCAGATACTAGATGGTAAATGAGATCGAAATTCTTACTTTCCAACTAGTTAACAGTCATTTTCTTCATCATTTGTAATTAAATTACTGACGGCCCTGCACTGTACAGTGCGAAATACTTTGACATTCTATCAGGACCCTCATTTTTCTCCCCCCAGCTCTGAACTAAGGCTGATGTGTGAGAAGGCAGGTGTGATGTATTTAGGCCTGAATAATTCTCTGCTTTGACAAATGTGACAAAACATGGTCCTCCTTCATCCTTCCCCCTCCCTCTTCAGGAACTGGTGTTTTAAACCCAGAGCCAACAGCGCCGGTCTGGTCCCGAGGAGGTAGGTCCATCTATTACTTGTGATTAGAAAAGTGCTGGGGTGATGATCGGCACACATGACCATCACACGGCCTGGGCAATGTAATTGCAACAACAGCTTACGAAGATGATTAAAAGGAGATTTGTTCCTAAAGCCTTTTAAAGAGGAGGCTAGAAGGGCTTGTGTCAAACCACGCTGCCTGCCTCAGCAAGCGTGTTTGCCTGCAGCACAGTGCTTTCTGCAGCTGCCTTGCACTAACACACACACACACTCACACACACGCACACACACACACAGAGCCCAAGGAGGGAGCTGGAGCCTCCCTGCTGCTAAAGAGAGGCCTTGAGCAGTTTGCCTCAAAACAGGATCTTCCCCAATGTTGTGCTGATAGGTCTTCATAGAAAAACCAAAAATATTAAACACAGCAAGAGCTGAGGCAACTTTATTAAGGAGCAACTAAAAAACAAGTATTAAAAAGCAAAGAAGCATTAAAGATGATAGAATATTTTTTTCTTCCCAGCTCTTTGGGCTGTAAGGAAGCAGGTAATATGCTTCCTGCTGGGATTAACTGGCAGAGTAACAGAAGCCACCTGGGAGGCAAATCCTCTGGGTTGACTCCTACCATTCCTAGAGAAATTCCCGTCCCCTGTCAAGTGCTGGTGGCTTGTTTGCACGGGGCCGGTGAGATATGGTGCAGGTGTTCTCCTTGACCCTTGAAGTGCCGTACGTGGCCCCAGAGAAAAGCTGGCTGGTGAGCCCAGGCCCAGCGCTGCCGGGGATGCTCGTTCCAGCGCTGGGATCCCAGTACTCCTGCTGCCCTGGGTCCTGCTGCTGCATCCCTGCAGGGGCCGTGCAGCAGAGCGGAGGCAGTGCTGTGCGACGTGCAGTCGCTGGAGGGATCTTGCAATAATATTTTTATGATAAAAAATACTGGTTTGTTTTGGTTTTCCACTTACGTCACTGTGCTGGTTTTGGCTAGGGTAGAGTTAAATTTCTTCATAGTAGCTAGCATGGGGCTGTGTTTAGGGTTTGTGCTGGGAAGTGTTGATAACACAGGGATGTTTTAGTTACTGCTGACACAGAGCCAAGGCCTTTTCTGCTCCTCACCCCACCCCACCAGCGAGGAGGCTGGGGGTGCACAAGGAGTTGGGAG
>JAVKLA010000053.1:17185873-17225690 GCA_034782735.1 Sagittarius serpentarius
CTCCCTCTCCTGTTCAGTCAAGGAGGGGGAGTGAGAGAGCGGCTTTGGTGGGTACCTGGCATCCAGCCAGGGTCAACCCGTCACAACCCTACGGCAATTGTGGGCCAGTGCCCAGCAGAGGGGTGGTGGGAAGGGCTTACCCCACCTTTCTGAGGAGGGGAGGGAGGGAGGGAGGAAGAGGGTGGTGGTAGCAGCAATGCTTTTGCCTTGCTCCTCTCACCTCTGGCTTGCTCTAAGAGGGAGAGCAGGTGTAAGGCAGCTTGAGATGGGATAAATCAGTGCTGTGGGTGATTGCTACTGGTGTGGGGGAAGAGCGAGTCCTGTGGCAGTCTTCTGGCAAAAGAAGCGAGACTGCACGGCGAGGAGGTGAGGTGATTTTAGGAGAAAAACAGGAGAAGTCTGGGGAGAGCAGGGTTTGGGATGAATTTGCAGTGCGCAGAGCCTGCGGAGAAGAGAAGCAGTTCGGTGCGGCGGCCAAAGGCTGTGGCAGCGTGGTGAGGTAGCCGTGGCACTTCATGTAGAAAGAGAGGCAAGAAGATGCTAATGTAAGGTCTTGCTGTCTGCGTTATGTGGGTGGGATGCCCAGCTTTCACAGCAGATTATCTGTCTTGGCAGGACAATTGCACCCTGACCCCCAGATCCACAGCCCGCTGTCATCTTTCTGCACACGGGGTAATTAACTCTGCATGAACCGCACCGCAGTGGTTCCCTGCTCTTGTGCACTGCATGTCCAACCTACCCACTTATCCTGAGGAGTCTGGGGGAAGCTCTTCCGTCACCTCTTGATTACAAACCCTAACCACTCAGTGCAACTCACCCTTTAGCCCGTGAATACATGGAGACCGTAAGTAGTCCCTGTTGGCTTGAATCTCTGACAACAAATGTGCCTTCTTTGGACTGAAAAGAAATCCAAGTAGAGTTATTTTCTGGTTTTGAGCTTGAATAATCCTCCCTTGAGATAGTACCTGCAGCTGATTACCAGTGGAGAACTGGAATTGATAGCCAGATACACAGCAGAGCAAAATTAACCAAGGGAAAATACTAAGTGCCAGGCAATTTCTTGGAGTTAAATAATTTAGGTGAATCACATTCTTCTGTGTGAAATAGTGAAAATGCTTTGATTTATTAACAAATCAGATTGTACAAATCACTAGGAAAAAATACTGTAAAACAGTTCTATCTGAGATGTTCTCCTCTGGCCTATCTTGTCCAAGCCCTGTGTTAGTCCTTGAGCAAAGACCTAACGAGTTTAACCAAGTTAGGCACTTTGGTAACTGATAGGGAATAGAATGCAATACAGATTGTTTGCTCTATGCATAAGGAAGATGCAGGGGTTTCGTTAAGCTCTGCTAACCTCGCTTGTTTACTTCCTACATGGATTTCAGTCTTCAATGTTTCATACAAAAGACAAGCACAGTAAACTGCATGTAATTCAATTTATCTAGTATGGAAAATGTACATAGAATTTGCTGGGGCTACAACTTAAAACTCTGTGAAGTCTGGGTAGTCTGCACTTCACGCTTACCCCAGCAAGCCTTTTTATTTTAAACTACTTTCTCTCTTACTGTATACCAAACAGATTTGGATTTGACTGTGGTAACACTCTTGATGCCTCTACTGATAGATCTTTCCAGATTCTGTTAGATCTATGTATAAGCTGAGTTACCTTCTGGCGCAAGAGAAGTTCTGCCTGGCTTCTGTTTATGTTTTTGCGGTACCACCTGCAACAAGGAGATAACCTATCCTTTAATTTCAGCAAGTGAAAACTGTTTGCTCTGTTTCACAAAAGTAATCCATCTTAACAGTTGCACTGTTCCCAGTCCAAAAACCCAAATAGAACTATCACTGTATATAAACAGGTCTTAATCTGGAATGACTTTATTAGACCATTGTAAATATGACAACTTTTTTTCCCATTCACTGTGATTAAATATGAGCTCAAACAAAAGAAAGCCCAGGAAACAGTTACAGCAAACTGTGACGAAATTCAGAGTCCTGGACGCTGCATCAAGCCTCTCTTCTCTAGAATTTTGCAGAATTTTACTCTTCTTTCTAGTAAATTAGGTTGAAGTAATTGGAATTAGCTTCTAGTCAATTAATTACATGTTCACAAGAGGAAGAGTACAGAAACATTATGTAGTAAGCCTACAGAAACAGGAAACATCTGGACTCTGACATTATGATTTACGAAAATGAACACTGTTGAAGTGCTCAGTGTTTCTAACTTCACATTACACTCTCTGAGCAAATAGTTCCAAATCAAAATGGTTAATTCATTCTAAGAGAAGTGTTTTGTAACAAAAAAAGAGAGCTTTTGATAAACACCAGTTCATGTCTAATAAAGATTGAAGGATCAAGCACTAAAATGTGCCACTGCAATACGTTTTTAGAAAAGAAAGCGCAATTATAATTTTCAAGGGTACTTACTCATATGTTTCTAAATTACTTTTCTTGTTCTCAGTAACATAGTTGCTGGGGATTAGACCTTCATTCCTGAAACAACATATTGGGGATAATGTTATAGTATGGTATAAAATATTAATAGGTTACATCTTCCTTTTGCTGAATTACAAAGGTTCCTTATACTATTGGCTATGTCGTTAGGTACTAAATCCCAATGCAGGAATTTAATAGAAGTCTGAGTTCTTTCATCCCAGGCACAATCTTTCTGCCTCACAACTGTGGACGGCTACTGAAATGAAAAAGTCAGCTGGGATAGGCATTTATAGAGTGCTGAGAACAGCATGTTATTGAAAATTCTCAGGTCAAATCAAAAGAAAATTTAGAAAAAAAAATTATTTCTTCTGAATCAGAAGCCACCCTTCTTCATTTCTGGCCTGTACAAAGCTTTTATATGAAGAAGTATAAAGTGTGTGCTTGCACGCACATACAAAATAATAATCAGTCTACTCTCGCTGCAAATATGAGTTAAGAAAAAACATTTTAAAGTATTTAAAGGCAAAATTTGAATGAAAAGGAGTTAGCTATTATATAACATATAACCATTGCCAACATCAGAGTACAGCACACACTGAAGAAAATGCAAAGCAGAAAGGGGAACGACATGAAACAAACATAAACATGGAAAGGATCCTAACTGAAGTTACCTAGCTCTCTAAAGTGTCCAGGAATTTTGGATCAGGGATTTTGTTTCAGGCACATGTCTTAATAATCTCTGTGGTCTTTATGAAGTGTTTGCACAAATACACTGCACTGTAAAGCTCTTGAAGTATGGAAAGCTGGATTTGCACATGGCTCAGAGCCCAGTGATTCACATGGTCCTCAAACGCCCTTATGTTGCTCAGGAAATTACTGCGTCTAGGACTTAACTCTGAATTCCCAATGGATTCTAGATTCCCCACCCATTTCTGAGGCACCAAACACTGCTGAAAGTCTGCCCGGTCAATACGGGGGCCTCATATATAGCTGAACACTTTCAATTGTTGCACGTGTCTCATTCTATCTGCCCGCTTTCACAAGGGTTGTTTTAGGGTTTTTTTTTCTTACTGTGTAGAGAGATTGAAATAGATGCCCGCTCTCTTACCCATGCTGGTCTCTTGCCTTCCACCAGTGGGGATCGTACTGTTCGAGGATAATGTATTCTTCTGACTTCTTGAGCGGTAAGTCTGAGGGTCCTCTAGCAATAAAGTCATACAGTGCAATAACTCTGGGTTTTTTTGTGTAGTCTTCCAAGGCCTCGGCAGGTAGAGGAGGTAACGGCTTGTTCTTTAACTGCAATTGCCTCTTACGCTAGTGAAAAAAAGTACCTCTCATAATTAGTCTTTCCTCCCTACTATTGCTCGCTTAATTCCCCTGCTATCTCAGTAACTAAAAGGAACTCATTATAGTCATTACTTCCCCTTGTAAAGCACTATCACCTCATCACTTGTAAAACAGCGAGACTTACATTTGAGCAGTTTGGTGTAGAAGCCAAAATGATAATGGAAAGTACAGTGAATAATAAACAAGGCATCTACCTATTTGGGATGACTTCTACATGGTATGAATGCTGGGACAATTCCTCAGCTGGTGTAAAAGCTGAGCAGCATTGAAGTCAGTGGAGTTACAACTTCTGGAAATTCAGTCATTTATCTGGAGAATTAACACAGAAGGTGTTGCAGATTTTCTTAGCAAATCGGCAGGAACATAATCATTTTCTTTTGCATCAGGTTAGGTTCTAGTTTTGCGCTTAGTTATGCTTTGAAAACTCAGATTAATTCAACTTAGATGTAGTAAAACTGAGGTGGATGCTTCACATGCTGGCTGAGCAAGGTGAGCATGCGTCTACCCAACAGGGCAGTCCCACCCTTCCCATCTCCATCACCCAAACCCAAAAGTGGGAGAAGGAAGCACCTTGTCCATGACAGCGAGCAAGGGAAAACTCACTTTGACTCTGTATTCACATCAGTATGAATCTTTGGATACCTTTACTCTGTAATTTTTATGCAACAAAGAACTTTCCATGCTCAAGAGTTAGTTACTCCTCTGCTTGTTCTGGTACTAAGCCACTGTATGGCACATCACCCCAATTCTCTTTTCACCTGCCAAAACATTACTTACCCTGCACTTCCGAGTAGGCGCATAGGAAACGTCTGGTTGTGAGGATGAGTATGGGGTCACCAGGCTAGTATCAGGGTCCAGGTTCATTTTTGTTCTCATTGCTCTGATTTTGAAAAACATGAAGCATTTGTGTGAATACGTATCTATAAATATTCACGTAAAAACATTCATGGATATATATGCCTTCGTTAGGGATAGGCAGCTTAGAGTATCTTTAAACTTCTGTATAATTAGCAGTTCTACTGAAAATAGAGGGATTTTAAGAAGTCCTTTATGTGTAGATATTTTGATAATCCTAATTGCTGAAGAGCTTAAGCATTTCACATACCTTTTTTGCACCGTGCAGCAGCAGCAGCAGCAGAAAACAGACTGGATGGTGTGATCTGTGAACAAGAACATTTTCCATATATGCAGTGTTCCTGTTTGTTCACAAAACTTACAGAATTAAGGACTACCGTATGTGCCTAGCCCCATTATTAGCTCTGTCTTGCT
The DNA here is from genome assembly GCA_034782735.1 of Sagittarius serpentarius. NCBI lineage: Eukaryota > Metazoa > Chordata > Aves > Accipitriformes > Sagittariidae > Sagittarius > Sagittarius serpentarius. The sequence continues at coordinate 17,190,926 of JAVKLA010000053.1, forward strand.
GTAAGATCTCTAGCAAATCATTAAAGCTGAATTTGGAGCCACGAAAGACAGCAGAGCTTTTCTACCACCCTAGCTATTTGTTCCCACTGTCTCCCTTACAATGCCTTAGCAATTACGAGGCCATGGGATGAGTTAAATCAGCTCACTAAATCAGCAAAAATACAGAAACCTTGTCAGTCAGATCAGTACCAATATGACTGACCACATCTCCCCATACAACCTCTAACCGACACAATGAAGGGCATCAGAACATCATCAGGGACAGGAGGTGGAGAACTGTCCCCTTCAGCACCGACATGATTTTGAGATCCTTCCAGCCAAATACAAAACCACACTTGCACAACAAGTTTTTCTTACTGTGAGGTTTATTAAAGGAGACACACTACATTCAGTTCTATGAATTAATACTGATTTTTCTGTTTCTATTGCAGCCATTAATATAATATATGCATTAGCCCAGGTTTAAAGTGCTAACAAAAGATGTGCTTTACACTTACGTGCCAAGTGGTTGACGATCCTGAGAAAAATACATTGGACACATCATCACATACATCATACATTTAGAGAGAAATGAATCCAATATATCTTGTATGAGCAGCAGAGAGGATGTGGTATTAAATAGGTCAGAAGGCATTAAGATTTGAACGAGGTAAATAAATGGTTGACATCCGCTCCGGTACACTTCTACTCAGGCTGAGACCTACTTTCCCCAGTTTGTGTTCCCACGGCAGTTTGAGCCAAGCTGTGGCAGCTATAGGTCCCATCCCCTTTCCCTCTGAACTGTTGCTCATCTCATCTCCGGCTGAGCGAGATGGGACGCTAAACCGGCAGGGGATCGCTCTCTGCTGGGTCAGCTCCCTGAACCGTCTCACCATCATGCATCGCTGGTGAGCGGGTGGAAGGGCAGCAGCACCAGCGGGACGGCCTTGGGCTCTCGGGTGCGATGTACGGTCTCTTAGGAGGCATGAAAGCCAGGCATGTAGGGGCAAGGCTCCCCTCCTATTCAGCTGCACTGACAGAAAATAAACTTCATATCCCACTCCACTGCGTCCTATTTTTCTCTGCCACAGAGGTCATAGTACGAAAAGAGGCCTTAGGAAGCTATGTGAAATAGGCTTCCTGAGGTCTCGGTATTTTGCTGCTTTACATGTCACATGATAGTTCTTTCTACAGTCCCACCAGTCCCTTCCACTTTATTTGTTTTTCCCTCGTGGCGTTTTGGCTTGTTGACCCTAATGACCTAATCCAGCCTGAAATAAATAGGATGTCTCTTCTGGTGTCCAGCGAGACTTTTGGCCAATGCCTGTGACCAACATTTCAGCCAAGTGTCGTAAGGGTATGCATCCTAGCACTCAAAACATTAAGCAACCTTACTACATGATGAAAATGTAATTATTTTCTCTATGAATGTACATAACTTAGCAAATCTTGCATTAACAAAAGCAGAGAGAATGTCAGATGCCAGAATGATAAGACCAAAACTAGTGCTTAATAGGAAGAGGAAGAGACCTGTCTCTCATACGTGTTTTGGTTAGAATATTTATCTTGAAAGTCATGGGGCAATTTCCCTTAGACTGTTGCATCCTGTGAAGAACCTATCATGCGGGAAGCTGGCGAGGCTACGTTAATCAGAAGACACTATCAACCGTTTGATAAACATTTCCACTGACGGCTATGCAAAATGCAACAACTACAAATACCCAAGCCAACTGACATGGACAATTTTCTTTAAAGAAGCCAGGCCCAAAAGCTATGGGCAATGCAATTTATTTGCTGCATAATTTTCCAGTGTACATTGAACTATCCCTCAGCTGTTAAAAACCGTGTTTCATAAACAGCGAACTCCATGGGTGAATAATTTCTTGGGTTTCTTTTACTTCAGCCAGTGCCATGAATTTTAATCAATGTTTATAAAAAGTATTTAGTGATGTGCAAAAAGGAATATGACATTTGAAAGCTGATCTATTTCTTCTGATTACACCACCTAATCTAATTAAATATATTATTCCTCATTAGATAATTCAGTCTCCTTACAGAACACTTACCAGAAATATTTAGAAGCAGCACTGTGGTGTTTCTATGTAGCACTAGAACGATCCTCTTAATAAGATTTTAAAGATTTGGCTGTTACCACAAAAGCAAGGGGTTCGGATCAGTGCTGTGGACATGAATTCTGTCTTGCTTTTCTTTATGACCCCAGCACTTTGAATACACTTAAAGTGTAAGCTCAAGAATCCTTTTTGCCTTCAGTGAATTTCAGACTTGCTCTGTTAATGGATACTTTTGTGTTTGACACCCCCTCCCCCGCCTCTTTACTGTGCTAAAAGCAATTAGCAATAAATTAATGTACGTGATGTTTTTAAAAACATCCCAAGCATATACAATATTAAATACTTAGCCTCTTATCCTGTCTATAAAACCACAGAAAAGGTATAAGGTTAAAGCTGTAATTATTATGCTTCCGAGGACATGTGCTTCATCTGGTGAGCGATTTTTCCAAGGGTAGAGTGTTGAACCCGTTAAAGATCACTAAATACGACCAAGTTCTGCAGGCAAAAAGTTAAGGCTCAGATTAGACTAAGGCCATGGGCCAGACAAGCCTGTGCTGAACTGAATTGCTGGGTCTGGAGGAGCAGCACAAACTTTGCACTGTTCTGCAAAGTTTGCTTCTCCTCGTTCTCCTTACTGGAATGTTTTAAGTGTCAAATCACAGCGTATCAATCCAGCAGATATTTATCATCCTTAAGAAGAGCATTCCCAGCTTTTTGAAAACAAACCTGCCTTTACACATCTGTTGTTGGCAACCTCACCGCTTCTGAAATTCTTCTGTCCATGCATTACTCCTAGAGCACTTGTGGAATGAATTCAGTATAAATTAATACCAGCGTAAATTAATGCAGTGCAAACCGTTAATTTGTGTTCAGCAATTTGTCAGGTCCGCCAGGAAACATTATCGAGGAACACAAACAAAGGCCTTTAGTTCTGCGGAGCTAACTCCTGCTTTAGTTAAATTGAATTAAGTCAGGAAGGTTTGACCTGATGGGTTGAAATTTCAGCATCTCAAGCAAAGACCTATGTATTGATGCATCTTACATTCTCCCTAGGCATTGGTAAGCTTCTTGCAGAACACTGGTTTTGTTTTGGGTTTTTTTGTTTGTGTTTTGTTGGTTTTTGTTTTTTTTTTTTTTTTTTGAGTTCCTACCTCACTACAGAAGGGTCCAAAGCTGCTCTGCGGTGCTGTTTTAGAAAGACTTGGCCAACACTGCAAGTTCGGAAAGCTTTGATACACCCAATGAATAATTTGATTAAACCAGCTCGCATCTTGACCATCTGCTAGCGGCCGAGGAAGATGTTTAGAGCGAGGGCTGGCTCCAGGTGCCACAGCGATGCTCGATGCTCACGGCCGTGCTACAGGAAGCCAGCGCTTCCTGCCTGAAGCTTCTCGCAGCTACACACACCCTCCTGTGACTCGGGCTCTTCCTTCCTTTCTCTTATCTTCTATTCAACAGCCACCAGACAAACTAAGAAACAACAGTTTTTAAAACCCTTCATTTTAATGAAGGAGGAAAAAAAAAAAGCGCTCTCTTTTAAAGTGCAAATAAGAAATTGAAAATGGGTTCTTAGAATTTACTTGTCGTTTTAAATATTTCTTCTTGATTTTCCCTTCTACTACACCCTAACTCAAATCACTGAAACTAGTGGAACTATTCTGATTTCCTTCAATTTTGGACCAAGTACCTTTTCTTAAGCAAAACACTCTGGATTTGTCAAAGGGTGTTAGAGTCACATATATATTAGCAGGCCTTGACCCCTTGGTCCATAACTCAAGTAACCACATTGAAGAATTCATAAATTAAAAATTACTTAGTGGTAGTATCAGTGAGCATTGTGCTTCAGCAAGGAAATCCCACTTCAGATCCCGTATTTTGAAGAGAACAGAGACACCAGTAATATTTACCATGTTATGAATGACAGACTGCTTGGACAGGACATAGGAAAGAGATATAGGCTAACACAAAGAACTATTCCACAATTTTTAACAGTAAACTATTTTTGGAGTCTGTTAAAATAAGGTACTTATAGACCTATCATTATTTTCATGTCTCACCTCTGTTTCCTATCTAACCAAAAATTTTCCCCAAAATTCCAGAAAAAGTGGTCAAACCTTGCTTCTTTTAAATCCACAGGAAGGAAGGTTTCTCAACTAGACCTTTCAGCCCACATTTCCCTGAATTCTATCAAAACATGAGCTACCAAAACACATTTGGCTTTGATCCTCAGGGGAAGTGATCATGGAGCAATTAAAGTCACTAGCTTAAAAACTAGGTTTAAATCAAACACTATGAGTATTTGAGTAGTTGAATCTAGAATATGCCGAACCTTCCTTCTTCAGTTGTGTGGAGAATTTAATGTCTCCAAATTCTGATGAAAGCTTGCAACCTCAGATGAAGTTCAGTCAGTTCTACAAATAATTTAACACAGGAACAAAAAAATGTAGCCCATTCCACTGATTATGTCTTTTTCTTTCTGGAAATGACTATATTAGGAAGAAGACACTTGTTTTTAAAGTCATGTCGTATTATCTCCCTGGTGACAGGTTAACAAATATGAATCCCAACACTAGCACAGAGCAATAATAGCCTAGCAAATTATGATGCCCAAAATTAGCATGCACAGGTTTGAAACACAAAAAGATACCATGGCAAGAGAAGCACATGAATGAAGACGAATACTAGGAAACTGGTGTTGAAGCTAGCCTGACAAATACTCAGCCTAAAAATTTGCAGCTGACACTTTGATAACCAGGTTAGAAGCCTGAAAACAAGTTTATCTGCCCACAACGGAGCAGACAGAATGCCGGAGGCAGAAGAAAAAGATTGGTCAACTGTCAGGAACAGCCATTTGCTCAAGAAGCTGAACACCAGTCCCAGGAAAACAGAGAAGGCATAGTGAAAACACACAAGTCCTTTGAGATGGCCCATTGCTGCCAGTAACTGGCCTGATAAAATCCCACAACACCCAGCAGTATGCTTTGCATTGATAATATTGTCTGTATAGGTGGCCAATTCACACACCTTTGTATCTGCAATCTTCCTCCCATCTTCAGTTATAACTCTAATTTGCAGCCTTGAGGAAGTAGCATCAAAGATAAAAGCAACAAGTTCAACTTCCATAATTTGCATTTTATCATTTTATTATTTCATAGGTTTCTTGGCTTGAGCTTCTTTTTCTGATTCATTGTTTCTCAAACCACTACTAATTTTGAAAGTGCTGTAGTCCATGTCTAAGGCTTGCACTCTTTTAGCACGTTTTGCAAGAAGTTCTTGCTCTTGCACTGGGGCCACAGATTAATTGTGTTAAGCACTACAAACTTGGCTTCACCCATCAGACCCAGGTATGCCTTGTGATCTGGTATGTCTGTCAGTTTTCAAGAGTACTTAAAAAAAAATAAATCAATAATCTAGTAGAAAGCCACAGTATAGTTTGCTTCTAAAAATACTTTAAAATTCAAGCTTTCAGCTTTCCACATGTGCAAGCTGAAGCTTTCCGTCTTTCCTGTGAGTTAATTCTGCTCTGGAGGAAAGACGGCTCTAGTTCTACCAAACTTTTTATTCATGTCTATGCTGTACATACTTTAAAGGACAGTATGTGGGAATATCTCCCTATCTGTACGTAAAAGTAGTTGCTTTGCTGTATCCATTGTACAACGGATTCATATTTGTGCCGTAATTTTGAAAGTCAAGACAAGCGGTCTGAACAGAGATCACCCGAGTAGTGCAAAAGGCAGCTAGCTGGTATTTTTATGGCAATATTTAAATAGCTCACTTGCTAAGTACACTGCTGCTGCACAAAACAAAACTGCAAGATCAAAATATGCAGCCCAGTTTACTTACAGGTAGAAAGAATCATGTCTGGTTGTCCACTTATATTCAAATGAAAATGCAAACCTCTCTTCATCAGTTGTGCCAGTAAAACAGCCCTAGCTGAGCTCTTCACTCTGATATGAAACATGGTAAACCACAAAAACTTCTTGACCCCGCCTACGTACCTTAAAAAAAAAAAAAAAAAAAAAAAGCGCCCAAAACAGACTAGATACCAATCTCACTACTGTTTAAAAAAAAAAAAAAAAAAAGTAAAAAAAGTGTCTGCTTTCTAGAATCAAACACACATTTTACAGAAAAAAGTATTAAACTAATCAGTAGGGCCAAGTATTTCTTAAAAAAAAAAAAAGGAAAAAAGTACAGCAGATGTAAATCACAGCATTTGATTCTGTTCAGATGAATTTTTGACCCGAACATTTGAAAAAATTTGGTTATAACAAAAAGGCGAAGAAGGACTGAAGTTGCTTAAGGATGAGTGAGCTCATCCAGAAGAAATGATGGTGCAGCATTTCAACCTGCCTTTGAAGACATCAGGAGAGCCAGCAAGACAGCTGCCTCCAGAAGCGTTCTGATCCTTTCCAAAATTAGCCATCTAAGGCTACATTCAACTAGAAAAAAATGCATTCGTCTAGAAACTAGGTGCCTCACAGTTCCTGACATCCTAAGTAAGTATCAAACCCAATGGCAAGTATGCAGAAGTTATCCTCAGGCACTGGGAAGAAGCAGGTGAAGGGGTCTTATTCGACATACCCATCCCACTAAGGAAATTGCCGCCAAAAGTCCGCACAGCTAGGGTGTGTTTTATCACACAAATGAATGATAAATATATCATTATTGTAAAGAAACAGGCTTAAGGTTCGTTGGAAACTATTAACCTCCTGATTTTCTAGTGCTTCAATTTGTGTTTTAAGGGAAAACCTTACTTACTACTACAGAATTCTTCCTGACGTATTGTTGAAAGTTGGCAACGCCATCTTTGCAGGGTCTCCGCTGAGAAGCTGGGGTGCAAAGAGCAGTTAGGGAAGGAAAGATGAGCTTGGCTTACCTTAGACCTTCCACATTCCTTTTTCTACTACAGGTAGAAATCCCTAGATTTTCCCCTTTAAAAATATATGCTGTTGGTATTGATTGGGTAGTGGTTTGGACTCAACACTTTGACAGGTTGGTTTGCATAGCTGCAACAATCTTCTGAGACTTCATTGTTAAAAAAAAGGAAATAGCCACGTAAGCCTTTTCTGTCAGCCTGTAACTTCTCAATGGAATAGCATGAGAAAAGGAAAGTACTTCTTCCAAGAAACAAAAGGCTTCCTCCTTTTGAACATAAAGGTTTAGGCAAAGCAGTGCAGGGATCTGAGCGTCTCCAAAACTGATTACAGAAATACTCAAATGCAACAGCGATGGAATGTATAAAGGTAACTATAGTCACCTTAAATAATTTGATTGGAAATAAACTTCACAACACTCCTCTCTGCCGTCTTGCAAAAAAATTTAAAAAAAAAGTTTCTGTGCAATCTCTTTTCTATTACACATAGCACAAGAACACAAGTAACAAAAGAAAAAGAAAACGTAATAAAGTTACTCAGAAGGTGGCTACAGCAAGACTGAAGCGCAAATACTCCTCATATGCACTGGTACAAATTTAGATTAATTGAAATGGGCTTCAGCAAGGCTGTGGAGACACTAGCCTCTAGCAGAGGGGAGAGGGCACGTAACTTCTAAAGAGAGTTCACGCATTTCTGCACTGAACATTTCATCATGGCCAAATTCATTTAAATATATATTCATGCAACTATATATATTTAGTATAGAGTGTGTACACACAGATATATATACATACACACATGGACTATCATAACACCATATTTACATGAACAATGAGTTTGGCTTGTGATACACTGGCAGTAAGTTACTGGCAACACGTTAGTTGGTTCCAAGCAATAGTTAACGTTCAGTTTCTTTACACACACGTGTAGTATGACATTTTCTGTTAAGAACAGAAAGGTTAGATCACAGTACGTACAAGTGACAAAGAGGAGCCCTCTTTATACGCTTTTGAGAGTTTACATCCTTTCATTTACAACCCCATGTATCCACTTGCGTATGTAAGTGAAGGTAGGACAAACTCGTGCTTGAAAATTTCAAGAGGAAAACACACTTTATATAAATAAATGCAGGGAATTTATATATTTACAATACATACAGCACATAAATTATTTTATAATTAATTCAAACCAAGGTACTATGGTACACTGACAGCCAGCTGTGCTGAATCTTGGTCTTATTTTTCACAAGTAACATCAAGACTAACCATGGGAGGTCTCTGGTTGATGCAACAACCTAGAATGGCTTGGGGCATATCACAGCTCAGTTCTGAAGCAAAGCTTTTTGAGTGTTACGCTAAAAATTGAGGACTGTCCCGATAACAACCTACTGTGTGCAAATGAGAGGCACGTTTTGTGTTCTTGATGTGTCACAAAACACCCATCAACCGAGAAAAAATAATGTTTCTGGAGAATCTCTGGAAACATTTCAATGTCAGTAAACAGCCATTTATAGATACCTTCAATTTTTAAGCACGCAAATCGCTACTAGTACTACTGCCTGTGTAAAGAGAAACTCAGAAACATGGGCTGTATGTACATGAATGCAACCCACTAAATGCAAATTAGGCTCCTGGCCTTTGCCTACATTCTCTCTCTTCCTCCATAAAGAGCTCAACTTGCCAGCTACGCAATGCTGACTTTTCAGAGAGAATACAGAGACTGCCAGTATCGCTGAAGATACTGCACCCATTTCCCAACATCATGTAAAACTCTCCTTGTGCTGGAGCGGATCAGATGTTACAGGTTCCCCATGCTATTTAGCAGCTTACAGGATCAAGTCTTTTAAAAAGAAATGGTGAAGCCACATCTCTGGAAAGTGGCTTCTTTCCTGTAGTCGTGCTGCTGTTGTCTTTTTTCAGAAAGCATCTTCACCCTCTGCAATGTCAATGATTGTGCGAAGCAGGTCTTCAAAAGTTGGGCGTCCCTCTGGTTTCTAAAAATAAAAAGCATGCACAGCTGTGATCAGAAAGCAATAAAGTTGTGTTGATTTTAATAAATTATTGGTCTTGATATCATTCTGTGGCAATGAATTTATCATTTCATTAGACGTGACATGCAAAAATATTTCCTTGCGTTGTGTATTTTGATCTCAGTAAGCGTCACTTTTTTTTTTTTTAACACTTTGAAAAAGCAGAAATAGGTGTTGCTGGACTACACTCTTCATATAATTAGCACTATGCAAAATAATGAATTATACACACTTGTTCATTTTTCTTCCCTGTCCCCACCTCTCCCAATGAATTGCTCCAATCTTTCTTTACACAAGTTGTTCACACTCCTAAGAATTTTGAGTGTCATTCGCTGAAACCTCTTTTACCTCAACATTATTTTTGGACTCCAAAATGAGACTGCATCAGAGACTTACGCAACAGCATCCTTCATCTAGTCTATTTTCCACAGAGTTTATGTGTCATAACATTATGTTTGGGGTTTTTTTGGTTTTATTAATTATGGCAATAAACTGAGGTAGTCTCTTCGCTGACCTTGCTGACAGTTAATTTAGCATCTTCTGAGTATCTGGGTAACTTGCACATTTCCTCCGTTTATCAGCCTCCATAGATTTGTATCACCTGCTGAATTTTGAAGCCTCGATATTCACTTCCCTCTACAAATCATTAATAAATTTATTAAATAAGGACTGAGGTACCTACAGTTAATCATATTTTATGACAGACTGACAGTATCTTGCCATTACTCGTGTCCTGTTTGTGATTCACAAAGACTCTTTCTCTCTCACATGATCACTGCTTAGATTTTATTGTTAGAAAACCCTGATGAAATCAATAAATTTTTAATCAATTCACTGATGTTCACATAAGTCCTATAAATACTTATTAATATTCAAAGAGCATTAACAAATAACTTATTATCTTCCAGGTAATTTATTATTCTAGTTTAATGACCATTTCAAGCAGGTTACCAAGTACAAACAAAATTTTATGATCTGTAGTTTCCTGGCTCCTGTGAATAGCTTTTTTGAACTACGGACATATTTGTCATTCCACGGCCCTCCAGGGCACTGTTGTTTTTAATGTATTTTCTGCTGCGTACACCAACTGGTTTGTAAGTTTTAGACTTCCACCAGTTGGTTTGATGACTAATTGCTCTCTGTTCTAGCACCTTCTCCTCCAAGACAAGTGTCAGACAGTAGGTCATCTTTATTACTGGAAAAGAGCAGTTTTTCCCCAGCACCCCCTGTGGCAAAATAAATCCCTGTGGCACCCTGTGGAAATAAATCATGTAGCTCTTCCCATTCTTGGTTTCCACAATTGCTCCCTCAAAATTAGAGGCATCTCATTAAATGCACCTATCCTCTTAGAGACTTTCTGCTTTAATACTGCAAAAAGTTTTATACTGATTTAGTTGATAAAGTATTAAATTTGTGTTTGCTGCCCCTTTGATCTCTGTGAAAATCGTACAGTCAGTATCTTTCTGGGGTAGGAAGATTAATAGTACAATGTATTTTTATCTTTCTTTATAAACCTTGGGATTTGTATTTAGATTCAACTGCAAGCTAATCTGTATTTCCTATATAATTTATAATCAGGTAACAAAGATATTCCTTTAAAAATATTTTCAGTCATTCTGGCACATTTCTGTAATGTTTAATAAACTGAGGCAATATAAAATCAGATTCTCCACCTCTGGGCCGTTCTGACTGAATTTTTTTTTTGCTAGCAGTATTTGTATGCAGATATAATCATAACCAGCAGAGATTTAGAAATTATTTCATTTTGTTACTAAATGCCTTTGCATACTTAATCTGACGCCATTTATTTCACAGAAATTTCCTCGGTGGTTTTTCTTATCACAGCTCTAGTTCAGTTGCAATCCAGGGGGGAGATCTTTATCTTAGCAATAAACGTGAATAGCTGAGAGAGCTGGATACAGTCAGAATGCTGCAGTAGAGATTAACTGCTGTTGCTAGGTTGACCTTTTTTTCAATTCAAAGACAAAAAAAATAAAGTATATACCTCCTGCCAGCACATCATCATCATTTCATACACCTGCTTACAGGCTAGTTTGGGCCGATACAAACGATGTCCTTGGCTAACCATTGTTACCACTTCATAGTTGGAGCTTTTTTCAAAGGGCATTTTTCCTTCTGTAAATACTTCCCACATTAAAACACCTAAAAAAAGAAAACAAACATTAAGAAAATAAGCAAGTAACTTCTTAATAATATGTTTATTTTGAGCCCTGGGCTCAGGATTTCTGATAGATAAATAGTCTGAGATCCGTATTCTAGAAAGTGTTCACATTGTCATCACTGAAAACGTCTTATTCTAGTAGCATGGGTTTTAATAAATAACAGTTCTAAATGTCTCTGTGGAACTTTATGCAAGCACAAAACCATGGCAAATGGTATATCTGAGCTTCTTCTCAGATGCCTGAATCCTTCCCAATAACTGGAGCTTAACTGCTATTGATAAAACATAAAAATAGTGCTTTCTTTCAATGACGAACGTCTTACCGAATGACCAGACATCTGACTTGCTGCTGAATCGGCTGTAATTAAAAACTTCGGGGGGGCACCATTTCACAGGAAATTTAGCCCCTGAGGAGCTTGTGTATTGATCATCAAGGACATACCTAAGAAACAAAAAAAAAAAAAAAAAAAAAAAAAAAAAAAAAAAAAAAAAGAAAAGCCGTTATATTCTTCAGTTAGCCTCCAAGCCTGCAAATTATAATTTAGATTTGGATTTGAATCTTAGAAGCTCATATTGCCACCTAATGGCCATGACTTAGCATCACAGGATAAAAATAGCTTCTCTGGGGCAGTACTAAGGTTTCAGCCAAGACCCAGTTCATTTTTCTGATGACCTCAGAGACTTCTCCTGTGATTATTAGCTATACAACACAGATCTAGGCCACCTGCAAGTTAGATGTCTGTATTACGAAAGAAAATGATGCAAAAGCATAAATTTCTTGCTCTTTTTCCCACCGGCCAGTCTGAATCCAGATGTCAGGGGACATACAAGCTCAGTGGCACAGAAAGGTGGCAAAATCCAAGAGCAGCATGGTCAAACCATGGTGCTTTAAGACCTTCCTTGTAAGCACTGCTCCCTACCCACACGTCACTCACCTGATGTAGCACCCGTGGGCGCTAACAAGGGCACGAAACTAACCCGTCTCCAGGTCTCAGCACCTCCCAGCACTTTGGCTAGTGAGATGCAACTCTGAACCACCTAACCCAAGAGGATCCCAAACTCACTGAACAGCCTCTTTCTATCATTTAATTACCAAAACACAGATCGACAACTATTATCTCTGCAGCATGAGTTCTACTGTCCAAGACACAAGCTCTAGTATGCCTCCTGCATCACTACAAGATTAAAATTTGCAAGATTTTCACAGATGCTACAGAAAGTTGCTAGCAGGCGGCCAGTCAGACCACGGAGTCAGTTCAAAGCCAGGCCTCTCATGGTAAGTGCTAGACACACTTACTTCTCTAGAGAATAAACTGCCTAGTTTTGATTTTCCAGAATTAAAATGAGTAAGGAAATCAATAGACACCCACAGAACGAACAAACTTTAAAGGCACTGGAAAAAAAATGAACAAAACCATGTTCCCTAGAGAGGTCAAAAAAGATAATTTTTGCCTGTATTTTGCTGGGCATGTGTTGCCTTACAGCTAGGTACAAGGGTTAGGTGAATTTTCTCACATCCCCACAAAACGTGTTTGCACACTCAGCCATACCTTGTCATTCCAAAATCTGACACTTTGACCACTCCTGAGTCACTCACCAAGCAGTTCCTGGCAGCCTGCAAAGGGAACGGTTAGAGTTGGATGAAAAACTTGCAGTTTCTTGCAGAGAAATTACAACGGTCTAATGAGGACTCTGTCTGCATTGCATAGCAAGTTCACCGATTTACAAAGTTGTGGTTTATTCTCATTATGCTCTGGAATAAAAGGTATATGTGCATTTGGTCTCGTGTCCCCTGGTTTTGGCTGGGATAGAGTTAATTTTCTTCTAGTAGCTGGTACAGCGCTGTGTTTTGGGCTGAGTATGAGAAGAATGCTGATAACACCCTGATGGTTTCAGTTGTTCCCAAGTTGTGTTTAGACTCAGTCAAGGACTTTTCAGCTTCTCCTGCCCAGCCAGCAAGAAGGCTGGAGGGGCACAGGGAAGTTGGGAGGGGACACAGCCAGCACAGCTGACCCCAACTGGCCAGAGGGGTATTCCATACCATGGGACATCACACCCAGTATGTAAACTGAGGGGAGTTGGCCAGGGGAGATTGCTGCTTGGGAACTAACTGGGCATCAGCCAGCAAGAGGTGAGCAATTGCATTGTGCATCACTTGTTTTGTGTATTCCAATCCTTTTATTATTATCATTTTATCATGGTTATTATTATCATTATTATTTTCTTCCTGACTGTCCCATTAAACCGTTCTTATCTCAGCCCACGAGTTTTACTTTCTTTTTTTTTTTTTTTGATTCTCTCCCCCATCCCACTGGGTGGGTGGGGAAGTGAGCGAGCGGCTGGGTGGTGCTGAGTTTCTGGCTGGTGTTAAACCACGACACACATTTAGCAGCTGTAACTTTACAGTAAATAGTAATATGAGAATTTGGTAAATACTCTGCGGTTAATACCTCAATTTATAAAATGTGCTCAAACAGTGAGATTCCTTCACTGAAAAGAGGGCACACCTCCAATGGCAAATTACAGCTTTGTGTTCATCACCTCAGTGGTCCCATCCTCTCTGGAGCATGACCAGCTATCCATGTATTACTACGGCACAAACAGCTTCACCAGTACTATGTCTTGCTGGGACAAAGGACTTTACCACCGCCTAAGGGCCTGTCTAGTTCTTCTGTGTCTGCCGACACAAAGTAATGAGCCCACTGGGGCAATAAACAGGCTAAAAATAAAAATGGGCAGGTACTGTAACAACCCCTAGGTTTTGGTAAGTTAAGTCTCCCTCACTTTGCAAAGGGAAGGAGCGAGCAGGAAATCTGCTTGGAAACGTACTTGGAAATAGCTCTGGGCTGGCATCTAAAACAGAGCATTTAAAAATACACAGATGAAGTAACTGAAAAAAAACAAAGTACAAGAGCAATCTCGGCATCGTGACATGGGTCATGTCATCACAAAACCTAGCGAGCTATCAGTGGCAGCTTGCCTCTGATACAGTAAGGCGCTGGTTTGATTTTGTAAGAAGTCATTTCTGAAGGCAGGAACTTAGAGAAGCTCAGGGTATTAACACCCCAACACTGGGGGAATTGTCATTCAAGCTGCTAAATGAGCACTGCCAATGTTTAACAGGAATGACAAACACAAATACGTACGAAGATGGAAGCCAAGGAGTTGCATGAAATAACTACAGGAAATTTGATAAAGAAGTAAAACAGAGTGTATACAATCAATTGCGCTCTGTTAGAATAAACCACCCACTGTACAAATCATCTCTTTAAATAGTTTCCTTGCACAGCAAAGAATCTTCAAAGCCTGCTGCATGAAAATTTCCTCTACATCTCTCATCCTTAATAAACTTTGGTATCTCCTCCTTCCCAGTCTTCTAAAAACACAAGTACATTTCAGCAGGTCATACTTACATCGCAGGCTCTGCCTGATGCAAAAGGTTTTCATAAACTGCTGTTTCTGCATGTTCTTCATGTTTTGGACAAATAAATGAATCTCGTTTCCGTCTCAGAAAATTTAAAAGATCACCATAGCAGCAATATTCCGTAATCACCAGAGTGGGACCTGTAGTTGTGTGTGAGGTTTAGAAAGCAGGTGAGTATTGTTTTTAAAGCAGAAGTCCTTACATAAAGATAGCATTCAGCCAAGCACACGGGCTGGGCTATTAAAAAAGCACACTGCCTAGCACTGTCTAGACTTGAAAAGTTATAGAAAAGTAACCCAGCATCTTCCCTTTCACAGATCAGCAACTATGGTCCAGCTAAAGCTGTGTCGCTCCCAATTAATTTTCCCTGCCTCAACAGCATTGCATTGTACAAAAATTAAACAAATAAGTCTTTTTCTCTTTCTTCACGTGATAATGTTTCTGGCCAGACACATCTGTTTGATTTTGCTCACTTCCTGAAGGAAGTTATTTGTTCCAAACGTTAGAGTAATTCAAGCTTCAAACATTAATCCTTTTGATTCACTTCTGTTTACAGTAGAGCTTCACACTCCTTCAGTAATGTTTTGGAAATGATGTAGAGTGTTATATTCTGCACTATAATAGGAAAAATCATTCAAACAGAACAGCCTGCTGCGACAGAAAACTACATTGCACAAGGTCTTTAGAATATTAAAATGAAATCAGAAAGGAGAATCAAGTCATCTCTAGCACGGATGTTTATAGATCAAATATATGTTTTCTGAGTGAATGACTCCAGCTATGGCCCTTGAATATGTAATTGCACTGCGTGTTATTTCATCTGTAAGGTTAATCTGTACCACTGTTTCCCAACCTCACTAGTTTATTTCCATTATTCTGCAGTTAAAAACTATAGCTTTCATAATAGTAAAAGCAGTGTTTGTAGCGGGATTTTCTTACAGACGCCACATTTTTTCAGCTGACACAGACATGCACTCAGGCCAGTAAGTCTACTTTGTTAACTGCTTAAACAAAATTGTTTCACCCTATTTTTAAATCATTAAACGTGAAAGCGAGAAATGTTTTGCCTCTGTCTAAAACTATGAATTTTTACAAGCTCCTTTCCTTTGAAAAATGAAGCAAAACCTTAAGAAGCAAATATCTGTGTAAGAAGCAACACCATCTTTCATATTAAAATGCACATAAATTAAAAATACAGGACTGTATCACTCTGCATTGACACTTCAGCTGTTGTGTAGCTTTTACTATGTATGAAAACAAACTAAGTTAATATTAAATGTGAAACACTTGGGTTGTGCAAGAGTTTATTTGGAAAATTCTTTTTCTCAACTTTCTGCTGCTTAGAATTTGTAACTTCAGTGGTGCCTTAACAGATACATTTACAGTTTAAACAGAAGGCTGGAAGACTATACAAGACAGGCCTGTTGACTTCACCTTGGATACCAACAAGGAACCAGTTCATGTATCTTTTCTCATTCATGAGAAACAATGTGGTTGAGGAAAAAACTTATGCCATACATTCTGTCATCTCTCAAGAAGAAAGTGCACAATGGCTCACATGAAAGAGAACGACAGCAACCTTCCTGTTTAGCTGCAGCTACAGTGGTCTCCTTACTGCTTTTAGGATGAGCCTAAAATCTAGTTTCAGTAATTCACAGGTGGTAGTCATGATGATCTGCAACCTGCCTAAGCAAGACATGTATTTAAGACTTCTATATTTAGCAGCGCTGGATTCTTCTTCACCAGGTTCCTCCTGGCAATAAAAAAGGAACAGAAATAATCAATGATCTGTTGATAACCCCACCTCCAATAGTGCAAGCTCCAAGCAAATTCACAATATTAATGTGGTTTCCAAGGTAACTCAGCACTTTAAGCTCTGACATCAAGGCTTCTCTTTCTGTTAAATGGGCGCTTGCTGCAAGGCAAAGCACAGTGTTCAGTACGTAACACACTGACCAGAAGGAAGAGAGGGAAAAAATTGTACAGTATATTAAAGCAACTTACTTTTCAACATCTTTACTGCTACTGTCATAGCAGCATCAGATTTAAACAGACCATACGCAGTGGCTTCAACAACTTTTCCAAAAGCTCCAGCACCAAGGGTTTTACCTAATAAAGCAAAGCAAAACAGTCTGTAGCGACTTGGAGCACTTCTTCCTGAAGAGTTCAACATTTTATTTTATATCAACGAAGCTATTGTAGAGACACCTGCTTGCTTTTTGTCCCAAGGTAAGTATGTGCAATTACCACTATCTGCATTATTGCACAACATCTTTTTGACAAAAACATGCTGTGTTTGACCAAAGTCTCATATGAGACCTGAAGGTTTCACCTTGCAGATGAAGTTAAATAAATCTAAACTAACCAAAACTCAACCGGTTTCTAGGAAATTCCCATTTGTGATCATAAGGAAGTTGCGTTGGGTCTATGTAAACATAGTTGTTTCCATTTATTTCTTCAACTACTTTCCACTGAACTTCGTATTTGGGTTTCTGGAAAAGAAAG
This sequence comes from Sagittarius serpentarius, assembly GCA_034782735.1. Classification (NCBI taxonomy): domain Eukaryota; kingdom Metazoa; phylum Chordata; class Aves; order Accipitriformes; family Sagittariidae; genus Sagittarius; species Sagittarius serpentarius. Next base: position 17,207,991 of record JAVKLA010000053.1, read on the forward strand.
AGAACAGCTGTCACTACCAAAGCCTCCACAGGCAGCTCACACACTTTCCTAACGGAGGCAGAGGGGCTTCTGATTTTACCTGCAAGTATATGTACACCAGGATCACGACTATGATGCACATCAGTCCTGCAGCAACTCCAAATGCAATTAGTAAAGGGGTGAAAAGGGTATGGGTACGGATTTTTTCTGGAAAGAAAGAGAGAAAATTCTGCTTAAATACTGAACAAGCAAAACCATCTTAAAAAGATGTAGGTGAAAACCTTTCCTTGGTTCTTCCTTGTGAAACACGGTTTGGGGTTTTGACTTTCCCGGATGTGCTCCAGGTACATCAGAATGGCTTTCCTGAATGAGCTGTGGGGAACAAAGCTGGCAGAGAAACCATCCAGTTTGTTGCCTCAGGAGTCTCAGCTTCATCAGTTCAGGAGGCGTTGACAGCAAGATGAATTAATGCAAGGGGTTTGTGTGATCTCAGTCAAGTTAGGTTAAAGAAAGAAGTTTTTATCTGAAGTCCTAATTTCTTTTTTTCCCCCCAAGTATGATCTCTACAGCACAGTCTTTACAAGTAGAGGTTGTGCCAAGCAGCAAAGGAATACCATTCCAGTAAAACCCACCTGCCCCAAATCTGGCTTATTTGTTTGTATGTTATATCTGGGTGTAACAGAGAAAAAAGCAGCAGCAGAACAACTGATTTTGCGAAGAAGAGCACAGATTCACAAACACATTTTGAATCATCTATGTTCTAGTGCTTCCCCCCTCCCCCAACCCCACAAATACTGCTATAAAACTCGTAAGTCCTTTTGCAGTATGTTGTTGTTACTTCTTTTACAACAGCAGCGCCCTTAGGCTCCAAGCAAGTTTGGGATCGCGTATTTCCTGAGATATTGTAAAAACATAAAAAAAATGCAGTCTTTCCTTGAAAAAGAAGTTATGGCCTAAACAGTGAAAACAGACAACAGGAAAAGAAAAGGGAGGGAGAGAGGGAAAGCCAGTGTAATGCTGTAGGTGGTTTGCCCCTGTGCTGTACAGACAGAGGAAAACCAGCTACCTACTGCACTGCAGATCTGGAGCCATAAAAAGACGATACCACAAATACTCTCTGAAAAATTAAAGCAATGTTTTGTCATGCAGAACATGTAGCATAATACGTTATCATACGCTCAGCCACAATACCATAAACTTTCTTATGGTAAAGGTAAACCACTTAAAATCCTCTTACAGAAAGAGCTGAATGGCACCCACATTTTATGGTCGCATTCATTCCAGCCGTTACCTTTAATAGCAAAGTTGAAGAAAGCAGAGCTCCTGTCCCCATTGCTGGAGGCCTCGCAGCACACGGTGCCAGTGCTCCTGAACATGCTGGCGTTAATGGTGCTTTCAACCAGGATTCGTTCAAATGACGGCACTGATGAATTGGTGTAACTGATTTTGACATCCATGGGGGATATTGTCGGTGAATCAAAGCACCTGGGAGAAACAATACTGACAGTTACCTGCCATGGATTGCTACCTGGAATGAATAACAGGTCCTGCTGTTGAGGCAGATAGTCACTGCCAGACCATCAGGTAACTAAATAACACTGCTCTACAAAGGCGTTCAGCTGAAGATCTTATCCTCAAAACTCAACCTGCTCATGATGTCTCATTGACTTCTATGTAGTGGGTGAAACGCACATATACACCAAGCCTGACCCAACTGGACACCATGAGGTCTTCGTGTTTGCTTTTGGCTAGAGATATCTATGGGTCTCTAAGTTCACTACAGGTTTTGTACCATTCAACCTGCATCTCCAACTCCAGCTTCGAGCAGTTGTGGTCTGTTACCTTCTCTTGAAAACTTTCCCCAAGAAGTGCTTTATTACAGCACAAAAAAAGATCCATGATGTACATACAACACCATCAAGCCTATATGCAGACAGAAAATAGCCAGTTCTGTTCTCTCAAGATGCTGCCTCTCCTTCATATGTCACATATTTACTACCATGAGCACACAGTTAAGATAAAAAAAAGTACTATTTTAAAAAAGTTGAGGAAATAACAATTTTTTTAGGCATAAAACAAATTACGGAGGTGGGAGACCCATGACTTGCTAGTATGAGATCTACAACCACAGTGGAAGCGAACCAAACTTTAAAAGACGCTTCACAAATGCTCACTTCACAAGTGAAGTTCTACAGTCTTTTTAGAAATGTGGTAACTACACATCGGGTTTTATTCATAATAACTCCGGACTTGTTTACTTGTCATATGCTTCATGTGAATAGAAATCTAGTTACTTCATGTCTTGAACAATTGTGTCATTACACAGTAAAACAAAAGATAACAGCCATATTCACAAGTGATGCTGTGACTGTCATTCTGTGAAACTGCATACAGAACATGCGTCGTTCAGGGTCAAACTGATACAAACCTTAGCTAGCTTGCAGCAGAGAGAAAGTTTGGTTTTTACTTTTCCACAGCAGAAAATGCTGGTTATTCCCCTTGCAAGGACAGAATACAAAGGGGAATAATGAAATGTACCCCTGCCTTCCCTCAAACCATTGCAAATAATGCAATGCCGAAAATGATGAAAACAGTGATGCAACATTTGAAGATAACTGTTACCAAGTCATTTTATGTTCTTAATTTTTAATTGTAAGTTGGGTGTGTTGCATCTAGAATAACTTTTGGAGACTCTGGTTTACTTAACTCACCTCTGCTCAGTTCCTGGGCAAAAACACCAGTATACGGTAGGGGCTGGGAATCCAGCTGCTACGCACTGGAGAATACCATTGCTAAGTATATCCAGAGTGAGAATCTCCGGTTTTGCTGCAATAAACAAAAACGACAGTCACACATTAGGGGAACACAGAATTTCCACTGCCATTTGCTCTTCACCCCAGCATCTCGTGTGCATCATCGTCCGTGGAATTACTCAGGTGAACAGAGCTTCGCATGTTCAAGGGTGTCCAGGTCTGAACTGGTGTCCTGCAAGGACTGACCATCTGTGAAAATATCAGTTCTTACACTGAATGCTTGGGCTGGATTTCAGAAGAATACCTTATCTCCACTGAGTATTTGGTTTGATGAAAGATCCTAAACCAGGAAAGCCCAGAGCTTAAACAACCCAAAGAAGTGTGTGCTTAGAACAACAGCGCAGTTCCCATTCCTGCACAGCATGACTTTACCCGCCTGTAAAAATGACAGTTTCTTCACAGTTATAAGCGTACTAAATCTGTCAAACCACATCTCCTTACATCTGCCCCGTGTATTAAATATTACCACCGCAGCCAGAAAAGGAACCACAGTGCAAGGCAACCAGTGCAGAGCTCCCTGTCCCCACAGAGGACATACATCCCTCTAAGATATCACTACCGAAACATCTGACTGCCTGACTCTTTGAAACATTGCATGTAGAGGAAGCTAATACTCAGCTGCACGTATTAGCTTTCCAAATGACAATTAGTGATTGCTCTGGTGGTTTTAGAAAGCAATCCAGACAGCAAATGCCTCCTTCCACGTCCTGCACCGAAGCTAGTCCTGCAATCAGTTCAGGAGCTGCTGTTTCAAGTGTGGCAGGAAACCAGAGCCATCAGGCAGACTTTACAGTCATTAGTCCAATGTCTTTCCAACCACCACCAACACAGCAAGATGTTTTTTCTTGGTGAAACTTGAACTAGAGGCCTTATTCCCCATAACTACCTTAGCTTCCTTGCAAAATCACCCAAAAAGAAGTCAATGGAAAAAACAGACTATACTGTAATGATGCTGCTCACCTGTCAGGTACAAGTTAAGAGTCCATTATCAGTTAATACAACTTTACAGAAATGTAAAATGAACTAATGTTCTAGAAAGTAGTGACGCTGTATAGACGACAGTGGGAAAACGCAGATTTATTTCAGATAAAATCCACGTACAAAGACCACACGGCATTAGGTCTTAATGAATATTCTACTTGCTGATTAAATTAGAGGCAATAAAGCACACGTATATTCTCAATCACATAGCATGTCCTCATGACTCATGTTACAGGAACTGAATGTTCTTTCATTTCTAAACCCGCATGTTGTGTTTTATGCAAACCACCAAGAACCAAACGTTGTTGCAAAATGTTGAGACGGATTTTAAGCATTACTCATTTGGTGAGGAACTTTTTGAGAGCATCTCACCCAGAGTCAGGGCTCATGGAATACACATAATTCACATTTCCGAAACTCCTATCAAAATACTTGGATTGTGAAATTGTAATTAGCTAATCTACTACTGTTGTGGTTTAACCCCAGCCAGCAACTCAGCACCACCCAGCCTCTCGCTCACTTCCCCACCCACCCAGGGGGACAGGGGAAGAGAATCGGGGGAAAAAAAAAGTAAAACTCGTGGGTTGATATAAGATCAGTTTAATAGGACAGTCAGAAAGAAAATAATAATAGTAATAATAAAATGACAGTAATAATAATAAAAGGATTGGAATACACAAAACAAGTGATGCACAATGCAATTGTTCACCACTTGCCAGCTGATGCCCAGTTAGTTCCTGAGCAGCAATCCACCCAGGCCAACTCCCCCCCAGTTTACATACTTGGCATGATGTCCCATGGTATGGAATACCCCTCTGGCCAGTTGCGGTCAGCTGTGCTGGCTGTGTCCCCTCCCAACTTTCCTGTGCCCCTCCAGCCTTCTTGCTGGCTGGGCAGGAGAAGCTGAGATGTCCTTGACTTAGTCGAAACAGGACTTAGCAACAACTGAAACCATCAGGGTGTTATCAACATTCTTCTCATCCTAAACCCAAAACATAACACTAGACCAGCTACTAGAAAAAAAATTAACTCTATCCCAGCCAAAACCAGGACAACTACCCATGTGCAATTTGTTTAGGTATATGCTATGTTTTAGGCAATGTTACAATGCAATGTAACTCAAGAAATGAGAGAAATGAAAAGTTAAACATAAGAGGAATATGAACATTAAGCCCTGAAAAAAATATTGTGCCGGAATTGGGCTGCCTCTACCATCTTCTGACTTGGAGTGAGGGGAAAAAAAAGCCCACGTCAAGCCAGGCTTTTCCACTGTAAAAACCTAGTGCAATAAAAGCCTACATGTCTACGTGGCCACGAGTCCACGTGGACTCATCCTGCAGCAGCGGAGGGAGATGAGAGGCCGCGCAGGGTTAATGCCTCCAGCAGCGCGGGCAGAGTGGTCCAGCCCTGGTGCCATGGGATGCTGAGCTGCAGCAGCCTCCCGAGAACCGCTGTCCTGAGAGCAGCTCTACCCGTGACATGCTTGGTGAAGTGCTTTGATGTGGCGATTAGCGTGATCAGATGCTCCCCACCAGCATGGAGGGCTCCCAAGCCTCCCGGGCTCAGAAAAAGCCCCCCCGCGGCCAGTACGGAGGCGGCTGCTACTGCCGTCCCCCCAGGCTGTGCTGTTCGCCGGCTCAGGCCACCCACGTGTCTCAGCACCTGCGCCCCTTTCTGGCAGCCAGAGCATCTTCCTCACCCACCAGCACAGGTGCTCCAGGGGATGCTGGAGCAAAGATGGGCTGGCTTTCACAAACAGATGCCAAGCTGTCACCAAGCATCTTCTTTCTAAAAGAGATTTTACTGTGCTACGTTTTATGACTTTCACTGCCTAATTACCCCTGGTATCAGACAAGATCTTAATGACTAAGCCTTGCTTACTGTTTTGGCTTTAACCCTTTAAATATTTAACGTCCCATTACATGGCTCGGCATATATGCATATTGCCCTCCATAATCAGTCATTAGATGTCTTAAACTTCTGATTTCACTAAGTCTATAAACTGCTTTTCAGCTTTTATTGATGTTGATTCTGAAAGTATCAAAGATGATTTATAAGAGGTCACTCCTATTTTAATTCAATGCTCAGTATTATAACGTTGTGCATTTAATGGCTTTCTATTCCCCATTTCCTTTTCTTCATCGTTAACAAAGTAAACACCTAAAAAATAACCCTTAATAGGTATTGTCTGTCATCGCAGTCAAAGAGAGAGGGCTTTCCTCCTGGAGCTACATTTTCTGGATTGGAACAAATCTTTTTATAATATCATGGTGACTCCCCATTTGTTCACTGCAAAGTCCAATGACAGGAGAACCACAGAGCTTGGCTTCACATAATCTATAATACCGTGACCAGGTTTCTCTTTGCAGCATGAGCCCCAATTGCACAGATAGAATTTGTTGACTATAATTAAGCCCAGATAATATTTTGCACTAAACTCAGATACTAGTTGGAAGATTCCTCTACTAATTGCTAGATGTGCTGTACCTTGCCACTCTGGAGATTTCTACAATTTCTTAATTGTAACTCAACTCAGCATGCTGCTTGTCAAGTTGTAATTTTCTTTTTGGCTCCTAATTTCAGAGCTCCTTCCTTACTTACTTTATGTCACATTTACTACGAATTACTACTTTTTTTTAAAAAGCAATTTAGTATTGTTTCAGATTAGCATATGCAATTGCTAAATGTGTTTAAATCCAAGGCAAGTATTTCTGCACTGGGTATTTTCACATCTTTCAGCAAATGCTTCAGCATAGATTTCTGTTTATGTGAAGACATTCTCCTGATTATGAATCCTGTTTTACCTGTTTGATTACTTTCTGCTGATTACTTGCCCAAGCCAGACGTGTAAACATCATGAGCTACATCCCAGCAATTTATGCAAAAACCCTGCTGACAACAATGCCAGGTCAGTACGCACCATTCGATCAGGATCTGACCCACCCACACGACTCACTGTTGGCAGCCACTCTGCTATGTCAAATAATACGGTATGTTGTCATGCAGTTTGTGTTTCATACCTAGATGATGAGCATTTTACAAGCCACTGAAAACAGGTTAGTTTTCTTAAAAACAAACCCCTAGAAGGATCAATCTATTTCACCTCCTCTTTTCAAAATGAAAAAATATTTGCAGGAGCTTAGTCAAAATGCCAAAAGAAATGCTTTTTGAGTCAAGTGTGTCAGATCCATCTGCTTCGGCAGTGGCTGCAGTCCACCCAGGGACACAGCGCATGGTAACGTGAGCTCTACGAGACTCCTTAAATGTTCTCATTGCATCCCAAGACTGATCTTACTACTTGCAAGACTAGTAGCTGAAGCAAGAGAGAAGACTCGAATACTGCTGGTTGTGTGGACAAGCCATTCAGAAAAACTAAACTGTCTATGCTCCCTCTTGCCTTGGCCATCCTGCTTCACCATGCTCTCCCTAGTCTGGTTTCCTAACCATGATCTACAGGGGTTTTCAGCTTTTATCAAACAGCACATTCCTCAAAAGCAGCAACATGGAGCTCTGCACCAAGAACGGACACCTGATGATGACAAAACTGTGGGTTGATTTTTCTTTCGTTCTTGTGCCCAGACTGCTCCCAAGCAGCCTGCAGAGCCTGGGAGAGCTGGGAGGACCACGAACAGCCACTCGCTCCAGACACATATAATGCTGCAAGTTAAAAACACCATCCAGCCTCATGTGATCTGACAGTTCCACGGGCAACCTGTAATTTCTCCCATTGCTTCCTAGAAATTAAACTTCTGGCTCAACAATTTGCTCCACTAATCTGTAAAACAGTAGAATGATCCCTCGTGACTGTAAACCACACTCATCCACGGAGGCAAAGGACAGCTGAGGTTGCCAGAGCCCTCATCTCAGAATCACAGCCAGGAAATGGAAAAGGCACAAGAACACAAATGACAACATTCACAGATGAAGGAAGCTGAAAGGAGCCCAAGTAACATTTCTAGACCCAAACTATGGTGTTGCTAATAGTGACGCTACAAATGTTGACATTCAGTGATAAATGAGAAGAATTCAGAAATTTATATCTAGGATTTTGTGCATTTGTGGAAGTTTCAATAGTCTTCTGCATAAACCTATAGACACATTGCTGCTAAAGCATAGCAGCAACACAGAACTGTATTTGCAGCACATTCACTCACTTTCTATACAAGACCCCTCTTTCTGGCCTTGAAGGCATCACTGTCTACCTCGCCTTAGTTTCTCTAGTTTGCCTGTGGTTCCCTCCTGGTTTAATTTTCCTTAAGCTTGGCCTTTAGCAGTTGCCAATATTCGTCTGCTGAGAGCATGAAATGCTCTAACAGGATGGCTCTGCTAAGAAGGATAGGTTTTCCTGAAGGTTTCATTGAATTCATTTTGAAGTTTAGTTTTTGTCTTGAAGAACACCGTTCGGAACTGAGACCGATGCTCTTTTTTAACAAGCATGTCCCAAAGATGACAGCACACGCTTTTGTAAAGCTATGCAGATTTCTCTAAAACAATGGTGATCTATATTATTATACAGAAGTATTTAGATGCCAAAAGCCACAAGTAATTCTCCCGACGAGCTTTCAAACTCTGCATCCAACTCAAACAAATTAAAGAAAATTAATAGCTTAACTTGGCTGCCAAAAATGCAAATTACAATCACTGTATATCCTGCTCCACCTTAAATTATCAAAGGTTTATGGTACATGCTTATTTTTGAGATTGTGTTTTCAGGTACTACAGGCTTTTTCCTGTATAAACTATCTAGCTGCTCTCTGGTAACCTCTGGAATACGTTTGCTAGAAGGTAAGGTCACGCTGGATAGTAGATGGATTCGTGTAAGTACTCTGCACTTTTATATCTTGACATTTAAATAGTTTTCCAGCATGTGCTTCACTTCAGAAAGCCTCTCATATGCTGAACCACGCTGTGACATCTTGTGCATACATTATGTTGTATAAAATACAATGACTGTGATAATGAAATATTTCAGACTGTTCACTTTACTTACTTTTCACATAGACATTAAATGTTACAGAGGAGCTGGCATCAGAATTGGACACAAAAAACGTGTAAATGCCTCCTTCTGTTCCTTTTAATCGGGTAAGGTGAAGTTCACTTGTATAACTGTAAAGAAAAAAATTAAGCATTACTGATCCTCACAGCTTGCGGTGAGCAGGCAATTGCTGCACGGAAGCTAAGGAGTGAATTATTAGCGTGCCATCTTCTTCTGCAGACACTGTCCATGCAGACACTCTTATCTTGCATTACGACTGCCCTTGCACTACAGCATCCAAAAATTTTGCCACTTCTAACACCCAGATGCGCCCGGGTGACAGCTCAGCACCAGGCTCAGACCCCGTACACACACCATTGCCTGCTCCTTTCCTTGCTGAGGAGGGAGCCCAGATACACAACCCAGGCCACACGTGCTAGGTGCTTCACTGGAGTTTTGGAGGACCAGGGCTCAGGAGAGAACAGTGCACAGCAGAAATAAAAGCCTTAGCTTTTGTCCAGAGCATTGGGCTCTGCTGTGGTGGCAGAGGCAGTCTTTGCACACAGACAAATTTAAATTCTTGGTTTTGCTTACTGGGGAGGAATGGCACCTTGTAGGTGAGTCATGAGTATGTGGCACACTGGTCCTCATATCGTGTGGTTAGCTCAATGCTATTCCAAATCGAGGTTAGCAGACTTTGCACCAGTTACTGTGGTAAGCCACGCGTACTATAAGATCTCTTATAATCCTATTTTTCTCACCATCTCCATTTTCCTCTTTCCAGAGCGAACTCTAGTTTGCTGTTCCAAAGTGAAATCGATAGCACTTACAGTCATTATTATTACCTGTTATTGCCCCCAGTCTTGAACTTGACATAATGGTCTGATGAATTCTGTAATGTTTCGTTCATGTACATCCAGACTTCTTCCTTTGGTTTTGGATATGCCTCATATTCAACTGTTAAATTTCCATTTTGTCCTGCATTTATATCTATTGTGGTATTCATTGTTGCAAACAAACGGACAAATCCTTTAGCTGATGGCCATAAGAAGAGAAGAAAAACAATTTCAGGGCCATTCAGAAGATTGTCAGTGCTCTAACCACACTTGGGACTACTTCAAGATCAGTGATCAAACACCCAACTGTGAAACAGGAAACCTTATCTACAAAGCAGAACTTGAACCCTCACCTGTCAAAACCAAGGCCACTAGCTATATATAGCAAGGAGGCACAGGACTTAAAGCAGCCTTGAGTGCCTTAACAGAAATAATTCCATCTTCTGGTGATAAATATCCTCTATTTGCTTTTGGAAAAATGCAAGCACGTGTTTGATTCTACTGAAGTATTTGTATTTTTCCAAAAATCATAGTCGCTAACTGTCTGGTATGAAAGAAACACTAAGAAAAAAGCAAGATCAATTGATCATTTATGACAATATCCTAGAGTATTTAAGGTTTCTTTGTCAAGTGTAATTAAGAACTACATTACAAATGAAGCTATTGAAAACTGTAATTAGAGAAAAATGTGCTAAGTCCACAGGCCTGGATACCAATTGTCTTAAACTAAGGCATTTCTGTTCACCTACTGCTGGGTCTTAATCTTTTATTTGGCAGATACCATTTATCATTGTGCAGTTCCATTCCAAAACATCATGTGGAGCAGCATCCTTACCGCAGTAGTTTTAATTTCATTAATAAACTCAACAGCTTCAGGATTATTCACTTTGAAAAGACACATTTTTCAGTCCTATTACACAAATTCATACCGGAATTATCAGTTTGATAGGCAGACTGCAATTACAAGGAAACACATCTACTGAGAGAGCTTGAATTTAGACCAAAAGTCAATCTCAGATCCCTGCTTCTTCTCACTTTCTAGTAATCAAACTGCTGTGGCCAGCTGGGCACCTGAGCCTGGGAAAACCAGAGCCAGTGGGGCTTAGTGAAAGCATATGGAGCTGCCAGAACACTTGACAGATGCTTTGGAGAAGAAAGGATGAAGTAAACTCACAGCAGGCAGGTATGCTGTAAAATGCTCTCTATCATTAGAAAAGAGAAAAAGGTTTTAAATCTGGAAACTGAAGATTTTTAGTTCCTTTGCAGAGATTTTTTCTATCTTCTGCATAAACACAGAATCCCCTATGCAACCTAGATTCCAAATCGGACTCAAGAGTCTGCAAATAAAATTTTATGATTGTACTATCAGTCCCCAAAATCCCCTAGAAACTGTTTACAGTTAGATAAATTAACTGTTTAAAAAAGTAACTGGGAAAATTACCAAAAATACCCATTATTTCTTGTAAACTTTTTGGCTGACGTCAAAGCCACAGTGATTTAGGATCTGATATAATCCCAGGATCTCTCCAGTACACACCATCCGCCACTTCCCAGGACCCTGGGAGCTGGCACAGTTCAGGTAAATGTAGTCAGTTTGACAATGAATGGCGAAAAGCATCCAGGAGACAGAGTTTATTTTAAGTTGAATTTGAGAGGGTGAGAAAAGTATCTCAAAAAGGAAAGATTCCAGCTTTTCTCTGGCATTTTTTATTAAATACAAACTTTGCATTTTACTGAAAACAAACCTGTTACTTTATTTTCTACTTTTTATAATGCTGTGCTTTATTTTAGTCCCCAGACCTTCCAAAGTCAATCCTTTTTAAAGCCACATTTGCATACATAGTAGTCCTAAGAATTTCTGTAGTTAAGAACTTCCCTCCTCTTACAATAAAAGCTTTCATATTGTTCCCCTTGGGGAAAAGATTTTCTTTCATACTTCACACTGTTTCACTCTTACATATGAATTTAGTCTCTCCTGTAAAAAAAAGAGGAAATCATCCCTGTCGTTATGAGCCCTACCCCTTCAAACGGCAGAGCAAGGTTAAGAGCATTCAAACCTCTGCTGCTCTGCTGAAGACCTGACCCACGTAGGTCAAACACTTCTGTTTTCTTTAACTTACCAGAGAAAGCAAAACAAAGAATGTTGCAGGAGTATCCGTGCAACAGAAAAATAGATTTGAAAAGGAAAAGGAATCCAAGGCTACACTTCCCTCAGTTACTACAGCCTCGAATGGTAAGAAACTGAAACAGTTGAAGCCAGCTACGCAGACTTCTTCAGAATGATCTTATTAACTATACCAACATGTCCTTAATTGTCCTTAATTTATCACATTAGCAGGTTTCAGCAGCTTTAAAATTCAAAAGGCACTGTGTGTCACCCAAGTTAATATATAGGAGACTCCAGACAAGTCTGTTGTAAAACAAGAGGAGGGAGGCAGTTTGCTCACTGTTAAGGGACATGATCCAAAACCTGTGGAAGTGATGGATAGTGGGTTTACCACCGGGGTGAGCTCCGGAACAATTTCACACTGCCTATGCACACTGCAACGTTCCTCATGGCATTATTTTAAATAGAGGTACATATATACTGTCTATGTAAAAAACACTGACATGCCGATGTCAGTGAAATTTCCCATGCGGGGAAGGCGTATTAAAGATACGCTTTGTGCTTCTGCTGCCAAATTACTTAAACAAAGGGATAGTACCAGGCAAAGGTAAATTACTTGCTTTGTTAAGACTGGATTAAATTTAAAATTAAACCAGGAAGGATGAGACAAACCACAGAGATGGAAACACTGTTGGGTAGTTGTTCTAATATCACATTCCAACAACATGCAAGGGGTTATAGAAATTAAAGTAGTCACACACACCACAACACTTCCTGAGCCATCCCATATGGTACCAGTCAGCAATAACCTTTTAATAAAGCAACTTTACTCATTGAAGTTTGGGGGAAAGGAAAGAGATGGAAGAGAAGGCTCCCCAGTGTTCTCACTTTCCACCTCCCACTCTTAGAAACGTTAAGATTTCTGCAAGAACTATTTACCTAGTGCCTTCAAGGTTACTGTGGCATTGGTTTTTCCGAAAGGGTTTTCTGCTTGGCATGTGAATTCTCCAGAATCATTAACTCCCACTGAACGGATGTTCAATGTTAATTTCCTTTCGTATCCATAATCACCCAAATTTCTGCTTTTGCTTGTAACAATCTGTCGGTAAAAAACAATTAACATCTAAAACACTGTGTATGCAGCATCTTTCCTAGATAAATTAAAAATAGAAGTAATTATAACTTTGCTATATTAATATTCATAACTTTAAACCGGAATAATAAGCCAGCACGACAAACCTGTCACTAGAATCTCTCCATGCAAAACAAGCGTGTGATCAGCTGTCTTTGGGAGATAACGTCCTCTCCTAAGTCTTACATCCTCCCCTTATTCTTTATTTTTGTCCTCCTCAGCCTCCACTGTGGGGGGGTAGTGGTGGTGGAGCGTGTGTGTATATGTGTGTGTGTGTTCACCTCGCCTGAGAGCGCCAACTGGGAGAGACCACCCCAAGCCACAAAGCTCAAATGCTAATTTCTTCAAATGTTTCAATCATATGAAGAAAAGGGTGTTGGGCCCACGGTCAGACCCAGCTCACTCTGGCTACATTTCTAATGCTGATGAAGGTGAGGAACCAACAGAAGGTTTTATTTGAACTAGTAACCCTTCTAGCTGTAGGGCTTGATGCAAAATGACCACTGGGTCTTGACTTTGCTAAAGCTCAGAAGCTGCAGCTCCTGTAAAAAGTCACTGCAACTCTGAAGCGTGGTTCACTACTCAAGGGGTGCCTAAAAATCACCACAGTCTCTAATGGTTGCAATGCTTCCCATTGAACGACAAGAGAGAATTTAAGGTGGTGGAACTTCATTTTAAACTGGGTTGCTCTATGGCCCCAGTCCGCAGCATCTCCTGAGTACAGCCAGAGAGACCTGGCGGCAGGAGGCTTTACACGGCATCCTTCCTCTGGTACCCACTCTGATTCTTGGTCCGTAGCAATCTAGATTTATTTATCTTAAAGGCAACTGGAAATTTCATTCTCTTTTCAAAGCATTAAGTATATCAAGACTCTATGCCTACATATGCATAGAAAAACTAAATGCTTTGAGGTGCTGACTTCAGTTTCTGTGAGAATGCTCAGTGTGGTTGGAAAGACTGATAAATTTACATTGATTAACCCAAATGCAGACTTGGACTTTTTATGATTTTCTAGTAGAATAATTTCAATTCTTGGAGGTTCCAAGAGCTTCTAGATAAATTTAATCTTCTCAATGCAATTTTGATTCCTCCTGAGCTATAATAATGACAAATAAAAGTTTGTTTTTTATGGACGTGCTTGCTCATAACAAGTGTCCTAATTTTCAGAAGTGGTGATAACTTCAGTCATACAAGGAAAAACTGTTTTGGGTTTTTTTCTTCTCACCTATTCAGGACAATATGTAATTCTGCATCTATTTAAACATGAATTTTATGTATTCAGTTTCAGGACAAAATTTCATTTGATAGTCAATATTTAAAAGATTGCATCCCCTGCTATTTACCAGAAAGGACAGAAAGGTCAAACTTATTTGGTCAAAAATATTTTCCGAGTAGCTTTTACCCATAAAATGAAAAGAGATAAAGCACGAAAACTTAAGGGAAGGCCCTGATTTCATCACACTGTAACAAAGAATAGGGAGGGGAACGAGAGAAGAAATGAAGTTCTCAGATGAAGGAACTGCAGTTGACCTTGGCACAGGACCAAAAGCCCCATCTGCATGTCCCACACCGCCTTCATGTCATTTAGACCTCCTCAGCCTTCGGAGCTGCGAGGTGGGATTTCTGGAGCAGCGAGCACTTAGCGAGAGCAGCTCTGCCAGAGCCAGCGGATTAGCTAAGCATGGCACGCCCAGCCCCAGGGAACGGGCCTCCCATTCACTATCTGCCCGAGGAGATGTGATTTATCCAAACGTCGTAACATCACAGAAGCCCTTCTTTCCACACATACGCGGACTGCGAATTACGTATTCTGGTCACTACCATTAGCAGTAAAAGACCAGCCAATTAGCATAGGAACATATACGTTGGGAGTTACTAACAGCTCTTCCCAAGGGCTTTTAATTAATTTAAATTTCAGGGTATACCCAGAAGACCAAGAAGCATCCTTAAAAACAACCCAGTGCCTGCTGCTCGTTTCAAAGGCAGAGCTGGCAGCACACTGGCTGACCAGGGGAGGGATCTCTCTGCCCCTCGTCTGCAAAATAGCTGTGCTGCCGGTAACAAACTCTCCTGGAGCACTTAGCCTGCCAATAATTTAATTCGGTGATGCCAGGCAGTACCTTCATCTATCACTACAGACAGAAGCCAGTTCACTGGTTCATCTTTCAAAACTTTCCCTGTTAGTGAGGCACACCATGTAATTTAAATGAATTAATCACTCCTGCAAATGCTTACTACTATTCCTGTCACACACAATCCCATGCTAATTAGCAGGTATTTTACTGTTAATGATAACGACTAGAATATGTAATTTGCAGTCCATGTGTTGGTATTTGCAGCTCCCATTGATTGCAATGTGATGTGTAGGCACTCCGTGCTTCCGTATTTAGGCATCCCAACAGAGGTCACCTAAACTACTTCGCACTGAAGAGCCTAACTTTATTTTCTGTTTGGGAAGAGAAGCCCACGCAGATGATTTTCCTCCCAGCCATGTGCATGGGCACGGGACAGTTGTTGCTGACACCTCTCACCAGTCTCTGGGATGTGGGACCTTTGGAAATGCAACAAATCCAAACCAATATAGCATCAGGTATCCAAGACAAGCACGTGAATGTCTACAGACAGTCTGTGTACTGGGCTGAGGCATACATGATACAATTAAAGGAACTCACCCCACTTTTGTGAGAAATCCAACTAGCTTGTACACTGCTATCCACATCCGTGATTATGCATGTAACTTCAAATTCTTCCCCTTCTTTGAGAAGCTCGTAGCTTTTGGATAAGGTGATGACAGGAAGAGTTTTGTGAACTGGAAAACAATTTAGATGTGCGTTACTTTTCATTACTTTCAGAGCTTCCAAAGGGGGAAAAAAATCAAGAGTCATTAACTTTCCAATAAAATTTCAGGCCTCCGAGAGGTATTCAAATTTTTTTAACACACTACACAGTTGTTCCTTTACAACAAGCACATTTCTGCTTCAATCTCCCTTCAAATTACACTTAAAGTTAGATAATACTTGTTAGAGTGCAGCAACTTGCATGAAGAAACTTGAACGACATTGAACCATCAATGATACAATTCATTCCATGGCAGCAATTAAAAAGCTGCACTCTAATCAAAAACATGGTGAGGATCAGCCACTGAAGAACCGCTGCCTAGCATTAACTGCAACTTTTAATTACAAAATACTACAGCGGACATAAAATACTGTCTGACAGGTCCCTGAAAAGCCCCTGATGGACAGCCTCGGAAGGACAGGTACAGCTCAAGGACTTCAGCACACTTGCCCCTGAAAGCACCACAACCTCTGCTCATGGTGACAGTTCACAGAGGTGGCTGGAGTTAAGACTGTGGACAAGCTTGTCACCCAAGAGGCAGGTGGTTACAAGCAGCTGTGGGCTAGGCGTACACCTAGGTGTTCTGCTTCGGGATGTCTTTTGTCAACAGTCAAGTGTATCTGAGGACTATGTGTCTCTTATCTCCGCAAAGCTCTTCAGCTCTTCCTCTGTTCTCTCCACAGTTTGTTTTTCTGTTTTGCTCGTCCTTTCTTCAAGTTTTCCTCAATTATGAGACTCCAGTGAACTTCCCACTAGGGCTTTTACACAGGAAGACTCACTTTCAAACTGTGAATGCAACATGTGTCAGATAAGGTCTTTCAGACTCTCTTCCTGCCTCTGACACAGGCTTTGTAGTTCTCTTAGGTAAACTATACGAAACTTAGGAAAACGCCACACTTTTCAGCCATTCATACTTTAACAATAATGTTTTCCTCATGGTGCTGTAAGTGGCTATGAAAGAGAACAAAGAAACCTGTTTGCTCTCTTCAGATATAAAGGCTCACATAAAAATCCCCTCTGGCATTCCGCAGTACCCAAGAGACAAGAGGAAGCCGGCGCAGAAGGCGTGCTGTGTTCTCACCCACCAGAAACAGCTATGGACAACCACAAAAAAAGCTGTAAGGCCATAAAGCGCCTCATTGTTTTGAGAAGGGCTGGACATAAACACTCCCTGTGCTATCGTAGCAGGGCTGGTGTATGTCTGAGTACGCCTGCACAGCTGCCTGCTTCATGGATGCCTCTTCTGTCTTTCTGCACCAGAAGCTCAGGCCTGGGGGTCTGAGGGCCATGGTTATGATTACAAAAACACTGCCCACCAAAGGGTCTCCAACGCACTTAAATCTTCAGCCAAGGAGAAAGTGGGAGTTTTACCTGGTGAACTCAGTAAGGACTGAACAGTACAGCCCAGTAATTACAACACTGAGGATGACAACGCTGCTTTGCTGCTGATGGCCTTCAGCAGATGCTTTCACTTACTGCACACTTCCCCCCCAGACAGAGAATGTGGGCAGAGCGCCTAGGTCCCACCAGCCACCTACGGCTGCCCAACATCAGTGAGCCACTGGGGGTGGGTCCCAGGTCAGCACCCTCCCATCTGAAGTCACTGCTGTGTCAAGCAAGTACAGACTTCTATCCCATAAAAAAAATGAAATAGTCTAAGACTACAACTTGCACTTTCCTATGTCAGAGAAATGTCATCTGTGTCAATCAACTGCATTCTTTCTTTGGCCATCACTGAAAAAACAGTTGAAAAAAAAACTTGTTACAAAACAAACAAGAGAGACAGCAAGAACGGACTTGATTTTTGTCATCAAAGGAGAACACCAGATTAAACTTTTGTTTTCTTCTCATTAATTGAAATTTAGTTATTCATTAAAATTCACTGTATCAGAGTTTCCAAATCACCAGGAAAAAGACTTCTTCAATTTGCCACAGCAAACTGCACACTTGAGATGGCCTCTGCTGCCCACCCCCTGCCCCACCACCGAGGAGCACGGCACCGGGCAGGTCACACAGCCCCCGCCATGGAGCAAACACCA
>JAVKLA010000053.1:17234610-17250080 GCA_034782735.1 Sagittarius serpentarius
ACTGCTCCTCTTCCTGACAAATCCACCACAGAGTAGGAAGCAAAGGACAGTCAGACCACCTGCAGAGTCTAATTACCCGGTCTGTGGTCTGAGTTTTGGAGGGAGCCCTTGTTCTCTCCCCATCTCCCTCGGATGAAGATTCATTTATCAGTGCTAAACCCAACAGACAGTCCACCAGCACCTGTTTTTCCAGCGCCACCAGAAATTTTCCACATGAGGCCCACTAATCCTCTGCACAAACTCACATGACTGAACATATAAACAAGCATCCCAGAAATAACTGTCAGAAAGATTAAGAAAAACGGAATTTCATAGTTTTATGCAACATTTGTGACCTTTACCTACTCCTTCCCCTAGCACTCATCCTACCCACTCAGGCTAGGCGTTCAAAATTTTTGCAACACTTACTATCAGGATTATCTAGCAAGTTGTTAGAAAGTTTTTAAAGGTGGTAAACAACACAGCAGAGCTTGACTCCATCCAGAGGCACAAGAAATACATTACCCACTGGAGGTGGGGAAAGAAAGGCAAAGAGGGAACAAGTACACTGTGGCACTCCACAACAAAAGCCACAATATTCCAGTTGACGCTATCACTCATATTTCGAGACAACGTTGCTATGGTTCCTTTTATTCAGCCTACAAATTCTCAGCAGTACAATTTACAAATTGAATTAATGCCTCTGCAAAGGATTCCCACAATGTAAAGGGTTTTTTTTTTTGCCTTCTGAAAATAATATATCTTCAAGAAAAGTATGCCAGTGTAAGGACAACAGGTCGTAAATGCAAGAATTATCAGATGCGCTTGGCATTATGCACCTAAATATCGCCTGTCTTTAAAAAAGGAGAATTAAAATGGTGCTTAGAAATATGGGAGTGACTTTGTATCTTCTTTTTGGAGGAATAATTAAGTAACAGAAATCTGAGAATTTAACCAACAATTTGTAATCCAGTGTACTAATCCCCACAACACGTGTCCATCTGCTCTCTCTTGATCTTTCCTCAGACTGCTAAAGCCTCACGTCGAAGACTGCTCCATTTGTACGGCACCTGAGGCACGACCGGGTCCTTCCAGGCCCACTGTTGCTCTTGCGCACTCCAGCAACACCTATCGTAAGCATACCGCAATACTAACACTAATAATTTGGGAATCGGTTGTGTTGGCAGGATATACGCCAGGGATCGTAAGAGATCTCCAAGTGCCAAACCCCACGGGATACATAGTCTGCTGTCTACTCCCAGGGCTCCACGTTCACCCCAGGCAGGACCATGACTTCACCAGTCACCAGCGGGATTGTAAACTCTGAGCAACAGGATAGAGGAACCCATCGTTAGGTCTCCAATGAAGGTTTTCAGGTGTGGGTGTGCATCCTTATTCTGTTATCTGACCCACACCTGGGCATGCCCCCACCCTCTCTCTACCTCCTTTCACCTTGGAAAAGGAGATGGACCACTAACTCAATATTAGGCTGAGTGCCCCCACCTCAGTGAAGCCCACCTGACCACAGGGACCCCACACCACAAGGGGAAGAGAGGAAATCCATCCCCTGCCCCTGTGGCTCCTGCGGGCTAGTGGGGCAGATGTCCCCACTCTTGGCCACAGATCGTGGATCCCACTGCAAAACATCCAACACTCCCCATACACTGCATAGCCAGAATACCACACTGGGGTTCTGGATGACCCTCTGGAGTTGTCCTCAAGGACAACTAGCAGGTAGTTATTATATACTAACAAAATATGTTGATAATGGCAAATATTTAATAATTAACAATGAAAAAAACCCCATAAAATAAATTGCAAAGCTCAGAGTTGGACAGCCCAAGATCCATTTTGGATGTTCTATATTTGTATCCCACAGCTGAAAAGACTCACTTCCCCTACCCTAGCTTCTCCTTGAAATATAACAAATTTGAGTTAAAAACTACAATGCTGGGATCACTTGTGGACAAGGCTGTGTAACTGAGAAAAGAAGCGGAATATATGAATATATTACAAGCAGCTTCCTAAGACCTAAAAATGAAGGGAGAGGGAGGAAAGAGGGGGAGTACAGCAGTTGTGACTTCTGCATGCAGAAGGAACATCTGGAAAACCGGGCTGGAGGAATTAGAAAATGAAACAGCTGTAGATAATACTGATAGGAAATGCAGGTCAAATTGCAGGGATATGATTAAGGACAGCAGAATGTTCCTGTAACAATTAAGGGATGTGCAAACAAAAAAAGCTTTGGCTAAGGAGTGCACCATCCTGGGGAAAAAAATACGGTTTATGCTGGAGCTTTTCAGCCTCAGCCACAACACTGCTGTAGCACGGAAAAACACATCAGGTGCAAGTCCACATCACGCTCACAAGCAACTGAAAACCATCTCCAGCTGCCAAGCAAACAAAGGATGTGGGACTGCCATGGAGCAAGATGAAGAGTCAAGCACTGTGGATCTTATTCCCAGCTCTGCCACAGATTTCCTGCACAACCTTAGGCCAACAGGTTAGTCCCTCTGTGGCCATTTCCTCTTCCAGCTCTTATCTAAACATTAAAAGGAACAAGAAGTTTGTGGCAGCTCTGTAACACAACAGATTGCTTTCAGAGAAAAAAAAACAAAACAAAACAACCCCCCCCGTCCCTTATTCCACCTCCTTCCACGTTAAACTTATCTCAGACATCTCCCAAGACAAGGGCACAGCGCAGCTTCGCACTACAGCCACAAGCTGCTCACATCCAGTACCAGCCTTTCTGCCAAGCCCAAGAGACTGGCAGCGACCTGCCAGCAGGTTCATTGCTACCCAGCAAGAGCAAATCTCCCTCCGTGCCTCTCCCAGGGCTGGGACGCACTGTAAGGGCACGGCAGGCTCTTCTGAGCTTCTGCCTCTTCCCCTCGTGGTTTTCCGTAACCATCATCGTCATCAGCAGTCCCCACGTAAGCTGTACAAACACTGCACAACGAAAACAATGACCTGACCGTGACCTGATCCTGACCATGATTTCCAAACCAGTTAACGTTTTTCTATGACAAATGCACCAGTGAGCTGAACTTCAAGGGTCAAAATGCCCGCGACTTTCGTGTAAGATTGTGGTGATTGGATACAATCAGAGAGACTGCTTTCTTTTCAGTGCCTATTCATTCTGGGCACTGGGTTCATTTCAAGGGCTATCACACAGACCTCGCTCACCGCATTTTTCAGTTTCTCATCTACAACAACGTAAGAAAGCAGAAACAAGAGATAGCTTTATCAGTTAAAGTACTGGCACTGTTGTAGATGCAATGGTCCAGCGATATCAGCAAGACATGGCCTGCAGGGAGGTAAAATCCTCTTTCAGCATACCCAGCACTGCTGGAAAAATGAACATGTTTTCAGACACACAAGTCTCCTGCAGGTCTGAAAGAAAAGCAGAAGCAAAAACGTCTCTTTTACACAAGTGCAGAAGTCTTAGCCAGAAGCCTGCCCGGTCTTCACAGTATTAGTTGGTCTAACTGAAAAGTATCACCTTTCCAACACTGTCTCTTACTTGTTAAAGCCACTATAGACACTTGACAAATGCTATGATGGAGATTAATGTAAGGCCTTTTCAATTACATTTTCTTTGTCCTACCATTTCATGCCCCAAGGAAACAAATAAAATGTCAAACTCACATGTTAATCACACTGAAACAACTTTAATTTACTCTGATGTATAAAATCTCCCAGATTTTTCAAAGGAGAGATGCTATCATATGCTTACTTGTTTTGTTCCACTTCACTAAACAGACACTCTCCCTTATGCTAGATGAAAAGTTTAGCAATGGCAAATGTCAGTTTTAAATTATTTGATCTGAAAGCTACATCAGATCCCATTTCAGCCACGCTGCGGGGGAAAAGAAGGCTAGCAGTACAGCCTCTTACTTCGCAACAGAAACCATCCACACCAACACCCATGCTAGTGTCTTCCTCAAAGACACAGACCAGAAAAAGACGGAAGACGTGATCGTTGCCTGCAAGTGTCATGGACTCTCAGCATATTTGAATGCCACAAACCCTTGCTAATAGAAACGCTGACTGTCTCCTCTGCCCCAACTCCATCTTGGAGACTGAAAAATAACTTAACTGTCACCGGGCATGTATTACAGTGTCTGGACTGATTAGGCTGCCCTGCAGAACTAAGTGGTTTGTTTCTAACCCATCTAACACAGTCAGTGCTATCTGCTGACCAACAGACTCTTCAACGCCATGTGCTTCCCAAGCAGAAATGCAGAGCTCCTGCGCTTGCACTTGCTCTGAAGTTCTGGATCCTCAGAGGCTGTATGTTAGTAAGCAGAAAACCAGCGGAGAGGATTAGCGGGGGCTTTGACATTTACCCAGCTGCATGAGGGCAACCACTGTCTTGTCACCCAGCCTTCCCCCGGCCCCACAGACCCTTCACCCCGAACGGGAAGGGGGCAGAGGAAGGGCACTGCGGGGGGCAGAAGGCGGGAGCTCGCCAGCCCAGCACTCAAAGGCGCAGCCAAACCCACTCCATCTGCAGGCAGTGTAAAGGAGAAATGGGTATTCCCCCAACACAAAGAGCAAGTGTGGAGTGAGCCAGCCAGCCGATTCCCACCCATGGCAAACCCAAGAGAGGAAGTGGAAGAAGGCTGGAACAAAGGTTGTCTTTATCATCTGTGTAGGCATGAGTGTAGGGAACCACAGAGGCAGCTGGACCTTGACTGAGGCTGTGAGACACCCCCCCCTTTGCAGCGATGCCCCACGGGGAGCTTTCGGCTCCGTGGTGTGGGATTGCTCCTACATGGATCCGCCTCACTAAACACTTCATGCCTGGGGGAGGGCACTCCACATGACAAGTAAAAGGCACGTGGTGCTTATCCCTTGCAGAGAAAACAGCTCAGGTGACGGAGGAGACACCCAGCTCCACCTGAAGAGAGGTTATGCGCCCCTCTGAACAAGCTGTGGTTAATCAGAAGCAGCCAGCATCAGAGGCAGGTGGCAAGAAGACAAACCCAGCCAGCTCCCTAGCCCCCGCACATCCCACTCTCCAAGAGAGACATTCACAGGATCTTCAGGCAGGACAAGTGTGAGCACCTGGGCTGATCCCCTGCTTGTGGGCGGCAGCCAGCAGATCCTCCTGCAGAGGGTCTTGTCGCAGCAATTAGCAACGGAGCTAATCGTACTTTGCTTCCTTATTTTGGAAGCAGGCTTAGCAGAGCAGATACTGCACGTGACCTCCAAAACAAACATGTGAGAGGTGCCCTATACGCGCAAGCGCAACAATCCCTCAACGCAGGGGGCTGGGGGAAGTAACTGCACCTTCCACAGACAGAGACGCACCTTCCTCTTCCCCCAGCCGCCTTGTTTTCCCTTGCTGGGGTGAGGAAGCTCCAGTCATGTAAACAGGCCACTTTTCCTGCCTACCAAGCAGGCTGCCCTTTCTCATTGGCATGCCGCACTCTGCTAATACGGATGTTAGTCAAAGGCAGACCTGTAGCTGAATATAGTTCTAGTTTAGCACAGATACTAAATGGCCACAGCAGGATCAAATGCCATGCTTCTTTCCATGGCTGGGTATGATACCTTTCTGAATCCCCTTTTTCTGGGAAGTCATGGCTTTGGGGCTTTTCCTGCTGTTTTGGGGTTTGGGGCTTTGTTTTTTGTAGGAGCACCATATGCATTACAGCAGTCCAGCCACTCATCTTGAAGCACTATGACCAACAACCCATTCTAGGTGATTAATTCATTACAGCACGTTGACACACTATGCTATCTTATACCTAAGCTTCCCACCACAGAAGGCATCTACAGGCAACGTACCAATGAACAAAACCAAACCCGAAGCATGACTGACCTATCAGGTTTCTTTAAACTAGAATGGTCTAAGCTTAAAACAACTACCTGCTAATTCTTACTGAAAGAAAAATGCAGAGGACAGATAAATATGTAAGTATGTACGCACACATAAGCAGGATTTGCAAAAACAGAGCAACTGTTTGCCACAACACTTGTCAGTGTTGAGATTTATACATTTAGGCTGATCCTTACTCCTACTGAATTATTGCCTTCTTCCCTCTAATTTCCAAAATTACTTATTAACCAGCTGTTCTCACAGTTAGTTTTATCAGCTGTTAGACACATAAATAAACAAATTATACAGTAAGTATGGAGAACGATTAGAAGGAATGAAAAAGCCCACTAATGCATAGTGTATTCAAATTCAGCTGTCAGTCATCCAGTCTATTCCTTTAATGGCTTTTTCTTCTCACACCTCTTTGCTGACATTTACATTAAAAGGTGCAGCATCTTTCAACTTCCATTTTGAACAAACGTTCCTTGTAATGAGCAACATGGGCTTGAAAGCGTGTTTTCTGAAATGCAGTGAAAAAGTAGTTTTAATGAAGAGAAATGAGAAAACTGGAGAATAGTGAATCGTTTTGCAATCTGAATTAATGGCTATTTGGAAACGGCTCAACTGAGGAAGGAGATGTAAGACTCTTGGCAATGCGAATTCTAATTATTTCAAGTCTTGGCAGTAATTTTATCAAATAGTAGCAATTTCATTAAAAGGTGCACTGGTAATCATCTACGTAAGGCCTCCAGAGGGGAAAATATACCAATAATTGCATAATTATGTAATCATTGCTCTTATGATGGACCACATTAAACACCACAAAGAAGAACACTGCTTTTTACTTTCTCTAGATATTTAGTTCAGTGCTTTTTCCTAGAAGATTACAGCAATAAACAAGACTTTCAGATTAATATGTTCATCAAATTTTGCAGAAAAGACACAGCTATCTTTTATGTCCCTATTATTTTGTATTCTCTTCCTTCACTGAAAGAACTGACAGATTCATGAGAAAAATGCTGGGTTTAGTAATAAGATAGCTGAAGTATTTATGTAGCTCTATTACTGAAATACAAGTCATTGCATCACATGTCAGGGATCCACATGGCACACAGATCCACTTAAGAAGCAGGTTTTGGAGTATTTCCGTATTCACCCATATAAATTAACTTTATCTATTCAATGATTTTCAGTAAGGCTGCAATAAGTTAGATTT
The DNA here is from genome assembly GCA_034782735.1 of Sagittarius serpentarius. Lineage (NCBI taxonomy): Eukaryota > Metazoa > Chordata > Aves > Accipitriformes > Sagittariidae > Sagittarius > Sagittarius serpentarius. The sequence continues at coordinate 17,241,633 of JAVKLA010000053.1, forward strand.
CCCTTGTCTAACTAGCACACAAACTTTGCTACTAAGAAGTTGGTAAAAAATTCTTGTAGAAGTGTTGTTTTACAGACAACAGCAAATCTAATAAACACGTTGTTAATGGAGGACCCAGTATTAAGCGAAACATCTTTGCACATGCCTTCTGAAACTGTGACCAGGACAACTTATGGAGGATTCATCGATATATTCTTCAGAACCTCCTAGGGTGAACAAATCTTGCCTCAGGTAATCACGCTAACACTCAGCAATATCTGTCACCGATGTTGTCTTGGAAGTGCCTTGGATACAGAGACTTGGATATATTTCTGACAACCTGGTTTCATTTCTCCAGTCGTCTGGCAAGGAGATACATAACTCAGCTGTTGAACTTAATCTCCAATGTCAGCAGAAGTCCTGCTTGTATTTTTTGCATGCAAATGGTACTTTATTTTCTAGTTTATTAATAAGCCCTATTACAAATTGCATATGCATGGCGTACATACAGACAGCTGCTTACTGAAAAAGTGTTCCTCCTCCCTACCCCAGGAGAGGTACACAAGAGGGCATCGCACCGCGAGCGCAGTCCGAGTACCTGCCTAAGCAAGGAATCCCATTTCAGCATCGCTTCTGATGGTATCTAGTTTATGGGAGGAGACCAGAAACAGAGGGTTTACTTCTACTCCTTCCATTTGACCTCTTTTATTGTGCTGCATACCTCAGATCCTAGGTATGATGATATTAGCATTACTGCAAAGTCAGCAATTTTATGTATAATACCTGGAAGTCAGACGTGCTATGGAATAGGAAACTTCAACAGCTTGTGTTACAATGAACACCACTGGGAGGAAGCTTTTATTTTGTTGAAGATAACATAATTTCTTTTCAAAGTTAAAAAGTTATGCTCATCCAGGCACAGAAAACACTTCCATGCCATGTAAAATAGCAAACAAAGAGTCAGGCAACAAAAGTAAAGAAAAGAATCAGGCAGTCACTGAGCAGCAGAAAATGAATGTCTCAGTACCAGGTCCTAGTGCAGAACAGCACCTAAGGCATACAAACAGAACCACTTCAGGCAAAAATACCCTATTAGACTGCATATTTAATTTAACATTATATTAAAAGTAAAAATGTAGCATTTTTATAATGAATATTTTCCTTTTAAAAAGTAAAAATATTCAACAGTAAATCTGAAAATACAACAACATTAATTTAAACTTACAACTCCTCTATCATTAAAAAAAAAATAAGGGCAAAAAAATTATTTAAGCCGTACATTTGCTGCCAACATTTTAAAGATAATCAAACTACTGAATTCATGGAAGTCAGTCACTGAGCACCTCTAGGCAGGTTGTGCCGCAGCGTTAAACCAGCCTTTGCATCTGGAGTTTCCTAGCAGGTGCAGAGAAAATATTTTCTTTATTTCAGTTCATTCAGTACAACTTAATTAGGCAACTAGTTCATTCAAAGAGAAGCTACTGATCAGGAGTTGAAAAAAAACCATGAATGTTTTTTTTCCATTGCCATTCTAAGAATAAAGAGAGGATGAGATGGACTAGTACTAAAATTTTTACAGCACAGTGATTAGAAACCACCAGTTTTGACTACAGATAGGCCTTTGAGACATTAATTCTTTATTTCAAAACATTTCTCAATTAGTTTTTTCTTCTGAATTGGCTGGCTTCTATGTGGTGTCATTTATCTAACAGACGACCATTCCACAATTCTCGTTCCTTCATTGTCACTGATGCAAATCATCAGTAAAAAATCAACTATGTAATACAAGAAATGTCAACACTTTCTATTTTCATACTAAAACATACACATGAAGAATCAGTGTAAGTGTGTATATATAACAAGCTACATAATTGCTTAAATACAGGCACAGTGATTAACCAAAGTAACATTAAGTGCAAAGGCTATATTTAATTAAAACTCTATCTCAATGGTAATAAAGGAGGTTAAACCTTTCTTTACAAAATGATTAAGTACAAATGCAAAACAGTTAAAATGAGGCTTACTGTTGGCTGATTTAATTCATGATTAAGATCAGATTTACAATGCTTTGAATCAAATTGAAGCACATAGCACACAGGGAGGTAACTATTTCGTTAAACCTGGGAGCACTTTGTTTCTTATCGGGAGGCGGATGTCAATTTTACACACCGTATCTGGAGGAAACGCAAACAAGTTGGAGAGGACTGAGAAGAACAAGAGGAGGAGGAGTTACAAAAGATGCACCAAAAGAAAAGGCTGAAAAAGGTTTATCATAGAAAAGAGAAGTCAAAGATGTTATATTAATTGTTAACGTGTAAAATGTTATTATAAAGAGGATGGTGATCAGCAGTTCACTATATCCACCAGAGCAGGGGGGGGAAAAAAGGATGGAATTAAGTGACCAGCAAGGGAGATTAAGGTTAGATACCAGGAGAAGCTTTTGACCTTTAACAACTAGTTACATACTAGGTGGTGGACTCTACAGCACAAGCCCGCCTTAGAGCAGGTCAGACAAAAGTCTACCTGGCAAGATCTGCTCCATCTGACCCCAGGGGAGAACAGGCAACAGACCAGATGACCTCTGCAGGTCTCCTACAGCCTTACTCTTACAGTTCTGTGGCAGCTTCCTAAGACTTGCTGTGTCTCTTAGAAACCCAGGTACAGGAGGCAGGTGAGTGCATGAGAAAGTCAGATTTCCTTCAGCAAAGAATGAAGTTTCCAGTCTTGAAGGCTGTGGACAAAACCTTCAATATGTGACGTTGGTGCAGCCTTTAACTCCTGAACAGAGAACAGATTAAGAGAGCCAAGCGCAAGTTTTTAATCTCATCATACCCTTCAGCAGGAACCTAGTTAGTTCTGAACGGCCTAGGTATGTGAATACCCAAAACGCTTCTATTACACAGCTCATTGGGACCTTTTCTCCCACTTTTAAACATGCAGGCTCTGAATGACAGGTTACAACCAACAAGTCTGATTTCTTCTTCCTGTGTAGATTTTCCACAAAGCCTTTCCTTAAGAGAAGTCCACTCCATGTCATGAGGAGCATGTTCACCCAGCTTGAGCAGAGGAGCACTACTTAGCTTAAAGACAGTTACTGATGGGAAAAGAAAGGAGATGTAGGACTAACCTACCATTTGCCAGGCTTCCAAAGAACCTCTAAGAGATGCATCTCTCTGACTTTCAAATTTCCCCGCCACAGTTTTCCTCTCTTCTTAACTTAAATCCGCCCATGCATCCTCTTTATCACTTAGATTTACAACCGTCAGTGCCTAGTTGACCAGCAAATTCTTCTCCGTATCAGATATTTAATGATTATGTTACACGATTATGGCCTCAACTGTCAAGATGACATTTAAAATCACAGACATTTAGTATTGTCAGCCCCCCAGTGACAAAACCCCCTGTAGCTGATAACATTACTAAATGATGCTTCATTTTAGTTACAATTTCCAGGAATGGTCCGTATGGAGCAGCCCAGGAGCTGCATAGCATGGTAGCAATATTAGAAACTTTTCTGCTATTTACATGCCTGTTTGCCGTTAAAGGTAATATAACCAAGAGCCTTACGTGCTGTACAAAAAAATCTGTTGTGACATGAAAAATGATCATTAAAAATCCATTTAAAAGTATATCTGAAAACCTGTTTTCACAATAAATCAATATAATCCCCAAGAGTAAATCCACCAAGAGACTGACATTTACTGTGCTTTCTAATTGGTATACCCTAGAAAATAGGCGTCGCGTTCTCCCTTCAAACACAGATGTTTACACTCCCCTTACGCTTTTATCACTAACGGCAGCAATCTTGGCCGGTGGACAAACAATACACTTCGGTTGCCATTAGGTTTGGCAACGAGCCAAGGAGACTGCTACTTTATTACATGTAAAATTATATTCATTTATGACTAGTTGCAGGATTTATTGTCAAAGAGGGTCCTTTTGGAAAAAGCTCTTCCAGTTTCCTAAAAGTCACTGAAAAATCCAAGCACAACACTCCTGCAGTAAAGTAACACAGAAGAGGAATAATAATTTTAAAATTCCTTTTATGCCAAGTCCTAGTAATTTGTATGTGCATTCTCTTCAGATTTTTTTTAACAAATGTCCAAAAGATGTAACACACTGAAATCGGGATCACCACTTTCATTAGATGCCTTTAGCATCTGCTCTCCTCTTTTGCCTAAGGTGGCAATGAACACCTTAAGCTCTGTTAAGGCTGAAGAGCCTTAACCAGAGGAGCTGAGTTTCTGAAAAACAGAAGTTGTTTCTTGTGAAGGGGAATACTCAGGACATTCTTGTGCAGGGGAATATTCAGAAGGACATTCAGAAATTACAAAAAGGCATAGTTTCATACTTAAAAGGAGAGGGTACTTACAGTAAATGCAATGCATTAGGATATTAGAGCTCATTTCCTCTAGCCATTCTCTGAACAGCTGAAAGAGACTTAAGGAAATGAGTCAAAATCCTGGAAGATGTTTGTACTAGATGAAAAAGAAAACAACATCTGTAAAAATATGTGTCACATACACAGAGCAAGACAATGTGCAACGCCTGATCTCTGCAATGGCATTCATCTTCACGGACAGAGAGAAAAAGCTGAAAAGTGGCTTAACCTTGAGCAATTACTGCCTCTCTTCTACAAGACTGATGCGAGATTAGACCAGTTGTCGTGTATTGTAGATAAACATACAGGTTGTTGAAACTCTCTGATGCTGTGTGGTTCTCGTTTCATCCAGAATTTGTTATTCCTTACCTTCAGATTACACCAGAGTGTTTACTGAAAGTTCAGGCTAGAAAGCAGCTTTCCTTCAAACTACAAATGCGTAGTATTTGGTATTTAGTTTGACAGCTCCAGATATGCCTTAAAAATCTTCCGAACAGCTTGCACTACCAACAAATTATAGTTCAGACAGAAATCCAAAGAAAATAGAGGTATCATTAGAGTCTCTCACAACAGACCAGAGAGAAAAGGACAAGTTTCACTGCGAGAAACTCCTACTGACTGGAACATGACTCAGATGTTCCTCCTAAGCCCTACCCTAGCTTGCATTCACATGTGCTAAAGACATATCCTTTCCGATTCCACCTGTGTCCTGGTGCAACATGTCCCTTCTGGAGGTGACTCAGGATCCTTTGATCAATCCAGGCACCTGCAAAGGAGCATTAGTGTTTGGACAATCAATGATAGGTTGCTGGGAGGGCTGAAGTGAGGTGGAAAGCCCATGGAGAGCCAGTATAACCCAACGGTACTACAGCTGCAGTCATCTGTCAACGAGGGGCTCTCTCTTACAAAATGAGCAAGGGAAATGCCTCCAGTCTCTATGAATGGTACTTAAACGGGATGCAAATGGGAGTCTCACTTCTTGCCAAATTTACCACATTCTTTATTATAAAGCCTGAAGAAAAGTCACTTATGCGCTTGCTGGGAGAGGGTTCCCAGTTGTAACGGAAGGAAAAAGAGTCGAGTATTGAGCAATCCTTGACATTTCCATTCTGTTCCTGGCAGTGGCCTTGGGCCACGTTTCTGCGCAGGAGGATCTGCACTGCCACAGGGCAGGGAGGAAAAGCAGAAGGAGGGAGCAGAGATAGAAACGGGGAAGTAGGGAGGGCAGGATACTCATATGGTTTGAGGGGGTCAAGGCAGCGACTGAGTGACAGCAATCAGAATCCTCATCAAGTTCAAGCTTCCTCCTTCAAGCCTCCTCCCTCGTGGCTGACAGGTCGCAGGAAGCATTATGAAAACAGACATTCTTCCCTCTGGGCACAGGGAGAGCCTCCTGTTACTCTGCAGCTGTATTGATGGATGCTGAAAGGAACCATGTCCAGTCTTCCATGACCACGGGATGGAAATGCCACAGAGACTCTGCCAGAGTACTGGGGGGTGGGGGAGAGGGCTAGCCTCGCGGGAGGACAGGAGCGGTACGGAGAAGAGATTGTTCCAAAATACTGCATAAAATGAGGACTAGGCAATGCCCAAATGGAAGGAAAAGTGGAAGCATATGTTAGGGTGCAAGAAAAACAAAAAGTAGGAAAGGGCTGTGGACAGAGGAGATGAATGGTTTACCCTCCGAGAAGCTGCATTTAGCTTCGTTTTCTACACCCTTCTTCCCTATTTGCAACCAAAGGAAGAAGCTCTTGACTAAAGGCCAACGAAAGATACTTAACACAAATTTGCACACCGATAAACAACAGCATAGGACTCAACAGGGACTGTAGGAGATCATCCACTCCAAGCGTCTGCACTGAGGCAAACCCAAAAGTAACCCAGGGTCATGCTAGCTCCAGAGCAATCCAGCACAGCACATCAGCTCTGTCCTGCCTGTCAATTCTGACGTCCCCTGCGCCCCTGCCAGGACACGAGCCATCACTGCTACCTCCTCCAGCACAAAACTAGCCCTGAATATTCCTACATCTGTGTGATACACAGATGACGTGCGTACATACCCAAAGACAGTCGTCTTTTGTAACAGCAAGTCATTTATGCCTACTACGCAGTGTATTTTTGTCTACACAAGTTTGTCTGATGTGCCTGAGGTGAAAAGTCTCCCACAAGTAAGCATCTGAACCCAGAACCAGAGGAAGGATCACGAGAAAGGTTCCCTCCTTGCCTCTCCAGTACTCTGGAGCCTGCATTTCATGTCTTCCAGGAGATGCTGCCAGTCTGACCTGTTTCTCAAGCTTTCCTTAAGGACAGCCTAACCATATGATGAAGGATAACCTTCAAGCGCAGGCAAGAAATACACCAAGTAAAGAAAGTTGGTGTGTACTAATCGTTTCAGCTTTTTGGTTTTAACTTATTTCGAGGAATAACACATTGGTAGGAGACTTTCCCATCCCTGTGGCCACAGCACTAGCATTTTGCAGATGTATGTGGGTATTTCTAAATAGGAAAGTGCAAATTGTCAGAAACCACACTCTGGTTCAATTATCAACAAACAAAAGGGAGCAAACCCAAAAAGTTACCCAAACAAAACTATTAACAAAAACGTTCATAAATCAACTACTGCGCCCAAAGTAAAGCGCTTACAAAGAAGAGGCGTAAACTGTCACTACTCTTAGTTTCTGGTATTTCAGTTTTATTCGCTCCCAGCAGCACGGGCAGAGACTTGCAGAGCCCTCCCCGGCTGCTCTCACAGAGGCTGCTGCTCTGCAAGGCTCCTCTCTGCTGGTGGCAGCAGACCTTAAACATCCAGCGCCGTGCATCGCCTCCCCGGCTCCGCCGCTTGCTCTGCGGTAAGAGGCAAAACAATCTTCCAGGTCATCCGCTTTCAGGCTCCGGTGCGCAGGGCCAAATGCCTCCCTGGGTGCAACTCCTCGAACACTAGCAGCCACCTCCTTACAGCAGCTCCCTCTGCAGACCTCCGAATGCCCCTCACGCCTGCAAAACCGTGCAACGAGCTGCGCGGCGACTCCGAAAGCCATCTGCAAAGTTGCCCGGCGCTGCAGCCAGATGCTATATTTAAAATCACGGTGCGCTAGGGCTGCGAGGTTAGGCAAGGAAACCCCCTTTTCACAGAACGGTTTGGGTTGGAGGGGACCTCATCGAGGAAGTGGAAACGAACCTCTGAATTCACGCCCCACACACCGAAGTTTGAGCGCTGACCGACCTCCCGAAGGCCCGAGCGGCACCGCTTGGCCCCCCCCGCTTCAACGCGGAGGATCGGCAGTGCCAGAGCAGACCGGCTCCGACGCCTTCTGCCGCCGCTGGCCGCCGGCCCGCACGCTCGGGACCGCGGGGCACCGACCCACCGGCGGGGCACCGAGCCGACCAGCCACCCGCGCCGCCCCGGGAAGGCTTCACCTTTGCTGGGGAGCGCTGGACACCTGACGGCGGCGGCTCCTTCCACGAGCCTGCCTATTGTTCAGCGAGCACTTAACCGCGGGGACATTTTGTACCGATCACCAGACAGTTTATTGTCAAAACAGCCCGGCCCGGGTAGATTGGGGGGAGGGGGGGCGGGGACGGACGGACGACAACGACGACCCTGCCGGCCCCCCTCCCAGCCTCGGATCACCGCGCACTGCAAACAAAGGACTTTTTTTTCTTTTTTTTTTTTTTTTCCCCTTCCCCGGCGGGGCGTCCCGCAAAGGCGGCGGGGGGGGCGATGGCAGGGCAGACCGCCGGCTGCCCGCCGCGACCCCCGGCACGGCACCACCCCCGCGGAAAGGGCCGCCGGCGCCGAAGTTTTCCCCGCCGCCTCCCGCCCCGGCCCCGACCCCGGCCCCGCCGGGCTCCGCGGCCCCCCACCCCGCGCCCGCGGCTCCCACCTGCGGGGAAGAGGCTCAGCAGCAGCACGGTGTGCGCCAGCTCCCAGGCGAGGTACGTGCCCTCCATGCCGCCGCCGCCGCCGCCGCCAACCCCCGAGCCCGGCCCGGCGCGGCTGCCGCTCCCACCGCCCGGCGCGCAGAGATGCCCGAGCCCCCGCGGGAGGGCTGCGGAGTACAGCCGGCCCCGCCGCGCCGCCGCCGGCT
>JAVKLA010000053.1:17250151-17283792 GCA_034782735.1 Sagittarius serpentarius
CGCCCCGCCGCCCCGGGGACGGGCGCAGGTGAGAGGGTGGCCCCCGCCCCCCGCTGGCGAGCGGGAGCCTCCTAGTTTGCCGCGGTGGGGCTTACCATAAAGACCCCCCAAACACACCCCACACCCCCCAAATAAAACGATTTAAGAAAGAAAAAGGAAAAAAAAAAAAAACCCCAGCGGCCGAATATGCACGCAGCGCTGTCATGGGGGAGAGATCGCCCCCCTCACGGCGCAGCGCTTCCTCCCTGCTGGGCACCGGCAAGTGCTGCGCGGAGGGGTCGGGGCTGCGGGGCTGGGTAAGCCCAGGGGGCAGCGTGGCCCGGAGCGAGGTGGGGGGGTGGGGGGTGGGGGAGCGAGGCGGCCAGGCTGGGGACGGGGCCTGGAAGCAGAGGGAGCATCCCTCAAAGGGCAGGTACAGAGGCATTTGCCTAGCTCTAAAATCCTCACTGATAGCTCCTGGAGGTGTCACAGCAGATTCTACGTGCCTCAAAGGTAACGCCTCTGCCCTGGCTCGCACCGCTCAGGCCGCCAACGGTGCCCGCTCTGGGCTGTCACCTATTAAGGGTCAGCCAGAGCACCAGAAGCGAGACTTAAAAGTATATGCTGCGACACAAAAGGAAGGATTGAAAGAACTGGCTGGTTTGGTACGGAAAAGAGAAAGCTGACAGGGAGCTTGAACATGGACAATGTTCTTACAAAGAGGATTGTGAGCAATTGTTTTTCATGTCCCTCAAGGGCAAGATAAAAAGTAATCCATTTAGTTCTCAGCAAAAAAAAAAAAAAAAAGAAATAGCTTAAATGTTAGGAAAGCACTTGCAAAGAGTAAGGAGAATATAGTCTACAAATGCATTGCGGAGGAGAGATTGTGGAATCCCACAGAGGGAGTTTTTTGAGCGCCGATGAGACAATCGACAAGGAGGATCTGGGAGCACTCGCTTCTGTAGCTGCAGAGCTAGAGTGGGGCTGCTCTTCAGGCAGAAATGATACAAGCTACAGAAATGTCTGTCTTTAACACTGCTTTGTCAGTCAGTGTCACACACTGCTGCGGTGAAAGAAAGGTACGTGGGTGACCCAGGCAAAGAAGTCATCCATGCATTCACCGGCTGCGCTCTGCCCAGGTATCCACAGGCAGCACCCTAGCAGGCAGGTGGGGGAAGGACACACAGGCTGTCAGAAAACCCATTCCAGCCCTTCTAGATGGACAGAAAGATGTAGGGGACACGTGGCAAAACCTTCACCCATGGAAAAGCACAAACGTAGTCTTCTTGAAATGTGTCAGTACAGATCAGAAAAGTTATTGAAGGTAAATTATTCCTTTTTTATTTCTTCATTTTCTTTTCTTTTTCATTCCTGTCAGATTTTTTTCCAAGGTTAATAGCACTGTCCCATATGGTCCAGCATGAGATGAAAGTCTTGTCTTATATGTTTAAAATGGCTCTCTCCATTTCTTTACTCTCTTTCATCTCTGACAGCCAGTCTCTTTTGATGGGCGAATCCTTCCTCTGCTGCAAAACGGAATACATTTTTGTTAGCACACCAACAATTTCAAAATCAAACATCGTTTTTAAATCATATTTCTTGCTAGGTGCTAGCCTCATCAAATTAATTCTAAGTAGAGGAAAAAAAATAGCTGAAATACTTAAATTTTTAGTGCATTCCAGATTTTCCAGGTATTGTTGGGTTTTGTTTTTGTAGGGGAAAAAAAAGAGGGTTGGAAATTTTTTATATAAATACTTGGAGCATTTACACTTTAATTTCTTAAAGATGCAAAGGCGGCACACAATATGCTATGAGAAGTTTCCACTGAAACATTATCAAGGAACATATGATGTTGTTATTGTGACAGGTTTCTCCCTGTTCTTCCTGATTAGCGCTCTTTCAGTTAGTGGCCTGCCTTTATGTCCTGCGCACTCCTGGTCACATGAAGCCAAACTCCGCATGGCCCTGCATCATGTGCCTCATGTTCACGAGCTTCAGCTGAATGTTAGACATCTCAAAATCAGAGTGGCAACAATATTCTCCCTGTACTTTGCCTGGCTATAAATAGCTACAGTAAGTGGGAAACAAAGGTGAATTGGTTTTAACCTTGCCACTTCATTTATTTTTAATAATCATAATGATAAATGCAGTTGCCCTTTCCACCTCTATCCGACGTGTTGCACTGAATGCTATAAGTTCTCTCGTCCATATTTTGTTTGCATTATAGGAGAAAAAGAACGTTTCTTAAGCAGTGGAGGATTCTCTTAGGTCTTTTGTCTACCTTCGTCCAAAATATGTGAGCTTAAGCCAGAAAGGGTCTTCTCTGTGTTTGCAGCCAGCCTCACATGTTCCTCTCTTCAGTCGTCACTGTGGTACTGCGGCAGTGTGTTAGGACAGGTAACGCCATCTCTCCTCATCATCTGCTGGAACCAACTTGCAGTAGGTTGGCATTTTAGGGGGAGGGAACAAAAAGAGAGAGAGATCTACAGCCTTGGGAGACGATGGATACAGATTTGGAGATCAGAATGATAAGCTTGGAGAAATACGTGAAACCCTGTATTTGGAAAGCTCACTTCAGCTTGAAATCCTTGAAGTGATTTAACATTTATGGACTAGCTCCTTTGAACAGTCAATTCAAAAGATTGCTTTTACACATCCATGGGACTGCTTACAGGAGTAAACACTGAATAGATCGATAATATTGGTAAGATTAAGCTGATGTCATTGAACAACTGGTGCCCTAATGAAGGACTTACATTATTTCTGTATCTGAATGAAAATGCATGTGGAAATTAGCTAGTTTGATGGTTTCAAGCAGTTTATTTGTCAGGGCTATGAAAACCCTTTTATTCTAAATCTTTACAGCCTAAATAATCCGTGGGATCTATTTTATCTATGGCATGGCATATCTAATGAGAAGAGAGGAAAATACCGTTCTGATACAGCCAATCAATGCCAGCTAGAATCCCTCCTGATAACCCTGTGATAATGACTTTTTCTATAAGGTTATACTTTCCTTTTTCTAAATTGCAGATTGATAGGTCTTAGTCTGGGGCATCGCTATTCCACGTAAACTGGCAGCCCCAGCAAGCCAGGCAGCTCCAGAATTAACTCCTCTGTGATTCCTGAAGGCTTTGAGAAATTATGAGAGTTTGAAATGTGTATCGATTTACCAGTCTTGTTGTAAAAGCTATCTAATCATTGGCATAAAAGTTTGTTAAGCTTTTCAAAAGTGAAAAGTGGTTAAATTTCTGCCTTGTGCATTCATCTAAAACAACATTTCTGAAGCGTGGCTGTCAGGAATCTCATATGACCACCGTGCAAAAATATATACTCAGCACTCTGCTGTATCTTAATTTTAATTGACAAAACCGTAGCTGTGAATTTTCTGAGCCTCTTGTTTATTAAAAAAAAAGAAAGTGTGAAATCTGCTGGTCTAAACTGTTGGTATGGCAAGGTATAATCCATCTGGACCTGTTTTCTAGAAGCCTTGAGATTTTGGGATGTCCCATGGCATTCAGTTTTATTAATTTCCAGTCTTCTGCATCCTCACACTGACTTGTAAGGGTGGGTAAGTGGAGAAAACTGGTAGTGTTTGATAGGCATATGTCTTAAGACTTGATCTGTAGATGGTAGGATTAGAATGTCTTCCATGCAGTTTAACTGAATAAACTTCCAGTATTTTCAGCAGGGATGACACTAAAATAAAATGCAGATGAAGTAGACACCTTTATCTCATTCCTCCTGGAATATGAGCCTTCAAACTGAATCCATTCAGTCTTACTAAAGTGGGAGGTATCTCTTATTCCCTTTTAATCCAATTTTGTAAAATACTCACTAAATCCTATTGTGCCCATGATCTTAAATCAGCATTGCCATCCTAGTTAATTAAAGAGTTTTCCAGCATCAAGTATTAAGAGCCTAGATACAATCGTCATTGAAGCTTGAAATATATGCTGTTTTTAAAGACATCTTGTATTATCGCATGCATAGCACACTATTGTAAAAACTGTCTTATCAGTATAAGCTTAAGTGGAAAATAAAGGCTCTAATCTTCTTGATAGCATTTTTTTGTTAGCTTAGCTTATAGCCTGCAATCTTACTAAGAAAAGAGATTTGTCTTTATGAACTGCCAAGTACAGTTCTTGCCTTTATCACTTGCTGCTCTATTTGCACAGGCCACTGTTGAGAGCTGACTCCAAGCAGCAACTTAAGTCTTTTCAAGTGTTGTTTTGTCTTATTTCATTTTGTTGCTGGGTTGGTTTTTTTTTTCAAATGAGTTTAACATGTCAAAATAATTGTGGAGAAACAGCTGATGTGGCTTCCTCGGAAGCGTTCTCCTTTCCCACCTTGCTGCCCTTCCCACCCTTCCCTGGCCTTCCCACGCACGGCAGCTGTGGGCTGCAGACCTGGAGAGCCTCGTCCTTGCCCTCTCTGCCTGCTCCCAACGGGATAATAGTGTCCCGGTTGCCGAAAACATATCCAGGCTCTGCATCTCATGACAAGAACTAACTTCGCTTTACAGTTCATAAAGAGTCCTTCTGTGTTTTCTTACAGTGCTTTGCCGTATCTGAAATCTAAAGAAATGGCTAGAGAGGGGTTTTGTCAGGCGTTTTTCTTCTGAGGTGATTAAAGCCACATGAGATCCAGTCGACTCCTTTGGCATTTTTGTTAAACTGCACTATTTTGCGTATGAATTTGGGGATCAAATAAGAAGAAACCTAAAAGAAAAGCAAAAGAACCCCCTTGACTGAGATGATATATGTCAAAAGGGTGATGTGGAAAACAGGGTGTTTGTCTCGCCTGTGTTCCCTGAGTAGATAAACTGAAAAGCTTGTTTGTTTTATCACGTCTTGTTTGTCGCTTCACCTCTCAAAGTATCTTTCTTTAACCTAGTTTAATTTATCATTATTTAGGTGTGTCAGAAATTGCTTGCATCCTTTTTACCCTTGCAAGGCATCTTCAGAGTTCTTTAGGTCCCATTTTGTTTACATCTCTGTGTAGTTTGCGGAAATGTGTCGGTTCCCCTTCATTCAGCTTTAAAACTTGCTACCAACCTGGGTTGTACTTCGCGGGCGAGCGGCCCCTCTTGACTCTTCCTGCCAGTGCTGCTCTCACGTGTCTGGCCTGGAGCACTCAGCCTTTGTCAGCGGAGCATCATATGAGTCTCCAGCTCTCTCCCGGTCCCATCCTCGGTGCCCGCTCTGCTCGTCTCCTTGTGCAGCGCAAGGCGGATTTGTCACAACCCTGCCACCTCGTCTGGAACAAGGATATCAGTGTCCGGCCTTAAAAGCAGCTGTTATGTATTGGAGTCAAAGCATTTCAGAGAAGACAGTTCTTAAAATAGTAAACAGGGTGCACATGTGACCCATTTACTATTTTTCGTAGAAAGACTAAGAGGCCTGGTCTTCCCAGCTGCTTCTCCACAAACCTTGTCTCAGTTTCTGCTCAGTTTTGTTTGATTCCCAGGATGGCCGTGGGCAACCTAACTTCTTATGGAGCAAGGCACTTTTTAGTTAGCATCTCCGTCTTTGAATGGGTAAATCCCAGCTTTGGTAAAGCAAGGCCTGCGGTTTGCTGCAGATGGGTGAAGTACCCACAGAGCTAACAGCTTTTCCATTGCCTCGCACTTCTGCCCCTGCAACTTTTTGAGTACCCCCTACTAAATTAAAATGCTGTAGACATTGTTGCCCTTCCGTATGGGGTAGGTAACCCTTACCACGGCAATGCTGTGGTGTCTTAGGGGACTGCACAGCAGGTATGTATGTATTTACGTTTTCATTACAATCTATCTTCACAGTTCTTGGTAACCAAAAGTCACTAAGAGATTATTTTCCTATCAGTCTTACTCCATTTTCATACAGCTATCTTGTACTGCCAGAGGTCTCTGGGGCTTTTTTTTCAGCTATGTATATTTGCGAATGCAGTGTATATTATAATCCCCAAGCCCGCAGTACTGATAGACGGCAGGAAAAACATACACACCACTGGGAGAGTAAGGAGCAGTCAAAGGTGCCTTCCCATTAGGAAGGTCATACCCATCACATTTATCATCCAGTCCTCTGTTTTTTTCACCTGTAGAAGTTGTCTCCGTCTTTTTGATAAGAGTTTTCAAACTGAGATGGTGCAGTCACCTTTGGAAATTTCCGTATGTAGCCTGTCATGTAGTATAAGTGAGCTTTCGCAGACACTTTCAGCCACCTCTCCAATGGATGCTGGCTGCCTGGGATTGCACCTTGATAAATTTGCTTTTTGATGACTTAGTTTGTCCACGCTGGACAACCAGAAACAAAACATCAGTTTGTGAAGATGCCCGGGAGTAAAAATGGTATTTGTCCCTGTGAGACAGGTGGTATAAAGCTTTAGAAGGCTTGTGAATTTGGACCTTAAGAGGCAATATTCTGTTAAATGGGATGGCTACTTCTCCTTTTTCCTCCTCCTGTTCTGAGTTTAAGCAGATTTAGTTCAGTATATAGCTGTCTGATATGCAATATAAACAGCTGTTTCGCTCTTGTGTGTTGTTTCTGCTTCCGAATTCAAGAGCACCGCTGGCAAACCCCTAATCCCAGTTGCTGACCCTCCATAAAGCCGGGCTCTTGGCTTGTGTACGTCTTCCCATGCTCAGAGGACTCTGCTATTAGGAGGTGACCTCCAGCAGCTGCACCAAGGTACGTTCTCAGAGCTCACCAGCTCTTTGTGCCTGCAGTGGAAAAGCCCTGCCTTCATTTCTGCCTGTCTTAAATCTTACAGACATTTATATCTCAAAGCCTCTCTTCCCTGCCCCAGGTTCCTTAATTAACTACCTATAGAGCCGTCCCCCACGGATAGACAGCTGCCTTTGGGGAGGGAGCCTTTGTCACCTGGCAGCACACAGGACTGGTTTGGGACAGGGAAGTGTCTGACTAAAACTGAGATTTGGGATTTTTTGGGGTTCACATAAGAAATTAGGGTGCATCCCTTTGCCATCTGCTCCTTGCTGGAAATAATGCAAATGTAAATGTCAGTTTTGCAGCTTACGAGCCCGTTAGCCCTCTAGGCATACGGCCTTTCTTGCTGAGGGGATGTGCCTCCACTGGGACTCGGCTTTCACCGCTGATAGCGTGGTTTCTGTGTCTGCCTCCATCCTGAACTACTCCTGTGTCACTCAGGCCTGCGTTTGTCACATCTGTTGGCAAGACACTGGCCGTGAAATAGGCTTAGGAAGGTCCTGACCCTTCTCTCCCTAATTCTGTCCCCTGCTGCGGCGCTTTAACTTGCTAGCTCTTTGTTTTGCTGCCACAGCTATTTTGAGGAACCGCAGAAAAGGTTATTTTTCACCCCAATCTAGTCCGTGATCTGGTTTACTGTGTGGCTTTGCAAACAGGTCTACTGCCAAACTGAGGGAGGAAAAGTGATGAGAACGAGCAGCAAGAAGGAACTTAGGCTGGCTTGCTGTCAAAGCCAGCACCTCACAAAAGGAAACCTCTTTATTATATTATATTATATATATATATTATAAAAGAAGCCGTCCTTTAAATACCGAAGTCAATGCCATGATGCCTCTGTCTGGAGCCAGGTGTGAAGGTACTTACAGGTGATTTCCCCATTGTAGATGGACACCTAAATAGCCAGGGCAGTTTAAACAATGCAAGGCAGCTGCCAGCTCCTCCTAGGAGTGGATATTTTGGTTATCTCGGAGCTATTTCCCTTGCCTCACGTCAGCTGGCCAATTGTTCTGTGCCCAGTCCGGGCTGCTGCTGCTGCTGCCGCCTTTATTTATCCTTATATTAAATGTTATACAAGATGTCAGTTATAGGTACAATCTGTTAAATGCATGATCTCTGATGTGTTACCAGCCCTCTCTGTACAGCCCACATATGGCCCATTGTTAACACAGATGTCAGCCCAGGAACAGCTTGCTTATCTCGCTACACCTCAGAGAGCGGGCAGCTCTCCCCTCCCAGCTTTTGCTCGAGTTCATGTGTCAGAAGCAGATCATTTGTTTGGGGCTTTGGGGATGAAATTAGTATAGCAATTAGGATGTGGCTGTGGCAAACGTCCACTCATTAGCCTATGACAATGTGCACTGGATTTATGACAGTGACAAGAAGTCAGAATAGCACGGTAGGGTAGCTCCTTTCAAAGGCAAATTTGACAGGTGCTGTTTGCTGAATCTGAGTCAGAGTCTCAACCTGGGGTTAAATCTTGGGGCATTAGTATCTGCAGAAGTTTGATGCCATGCTAATAATTCTCACTGCACAACCACTGTACAGCTGATAAGCAGAAATATGCAGAAAATGTTGTAAATGATATTTACAATTCTTCTTTCATCTTCTTTCACAGTTGCTCTAACATGATCATATGATGAAGCATGTGTGCTTTTGACCCTTGAAAGCCTGGAAGATCATTAGCATCTCAAGCTCCTCTGCAAACACTTCAGAAATCCTTCTGCAGACAAACACTGGAGATATCCAGAACTAGCAACACATCACAGCTCTTGGGTTAATGTTTGGCTGATACTATCAGCCACTGATAAAATAGAAAACTGCAGCCTATGTTCAAAGCGATAACAGGGTCCTGGTTCAGCATGTCAAATGTCCATTCATTCTGTATTCATGTCATATTGCTGAGTGGTCAGGTACATTGGATAACATGTTACTGATTGACAGCTCATTGAGTTTTACTTCTCTTAGTTCTTTAATGAAGGCGGGATCCCTGTTGAAATGAGCCAGCTGAGGCTAAGATTCATCTGGGTCTAAGCTAGGTCACTAGGTGCTGTCTATATCCAGTGGAGAAATGCAAGCCCCGCTGGAGTGATAGTCACCCAACCTGACGCAGCTGGGATGAATCATCCTCTGGAGAAGTCTTTCTCCTCCTCAGAGGGAATCTAGGCAACTATGTGAAAGTCGCATATGCTGTTTAGTCTCAAAGGTTAACAGTCATTTCTTTTAGATGCCTAAAAAACAATAAGGTGGACAAATACGATCAATGAGGATTTTCCTCTGTAAATAAATCCAAAGCAGTACTAACAAAATATTTAGACATAGAGACTTGGTCACGAGCACAGATTTGTCTAGATCTTGCGTGACTACCCACTACATCTCATATCACTTCACCATTTTCAGCTGTGAATGTCACAGCATTAAACACGTCTGCAGGTCTCCTTGCTCAGTGGGGAAAAAAGGACCCTGCAGCTGCCGTATGGCACTGGTATTTGGGATCCCCCTTGCACTGCCCCACTGGAGAACTTCAGCGAAGTTTCTCTGCACCACAATGTCTCCAGCTATAAAGTGCACTGACCTGCTCTGCAAAATGCTTTGTGCTCTGTGGCTGATGAGGGCACCGTAAGAGCTAGGTATTAGCCTCCCAAAGCAGTTATTGAGCATCTCCAGTGCGCGCCACATTCATTTCCAGTATGCCTCTGGGCCTCGTTAGCTGGCTGGTATGTATGCCTCCCTGAAGTTCTGCTCCTTTCTTTGCATCAAAACCAACATAGCACAAAGGCTGTGGGTTGCAGACGCCCTGCCACTCCGTTTCCCACTAATACCTTGCCTGAACGGTCATCTTTCCATTAACAGTGGTGTGGAGCAAAGAGTATTTCCTGATGGAGGCAACAAGCCCAGCAACTGTATTCGTAGGTGAACTCCTTTACTGGTGCGCACTACCACGCTGAATCCCCTAGGAGTTCTTGTAACCCAGTGAGACAGGGTGTAGCTGGGTGTTTGTAAGCTGGACCAGCAGCAGTAGTAGGTACCAGAGCCTTCTGCATCCCTGCATTACTGTGATGGCCCAACACCACATATTCTCAAAGTGGTTGTGCTGCCCTGTCTATGACTTACTTGTGCTCAGCTCTCTCCTATGCATTGTGCTAGTCAAAGGTGTGTGTGGCCACGTCATGGATCCAGGCAGGGAACTACCCTAGCTGAAGTATTGCTATAATACAAATAAAGGGAGGTGGAGAAGAGGGTTGCTCAAATTAACACCACTGTCAACGGGGTGCATCGTGGGCTGCAGCCCATGCAGTTGTTTTCTAGGTCTTCATTGTCTCCGAGAGCTGACAACTTCTGGCTGCTGCCTCTGATGAAGTTTTCAGTTCCTTCAGCTAGACTGTGGTTCCACACAGATTTCTTAATTTCCTTCTACCAAAGATATTTGGGATAAATTGCAGCTCCATTTTCACAGACATACTAAAGGAGACAGAGGGAATGCCCTTCTCAGCTCATCTGTGCTGAATCCACTGCCGGCAGGTGCAGAGCACCCCCAAGCAGGAAGCGCTTTGGGGCAGGAGAAGGGGAAGGGGTGGAGATGGCTCCCCAAGCACTCAGAAACATGACGGGATTACCTTTCCTACCGCTGCAGCAAGGGTCTGGCCTCAGGAAGCTCTGCACAACAGACAGGCGGCATTACATGTTTCACAAAGAGATTTCCTCCTGGCACTAACTCTTGAGTGCTCTCCAACGTACGCCCAAAGCTCTCACATCTGTATCAGCTCACCGGCGGGCTGGGAGCAGAGCCTTAGTGCTGCTTGTGGCTTGTCCACAGGATCCCCTTTGCAGGGGGTATTACCAGAAAGCTGTTACCCTGGGTTGTACGACCTATTTGTCCGGATGTCACTACATTAAATAGCATCACTGGAGTAAACCTGTCTCGGAGGGACCGTGGAAACGAACCATTTGTGCACAGGTTGCTGGTAGACTTCAGTACATTCTCAGGTACGATGTTTATGAAAAAGCTCAACTTGTATGTTATGTTTTCCACCGACAACTTTAATTCATATTCATTCAGAGCCTTCTTGCACTATTTGATTGACTGCAGCTGGATAAAAAGGAAAATGTTTGCTAACTCCTTTTTAGCCAAGTATGCAACAGTATCTCAATTTTAACAGCAAGCATATCTTTAGAGGGCATCTTTTTGTTAAGCAAATTATTATAGATTTTGCCCAATCTATAAAAGAGCAGTTTCACTGTTCTTCTGATTCTCTTTTACTTTTATGATAAGCTGAACATTTATAAGACAAGATATCTTTTAGATGTTCAAAATAGAATCGTATTTTTGGACCATGACATCAGTTTTTATGCCATTTCACTCTATTTTGAGCTACAATTAAAAGTTCTTTTTTAAACAAACTGTATCTAATTTCTGTGCTAAATCAAACCAGGCAGCAGGGAATGTTTTTACTTTTAACTAGAATGTCATTAGAGTCAAGACATGGAAGTACAATGCAGAATTGTAAGACATCTCTGCAAAAGAAATGAATTGACTGCAAAGTCTTTGTCTACGCTAGAAGTGTAGTAGGGTTTTTTGGTAGAGAAATGCTAGCAAACCCTTATGAAGAACCGCTGCTTTCACCAAAATAAAGTGATTTCCTGCTAGAACTTGTTCCAGTTTTCTGAAGAGAAGCAGCAATATCAAGAACAATTTTGCCAGTCCAGCAGCATTTGCGAGCACAACTGCGTTGCTGAGAGCTGTGTGTTATCAACTCCTCCTTGACATCATTATCCCCGCAAAAATTTTGGACCCAGCTAATGCTGTGATCAGGAGCTTAAACCAATGGAATAAGCACAGAAGTGACATTGAGTTTTACGCAGGGAAGTAGAATGCAGAAAATGTGCAACAAATATTTTTTCCTTGTAGAAAATCAAGTCTGTAAATAGACCACTGCTCCAGTTACTTTTACAAAACTACATGCTGGGCCTAAATTCATTTACAGTATGCCTTCAAAGGGCCACACATTGCATATATATATGTTATATATAACTTTGCTATTTCTTCAAACATACCATTGTTCTCTGAGAATAAAGTCTGTGGCAAAATATGAAGTTTTGCAAAGCAACTTGCTTTTTGGGTTTGCTAGACAAAGAAACAGCGTATGACCGGTGTCTCGCTGTAACCAGCGCTGCAGTTTTCACACTCAGCTAGCACAGAAAGGTTAAACTGCATTTAGCTAAAATCCTCCAAAAATTGTGTGGATTTCTCAGCCATTGATAACCCAGGCCAAAAATTCAGCCTCTGTGGAAGTATTGTCTTCAGCATGATGCTTAGACCTCAGGGCCCAAAACCGAAGTTAAGTAAGTGTTGAATTCCTCCCCGAGATGGTATTAGAGAACGGGAGCATTACCTGTGACCCAGGGGAAGGCTGTAGTATCTGGGACTTTGATGTCTCTGGCACTAGTCAGTGTTGATTAAAGACTGGGTATGAGCTAAATGAGAGGCACATGACTGTGCTTGGTTAGCTGTAGAAGGAGTCAAATATCCAAAGCCTAAAATTATGGTCTTAGATGTCTACCTTTAATACTACCCATGACTCACGGGGAGGCTCACAGGGTCATTCAGCTCTCTCTTGCATTACCCTGGGTCTCCGCAGCTCCCGCGGCAGGAAGATGTCTCTTCCCGGGTCTGTCTCGGAGAGCCGTGCTCTGTGGTGGGGCAAGACCTGAGCTCAGTCTTTCGCATTAGGAGCCACCCATTCCTCTTCTCCACTGCTGTTTCACCTTATTGTGATTTTTTCTCGTGTCCAGCCTCTCCTTTCTCCTGCCCAGCCTCCCGTCTGCCTCTCCAGCCCCTTCTCCTGTCACACTGCCTCTCTGACAATAATAACTTTCAAAAGCTGAAAGCGGTGAGAACTTTTGCCAGGTTATTTCAACTCCTGATAAATATGAACCTCTGCAGGCATTCAGGGTGGGATGCTGCTGTGAGCTGAATGTGAGAGACTGCTCCCCATCCTGACTTGGAGTATACATACAAGTAGGAGAAAGTAAATCCCTCTATTCCCAATATGCCTAGCAAATCTGCATCTCTGCTAACCCTAGGAAATCTTCCCCAGACAGACGTGAATTGCCTTCTTTGTTTGACCTGTTTCCTATCTATTAAGCAGAGGGGACTTCCCCGGTTTCTTTTTGGTCTCTTTCATCTTTTCTTTTTTCTTTATTCTTTTTTTTTTTTTTTGGCTTCTATACTCCGTTATAAATAAGAAATTCCTAATTATTTCTGATCTAACCCTTTAAAAGTTTCACGTGATGATGACACAGTAAGGAAATGAAAGAAGGAAGATATATTTGTGAATTGATCTGGTCACCCGCAGGCTTTGAAGTGGGAAATATTTACGTCTAGGCAATCCATTGTTGATGTAAATGTTTCAGTCATATATCTGGAGCCCCCATTAGTGAAAGGGCAATCTGTCATAGGCTCTGCCTATATGAGATGCTTTGTGCCCTTGTTCTGTGAAGAAAGAGTTGTAAACACAGGAGGTGACTATTAAATTGAGGGACTGAAAACACCATTAATAGTGTTCATTAACAGCAAAAGAATTACTTTTTTTTTAAAAAACGTAAAAGGGAAACAGAGAGATTTGGTTTTATTGATATCTGCAAGATTAAAAAAACCCCAGCTATTAAGTCTGCAGATAAATATATTTCCTTGCAACACAAGATGTGTAGTTCCATGGAAACAAACACACAGATAAACTGCAAAATGCTTGGGGGCATTTTCAACTTATCAGCATAGGAAAAAGGGAAAGTAAGTATAAATGTCACAGAAGCTATAACCAAAATTAAGAGAGCATGCATTGTGTTTAAATGTTACGGATAATGTGCTAAAGATTAAGTTGCATACTAGTAACACACAGCACACATTTTAAAGTGGTAACACACAAATCGGATGAAAAAAATAAGAATTTAGTGACATAATATAAATTATGATCATATTAATATAGATCTGTATCTGGTGCAATTGCTGCTCACATTTTTAGGAGGCTGTTAATTAAGAAACTATGACATTAGTCCCAGTTCTCTAAATTGCAAGCAAAACCCAAGGCCGCAGTTGTGTGTGAGAAGGATTTAACCTCTGCAAAATCCCACTGGGCACATTAGACAGACAAAGTTTACTAAAATGGATGTCAGATTATAGAAATAACGATTCTAGCAGCTACTTTTCTCACTGATGCACTTTGGCAGCATTGTTTCATTGTTAGTATCATAGGACAGAGTTGCGGGAGCTTCCCCATGGGAATCCCGCTGCAACCTCGAATATTAGCATAAACAGCTGAATTTCTGCCAGGTTTGGTGACCCTGCAAAGAGCTGCTGCAAGCTCACTCGAGCGTGGAAAGCAGCGCTGTCCTGTAAGTGACTTGCTGATCGTTTGTCCTGGCCTTTCATACCTCTGGTGCAAGGTTGGAATAAAGGAAGCTAATAATTACATCTCTTCCTCCAGATGTGATGGTGGAGCCTGTGGGCAGGCGTATTGCTTGCATCTCATTTGCTCAAATTGATTTAAATTTTACGGGGACTTTTTGATGAGTAGGAATTGTGGCTGCTGCCAGGAGCATAGATGCATACATGGAACGGTGGCAGTAATTGCTTTGTACGTGTGAACCACGCAGGGTCTGTCCTCATTTTTCTCTTAACTCTTGCACCAGGAAGGCCGTGCTTTGAAAGACTTTTCATGGTTCCTAGATAGAAAACAGTGAGGAGAGACTCTTTCCAGAAGCCTTCTCAGAGCTTCAGCACAGGTAGATCCATGTGATGCTACACAAGGCTGGGCTCTGGCCCTCTGAGTCTTGACACTAAGGCAGCAAGCCCTGAGTCCAGCATTTGTTCCAACACAGGACCTGGGAAAAGCTTGGTTAGCTTCCACATTCCTACATTTTCCTGCCTCTTAAGTTGTCATACATCTGGGGCGGCTTGATTCTGCAGCATCTATTTCCTGGAGAAATTTTGTAAAGAAACTTGAAGTTACCTTTCTCCTCCACATGTCTGGAAAAGGCACTGAACTTCTGATTCAAACATGTCCAGCATCGTAACGTGCTGGGGAAGATCCTCCAGGCATTCACAGCTTCTTCAGGCACTGTCTGTCGTATTTGGATTCAGATATGCTGTAATTTATTAACTTTCCCTCTGCATATGTTGTGTGTCTCCAGCAGACCTAGTTTTGGAGGAAAACTTTATAATATGATTTTGCAGAACGCTTTTTGCAGGCATCTCTAAAATAATAAGTGTTTCAATCAAAGGGAAGTGATTACGAAGGAAAAGGTGGGAGAAAAGTGAAATTGCTGCAAAGTTCAAAATGTTTCCAGCAATTACCAGCAGTTTTCCGATGCATCTAAGTGTTACAGTATGAATTATGTCTTCAAGCAGTTCTTGAGCCTTCACAATACAGATTTTCAGATATATTTGTTTATGACTGAAGCTTACTGCATAATGCAAATAATGTAGCAATACAGCAAGCGTGAAGCATGACATAAAAAATACGATTAATGTCAAGCTCCCAGATCCAGAGTCTGTGTGATACGTCCTCAAAGCGCCCTTCGCCTCTGAGTTACACATTTGAAATCAGGAAGACATAGCCTAATTTTCATTATCTTTGGATGCTCAGCAGTGTTTAATAAGAATGAAACTTATGCACGCATTTTCTCATAAAGATCAAATCTTGCTTGGGAAACTTGATAGCTTTTCTTTGTTGGCTCTTAATTCTTTTGGTAAATTAGGAACTGAAGAAAACATGGTAGCGGTAATTTGAATTAACACCAGCAACAACGTTTGATACAGCGCCTTACAAAGTCTTACTCTCAAAATTAATTCAGAATAGCTTGGGCATAAAAATTGCTATGCAAATTGAAAACTGCAAGCCTTAAGTGTAACCAAAAAGGACATCTATAATGTTTTCACAACCAAAAAGCCTTTCCTCCTCCATGGGAAAAACTTTCCAAAACACAGTAATTCTTTGTTTGTAGAGCTGTAGTGCAGACATGAGAACTCAAGACTTTTTAGAAAAGCTTATAGACTCTCTAACTGTTTGAGGCATGCAATCACAGTATGGTTTCCTACACTGATGAAATCAGCCAAATCAATATTGCCTGACCCCTTGGGAGTTCTAGATTTGCCAGGATTCTGTCATTTGGAACACCTTCAGGTCTCTGACAGACACACAGCTTATTCTCATTCATTTTTCTTGCTGTTTCAAAATCCCCTACATTAGATTCCTGTACTTGATCCTGTGTGAATTGAATAGAATTATTGTTGATAGCATTTATGATTAGTATAAATAAATAAATATATTTTATGCACAGGGTGCCAAGTGTTTAGACATGTTCTTCTCTGTTCCTGTCTGCGTGCCTGAAGAGGAGCCCTAAATTTCAAAGGAAGAGCCTTCCCAGCAACCCCCTTTGAAGTATGTTAAAGATCCTTTAGAAATGCAGGTATTATTAATCGTTATTATGTCACTGGACTGCTAGGCATTTTCTGCATCTCCAGACCCTGTGGCAATAAGGCTCAGACATTCTTCCAGTAGCAAGTATACCTTCAGACATATCTATCTTTGTAGTTAAATACAGTTTGTTATGAACATGTATCAAATTAGATACGTATTTTCAAGTGTAGTTGTTTTGGACAGTGATACATTGCAAGGCAGTGGTCATGACTTAAGCAAGTAAAAGAGAGATTCCTCACCTTTGAAACATTTGCAGAATTACTCACTCCCTTCTGTAATGTAAATAAACAAGGCAAGAGGTTATATGGATAGTCAACACTCCAACCTGGTACAGGGTACAAAGGGACAGATCTGCCCAACGGCAGGTAAAGGGCACGTTACTTCTAACAGAGTTGCAATGATTGATGTTAACTGCTTGCAGTTAAAGAGGCTTTACCTAGAGGAAAAGGCTGACTGCTTTGTCTGGAGAGGTGAGAAAACACACACTGTGTTTCTAAACAAGAATCCTGCCAGAGAGAAGAAAGGAGGGGTAGCTGTCAAGAGGACAATACTTTTGCCTTTGCATTGTAAGGCCCAGAGACCAAAGGGGTCAAGTCTTCCTGGAACTGGGAACTGACTTTTTGACCTCCAGAAGCAGTTCAGTGTTTTCAGCTCATCCGAGGGCCTGTCTTTCAGATACAGGACAAGTTTGGTGGGGCTGGGACATGGTGCTGCATCGGCTCCTCTGCCCACCTGGAGACCTCACTGTGAGCCAACTCAGGCTGCTCAGATTAGGAATGATGCTCAGGAACATCTCAGGGACTAGAGATGTCCCAGGAAATGGACAGCTGTGACTGAGGGATTTTTGAACGTGGATGGACATTTATCAGTACCCCTGTTTGAAGTTTGTTCAAGAGTAAGATCCACTTGGACAAGAACCAACTGTGAAAAAACTTACCAATATGCTTTATCCCTGTTATTACGGAGTCTGAGACTTGTTTGCATCAAGATCCCACAAATGTGCAGCCTTGGATGCTTCCTATTCCAGCTGTCTTTGATACAAGGCTTGGAGGAAAGCTTTGAAGATGGATTCTTCTGTGGCTCCAGCGTTTATCAGAAGGGACTCATTATACAGATGCCCTTTGATGAAAATCTTTGAGCTTGCCAGCTTGGTGAGAGCAGTCACACATTAGCTGTATCTGCACCCAGAGCTGGCAGGACAGAACCAAGCTTAGCTACAGAGGTCATGCAGCCGTCTCAAATGGACGAATTTGCTCTGGTGCAGTCCTGGCTATGCCTCTGGGTCTCAGCTACTTCCGTGGCTACAAGCAAGCGGCTCACGGACTGAACCAGCATGTGTGACGGGAGCCTGGCTGGAGGAGAAGCTTGGTTTGATGAGACATGGCAAGGCAAAAATCGTAAGATGCTTCTTCCCACCCCCGCTTCCCACAGCATCTTTGGTGATGTTAATTTTTAGGTCTCTCTGCGAACACCTTCAGTCACACTCCACTGACTCCAGTTGATGGTCTTCAGCTCCATGATATACAGTCTCTTTGATATGATGTGTGGTTGAATGACTTGCAAACGTGGACAAGGAATGCATTACTGCTTTGTTGCAGGTGGCAAACATGACTTGACGTGGTAAGTTTCCTTAGCCAGAATAGGGCCAGCAGCTTATTCATGGGAATTGCTCAATAATACTCTCAACAGAATTCAGTTGTCAGACCCATACATTTACCCATTGCTGATCAGCAACACCTAAAGACAGTTCTGTGCTGAAAAACTTTCTGTCTAATACTTTAACTGCCATTTTCAAGCACTGAGTGAGCACTTGGCTGTGGTGGCTCTGCTTGAGTGTATTTCATTAGCAAGATACACTTGAGGATACTGCCTGGAAGACACTCATCCCTCCCATCCCAGCCAACACTCCAACCATTGTGGCAGTCTCCCTCTGACCCACAATTTCTATCCTGGCCCTAAACTATCTTCTTGCACCATGTGTTTCCATGAAAATTTTCCATGTTTATGAATCTGTATTTTCTCATGAGAAACAGCTTCATCAAAACATTCCCTATCAGCTGCAGTTTTGTTTCACTTCAAAGACAAACTCTGTGGCAAGACCTGCATGCTGGGAAATTTTCAAGTCAGATGTCTTGTCTCGAATGTTAAAAGGAGCCATTTTGGGGAGTTTTACACAATACATAATGCTCAGCATTAAGTATTTGAGGTAAGCCACATTAAACTAGAATAGCATCAACAGTATGTGACATTTAGCTCTGGCTGAACTGTGACCCGGGGTTGTCATTTTTTTTCTCATCATAATCTGTGGTGTGACCAAAGTGTTGACTGTCTAGAACAGTGCTTAAACCCATATAGTTACTAAAGCCTCCTTTTTGCTTGCAGATAAAACTCTGTGCGTGTGTTGGAGGGGGGGTGTTAGTTGTCGACATGCTGGATTGTTAGTGTGTTTGTCTGAGTAGGGGCAGTACAGAAGCTGTTCGGCTCTGTCTAGAAACCTGGATATGGTTCCTGTACTGGACACATGCTGACTCCCACGTCATGTTGCAAATAGGGACCTGGCCACTCTGGGAAGACAAAGACAGCCATGTGCAAGGTCACCCATGTCCTCAGCATGTCTTGGAGGAAAATATACCTGCCAAGGCAAGCGGGAAGAGAAGGTGGAAGCACAGCACCATCAAAAAGGGTGTATGACAATGAGGTACCCTCTCCAGATCAAGACGTTTGAAATTGTTCAGCTATGTCTGCTCAAAGTCACAGGTTTGCTAGTAGGCGGCTGGAGATTGTGCCAGAGGAGACAGACCTTTGTGTCCGGTACATTGGGGACATAACTCTTATATGGCTTATTGTCATGGAAAATACTGCCAGGATAGTTGTATTAACCATCTGACAAAAGTCAGGTGGGCTCTCCTCTTCCAGGGCAAGTTCACTGTTCGTGCTGAGATAAGAATTAGCGTTCCTTACCATCACATCGCAGTTCACATCTTGCTGCGACGGACCGAAATACCTCTGGCTTCTCCAAGCAGTTGTCCAAGGCTCACTTCAGCTTCAGGCACACATCCATTTCACGGTCACAGGATTTTCTTTCAGCTCTCATAGCAAAAGGCTTTTTTATTTACAAAAATGAAAGACAAGCTAGTTTTTGAGATGTATGCGTATGCCGTAGATCAGTGTACCAGCCCAGTCTAAGCTCTCAGAAACAGTGCTAAACCTTTTATCTCAAAAGTGGGCAACCTCTGATAAAACCTTTTCGTCCAGTGTGTGTGTGCAAATTTGTGCTACTTCAAATCTGGTGATATCACAGCTCTTTCTGCGGACTGTCATTCCATGCATGGAGCTAGAAGATGTTAAACAGCAGCTACGAAGATTAAACATTTAAAATCAGCAGGTCTGCATAAGCTGCACCTGTGATTTTTAAGACAGCTAACTGCAGAGAACCGAGGAGCAGAACTGGTGATTTTCAGCATACTGGATAACTTCCAGTAGTTCCCAGAAGACTGGAAGAAAGTCAATAGCATGTCAGTATTTTAAAAACCTGTAGCAGGAAGCCTGGATATTACAAGCATATCAGAACTATTTGGAAGCAAAACAAAATGTTGAATTGTGAGTATAAGACTTGATTTTAAGGATAGAAATAAAACTGTTTCAAATCAAAATTGTTTTATGGAAAACAAATCTTGTCAAACTAAAATACTATCTTTTTGTAATGAGACTGACCACTGCTGGAGACAAGTTATTAAAGTAAAGGGAGAATACATAGTACTACTATTTTTGCAGAAACTCTAGAGCCTCAGAAATTCCATGTTTAGACTGAGACTGAAAAAGATAAAGAAATATTTAAATTACTTAGCCAAAACTTATAGAAATAGCTCTTGGGTTCCAAAATGACTAAACGCTTCTGACAAAACCTTCTCTCCTTTGCTATCGGTTTTGAAATATAGGAAAAGGTAAGATCCATATAGCTCACCCATGTAAATGGATTTTTGCATAAATGAGGCAAAAACTAATGATAGCAGGATCGCGATGGCTTTACTGCTGATCAGCTCAAGCTATGCAAATGTACAAATACTGTTTCAACAAATAAGTAAAGGGCAGTGGCAGGTAAGTTCACCAATAAGCCTTTGTTTGGGGTGTTCTTTCTCATATATTCTCTCTTAAATAGTCAGGCTGTGGCATTATGCTCCAAAATAAATACAAGTTAGTCTTCTGCTACACATCAGCAGGATGCACCAGATGTTTGAAAACTGTGAATACATTTAAAATGCCATTTTACAGTGTCTGGTTATTAAATAGGATGAAAATTTTGGGCTCCTTGCAGGAAGCTGCAATGACTGTCTTATCTATGAAGGATTCATTTAATTTGTGGCAGAATGGCTGCATTTCCCCACTGCCAGAGAAAGTGGAGGAAATTAGTATGGTTAGACACTTACTGAAGAGGATGGGAGCAAGCCTGTGTGCATGCATTCGTAGAGACATTGGGTTTATGTTGGTCCGAAGTCACCAGAGCTGTAAATTGAGAAAAGTGAGTGAATCCTTGTTAAAATCCTGTGTAGACATTCCCATGCGGAATGAAATTGGTCTCATTGCATTTTGATTTAATTCACTGGTGTGTGTAGCAACTGATTTGCTTTCCAGTTCACCCCTAGCGTGCTGCACTGCTGCTGCTGCTGCTGCTGCAGATATTGTCCATGGCCCCACACCAGCTCGGTGTGTTCATCGTGTCTAAATGTCTTCGTGTAAAACAAAATGGCATTTGCTGTCTTCCAGCTGTAACTGAAAGATCTGCATACCCGCACAAACTATCCTGTACAAAAAAAAAAAAATCGTCTATTTGGGACAAAAAAAAACCCTTTTCAAACAGATCTTGAAATAAAATGAGGGAGATATAGAGTAGAGATGCAGAAGAGAGCAACAGAACACCACAAAGCACTCCTCAGAGAGAAGTCTTGAGTCCCAGCCCACGGAGCGTTTTCTGCAATGGACTTGCTTATCCTGCTCCAAAACCCTCCGTATCTCTGACTAAAGGGAATAATCTTCTAAAGTGCCTGAGGAACTGGGTAAGCAGGTGACAAGCATAACATCCAAATCTTTTTCATCAGGAAAATGGAGTTTTTACATTGAATTGTTTTTGCAGAAGTGACTGCTTCAAAAAAAGCCAACATTTTTTGGAAGGCTGTAAGTTGATAATACTCATGAGATTTTCATTTTTCAGAAGTTTTCAGGCTATGATCAGTTTAGTGCTTAAAATATGGGGGAAATTTTAACCAAAAAACCTAGCGTGAGTTTCTTTTTTGCTTATGCATAAATCTTACTGGGAATAGGATCCATGTTAAAAGAAAACACAGAAGGTCTTCTCTAAAGTGCTACAGTTTACTACAACTGCCACAAAGTAAATTTATGGAAATTTTTTAAGAGCAAAAGAAGAATGTGTGAATTTAGATCCAGAGGTGAAACAGAAATGGAGGAGGATGTTAGCAATTTTTATTCCATCTGTAACATAAAAAAGGAGTGATTTTTAATTCACATTTTTAACGTACCTAGTTTTTAAAAAAACATATCAATTGAAAAACAGAGAGAAAATACCATGTGCTTCCAGTGTGATAGAGGTGACTAAAACCTAGATGCATAAATGCAGAAGCAGAAGTAGAAATACTATACTATTTAGAAAAAGTTAATTGGTAGAAAGCTATGAAAATATTCAAGTGACATTTGCTTTCACCTACATGTTATTAGCTAACAGATACGTAATGAAAACTCGGATAAAAAGACGGCACTAAAAATCCAAAGCTGTCATTTCTGACACTGCTGTCTACCTTTGCAGCAGCCAGGATTTTGCACGTGGACTGTTCCCTTGGCAGACAGAGAAATCCTTTTTGTTATATTTTCTCTCTCGCCTGCTTACTGCTTCCTGTCTGCATGCGATGACGAGATGTCATTTCAACACACAGCGCTGAGGCGTCTGACAACAGCCACTACACCATCCCAGTCTGAGCTGCTTTCACTGCCACAACCAGGACATGTGGAATACAAGAAAATCCAACCCATGGTCTAACACAGAAAAACATTAGCACAGATGTTACAGGTGTGGGAAAGCACTGCGCTCAGTCAGGAAAGGAGCAGGCGCCTGGCTGCCAGATGATGTCGTCCACGAAACTGCACCGATGCCACCAAGCACGTAGGCGCTGAGGGCTCCCCAGCTGTAACGTGGAGTGAAAAATTCAGAGAGGGTTCTGGTGCCACACGTACCGCCTCAGAGGGCTGGGATGGTCCAGCGCAGAAAGCAAGGTTCCTCTTATCTTTCAGACTTCCACTAGATTCCATGTCCTGTGTCCATGCAAGTTGGTGGCAAAATGCCAGGGTACCCACCACAATGGGAAGCAGGGAAGTAGCATTGCGGCTCTAGAGGGGTGGCAGTGGGCATGAACCTGGGTTTGGGTGTGCGGGAGGTGGAGCATAGAGTGCCAGGATGGGTGTTGTGGAAGGAGGAGGTTGTCCCTGGGAAGGGAAAAGGGGGGGGTAAAAATTCTTGCAGCCACCTCCTTGCCTGCGTGCCATGCTGCCTGACTGCCACCGGCGCTGCGGCTTGCTGTAGCCGCCAGTGGTGACACCTCAGCAAAATAAATCTGGCTGCAGGTGATGAAAGCGAGCCATGTCCGTTTTGACATTAACTTGTAGTGGAACCTCAGGAGAGTCCAAGGATTTAGCCTGTCTCCCACTGGACACCAGGGCCTGGGAAAAAACCTGAGAGGCCATTTACACCCCCCGGCATTGTCCTAAGATGGTTTTAGCTTTCCCTAAACAATTGGTCGGAGAAGTTTGTCCAGGCATATTTCTAGGGATCCCTTGCCTCCTTTAGCAATGTCTTCCAAATTTTCATCACTGAGAACAGTTTTCCTATTGCCTAATGTAAATCACTCTTGCTGCCATTTAAGCCCCTAAACCTCTTGCCCTGTCCACCCGGGATGAGAGGAAGAGTTTGCTCTGTCCTCCTTCCACCTACATCTTACATATCGGAAGACTATTACTGTCTGCCTTCCATCTTCGCTTATTGAGGCAACCATGACAGTAGCAATGTTCTTTAAGGTTTGTAATCAATAGAGACGGAAAGAAAAATCAATCAGATTGACTTCTTGAGGGAAGTGAATTCTTTGGCCTGCTTTGTAGCAATGAGATTTCCTGACTGACCAGAGTATTGTTCTGTGTGCGGGGGACAGGGAGGAGGGAGTAGCTCTGGGCTGCGCAAATTGGGAGGGCAAGTGAACGCTGGTGTGAAACTACCTATTTACCTGGGGGCGTTTTTTAAGGTACTTTTCTATGGCAACTGAAGAAACAATTTTCAGAGGTACTTAGTCATTAAGTCTACAAAGAAAGGCAAACCCAAGCTCAGAAAGGACTTAAAAGTCCTCCATTATCTTCAAAAGTCTTCCCCCACATGCTTTTATCAGGGAGTCTAGCGTGGAGCCATGAGTCCTGCTCATGCAGGACACTGCGTGAAGGAAAGACGTGGCCATGGCCTGTTTCAGAAGATCAGGTTCCCCTGAATGAAGCCAGCAAAGCAGACTCGGTGTCACCCGGGCCAAGCTTCTGGTGGGGTGGAGGTCCTCTGCGTTTCATACACCGCGTCCTGCCAGCGCAGGCTCTGACACGGTCACCCCCAAACTCTCAGGTGCAATTTTTCAACATGAACAAAGAAAAAGCAGCACGAAGTAATTATTACGTAGTTTTAGTTCACACTCTCATCATTTGATGCTTAAAATAAAAGCTTAAACGGAAGAGGGTCAGACTGCAACAAAAGCCAGAGCGCTAAGTGCCATGAAGGGCTACAGTATAATTGTTGTTAGCTTGTATTTGATTCAATAGTTTTATTGTGAGATCATTGATCACTAAAATGTTCAGAGATTTTACACGAATTAAAGATTCAAAGTCTCACTTCAGTTTTGGTTTTATTTTTTAAGTCAGTCATTGATGAAGATGGCATATGCTGCCATGCTAATCAATTCATTATTTCATGCAAATACCAGCAAATAAAGCTAAATATGATTAAATGAATTATGTTAATACTAACACAGATGCAAGCACTTCCATTAACTTAAAACAGGGTATTATCAAGTAATTAAAAAATAGCCTCTGGACACTGGGAGATTTTTGAAGAACACAAAGACAGTAAAATTCTGGGCACTGAGTGATGACTGTACAGCTCACAAGAGCAACAGATCCATTAACAAAACAACCTGCTTTTCAACTTACTGTTGGCTACAACCAGTGTATTTCTCAACTGTAGTGCAAGATAAGAACACGACAGTTATTAATTTCAATGACTCATTAAATGATAGAGAACAAGTACATATAGCTTTATTCATCTCTATAACCACCCTAATCAATGTTCCCACAACTTGAAGGAACACTCCGTTGTCATTGACTGTCAAAATAAGCTACAGCTGAGAACTGGCTAGGTTTCTGATTAAAATAATCTGGCAAACTGGAGGAAATTAACCCTGTAGTGAAAATGATGCAGTCACTTCCATGGGCAGAAGTGCCTTATTATGTGCAATGCTGTGGTCAGTGCTTAGGTAATATTCTGCAGAGCGGTGCAAGGAGAATGGTCTCAGTCTGTCACCTTCCTGATGCCTTGAGGAACTGCAGGGCATGTGGTTTTATTTGCTTTTGCACACCTCTATACACTCACACAAATAATCCAAAAAATACTCAATGAATCTATTTCAAAATTACTTTTGCTGGGTACTATAACACGGTTTTCATTGGTTTCACTGAAAAACACGAATATTCCATAACTCAACAAATTCTATTTGTGAAGGCTATGGTCTGCTGAAGCAACAAGTTAGTATGATTTGTCACAATATTAGCCTAATTTGCCTCTTTAGGAAGGAAAACATAATCCTTTGGCAACGTGCAAAATATTTTATTTTCCCATGACAATTAAGGCTGTATAATGAAGAAGAAATGTATCCCTATAACTCAGGCTCTAAACAACCGCGGCAGATTTGTGCTCCGTTTCAAGTTCTTCCTTAATCTTGCTGTGTCTGTAAAATTGTGTAATGCTACTTTCTACCACTCTTTGTCTCGTGTTTGGACTGTAGCTCTTCAAGGCAAGAGCTGTCTCTTTTTATGTGCAATACTGCCAACTTAAGATGTTTTTCACATGTCTCATGATATTTGATGTTTTCCCCAGCTCTTGTGAGAATCTCAGCATTCATTTAAAAAAGAAAAGTTCCAGTCCTAATGGCTGTAGATAAAAGCTCAAATATGGGCCATGCATATACTGTAAGCCTCAAAGAGAAGAAAAAAGAGGATAACAAGTAACAGGAACCCTGTGTTTTATAGCTACTGGCAGATCAGTGTTTGTCCTTCTTTAGTTCATTATTTGTGAACTCTCAGTTTTGGGGTTGCCTCTTCAGTACGTACAGCACAGGAGACAAGGCCCTCCTCACCTTCTGGGGCTGACAGAGCAGCTGAAGAAGCGCCCATGGTGGGACCTTAGTCCTGCCTTCGGACGTGCGAGTACGGACTCCTCCTTTGCACATGCGAGTACGGACCCCTCCTCCTGGGGCTAAGGCTGCTGGAGTCAGTTTGGCTCTGCACGTCTCCACAGCGCTTGGGAAGAGGCCACGGTTGTCCTGCGTAACCTAGCACACTGTTAGTGAAAAACATATGTCACTGCTTTGCTGGTACAGGGAACGCAGAGACAGCATCCTCTCAACCCTTCTTCTTTTTCCTTATAGTAATTATTTTTCTCTCTGTGTTTGGACTATTTTTTTGTGGTGAGATTTGGCACCATACACGTTGTCTGCAAGTACCTACATCTGCTGCTGGTCCACCCCTAAGTGGTGTTCAGCTGATAGGGGAGCTGTTTGCCCACCACTTCTCCTCTGAAGTGAAGCTGTTACGTCAGGACTCCCTTGCAGTTTTGTTCTTGCAAGGAGAGCGTCTCCCTGCTAATCAGTGGCCTTGCTTTCAGGTGGTGCCATCCTACCTGTAGAGAAAAACCACTTCCCTTTCTACACTTAGAGATTCAAGAGGCACTTCTCCAGTAGCACGGTGTTTCGAAGAAAAATGCCCTGAAATGTGATGGAAATCCAGGGGGAAAGGAAACCAAGGAAGGAAGGAAAGGAAAGGAAACAACATTCTTGCTCAAAGACAAATACCTTTCATTACCTGCCACATCTGTAAGAAATGAAAGAGAGGAAAAAATACCATTTTGTTTTCTCTTAAGCTTTGCTTTATTCACAGTAGCAGCTTCCTTTTCCCTGTGACAAAAGCATGTATATGGATGTACCATTTGGACCCTTGTTCAGCTCTAGCCAGTATTTTTCGGTATGGATTTGTCTTGTGGTGCGTTACCTTTCCTGTTACGCCTCAGTGACACAGTTTTTGGCAGCAGACGTGTATTCTTTTCCCTTTGGTGCTTCCTGTACAGAGGGGCACTGCAACTCCCAGGCATTTGCAATACCTGCGATACCTGCGTTTTTGGACTGCAGTGTAACAGTTGACTGCGCTCTGCTGAAGAACGTAACTATTTCTGTGATTTCTGCTGCGGCAAAGTGACTTGATCTTTTCCTGCAAGTTTTGTGGTAGGTTAGCATTGACATGACAACTGAGGAATATGCTTCTGTGACTCCAGTGCAGTATTTCTTCTCCTCCATGCAGTGCTCAAGCTGACATACTATGGAAATCACGTCTTTAACCTCAGTTTCCCTATCTGAAATTACGCTTAATTTGCTGTTTTAAAGAAGCATGAGATCTTTTGAAAGAATGCACATGATGTCTTAAAAGCAAAATACTATTGATCTGTTTTGATTTTAAGCAGCATAAACTCCTTTTTGCCTTTCCCATATTGTCTGTTTCTTTGCTCCAATGTAAAATTGCATTACTATCTGGATGAAGGATAGGAAAGTGTGTTGGGTAAAAGGCACTAATAAATTAGGACATGGTGCCTGATGACTTATAGCACATCAGTACCTTTGCAGGAGAAGCAGAAACAGTGGAAAGATCTTGCACAAGTCCTACGGTCTTATTGTTCACAAGGTAGATAGTGCAGATTATCTGTTGAACAGCAATAACTATTCTAGATTTCCTGAACTGTCAATGAACTGCAGACACCCGGGTAAGCTCATCGCATGTATCTTTATATCTACAATACAGATGTGTTCCAGCTGGCTGCCAGTTTAGGAACCCCTAAGAGTCAATAGGGAAAACAGGGGATTTTTAGGGAATAATCAATCAGAAGCATTGTATACACCTGCTTGAGGATTAAATGAATCACATACCTGAAATGCTTCTCGTCTTCCAACAAATATGCTTAACAACCAGCTCAGATACAGATGTTTGCACTGTAGCCATCTACATCTGATCACATAAAGTCCATACCAGTGGACTCATTTCTGATCTGGAAGGTACTTTAGACCCCATAGATGGGCCTTTCCATACATAAGCTCCTTTCAAAATGGCCTTCCCATCAAGCTCATTATCTTCCCTAAAAGTCATGCTTGGCATTGCTTCAGGTGGAAGGCATTATCTTTTCCATTTTATCATTACTGTCTTTATAATGGCTGGGTAAATAAGACATTATAAAAAACAGATAGCAGCTATTTCTTTGAGATTTGCACTTTGGACTGTGGCTGTGGCCTGCTTAGGTTATCATTTACTGTGATTTATGCAGAAGAAACTTGAGCTTATCTTCTTCATCAACGTTTTGCAACCTTCACCATGTGTGCTGTTAACTACAAGTTACCAACTTGGTTTTGCATGGGTACGTCAGCTAGATCTGACTTTCCCTTGACTTACACTAGGACTGGACTAGACTCCTGAGGCTCGCTCTGAATAACTTTCTTAGAAGCAATGCTGGACATTTTCCAAAGTATAATAATGGTTTCCTTATTTTTTATGAACTCAAACCTCTTGTGTTGTAAGAACATGGTAGCAGAAGAGCAGGAGCAAGGAAAGATGACAAAAGGAAATCTTCTCAAACATATTTGAACTACCACATATCTATCACTTGCAGTTCCAGGGATACTGCCTTGGGATTTTAACAGGGATAGCATGCAGGTGCAGGGCTTTTAAACAATGTGAACACCAGCAAAGTGAATGAAGAACTTGGCCAGTCTTTGTGAACATAACATCAGGCAGCAGATTTTAGACATAGCTGTACAAGTAACCTACTTATTGCTTGTGTGTCACAGTCAAGAACCACTTCCTATTTCTTAGCCTAGTGACACCTTTCATCGCTGAACTCCCAGACTTCCACAATGGCAGAGTGAGTGCCAGCACAACTTCTAAAATGACCGGTAGAGCCTGAGGCTACAACTTACTGAGTTCTTCATGGTCTCGTGTCGGTTCCTGTCTAAGAACATGTGGGTTGGTAGTAGAATTTTGAGTAAAGGGATTGTGGTTCTTCCCCCGAATTTGCAGTTTTGCCCTTGTGAAAGTTAAATGAAGCCTGGCTGACCTCTGTGTTTCCCGTAACACAACTTTTTCAGTCATAATAACAGACGTCCTCTTTGAGTTACATTAAGACTCAAAGCCACAAATACAGGCCAGGGACAAGACTACTCAGAGCTGGATGAGCAGGAGGTTTTCACTGGGGGAGGATGCATGCAAGTGCAGGAGGTGGATATTATTCTGGTGGAGCTATATGTTTAGCACAGCAGAAGCCAAAATAATCAAGGAAGACTTGCAAAGAAGCCCCACAGACAGCACTTGCTGTGCGACCCCAGGAGAAGCATTGGGAGGGATCTCTGCACTGGCTGGAAGGAGTGGCCAGCACAGAATTTTCTTCTGGTGTGTGATTCCTCCACGTACAGCTCCAGGAAACGGGAACTGTGTGTGATCTTCATGAGAGGTACAGCCACAACAAGGAAGTGCCATATTCCATGATGAGCTTCTACTGAGGCTGAATTCAAGTCTTAAGACTCAGATTACTGGCAGGTGACATGTGTGAAAGGAGCTAACTCAATGATTGCACACTGTACGCTTACACCTCGTGTCATCCCCGATGAAATGGCTGGGCACACAAAAACAAAACTTTCAGGGTAAAAAGACTGAGCAAAATAAAGTCCTTGGTATTTAGGCAATCACAGGATGAGTGCGAACAATTGGTGTGATGCAGCCATAAAAATACAGATGTAATTGTGGGGTGCATCAGCTGCGTATTTCTTGTAGTTGGAGACATGCTCATGCTGTTGTACAAGTGACTGTTAGGATCCAATCTACGCTACTCTGTACAAGCCCCTACTCAAACATGTGAATTCCAGGTGGGCAAAGGGCAAAGAAGGGTCATCAAAAAGAAGAGAGAGGTGGAGTACTCATTCCACAAGAAAAGAATAAAAGAGCATGGGTGGCTTAGACTAAAATACAGTTACGATTACTGTGTATATATCCGTTAAATGGCTAATCACCAGGTAGTCATTAAAGAATTAAGAATTATTTAAGTAAGATGACAACACTGGCACAAGGAGGCAACACTGGCACAAAGACAAATGAGAGGAAAATGACAGTGAATAATTTGAAGTGGGAATTAAAAAGCAAGTTCTCATCCTCAGATGCCCTAGAACATTTTTCCAGGTGCAGTAAGGAAGCAGGATGTCTAAGGTTTTTAAGATGGGCTTGTTGTGACTAAGTGACAGTAGGCAGCTTCCTAGTGTATCCTGCATTTGCCTTTTAAAAGAATACAGGCAAAAAGGAAAGATCAACCATTCGTTGACAAGGCCTTTCTCAACGATGGAAAAACTAACGGAAAAGAGCATACAGGCATATTTAGAGCCTCAAGACAGGGTCACCCTTCTTCACCTAGGTCCCAAACACATTATTTTTTTGGCTCAAAGACCATCGAAGAACAATTTGAAGCCAGACAGTTCCTTTCTGGCTTCTCATAGATACTCTTTGCCATTTGTAATATTTGCAGCAACTAGTTGATGGCAGGAATATCCAGGGTACATGAAGGGGTGTGCTGTGTTCAGTTATCTTACTCTCTGAATGAAATCCTGGCTTCAGTGAAGTCAAGGTGAGTATCATCCTTGATTTCAAGATTTTTTGGTGTTCTGACACTCACACATTCATGCTTGCTGCTAGTCACCACGTCTCAAAGAAAGAGGCAGAACCTGGTAGGATGGTCAAGGGGTATTTATGCCCTAAAAAACAGAAAACATGCCAAAACAAAAATGAGGGCATTAGAATGGAGCTCAAGGACTTTTTCTGGCCTCAAAAAAACATTCTCCATCTATCCATGATACTGTAAATGTAATTTTCCTGTGACATACTAAAAGCTCAGTGAGCAATGCTTGTTCTCAGAGGTGGTTTTTTTTTTACTTTGTAGTTCTTCGGTCTTCATTTACGCCACTTCTCTTTCAAATGTTCTGCTTGGGTTTTGTTTATGTTTTTTACCTTCCCCTCTCCTCCATTCCTTTCACCCAGTTGGAGTAAGATGCCCCTGGAAAGATGAAATACAAAGAAAAGCACCTGGCAGTTCAGGTGAGTTTGAATAGTTTAATGTCCTTTCTAGTTTTAAATTCTTTAGGGTTTAGGCTCCTTCTTAAAAGACATTTCTGATTCACTTACCTGAGATTATGCAAATCACTGCTGAACTCAGAGCAGCAAGGGTTTTTTCCCTGAATAAAATTAGCAGACACTTAATAATAAGACACATTTACATTTGTACAGCACATTTTATCTCACTGGATCCCAAAGCACTGCTGAAATGTAGCAGGACGTTGAAACTGAGAAACATTCTTGAGGCGTTAATTCTTCTCCCATTCTCACTAATTTAGCCTGCTGACATTCGTGCAGTTATTACTACTTCATACCAGTGGAATATCAGAGGCGAACCAACCTGTAACTTCTTCCAGTCATTTACCAGAGTTAATTAATTCATCCTGGACCATTTATTACCTGACCATGAAAGCTTTATGCATGCTCTAATTGCCTTCCTCCATATATTCACAAAAACATATGATTAAAAAAGTATCCAAAATGGGCATTTTTCAAAACCTTAGCCATTTTGCATAGAGCTGGCAGGACATAAATGCCCATCCTGGACTTGGTTTGCAGCCCTCCTAAAGTGTGTCCTGTATTTCCTCCTGTCTCTTAAGATTTTGAATGTGTCTGCCTATATGTGTATTCCTAAGAAAGAAGTAGTTTTTCTCTCTTCTCTTTATTTATCCTTTAACAATAGCTCGGACCCTTATAATCTCACCCCTTCTTTGGTGGATAGGCTTCTGGTGGTCTTTGTGTGTTTAAAATTATTGACAAGAACTACTTTTCTGTTCTTTGAGATCAGCCTGTTTTGTCCGTCTCTATTTATTCCCCGCTTTCATGAGCACTGGCTCATCTGAACCTGTCCTCATCCTATCCTGATAGTTGAAATCCTGGGTTTTTTTTTCACACTTCAGACTGAGCTATAGAGAGTCTTATGATGAACACACACCTCTACATCTACTAGTTATACACTTGATCCCATCTTATATGTACTTTATGTACATGATTATGATACAGTAAACTTTTAATATAGTTCAAATCCACACTCAAAAAAAAGACAACAGAAATATCAGAAGCTGTTGGGCACTTCCCAATGGAGATAAATACTTCCAGCAGACTCTGAGAAGAAAATGCTGCATCTTGAATAACTATCACCATTTCTTGGTAAGATCTTGCTTTTGTTTTCTAACACCTCATTTCAGACCAAGTGACAACACAGAAATTTTTCAAGTATTTGTCTTTTCTTAAATGCAACAACATTATCCTGGAAATAAATAGTAATGCTGTCATGATGTCTAGAAAATTAACCAGAATTTAAACCTGTATTTCAGACATTTCAGAGAAAAGGCTAAAATCTGTTGTGTCAAATATTCAGGTAAAAAGACTGAAGCCGGATTGTTGATATACCTGCCTGGTTTCATTATCGTGCTTCTCACAATTTTCCCTACATTTGCCTGAATTTGTGCATTAGGCTCAAAAAACTGGCAGACAGCAAGGATTTCTGATAAAGATGTAGGTCTTGAGCCCCAGCCAAATGTCAGCAGGGGCCTTTTATAGACTCCAGTAGGAACTGGATCATGCCTCACTGGCGTGAAAACCTAATGTATTACCCAGCAAACGTGGAGCTTGGCTATTAGAAGCCCTGAACAGAAAAATCACCGAGCAGGCTTTGTTCTGTGCATCAAATAAATAATAGTTCCGGATGTGTGGCCTTTGTTGTTAGTATGTTCACAAGAGACACCTAATTAGATTAGGAGGGCTTTAAATAAGGCAGTAGTAATCGGCTGGGAGAGCCCCATGCAGACCGGCCGGCAGTGAGGAAAGGCAACGTCCCCTACAGTTACCGAGACTACAAGGAGCTTTAGCAGCTGGAATGGAAGAAGCGAAAACCAAAGTGCAGAGTTTAGTACCGAGGTGGGAATCGGTGCCTTGGAGTAATCAACTTCTGTAAAGGAGGCTGTGTTCAGGCATTTGGGGAAGCCCTCCTTCAGCACACGCAGTGAGGCCGTCCCAGTGGCACTGGGGCCATGTGGGACGGACGGTGGGCATGAGGCAGAAGAAGCCCACAAGCCTGGTGGCACTGGATGGGGAGGGAGAAGAAAGGCGAGCATGTCAGAATAGTTTAAAGCACTATTTGTCATAAACACCCTTCATGTTTGGTCACAAAATGAGGCAGCAGATATGAGACGAAGCCATTTGTAAAGCATGAAAAAAATAAATATGCTGCTATTTGACTGCAGCTAAACATCAGCTCACGCATGTCTAATTAATTAACATGGCAGTTAATTAACAGGACAGTTTTGATCTGCCATAGCAAAGCTTTGAAATACAGTGGCTCGCTAAGTCATTTATTTCAGTCAAAATTAAAAGCAAGTATTTTTTTGTTGGCCTATTTGCAGAGCTTCCTGTTGCCCTAATGGCATCAGCGTGGCAACCCAGTCATCTGAATCCAGTCAGAATTAATCTGAGTTTACAAAAGGTAAATAAAGGTTGATTTAGGTCAGGGAGCACAAAAGCGGCCATGAGACGCCCCCGGAAAAGCTGGGTCTCCGGTAAAGTGCAACTGGCCTCTCACAGCCTCT
This sequence comes from Sagittarius serpentarius, assembly GCA_034782735.1. Classification (NCBI taxonomy): domain Eukaryota; kingdom Metazoa; phylum Chordata; class Aves; order Accipitriformes; family Sagittariidae; genus Sagittarius; species Sagittarius serpentarius. The sequence continues at coordinate 17,283,380 of JAVKLA010000053.1, forward strand.
TGTTCGCTGGTTTGGGTTACTCCCCTCTCAGAAGTCAGAGCAAGACTGAACAAAGGAACAATTAGGCCAAGAAGACCTTGAAATAGTTTTTTTTCTCCCTCAGCAATGCATCCTTTAACTTGGGATCCTGTATTTTAAGGGAAACACCACTAGTGTAGCCGAAATCCTTGGCTAGCCCAAGTTCCCATGACCCTGCATGATAATGCTAGGTTGGCTAGAAAAGTACAAGAAGGACTCTTGCTGCTAATTGCAGCCACAGGACAAGTGTCTTCAGCAGCTGTTAAAGTGCCCCTTCAGTGGTGAAGATCTTTTCCTCTCTAGGCATGGTCTCAGGCAGACCTGGTCTCCTACAGACCTGGGGACTGGCACCCAGAGGAGAGGAGGAGATGCACATCACCACAAGATCTGTGAGC